>CM042794.1:12227289-13463649 GCA_018691245.2 Ips nitidus
CAACTNGCNGCGNTGNAANTTGNGGTNTCNTNTGTANATCTTTTTTTTGCTGTTTTTGTATGTGTTTTCAGGGCTTTGTCAATGACTTTAAGTTTCCGACAATAAAGCTACTTTTTTGATTGATTGATATTCCAGACTTTTTGGACACCCTGTATATAATATATTATTCATTCACGCAAAATACCCAGCCATATTGTCTTATAAACTTAGAGAAAATCATTGTTAAAAAATATTAGGGACTTTAAGAGAAACTGTCATCGTCAGCAGTTGGTAGGGCAAAATTAAGTTAAAACTACCATTTGTTTGTTTATTTTAACAGTTTTTTGATAGAAGATTAGTTGTTACGTTTAATTTAAGTGAGACTTTCATTGAGAAAGCTTTTATTAATTGTAGAATGCTGTTTTATGACAGATTGTCCTACGTAAACATCAAATTGATTGTTTTCTTGTAAATGTCAAAATTCCATGGATAGCGTAGATCTGGTTAATTTCCAGCAAACTAAACGTCAATGGTATGTATGCGTGGTTGCCTAACTGATAAAAACAAAGAGTTGCACAGTGTCAATCGTACTTTATAGGCCACTGAAACTTTTCTTGACAGACTTTATATAATAATCCGAACAAACAATCAGAAAATCGTGCTTCCAGCGAGTTTTTTAACTTCTGGTCTATAATTAATCACACAACTCTCCAATCTCATTACATAAACACGGTGTTATACATGATATTTGTTTACCGTTTGCCTAAATTTAGCCGGAAAGATGGATATCAAGTTCATGATCTAATTATTTTCGTGTTTGCTCGACGAGAGCTCTTGATACATTGAACCCGGCGTATTAATTGAAGTGCTCGAACGCATTTTCTTGTACCTGATCGGATCGCCAAAACTTGACCCATTGTAGGAAGCTGTGTACTAAAAGTATCCAGTTACGGTTCTGATGGAACTTAAAGAACCGTACCAGTTTGTCGGGACAATTTGGTCGGCGAGTTAATTGGTATCGACAAGTGAACGAATCGAAATAATCGACACATGTAATCTGGTCAACCGTGATCAGATGCCTGTATAGTCATTCCGGCCTTATTGGGTTACACGTGTGTCGTAAACGAACATTTTCAGCAGGAACATTGTCGCACACAAAACGTTTTAATAGAATGGATGGACAGGGGTCGATAGTTAAACGCATTATCGACGAATCGGTCACGGCCCAGCATCATGACTGTGAATAACGTTGCTCGTTCCTTCGAATCAGTATAACAATATATCGACTTAACGGTCATAAATCAGGTTCGATATTGGTCGATTGGTCATGGCAAAACGATCATGTTTTTTCTTTGAATGTGGCTGCGTTTTTGGTGATGGACATTACCGTCACTAATTTCTTTTATGTACGGTACAATAAATGATATCTACTGCATAAGTATATCAAATACGGTAGTCTAAATTCAAAAAAGTTACTAGAAAAATTGAGTGAGTTCAAAAATTTTTACCCGGTATAATCCCTACAACAAATGCCAAATATTCTAAATGGGACACCTTGTATTTTTACATTTTCTTCTCTTGACATATTTCATGTATAATGTCATATCTGTATCCGTTTCTGAAATATCTACCATATTTGATATTTTAGTCATCAAAACAATGTTTCAATTTACACATGTCAGAAAACGATTTTTTCTTGATCATTGTGTTTTGTCGAGATAAATAAGGTTGGTTCTAACTCTTGAAAAGAAAACTTTTTGAAATTCAATATCTCGGAAATATGTAGAGGTAGAGTAGCCAGTTTTGGCTTATTTTGTAGTTTTTTTTATCCTCGTTCCAATGGCGTTTTAGTGAAATCTATAGGAGTTCAAATAAAGAAGTTACAATCTTTCAAAAATTGAAAAAATGCATTTTTTGCATAAAGTGCAATTTTGGCAATTTTTTATTTTGATCCAGGAGGGTTCCAATGCACAGCAAAGGGCACATTTCTACCAAAGGACCTTAAATTAGGTGAAATAAGTACAAAAAAGCACTTTAAAATTTTTTATTTTCAAAAAAATTGAAGAAATGGGTGTTAGAGGTCATTTTTTACAACTTTTTGAAATCTAATATCTCGGTAATATGAAGAGCTAGAGAGGCCAGTTTTGGTTCATTTTATTGTTTTTTTATCCTTTTTCTAATGGCGTTTTAGTGAAATCTATAGGAGTTCAAATAAAAAAGTTACAATCTTTCAAAAATTGAAAAAATACATTTTTTGCATAAAGTGCAATTTTAGCAATTTTTTATTTTGCTCCAGAAAAGTTTCCAAATTCACAGCAAAGGGCATATTTATACCAAAGAACTTTAAATTAGTTGAAATAAACAGTTCAAACCTGTCAAAAATTGAAAGAAATTTTTTATCAAAATTGTCAATTTTTTATTTGGTTCCAGAAGGATTCCAATGGACAGCAAAGGGCATATTTATATCAAAGGACCCTATATTAGATAAAATAAGCACAAAAAAATCACTTAAAAAAAAAACTGGTATATTAGAAGGTTTTTTAACCACTTTTTGAAATTTAATATCTCAGAAACGTAAAGAGTTACAGACAGACAGTTTTGGCTCATTTTGTAGTATTTTCAAACTCTTTCTGATGACGGGTTAATGAAATTAATAAGATTTTAAATAAAAGAGCTACAACCTTTCAAAAATTGATAAAATCGATTACAATTTTGGCAATTTTTCTTCAGAAGGGTTGTGGTATGCCCAGAAAAAGGCATATTTACACCAACTAAACCTTTCAAAATTTCAAAAAAATGTTTATTTTGTTCCAAAATATAGTTAATGTAGTTGAATCCTTTTCCGCCAAGGGGATTGTTTTGACACCCAAATAACATCCATAAACCGTTTTTCAAAATCAACGTTCCTAACCCCAAACATTGGAAAAATGAGATGAGTTGTGAAGTATTAAAAATTTAGCTACAAAATCAGAATAAGATGTTGAAGAGACTTGCTGATGAATTGTGAATTCCGCCGAGGAATAGTCTTATTGGGTACATACAACCAATTTGAGACACACTGTATACCAATCTGTAGTCAGGTGAAAACCAACAGATCACCGACTATCCTCAATCTAATTAATACCGATGAAAGAAACTAAATATGAAAATTCTAGGCTGCTTTAAGAGATTAAATTAAAAGGAAACCGGTGTCAATGGCGAGTTATCGCGGGCCACAAAAGGCCTAATCAGTGCACTAAGTGGGGCCCCGCTAAAGACAATTAAGACTGGCCGTGCCCCCGGGGAGGTTATTAATCAGATCCACCCCCTATTATTGCGGGCAGCTGCATATCGTATCCCCTTAATAAAAATATGGGGTGGTTTTCACTCCATATACAATTTTTTTCATTTATTTGCGGACGTTAATTTTGTTTTTCTATTGAATGAAGTGGGTTTTTGGTCGATAACAAAACAGGTCATCGATCAGTTTTTTTTATTACAATTTCCTCTGGTAGGTAGATTAGAATTCTCTCACCTACGTTCGGAATCTACATCAAGGCTGACTGGAAGTTAATAGTAAAAGTAACTAACTATCCTTCAACGAAGACGGCCCACAAACTTTTTTTCTCGTATCAATAATATAACAAAACGAGATAACGCTTTAACGGTACCATCGTGTTTTCTGAAAGGAAGCTGGAGCCGGTATACGACGAATTTATGGCCTAATTGTGTAAAAGAGCGAACAAACAAATTTTAAAGGCAAACTCGTCTGTTACTTAAGATATACGTTGTCACGTGGGTCGGAAAAACTCTTTGGAATGTGGTAGATAAGTTTCGTGGACGGTGATTTAGAGTCTTCTTCAAACCTGTAAAATTTGACTACACTACAATCTTTAGTATATCATTGTTTTTGCTCTTGACGTATGCTTTTGGTAGAATATGTTATTTACTCTTAAAACAACCATGATTGATGCAAATAGGTAGATATAGCAAAATAGGATGATGTAGCATTAGTTGAATTAGTTTTTTTTCTCTGCACCAATTTGTCCTATCCTTCGAGCAAAAAGAACAAGTATCAGGAGGTAGCAAATACCAGTTTATACATTAAGCGACAGAGACGGAAGTCGCCATTTTTGTCCCCCACATTCGCCTACTGCGCAATTGAATGAAACTTCCGAAGTTAGTCGTAAAACAGTTTTGTTTATATTTAGTGGTATGTGAAGTTAGCTAAAAACCGCAAAGATTTGTTGTTTTTGTTTGTTTTGCTTTTCGGTCCGTTAAAGATTAATTTTTGCAAACCTAAATTAGTTGAATTATTATTGACGAGTGGATTTGTGAATAGTGAGCAACAGCAGATTGATTAACGTCACTGATTTTCTGACAGTTAACGGCCGCCATACTGAACGATTTTTGTCCCCCTCTTTGATTGCTATTGCTCTTTCCTCCTATATTTTTTTATTCATTGGTTCTATCATATATTTTTGTGTGTCTAAGCGAAATCAGACTGGTGTTCTTATTGAACCTGAAGATGGTTTCAGTAGTATCATCAAGTGAGGATCACGTACACGACAAAAAGGGATGGAAGACGTCTAACAGGTTTTACCAATTAACAGGTACAGCACCGTAGAACAAAAGGTCAGTCACATGCACATCGGTGTGTATCTAATTTGTGGCTGATGAACGAGCTAGTCAATGGGATAGAACGGAATTTGGAGCATATTTCCTTCGAAAGGAGAGCTTTGATCGTTTTTTTTGTATTTTTTTCTTGCTCTCTTAACAAACACTAACAAGATCTTAAAATAACCCGCACATTCAGGCATGAAGTTCTTTAATGAGACGTGCTAGCCGCCGCTAATGGCCGTCATACCCGGTGGAGGATAACGACTTGTCAAGATAGTCCTAATTCCTCTAAAATGCCCTTTTTACTATTTGGTTTATTTCGATTTGTCAGCGATCTGGTTAAGTGTAAATATAACCCTGTTTTAATTAACTTTCAAGTAATGAACGATTCATGCTCAGTTGTGTGCGTAAATTTCAACACAGTGGGTAGTCGAGCTGCTTTTTTGACCAATCCCAAACTAACCACTGTGTTAGCATAATGTCTGACGGACATAATGCAGTTTAACGTAACCATCCACACAACTGTAATAGTATACAGGGTGGTCCAGTTTTAAGTGTCAATAATTCACCATTTGATAGCCAATCAAAAAATAAGTTGACTTGCATTATGTCATTTTTCTGAAAAACGTTTCCTAAGGAAGATACAGTCTTCCAAATTTCAATTTAAAAAATCGTTTTTTAGTTTAAAACTGAACATCCAAGACTTGTGAAAGTCCAAATTTGTACTGAATAGTCTAAAAACTTGCTTTTTACTACTAGGAATGGTCTTATGATTCGCTTTCTCAGACTGCCATCCTGGTTGAGTGTCTGAAACTGGCATTCAAGAACTAAAAAAAGTCCGAAAATCAAGACAAAGATTGTATTGTGCATGAAATTCATTTTTTACTACTAAAAGTAATATAAAAGTTGACTTTTAATGCTAGAACTGACTTTACTAGGACTAAAGAGAGTCCAAAAGTATATTTTCAAGACTTTAATTGGTGTACAACTCAATTTTCTGGACTGGACAACAAGTCTAGAAGTAAATTAAATTTTCGGACTATTTTATTTCTAAAAATTAGTTCTCAAGACTATTATTGTAGCATTTGGTACCAAAATTTTTTACTTTTATTACTGAAGAAACTTGACTTTTGGAAATAGTCTTAAACTCGATTTTTCAGTCTTAAAAAGCATTAAAAACAGTCTGAATTTCTTAGAGATGCTACAATTTATTGCACCTATGAGTGTAGAAGTCAATTTAATAGTGAAGAAGCTTGAAATAACATTTTCAAGACTATGGTCAGTGGACACACTGGCTTTTAGGCCTGATAAGTCTAAAACTTTGTAAAGATAGTCTTGAAACTCGATTTGAGGCACTGAAAACAGCCTTAATACACTAAAAACAGTCTAGTTTATTAAGAAATACCCGAATTTTTAGCACTGAGGTGTCTAGGAGTCGATTTAATAGTGACAAAGCTTGGAATGCCATTTTAAGTCTATGAAGAATGTAAAAATTGTTTTTTAAGTTTGCTATGTCAATAACTTGGTGAAGATAGTCTTGAAACTCGATTTTCCAAGCTGAAAGCAGTTTTGAAGCACTAAAAATAGTCCAGAATTCGAAGAAAATGAAAAGCAAAGTAAAAAACACGAAAAGTTCGTTTTCAAGACAATTTTCATGAATCTAATGTCAATGTCCTGCATCTAAGACTATTTTCAAAACTAAAATATTGAAATTTGTCTTAAAATTATGAAAACTTACTTCAAATGCAAATTTTAAGCTTCTGATGTCACTTTTCATTAGTTCAGTCACATTTTGGGGTTCAAGTCAATTTTTAAGGTTTAAATGTATGAATTTGTAGTAACAAATTCTTGAAAAAGTAGTTTTTATGTCTACAAGTCAATTTTTAGTATTAAAGTCTCTCGATTTGCATGAAAACTGGTTACAAACACAATTTTTAAGCTTCTGAAATGTTTATCTTTTCTAATTCAATTTTAAAAACTAAAGTCTTTTAGTTTGTCTGGAAACTATGAAAACTGGCTACAATAATATTTTTTAAACTTCTTAAGTGAATTTTCCGTTTCCAAGACAATTTTTAAGTTGGGTTGGGTTAGTTTTGGGTCTTTGACCGTAATAACGTGTAATAAAGTGCTTGTTCCAAATTTGATCAATATTGCTCCAATGGTCTGACAGTTATGACAAAAAAAAACGATTTTTTAAACAGAAATTTGAAGGACTGTATTTTCCTTAAGAAGCACTTTTCAGGAAAATGACATAATGAATGTCAACTTATTTTTTAATTGGTTATGGATTGATGAATTATTGACATTTAAAACTGGACCACCCTGTATTGTAAAACAAGGGTGAATAAGATGTCCATATCGCACGAGACGAAAATTTGAACACGACGCCGAAAACATAATCCAAAATGCAATGTTTTGATGCCAACTGTCAGTGAGGATGACAATCAGAAGAATTATTTTGTTTACGTTCAAGATTAACTGTAGTTGGTCTATTTCATATCGCACGCTGAAGATTGGTCTATTTCATATCTCACAGTTGCGGAAAGTCTAGTAGGATTCTGTATTCGTTCAACCGTTGGCAATTGCCTACTTATCCGTTCTCTAAACTGTTAAGGAATAAACCAATATCCCTGTAGGAGTAGAAGAACTCAGTGAGGAGTGTGTGATTGATCAACAAAGCAGCTTTCAGCCTGCTACTTTTTTTAACCAATCACAAACTACCAATAGTGCTGTGATTTACGCAAATACATGCAAAATCGTATCATCACAATTGTTGACTAACCTAACCTAAATATATGTTGAGGTTATAGTTACCATTAAATGCTGAATCAACTTAATTAACATTGACTATTCATGTAGACTGTAGAGAAAGTAAAAAATTGTGGTGATACCTGATCAAGCAAAACCACTAATTTAGTGGCCAAAAATTTAGTTATATTTTACGTTTTTGCTGTTTAAAATACAACAGTTTTGAGTGCTTTTTCTACATTTGGCAACAATGCACATTTTTCTAGCTGCAACCTCTCAATTTATTTTTGTATTAATTATCAAGACAATTTGGACCTTAATGAAACTGATTTATTTAAGTTTCTAACAAATTGCTCTTCCAAATTCTGTTAAATCGAAACTTCTTAGAATTTCACCAATTTTAGTTTTTTATCTAAATAAAAAAGTCAATTTTTGCGTATTATCGTTGTTAACTTATATTTGAAATTCTATTACAAACGCGATTTGTTTCAAGCGAATATGGACCTTAACGACAAAACAACAAATAGAGAAAGTGTTTTAATTTTGAATTTACTTTCTAGTTTATGATTTAGAATATTATGGTCACGTGACCATATTTAAGGTCAAAATGTTAGTCTGATGGTCACGTGATCATTTGTACGATTAATTGAAATTGCTGAAAGTCACATGACTATGTTCAAGCGTCGAATGGGATCTTAAAAGTCAAGTGACTCTACTTAAAAAGTTAAAATAGTATCCTTGCAGTCACGTGATCATATTTAAGGTCAAAATGTTGTTCTGACGGCTACGTGACTATTTTTTGTTTGAAACTACTAGAGTAAAACGATAACAAATACTATTTTTTATACTTAAGTAATTAAAATTAGACTTTTTGACAATATCAAATGTCAAATTTGCTTTCTCAATACTTTTCATACTGAATAACCATAATGGTTCTCTTAGCAAGTGTCTTTTTTAAGTAAATGAATTAGTTTGGCAAACATTTTAGACTTTTTGACAATGCCAATGTCCAATTTGTATTTCAGGCACTGACACCTGTCACTTATAAAGTTTTTCTCCATTTTTGTCGCGAGCATTTAGTAATTAAGTAATTTAAAAATTTCCATACCTGTATGTATAGTGGAAATCAAAGACAAAAATATACAGGGTGTGTAAAGTACACATGGAAAAAATGTTGGGGTCAATTGATATTTCAGCGTTGCCAAATCTCTTGTCTTGGCAAAACTATAACAATTTCTCTAAACAGTTCAAAAGCACCAACTGGTACTTAATAATTTAGACACCCTGTATAGGGCATACAAATTTACATTTCTATAAGGTCTGTTAGTAGAGGCAATTTGAAACTGGTTTCCAACTGAAAATTGTTGGCTTTTATTGGTTGAATGCTCACGTGACATTGACATTTTAAGGGTAATGGCCAATAGCTGGACATATTCCTCTGATTATTAGTTGGATATTCGTTAAAATCAAAGAATTGGTTAGTTTACTGGGTTTGCATTTTATATTTTATTTATTTTATATATTTTTTTTTGTGTTTCAGGTGAGTTGGATTTTAACTGAATGAATCGACAGTGCGTAAGTACTTGAATAATCAAAACCGTTTTAGTAACTAATCTGTTTTAAGGCAAGTTTCTAATTGGAAAACAATAACTATTAGAGAGCGATCAAAAGATCAAATAGCCATTAATCAAGACCCATTATCGGGCACTCTCTAATAAAAAGCTTCGTATCCCGTAAATCTTTTATTCCGCCCAGCTCGTTGTGAATTAAAAATAAACACTAGATTAAGAATAGATTTAGGATTAACAATATAGCGGCGTTGCCACGTTCTCGGGTTGTTGGGATAATGTAAAATTCAAAAAATTTCTCTTTTGATTCATAAATTATCAGGCGACCGCATACCTCTTCTGCTTCTTCTTCTTCTTCTTTTCGAGAGCATCGGCGGAGGTCATTCTTCCGCAGAAACGGTGTGCACCTGAAGGCCAAGCCAGTGGCACTCCAAACCCGGGTCAATTAATTATTTTAATCCGATAGGAAATGGAAAAGTCGGTGATTTATCTCGAGATACTTTTAGACTTTTATAGTGCACTCAACCAACTGTTTCGCTCCACTGATTTCGCTAATTCCGTATTTATCTGGACGGTACCTAACTAAAGGCCGTTTAGCACCGCAGGCCTGCAAAATAGTTGCTTTCATTAACAAATGGCGACCGAGTAAAATGGAGGCTTTACAACTTTCAGGAAGTGAATCGAAGCGCAAAACGGTCTTTTCATGAAAGCCGGTCTTATAATATATCATGGAACATAAATACTTAACAATATAAGACCAAACTGATTGAATCAATATAAATACGTAACAATTTGTTGCGATTTATTATAGCCAAGGACAGCGACACCTGCCGGCCGCGAAGAATTTGCAATTGTAATAAATAAGAGACTGGCCACTGCCGATAAAACGCTTATACATTTTAAATATGAGCAACGTTTCTTTGAATCGTCATCGAGATAAATTTATCTAAACAACTTGTTGATCATTACCATTTTATATTGGCCGATCCCCATCAACACCTGGTTTCGCTACAGCATAAAAAAGATACAGGCTGAGATATTCGATGCATTTTTAAGAGTCGCGGATAATGCAAAATTTGTTTTTTTTTCTTGTTTTTGACAATATACTGGTTGTATCAGAAATGTTCTGAAAAGAATTTGCTAGTGGTGAATAACGTTTTTTTCGATTTTAAATATCTCGGTAATCCGATTGGAGTTCAGATAAGGGCGCTAAGGCCTGTTGAAAAATTCGATTTTTGTTGAAAGTGCAGTTTTGACAATTTTTTGCTCCAGGAGGGTTCCAATGCACAGAAAAGGGCATATTTATACCAAAGGACCTTATTAAGTGAAATCAGCACTTTAAACCTTTCAAAAATTGGAAAAATGCCATTTTTTGTCAAAATTGTGAATTTTTTATTTTGCTCCAGGAGGGTTCCAGTGCACAGCAAAGAGCATATTAATACCAAAGGACCTTAAATTAGGTAAAATAAGTACAAAAAAAGCGCTATAAAATTTTTCATTTTTCAAAAAAATTGAAAGAGTGGGGGGGGTATTAGGGGTCTTTTTTACTACTTTTTGAAATTCAATATCTCGGTAATATGAGGAGATAGAGAGGCCAGTTTTTTTAGCTCATTTTGTAGTTTTTTTTTATCCTTTTTCTTATGGCGTTTTAGTGAAATCTATAGGAGTTTAAATAAAAAAGTTACAATCATTCAAAAATTGAAAAAATACCATTTTTGCAAAAAGTGCAATTTTGGCAATTTTTTATTTTGCTCCAGGAGGGTTCCAATGCACAGCAAAAAGCATATTTATACCAAAGGACCTTAATAACTCGCTTATTTGGCACACTTTCAATATACTTTTATACGTCAATGGATAGCTAATGAAATGGGCTTTCTAACCATATATAAACATCAGTTGATTGGTTGCATAGTTTGGCCGCTAGAGGGCGTTAAATTTGACTTACAAAATTTCGAAAATTTTTAGTGTACCAATTCACTTAACCTCAAATAACTCTCTTATTTGGGACACTTTGTATAAGAATTTATACGTCAATGGATAGCGAATAAAACGGGCTTTCCAACGATATCACTTGATGGGTTGATTGGTTATATAGATTGGCCGCTAGAGCGCGTCAAAGTTGCACCAACAACTTTGACGTTGCTTTGCAACATAGTGACAATAAATGATTTATCATAGTGCAAATCTTGTCAACAGCCACTGACGCCTCCACTTTTATAGAGGGTAATATCTCTCCATAACATTGCGTGAGAAGATAACTAATTACCGTCTACATTAAAATAAATGTGGACCATAAACACTCATTCTAATTCAATATTTGCCTTTTACGTTCGCATGGTCGATGCAAATAATTACCCCCCTAATCAGTTAAATTACGGCTGACTCGACGGATAATCTATTACCCGATTAAATATGCTCGTTATTGAGTTACCACCCTGTTCAAACAATTTTGTGTCTCTTGTGGAACCCTTTCGATGAATCAAACAGTCTCTCTTTTGCAAACTGGTTTTAATTAAAACTGCGAAAAAACCTGGTGGTCTAACATTAAAACCGAGTTAATAATTTAATAGGCCACATATACACAAGGAAACAACAACAGGAGGGATGTTTGGATTTATTGGCTATTTTATTTGATGAGACATGAACACTATAGGGTGAGGGTGACTTTTGTATATTATTAAACCGAGGGTGGACCTCGAGGTCATAGAGTTGGACGCAACTTTTACGTGCAACGCCAGTCTGATTGAAAACCACCCCCTCTAAATAGCACAACTCTAGGAAAACCATTAACTGATGGTTAGGGACCCTATGGGGCCGGAGATAGTGTAATTCTTTGTGTAATACAACGTTACCTACTGGGCAGGGTGGTGTTTATGGATTTGATAGGGATCTCTGTAAAAGGAGATGAAATGCAGTTGTTGGTTTGAAAAAGGAAATTCATACCTATAAATGTATGTGTCGGATGAGTCATCATCCAATCACCTGTAAGTTTCAATCGATATTTGTATAATCCAGTTAGTAGGACAATATGTATTTGTGTAAAACTTATACCCCACTATTTGTATAGTTTTTTCTTGACAAATCACCAATTGTCCACTAGGTTGAAATTTACCAAATACTAGTCTACTGTCTGTTCCAGGAGAAGTGGCAGTGACGACATTAACTGTGACGCCATATTGAAATTCAATAAAACTTCTGTTTAAATATCTTAAATATTAATTTACGTTTTTTAAAATGTAACTGACAGTTTCGCCTGTCAAACTATTAAAAGACCGTCAAGTGAGGGTTTGCATTGTTGCTCCTGGAGCAAAATAAAAAATTGCCAAAATTGCACTTTTTGCAAAAATGGTATTTTTTCAATTTTTGAATGATTCTAACTTTTTTATTTGAACTCCTATATATTTCGCTTAAACGTCATTAGAAAGAGGATAAAGAATACTATAAAATGAGCCAAAACTGGCCTCTCTAGCTCTTCATGTTACCGAGATATTGAATTTCAAAAAACAGTACAAAAAGACCCCTAATACCCCCCATTCTTTCAATTTTTCTGAAAAATTAAAAATTCTAAAATGCGTTTTTTGCACTTATTTCACTTAATTTAAGGTCTTTTGGTATAAATATGTCTTTTGCTGTGCATTGGAACCCTCCTGTAGCAAAATAAAAAATTGTCAAAATTGCACTTTTTGCAAAAATGGTACTTTTTCAATTTTTGAATGATTGTAACTTTTTTATTTGAACTCTTATAAATTTCTCTCAACCGCCATTAGAAAGAGGATAAAAAATACTATAAAATAAGCCAAAACTGGCCTCTCTAGCTCTTCATGTTACCGAGATATTGAATTTAAAAAATCAGTACAAAAAGACCCCTAATACCCCCTTAATAATTAATTTACGTTTTTTAAAATGTAACTGACCGTTTCGCCTGTCAAACTATTAAAAGACCGTCAAGTGAGGGTTTGCATTGTTGACACCACGTGACATTATCAGTATGCAGTTAAACAAAGGTCACGTGCACTATAAATAATATTTTCTGTAGATACAGATACTTAACATTCTCTCAAAAATTGCAAATGTGATTCTTAATTTCTTAAAAACTTTGAAAAGACTCAAAAATTCGCCTTTAAATTCATATTCAAATTATCTGTCATAAGTCGTTGAAAAATGTTCGGTCATGTAAAGTCTGGTCGGTTTGTGATTGACCAGAAAAGCAGCATTCAGCTGGCTGCGTTTTCTTGACCAATCACAAACCACAAACTGTTCTGTGATTTAGTTGTGAGATGTTGTCAAGTCCCACAGAGCAATCTAAACTGAAAATAAATTGTATGTTTAAAAATAGAGCTTACAACAATGAAATATTATTATTAGCACGTAATAAAATCTATTCAAGAGAGTAATTTTAATGAATCTTTTTCAGGTGATTTAGATAAAATCCGTTCTTTCGTCATGGCTTGAAATTAATATAATCTTTATAAAACAAATGATATTTTCAAATTGTAGCGCTTGCAGCTAATCACCAAACACAAAATAATCATTACAAGACAGCAATTAACTCGAGAAAACCAAAACAAACAAATTAATTGACATTGCATCCGCAAGCAACACTCTTAAAACAAAAATACGAGCAATAAATTCCGAGCTGTTTAGTTTCGAAAAGTTAGAAAAACGATTAGAAAAAATAAATAACGATGATTCATTAATCTTCTTTAATCTGATAATGCCGAATAATTTCCATCGATTGTCAAATAAAAATAATATATTGCTCGTCTGCTTGAACTGGCGTATCGTTTGGGATTATCTTGGCTTGGTGTGATAACAATTGTTATTGTTACTTTTGGTTCCTCCTGTATATAGAGTATACACTGGAATAAGGGCTTTTAACCAGAAGTGTAGTAGACACTCGAAAGCACGACAATGCAGAACCACTTCGTCCATAATAGATAGAATAGATTAGTGAGCCAATTAAAAAGTCGCGGAACGACTGAGGCAATTCGTGTCCTGAATGGCCCTCGGTGGGGCCCTCGACGGGCTGAAAAAGGGTTTTCGTCGGAAAACACACTCTAATTAACGAGGCAACATGTTTCTGCTAATGTTCACCGGTCTTGTTTGCCCCGATTTTTAGCATCAAGCCAAATTGCATGAGTGGGAAATTGCGGCAAGGCATACTAACGAGTTTTGCGAGGCCGCCGTATATATGGACAAGAAATGAGAACGTTTTGTACTAACAAAGGTTCGGTAAGTCAGTTTTCAAGGTTTTCGGAGAAAATTCGATTTTTCCGCTATTTTACTGCTTAGTAACAAAGCTTTACATCACAAATTAGATACTAATCTAGAAGATTATCAATTTGGCAACATTCCAATATTGAAAAATAGAGCCCTCTGGAAATTGTTGGTGCTTTTTTTTTGCTTATTTTACCTAATTTAAAATTCTTTGGTATACATATGCCCTTTGCTGTGCATTGAAACCCTACTGGAGCAAAATAAAAAATTGCCAAAATTGCACTTTTTACAAAAACTGAAATTTTTAGATGATTGTAACTTTTTTATTTGAACTCCTACATATTTCACTAAAACGCCATTAGAAAAAGAGTAAAAAATGCTACAAAATGAGCCAAAACTGGTCTCTCTTCCTCTTCATATTACCGAGATATTGAATTTCAAAAAGTAGTAAAAAAAAAACACTAATTCTTTCAATTTTTTTGAAACATCAAAAATCTTAAAGTGCTTTTTTTGTGCTTATTTCACTTAATTTAAGGATTGAATGACAACAGTGCACAAAAAATTGAAGGTCAACTTTGACGCCCTCTAGCGGCCAAACTATGCAACCAATCAACTGATGTTTATATATGGTTAGAAAGCCCATTTCATTAGCTATCCATTGACGTATAAAAGTATATTGAAAGAGTGTGCCAAATAAGCGAGTTATTAAGGATTGAATGACAACAGTGCACAAAAAATTGAAGGTCAACTTTGACGCCCTCTAGCGGCCAAACTATGCAACCAATCAACTGATGTTTATATATGGTTAGAAAGCCCATTTCATTAGCTATCCATTGACGTATAAAAGTATATTGAAAGAGTGCCAAATAAGCGAGTTATTAAGGATTGAATGACAACAGTGCACAAAAAATTGAAGGTCAACTTTGACGCCCTCTAGCGGCCAAACCGTTCAACCAATCAACTCGTGTAGCCATATTGTTGGAAAGCCCATTTCATTGGCTATCCATTGACATATAAAAATATATACAAAGTGTTCTAAATAAGAGAGTTTTTTGAGGTTAAGTGAATCGGTACACTAAAAATTTTCGAAATTTTGTAGGTCAAATTTAACGCCCTCTAGCGGCCAAACTATGCAACCAATCAACTGATGTTTATATATGGTTAGAAAGCCCATTTCATTAGCTATCCATTGACGTATAAAAGTATATTGAAAGTGTGCCAAATAAGCGAGTTATTAAGGATTGAATGACAACAGTGCACAAAAAATTGAAGGTCAACTTTGACGCCCTCTAGCGGCCAAACCGTTCAACCAATCAACTCGTGTAGCCATATTGTTGGAAAGCCCATTTCATTGACCATCCATTGACATATAAAAATATATACAAAGTGTCCTAAATAAGAGAGTTTTTTGAGGTTAAGTGAGTTGTTGCAAGTCAGTACAATAAATAATCCAAAACAGGATATATTTATCAAATCGTGACCGAGCTAGAGATGTTCATGCTCCAAGTTGATTTTTTCCAGTTGAATTAAATTAATAGTAAAATTTGTATTAAATGGTTGTTAAAAAACAATGGATCATAAATCTGGTAGGCGGTTTATTCCGTCTCTGTCGATCGCTGACAGAAAGGAAAACAGGCTCCTTTGGCAAATTAACAAACATATTAACGCCGCGGCCGTGGAATGAGCGATGGCTAAATAAATTACCAGCCAAAGGAAGAAATATAGTTGAAACAACAATTATTTTATATCCATAAGCAAAGTTGCAGTCGAAAATAAACAACTCGGATTTACAGCTCGAGCGCTGAAATAATCGGACGATCCGAAGATACGAGAGTTAAGTGTGAAGGAACTCCAGTCATGTTTATTGCTCTATGGAATTCGCCAAGTGTTTGATGGAAATTGTCTTTAGAATCCAACTTTCTAGTTTTATTTCACTGTCCTCAGTCGTCTAAACTGAGTCAAGTGAAAGTTGCTATTTTTTACTCTGATTGCATAAAACGAACAACAGAAAACAATTAAAACTCCCCACAATCGGATACAATTAAATCTTGCAGCTTCCTGTTAATTACGAAGTGAAAGTGGCCCTAAACCAGCGCGGTTGAGAGTTCGAAGCCCGATAAAAACTTCCCTTTCTACCTTCGAAACGAGTTTCTTGTACCTTGATCGGATTTTTCTGTTATTTTTTTTCCGAAAAAAGTCGTACGAGCCCCTCCTTCTCGAGTTTGGTTCAACCCCCTGCTGTAATTAACGACTGGCGGATTTAACTGAAGCCGACAGCTTGAAAATATCTCATTAACCCCGGGCTATTGCGTTTTAACTATCTGCACCAACTTAAATTTTAAAGAAACACCAAGTATCGATATCAACTTTCCCAACCACTTTTTTCCATCCGGAGTTTTTAACATTCTCTGATAGTAAGTTAATGACTGTCTGATCTTTTCGAGTTCAGCACCGAACGCAGTCTGTCAACTGTCAATTACTTGAAGTTGTTTTAGTGCAATGCAGTGTGTCACTTTGATAGCTCGTAACTCCGTTTTTTGTGAAGTTACAAAGTGCATTAACAAACCATTCTCTTTAAATCACCTAATTACACTTTTTGTCGTAACTGTCAAATTGATGACTTGAAGTAGTCTGAGTGCAATGTTGTTTGTCATTTGACAGCTGACAGCTACAGAATGCTTTTCACCATCCCCAGCGTAGTAAGTAGTAAATTATGCAATGACTATGGTGCGGATGGTCTTTGAGGACAACTTATCCTACCTTGTATACCTTTCCTCTCCTCATTGTTCTCATGTTATCGAGTCGCAAGTGCCTTTCATCGGCGGGCATGTTCGGCCTACAAAAACCACAAAAAACCCTCTGGATTTATTGCGGTGTTGCCAGAATAGCCAAAACTTTCGTCCGACTCGGATTATATAAAAATGATTCGATAAAGTAATCAAGTGCATACCAGACATGCAATTAACGTCACTTAAGCGTCTTATGTTAATCTGTTAGGCTTTTGTTAATAGGTCGTCAAATCTTAATTTACGAGGCTTAATTAGACGACTCGACTATTTTAAGTTCGGTTCTGGATAATATATGGACAGTTTCTAAAGATTGTAACTAATGAGGGTTAAAGTACTGAAAACTTAAAGGAAATTCAGGCCCAGAAAATTTTAGGAAAAGAATCGAGTCAAAATAGTTTTTCTACATTTTGGTGTCATTTTCATATATTTTCAGCGTTTTACCAAATTTTTGTTTTTTATCAGGAATAACTTTGGACTATTTGAAACATTTACTTTAGAAACAATGAATAGAGGTATCTAATGACTGAACAGTTTGGCCGCTAGATGGCATTGCATTTAAACTAAGATGGAGATAAACTTTGCAAATGACATCTGTCAGTTTAACAGAGCGTTAGCTTGACAGTTGGTTGGTAGGGTGTACACCATAGAAAACATTATAATGGCCTTTTCTATTGGCAAATTTAGTGCAAAATTAATGTATTTATATCCTGCTCTATCAAATGTCCAGTTTTCACTAAACATGTAAATCGAAAACGCCATAAATCTAGATTTTGACAGGTTGGACAAACTTGGATAACCTCATATCTGAGGTGAGATCAAATATTGCAAATTTAACTTTACTTTTAATACCTTTTATCATTTTAGTAAACGATATTCAAGTTTTAAATTGAAAATAAATATCATAGTGACAACTAGTAATTAGTCGGTTTTTGTTTTTGGGTCTGAACGCGATATGATCCATAGGTCACGTGACCTCAGTATTATTTCGTAATCATCTGGTCATGTGATTTTTAGAAAAAAATAAAGTGGCCTTTGATCAAATGTCAAATTTTGTGTCTTCATGGCCTCCTATTTAAAATGGAGTGATTAACTGTCGAATGATCCACCGCCTACTATACTAGAAAATGCTTGTCAAAAATTCCAATATGGCGGGAATAGTGGTGACAGTTTGTATTGTGGAAATTGAGTTTTTTGAGGATTAGATGAATTTTTACGGTTTAAAATCAAAACTTGAGGTTATTTGCGTAAGTTATTTTTGTTCATAAGTTTTTCAAGCCACATTGTAACAGCAATTCAGGAAAAAGCCCAACCGTGTCAGTTTTTTACCGGATCTAACTCAACAGTGGTTGAACACTTTGAAGTGGGATGATTTTACTCCAACACTATACTCAATGGTAAGTACCAGTGCTTTCTAGTACAGTAAACTTATTAGGTACTTGTTACATGCACAGGTATGTGAGTTACATTTTAAAGCATCCTTCATTGTGAGAGCAACAAAAATAATTTTGAATGAATGTTCTTGGTAATAACATAAGAACCATTTACCAATTTTGCTTACCTGGTTTCAAGGATTTACAGATTTTCTTACATTGAACAGTGTTTAAACTAGTTTGCTCAGTGTTGTGTACTTTCCAGGACAAACGTTCTTACCAATTTGTTTAGGCTGGATTTGATTGTGTATAAAAAAGCTCTATCCATACATATCTGGATCTGGAATAAACCTTTTTTTGATTTTTTACTCACAACTTGCAATCAACTACACGAAATAATAAGAAAAATACATATTTCTTACTGCATCTGCATACGTTTGTGTATAAAACGAAAACCGCCATTAAAAGTGACATTTTAGGCTTTCTAGTATAGAGGGCGGTGTACTAGGGTGTACACGTTAAACAAAAACATGTCACTTATAAAATTGGAACAAAACATTGGTTCTCTGTTCTTACCATTGAATTTCCATAAACAATTTTAAAATTTTCATATTTGTATACAAAAAAAAGAGATTTTAACTCATTCTGACAAAACAAAGTGCACAAAATCATTCAACGTTTCCTCCCCATGTAGAAAATGTTATTAGCCGATGAACTAGAATCTTAATTGGCTCTCATAAATCAATAATCGCGGTCATGAAATCTAGCGGAGCTAAATCTGGAAATCGGGATGAGGAGCCCCATTTCGCCTCACGGAAAACGGGGGCTTCACAAAAAATAAATAATCCGAAAAGCCGTTGATGATGTCATAAAAATTCTGACTCGACATAAATCTAATAAGTAAGTTGGTAATAACTCATTGTCGCTTTAGCTCCCGTCAAAATAGCATTAATAAGCTTCCTAGTATCTAAATAAACCGGTGAAAACTGATTTATGAGTTCTGTTTTTAAGTAATATCTCGTCTTACAACGATAAAAGTCTAAATTGTACGCTGTCCTGACATTATTTATAGAACTGGAAACTATAGGAATGATAATAGATTTGGTCGTAATTTATTACCTTCGAAAGACGTGTGAGAATAACTGAAGGTTAGCGTTTAACTCTGTTGGGTAATGTGGGCCCTTAGGGCTTCGGTTAGTAGAAAGGTGCGTTTTGGACGGTAATGGGAAAAAAATCAACCTAAAAACGCTACAATAATAATTAAATTTATACGTGTACAGCCGTTTAACGTGTACTCCAGTTACAAAACGGCATTTTAAGCAGGTTTAATTTTAATGCTGGACTTTTTCCGCCGGTAATTATTATTGCGAAGAGAGTAGCTTTTTATGGCATTTCTTAACTGGAGGTTCGGCAACTAATTAGGAAACTTTATTGCATATTGATATTAATGACAGAGGACGCGTCCGCGCATTCTTATCGGTTTCGGTATGTCCGTTTTCGGTGCAGCAAAAAAAAACTCACTTACAAGGCAGGTTTTCAGTCAAGAATGTCGAACCGAAATGCCCACGACCTAGCTTTGTACCGTGATTTACAGCTTCAGATGGTTTTTACACGATTTTTGTAAATTGTCACACGTAATTCGACAAAATTACCTTAACAAGGTGTGGGAAACGATAAGAAAACGAAATTTTAGTAACAAGTGGGTTAGACAAGTAAACTGTAGGTACATTCTGCAACTGTTATGCGTAAATCAAACCACAGTTGGTAGTTTGTGATTGGTCTGTGAAGCTGATTTTTTGATCAATCACAAATTGTCCACTAGGTTGAGATTTACTCATATTTATAGTAATTGGTCAAAAAAACAGATTTTAGCTTGCTATAAGATTAACGCAATATTGTGTGTGTATGTGTCCACTATGACTAACTGGATTATACAGGGTGTTTCACGATAAATGCGTCATATCTCACGGTCAGAAAATACCCACGTTTGATATATGGATCCAAAGTTGTTTCGTTACAGCGTGTTCAAGTTTGAATAAAAAATTATATTTTTTTTTAGGGCCAGTACTTTCAGTTTAGAATAACATTATTCTAAGGATAATTTCTATGGAAACGCTGCTATTGGTCAATTTTTGTTATTTCTATAGAAATTATTCTAACAATAAATTTATCCGGAGTGTGAAAGTATCGGTCCTTTATAGCACCAGCATTTCTTTGGACATTTGAACGAAACTTTGTAATTCCAAATTGAAAAGTCATTTAATTTAATAACCTAACCTAACACTTAGACCTTAACGTTACGTGACTTTAAAAGTGTCATTTTAATCTTAAAAAGAATGATTATTTTCACCTGAAAAATGATCACGTGACCTTCAGGGGTCTATTTTGGTATTCAAAACAGTCACGTAACTCTCACAATTCCATTGTGACTTTAAAAGTAAAAGTAGTCACGTGATTTTTGAAATTTGTGTTTGATGTTTAAAAACAGTCAGGGGATCTTAAAAATGCGATTTTTACATCAAAAATGGTCACGTGACTTTCAGGCGTTTATTTTGGTATTCAAAACAGTCAGTCTCGCAATTCTATTGTGACTTTAATCTAAAAGTACTCACGTGATCTTTGCAGTTTGTATTTGATGCTTAAAAACAGTCAGGGGATCTTAAAAATGCCATTTTTACATCAAAAATGGCCATGTGACCTCCAGGATTTCACTTTTGTATTAAAAACAGCAACGGGACCTTCGGAATATATGTTTAAACATAAAAACGATCACGTAACATTTTAAATAGCATTTCACCAATAAAAGAATTATCTTGAAATGTAATCCGATCCTAAAAAGAGTCACGTAAAAATATTATTTTTAACCTAAAAAATGGTCACGTGACTTTCAGGCGTTTATTTTGGTATTCAAAACAGTCAGTCTCGCAATTCTATTGTGACTTTAATCTAAAAGTACTCACGTGATCTTTGCAGTTTGTATTTGATGCTTAAAAACAGTCAGGGGATCTTAAAAATGCCATTTTTACATCAAAAATGGTCATGTGACCTCCAGGATTTCACTTTTGTATTAAAAACAGCAACGGGACCTTCGGAATATATGTTTAAACATAAAAACAATCACGTAACATTTTAAATAGCATTTCACCATTAAAAGAATTTTCTTGAAATGTAATTTCGATCCTAAAAAGAGTCACGTAAAAATATTATTTTTAACCTAAAAAATGGTCACGTGACTTTCAGGCGTTTATTTTGGTATTCAAAACAGTCAGTCTCGCAATTCTATTGTGACTTTAATCTAAAAGTACTCACGTGATCTTTGCAGTTTGTATTTGATGCTTAAAAACAGTCAGGGGATCTTAAAAATGCCATTTTTACATCAAAAATGGTCATGTGACCTCCAGGATTTCACTTTTGTATTAAAAACAGCAACGGGACCTTCGGAATATATGTTTAAACATAAAAACAATCACGTAACATTTTAAATGGCATTTCACCATTAAAAGAATTTTCTTGAAATGTAATTTTGATCCTAAAAAGAGTCACGTAAAAATATTATTTTTAACCTAAAAAATGGTCACGTGACTTTCAGGCCTTTATTTTGGTATTCAAAACAGTCAGTCTCGCAATTCTATTGTGACTTTAATTTAAAAGTACTCACGTGATCTTTGCAAATTGTATTTGATGCTTAAAAACAGTCAGGGGATCTTAAAAATGCCATTTTTACATCAAAAATGGTCATGTGACCTCCAGGATTTCACTTTTGTATTAAAAACAGCAACGGGACCTTCGGAATATATGTTTAAACATAAAAACAATCACGTAACATTTTAAATAGCATTTCACCATTAAAAGAATTTTCTTGAAATGTAATTTTGATCCTAAAAAGAGTCACGTAAAAATATTATTTTTAACCTAAAAAATGGTCACGTGACTTTCAGGCGTTTATTTTGGTATTCAAAACAGTCAGTCTCGCAATTCTATTGTGACTTTAATTTAAAAGTACTCACGTGATCTTTGCAGTTTGTATTTGATGCTTAAAAACAGTCAGGGGATCTTAAAAATGCCATTTTTACATCAAAAATGGTCATGTGACCTCCAGGATTTCACTTTTGTATTAAAAACAGCAACGGGACCTTCGGAATATATGTTTAAACATAAAAACAATCACGTAACATTTTAAATAGCATTTCACCATTAAAAGAATTTTCTTGAAATGTAATTTCGATCCTAAAAAGAGTCACGTAAAAATATTATTTTTAAAACCTGAAAAATGGTCACGTGATCTTTGAAATTGGTATTTGTAATTGTAAATTAGTATTTGATGCTTGAAAATCCTTTTGTTTCCCAGAAGATGGATAATTGACACAAAATGGCTGTTGGTGCACACTTTACAAGTATGGAGACTGTAGAAATACGTCTTTTAGACAAAACAGTCAGTCACAGACAGAATTTGTTCAAGTACAGTAAGTTTGTTTGTCCTCCAGGAAATGAATAATTGACTCAAAATGACTGCTGGAGGACACATACAACAGCTAAGTTTTGACAGTTTGAATATTTTTTTCTAAATTTGCAGTTATTTTAAATAGCATTTCACCATTAAAAGAATTTGCTTGAAATGTAATTTCGATCCTAAAAAGAGTCACGTAAAAATATTATTTTTAAAACCTGAAAAATGGTCACGTGATCTTTGAAATTGGTATTTGTAATTGTAAATTAGTATTTGATGCTTGAAAATCCTTTTGTTTCCCAGAAGATGGATAATTGACACAAAATGGCTGTTAGTGCACACTTTACAAGTATGGAGACTGTAGAAATACGTCTTTTAGACAAAACAGTCAGTCACAGACAGAATTTGTTCAAGTACAGTAAGTTTGTTTGTCCTCCAGGAAATGAATAATTGACTCAAAATGACTGCTGGAGGACACATACGTGGTCTTTGAAATTGGTATTTGTAATTGTAAATTAGTATTTGATGAAAATAGTCATCGATAATCTTTTAATCTTAAAAATGGTCACGTGACAATTAAAATTGCATTTGATGATTGAAAACAGTCACGTGACCGTAAGAATGTCATTTGGATTTTAAAAATAGTCCTGTGACCTCCACGATTCCATTTTTGTATTATTTACTCTTTTGTCGCAATCAATTGATATTATATGTATTAATGCTTGATTATCGTACCGGTATTACTTGGATTATGCCGTATTATTCAGATTATTATATTATTATTAGTATTATTATGCACTATATTATAGGATTATCAAGGTTATTGCATATTATTTGGTGAGTGACCCAAATATTATTCAAGTGTCACACCCCTCGTGTTTTGTACTGTGTCGTGGCAGTTTTGGTCCTTCCTGTATTATCGCTATAAGGTTAAAAAGGTAATCCTAAAAGTGTTAAAATACGATTAACAGAGCTATTTTTGCGACACCCAAAATCCAGATTAAGACGGTTTGGCGCACTTAGAGAGGAAGTATATGACGCTTAGATGACAGCTTAATGAAACTGGGCCGCGTATAAATTTAGATAATCCATTAAGAAAAGTGTTGCACACGAAGAAACTGTGAACTTTAAAAGTTATTTACATGTAAAATTGTCATAAATTCCTAAGAGATCACAATACGAGTTTTGTGACAGTTATTTTAAACTTTATCATACTCCTTAAGGTAAGTCCACAGTGGGTATAGTTTGTGATTGGTCAAAAAAAGCAGCTTTCAGCTCAACAAATTGATATTCACGTAAATATTGACTTTTCAAGATTAACCAACATGAAAATCATATGCTGAAATAATCCTTAATTAACTGAAACCATAAAAAAAAACTGTAATCCCTCACATATTTGAATTATCGTTTCAGCCCACATCGAAGATCGATCGATGTAAAAACGAGCACATTGATAGGATATAACGCAGACACTAAATCGCAATTACAAAATAATGTATCGACATTATAAAAATTATTTTTAAACCGAATTTAAGAAAAATATAAGTGTCGAATACGTGCACCAAAAATAAACGGTGCGTCCGTCCATCAGTAGCACCTCGGAATACCGAATAAAAAATCGGTAAACACAAGAATTATTATCTAAACATATAAAATTTAAAATTTCTCACGAGTTTTAAATGGGGGAAAATACACTGTAAAATCAAATTGATGAAAGCCATATGTGTTTTATGCCCGTTTTACGCTCGAAAGCGGATTTAATAAAGATACGAATTCTGAAAGATATTCCATCGTTTACTCCGTAATGGTTTTAGTCGAATCGGATGCTTCATGCAGATCGTAAATGTTCCATTTATGACGGCTTTTAATAATGTCGATTTCAACCTTCGATTGCATTTTGCTTCTTCGTTCATTCCAATCTCCAGATTAGATATAGTGACCGCACTGTATTATTTATGGTTATTGCTGATTTTATGGTGATTACATACACCAACAAGCGAATTATACTCATTTAGGATTTTGCAAGAATGTTTTCAATTTTAAATCAATGTAAAACTCATCTTCAGTTACCATGACTGTCATTTTCAATATTTTCAGCTTAAATTTGAATATTTCAGTCGTCTGAATTGTTTGTGGTTTGTGATCAGACAGTTTTTGCAATTTTTAGGAAGGTTTCTGTAATATTTAGAGGATTCTGACAATTTTTCGACTAATCAGCCTGTAACAATACGGTTTTTCTAGTAAAAACAGTCAACTTGTTTAAATATAGTAAGTTTGTTTGTCCTCCAGAAGATGGATGATTGACACAAAATGGCTGTTGGTGGACACTTTACAAAGAGACTGTAGAAATACGATTTTTTAGGCAAAACAATCAATTTGTTCAAGTACAGTAAGTTTGTTTGTCCTCCAGAAGATAAATAATTGACACAAAATGGCTGCTGGAGTACATCTTTTCAACTGTGCAGACTGTAAAAATACGGTTTTTCTAGTAAAATCAGTCAACTTGTTTATAGTAAGCTAGATTGTCCTCCAGAAGATGAATAATATTGACACAAAATGGCTGTTGATGGACACTTTACAAGTATGGACGGTTTTTTAGGCAAAACAATCAATTTGTTCAAGTACAGTAAGTTTGTTTGTCCTCCAGAAGATAAATAATTGACACAAAATGGCTGCTGGAGTACATCTTTTCAACTGTGCAGACTGTAAAAATACGGTTTTTCTAGTAAAAACAGTCAACTTGTTTAAATATAGTAAGTTAGATTGTCCTCCAGAAGATGGATAATATTGACACAAAATGGCTGTTGATGGACACTTTACAAGTATGGACGGTTTTTTAGGCAAAACAATCAATTTGTTCAAGTACAGTAAGTTTGTTTGTCCTCCAGAAGATAAATAATTGACACAAAATGGCTGCTGGAGTACATCTTTTCAACTGTGCAGACTGTAAAAATACGGTTTTTCTAGTAAAAACAGTCAACTTGTTTAAATATAGTAAGTTTGTTTGTCCTCCAGAAGATGGATAATTGACACAAAATGGCTGTTGGTGGACACTTTATAAGTATGGAGACTGTAGAAATACGATTTTTTAGGCAAAACAATTTGTTCAAGTACAGTAAGTTTGTTTGTCCTCCAGAAGATAAATAATTGACACAAAATGGCTGCTGGAGTACATCTTTTCAACTGTGCAGACTGTAAAAATACGATTTTTCTAGTAAAAACAGTCAACTTGTTTAAATATAGTAAGCTTGTTTGTCCTCCAGAAGATGGATAATTGACACAAAATGGCTGTTGGTGCACACTTTACAAGTATGGAGACTGTAGAAATACGTCTTTTAGTCAAAACAGTCAGTCACAGACAGAATTTGTTCAAGTACAGTAAGTTTGTTTGTCCTCCAGGAAATGAATAATTGACTCAAAATGACTGCTGGAGGACACACACAACAGCTAACTTTTGACAGTTTGAACTTTTTTTTCTAAATTTGCAGTTATTTTGATTAAAATGAGATCGTCTTTCTCTGAAATTGCTGTCTATATTGCCAACCTACCTCCACGACTCGTTTTGCTGTAATAGACCTCATCAGTGTGGTCAAACAAATTACTATCATCTCAAGTACAACGCACCTAAACACACCTATGCACTTAACTTTTAGCGTTTCTTAATCACTCTTAACCACATTTAGTAGGTTTTCTGTTGAACATTACCGATCATTTTCTCACTCCACCGCGAAACATAAAAGACTATTTCATTTCCGTTTGGGCTGCAATATAATATTTTCTAGTTTATGAATATGATTACCGGGCACTACCTGGGGGCAAGCTCCTTGATAGGTCTTTTGTACTCTTTTCAGTAACCGCAAAAGCAACGTCAATCATTTTCTTTTAAGTCTTAAGGCATAGAGATCAACGATCTTTTTGGTATAGAGCCAAAGACGTCTTAATGATAACATTATAGAGAGTAAAGCAGGAAAAAACACCAATGGTTCTTCTAATCACATGTATTGTGCTTGACTTGAATTTAATAGTTTCAAGAAAGAAGATATTAGAGTCATGTCTAATCATATGCTGGATATTTTCTTGTTTTCTTGTTTTGTGTGTATGATCAGAAACAATGTTGTCAAATATTGAAAATATTCATGTGAGTTTTTTGTTTCTTCTAAAAATATGCATTATTAATGATTTGTACAACTTTTGGATGTCTTCTTTAGGTAGTAGCATTCCCTATTCCTTAAGTTTCATCTCGTTGGTCTGATCAGGAAAGAGCCCATTGTCAAGCAATGAAAAATGCTCTGGGCAAATCGTGGTTAGTCCACAGATGTTGTACATTGTGGGCACCGTTTCCGAGATATTAATACAAGAAGTCTCGATTTTATCATTATTCAGTCGAACGACTTAATTATAGCCCGAGATATATTCCTCCGTATTGTGTGGGCAGGTTTACATTGTATAAAGTCTTCTCATCGGATTTTCTTCTTATACGGTTACAATTTAATGGCACTTTGATGTGGAAAAAAAGGTGTGCGAAACAAGTTTCCAACTACCTAATTTGCGCCAATAATCCCCGGATAAGAGCGACTTATACGGCCTTTAAGTAAGTTTTGTGGCCCCACCGTTTTCTGGTCCAGGTATAAAAAACACCTAAAAACGGGCAAATTCCAGTTCGAAAATCGAAAGTAACCGTAAAACTGGAAAGGTTACTCTTGTTTACGCGCGGTAGTTAATTTCTGCATTAAGTGCACATTGTTAACGTTTTTACGAGGGTATAAAGTTTTATCTACGGCGTTTCACACTCATCACCACCACCAGGGTTTTTATAGGACGATAAAAGTCAAAGCCTATCAGTTGGGATACGCATCCTGACATATACAGGGTGGTAAGGTATGACAACTGCTTTAAAAATCTCTTTGTTGATCCAAATCTATATGTTTTGATCACAGTGCTTTGAAAACTTTTAATAGTGAAACAATTGTCTAGAAAATAAGGATTTTTTTTCAAGAAAATAAAGAAAATTTATTTATTTAATTTATAGAAAAGGTACATTTTTGTAGGGATGTCAAGTGTTTACCATTATAGTTAGTTTTAGTAGGATTGTATGTAGTTATTAAGAAAATTAACAGTATTACTTGATGAACTTCAAAGGAGGTGAAAAAGGTGGTACGTGGAGGTAGGAGGTGGAAAAAAAGGTTTTTTTTTTTTTGGTTGTTGATTGTCAAGAGAGACTTTTAATGAGAGCTGGAAAGTCAGTTTTCTAAAAAATTCGAGCAAAAATCAGACTATTGAAGATCAGGGGATCTTAGAAAGCTGTTTCCTTCCGGAACGGAAGTTACTGAGTGTAATACCGAGTGCTACCAGCAATTGTACCGTCTAGTCCACGTTATGACATGGAGCAGATTGTGATAGAGGACCTATTCCAGAAGTGGTTAAATCGATAACCGAGGAGGCAGTTAAAAATCCACCTCAACGGAAAAGAAGAAGATTGGTCAACTGACGGTTTATTTTGGACAATTTGGACTCTTTGACGAAGAGTATTAGTTGTAAGTAGTTTGTAATTTTTTGTATTAAAGACATTTGTAGTTTCAATGATATATTTAGAAGCAGGATTTTTAGGTAGAAAGTAAGTTAGATAGGTTTAGTTATTTACCTTAAAAATAACTTGGCATCCCTATTATAGAATTTTTATTCAAGCTTATTTATTTAAATTTTCTTTATTTACTAAATTATTAGAATGAATGGTCAGGGTGAATCTGATGCCAGTTATGACGATATTATCATGCAACTAGGAGGTGAGGGAGATTTGAGTAAATCTCATCTTCAGGATGATAATAATCATGACAAAATCTTTAAGTTTCTCCTATTCCGGACAGTTTTGGGGGGGCTTAAATCCACAACATTTTATGACAGACATAAAACAAAGTAATATTCCAATCGGTAGTCAGTTTCCAGTTTACTGAATACAGTAAATCCCCCCATTAAAGCAGCTGATGCTTATTTTAAGGCCGAATATAGACCGGAGTTTATGAGGTGATCGTTAAAAGGACTTCCACTTTGGGGTTATAAGGTTTTAAGTGCAGTAGCTTCGGCAATATACCGAAGCTTTCGGTTAAGCAGTCTAGACTAGTTTTGAAATGTTTTGTACTAGTTGTAAATTAAATAAATTATGAGTAGTGGAGGGACAAATTAGAATTCTATTTTCAAACTGTTAGATATTTAGAGGAAGTGCGCAAAACGCCTTTTAGTCCGCAACTACTAAATCAAAAGACATTAAAGTCCTTGCTTGACACTTAAATATACGAGTCGACACGTGCTCGTGAATCCTTTTAGCACTTGCCGCGAAAAAATTGTTAAGTGAAAACGGTTTTGAAATTTTAAAGTGCCAAGCCATTTGATTTTATTGTTTTGCCACATAGGAAACTTTTTAAGAAACCAATTTGTTGTATATCCTTTGTATCTCAATTTAAACTCTAATAAAGAAGCAAATTTTTACATTTCTATTACACTAATACGTTATATCTATGATATCTACAATGTTAGTACTTATGATGATAATTTTGTCTTAATTATTAACATTTTGAAAAGTTTGGTACAATACAGTGTGGTTCAAACTCAATTATCGCTATATCATATTAATTTTTTTAATTCCCAATTAACCGAGGGGTAGTCGCACTATATTTCCATTATTACGAAGCATTGTGAGGTATTACAAGATATTTATAAGGCATTTGAGAGTATTTTGAGCCACTGTCTGTATATTTCAAAATGTAGTGTATTAATATAAGAAAATTGAACAGAACAGTATAGGCACATGTAATTATTATGGTAAAATCCTTGTTACATGATATTGAGTTAAAACAATATTTATTATAAATTATTAAAATAATTTACCAATTTTTCAACATTTAAACTACATTTTTAAGGTCACGTGACTGTTTTTCACAATGTCAACTGGCTTTTACAGTGTTGCAAGCTCAAAATTGTATTATTAACGTCACGTAACGTGTATTTTACAATTTCAGCTTTTACAGCTGTCTGAATTTAATTTACCAAATGATCAACATTTACATTACATTTTTAAGGTCACGTGACTGTTTTTGACAGGTGTCAGTTGGCTTGGACAGTGTTGCAAGCTCTAAAATTAAATTCAGTTATTTTGATAATTGTCACGTGACCGCCTAGTTAAATAGTGTTCTAGAATTACGTCAAAACTGTCAAACTGTGCTCAAAAGTTGTAAAATCAGGGTTTAGAAAAGCTTTCTTGCAGTATTTGATATAAAACGTGTTTTTGAGATTTACGACAGTTATTTTAACAGTTTTCACAAGATAGTATTTCAATTTCACATGATCTTAATTCGACACTTGGAAATAGGCACGTGACCTTTGTAACTAAATTTGATAATTGACAACAATCACGTGGTGGTTTTTTGCGCCCTCTATTAATCGTAAAAAAATGGTAACGTGACCTTAACGATGCTTTTTTGACATTGTTAACGCAGCCTTCAGAAATTACCTTTAAAATGGTCACTTCAGTACATTTTGACCTTAAATACGGTCACGTGACTGCAAGGATACTATTTTTTTTTCTATGTAGAGTCACGTGCCCTTCAAGACTCCATTCAATAGTCACTTGACCATCGTAACTGATCTGGATAATTGAAAAACAGTCACGTGACCTACAGAAATTTTTTTTAGCTTATAGACCATCAGAGCAACATTTTCACCTTAAATATGGTCGAAAGTCACGTTGGGCATCAGTTGGTGATTGGACAAGAAAAGCAGCCTTACAGCTGGCTGCTTTTTCTTGACCAATCACAAGCCACAAACAGTGCTGTAGCGTATCCATAACAAACATATGGCGCAGTCAGTAGGATGTGTTTATTTACCATAAGCTCTAAAATGACATAATCAAAATCACGTGGTGTGTCTCTTACAACTTCAGCTTTTACAACTGTCTAAAATAGTCTGAATTTAATTTACCAAATTTTTAAATTTTAAACCACATTTTAAAGGTCACGTGACTAATTTTGACAGATGTCAACTGACCTTAACAGTGTTGCAAGAACATGCAGAATTGCATTTTCAACGTCACGTAACGTATATTTTTCAATTCAAGTTTTTACAGCTGTCACCATTTTTTAAAGTTTTTAAACCTCGTTTTGAAGTTCACGTGACCGTTTTTGACAATGTCAACTGGCTTTTACAGTGTTGCAAGCTCAAAAATTGAATTATCAAGTCACGTGACCTAGTTCTTACAATTTTACTATTGTCTAAATTTAAATTACCAATTTTTCAACTTTTAAATGATAAGTGTCTTTATTTGACACGTGCTAACTTGGTTACTATGACAGAAGATTCGTGCAAACGTCAAAATATAACCCGTAATTTCAGGCAACCGTACAAAAAATGTTTTTTGTTTGTCAGAATTTGGAAAAACAGTCACCTGACCTTAGAAAATCAATTCAACTGTCACGGGATCTTTAAAAAAATCAATTTTAAGCTTTTGGGTCTTTAAAATTTGGAAAAACAGTCACGTAACCTGAGGAAGTAATTTTTATTGAAAAACTGTCACGTGACCATAAAAAAATTAATTTCAAGGATGTATTTCATCAAGATTTATCATTATCTCAGTACCATGGGACTTATAACTAAATTTAAGAATGCCACTAATGTGTGTTTAAATAATTTAAAAGCATTTTGATGTATTTCAAGACAGTTTGAGGCATTTTGAGCAATAATAGAAGCATTGTGAGGTATTTTAAAGTCATTTCAAGGTATTTTGTATGCAAAAAGGCATTTTAATGTACAAAAAATTTGAGTTTAAACCAAGAAATTCATGTATATTTTACTACTTCAATTCCTTTGCTGTTTGTATAAAAGCTCAACTTCTCTTTTTCCTGAAGATGAAGATTGTAAAGAAATTTAGTAAAAAAACGTAGATAAACAGAGCTTAAGCTCTTAGTTAGTTGCTACATTAGTGTTTACAGCCAACAGAGGAAAAAGCTGTTGTAATTATGACTTGCCTATATAAGCCGCATGGTAATTGCTCACAAAAACTACTCATACAATTTAGAGAAGTCATAATTACAACGTGTTAACAACCATGTGCTATAATTCAGGTAATTTCCTTTATTATACCTGGATCCGCTCGCGGGTGGGTTTTTTCACCCATTTCCCGCCCAGAGCCGATTTTAATGGTTGCGTTATTAGGTTTTTCATTGAAGGTCTAACGAGGCCAACAAGAAAATAATAGAGCCCCTTGTTATACGGGAAAATACAATGCATAATAGCAGCCAATGGGGCGTAAGTGGCGCCCCTTTTTCAATTGGCCGCCTCCGGCCAATCCCGGACTAATTAGCTGATGAGCGAAACCGAAGAAAAGCTCCGGCTGTTTCCGGTCGCAAAACTATACCGAAATAATGGAAGCAATGATGCGTTTGTTTGCCGTTTTATTTTCCATAACATATATACGGGGTGTCCCAAATCTCCAAAAAAGTTGGAACAGATAACAGAAGATGTCAATAGAATAGATGAAATCGATTGGTGAAGGTCACGTGACTGTGAAAGACGAAAGCTGCAGGGACTGGTCACGTGACACTTCGAATAAAAACGGTCACGTGCTGGAATCCAGCTGGAGGAATTCTAAAATTTTCCTCAAAATTGAGAGAATTGGTCACGTGGATGACAACACAGTTTTTGAGCCGCCTTGATTCAAAAATGTCCAAACCAGTCACGTGACCGGTTTCTTGAAGTGACGCGTGACTTGTTTTGACCAACTGTCTCGTCACACACGTGACTAATTCTCTCATTATTTAGAAAACAGTTTGAACTCTCCAGCTTATCATTCATCATTATCAGATTCTTAAAAACACGTGAACCATTATTTTTCTTCTTCTGATTGGCTTTCAAAATATATTTTTTTCATTTTCTGTTACAATAGAAAATCTAAAATTGTGAATGATAAACAGGGAGAAATCAACGAACTAGACGCAAATGGTGACAAACTTCGTAAGTGACATGTGTCGTCTGCATAATCAACTTTTGGATTAAGGCAAATATGGCTAAATCGCTTTATTTTGACCCCAGCTAACTGCGGCAGAGCGTTGTAAAGACCTTTCAGGGACACCCTGTATAAAATTAATTCTGATAAAGTGGTCATGTGACCAGCAGACCCACATATGTTACGTAAGGTTAATTGCCATCTTTGTCTAACTCATTGATTCCTAATTGGTCTCTCTTCTTCTTAACCTGTACTATGCTAGTTGAGTGACTGTTTTATGGCGTCTACTATAGTATACAGGGTGTCCCACGACGAAAGACATCGATTGATATTGGAAAAAGTATAAATAGGAGAGTTTTGAAAATTTGGCAGTATGCCCAATCTAACTAAAATATTTTCAAGATGGTTGCACTTCCGTTTATACCGGAAGTCGATCACAACTTTCTTATTTTAAATAGAACACCCTATATATTATTACATATTTGGATTCCTCACAAAATTCTGACCAACTTTTGTGTACAATGCCCTATGCCTATCTCTAGCCGTTTTCGAAATATTTGATGTTTTTCCAAAAAAGTGACAATTGCAACGCTCAACATATTTTTGTACTCTGTCAAAACCGTATTTCATTTTGCAATGAAACTTTGGGTTATTGTAAATAAAGGATCGTTTTATTAAACTGAGGGTGCGTAATGACTCATTTGTATACAGGGTCGTCAAAAAAAAATCATAAACCTGCCACTAAAAAAAATGAAAAATTTCAAGTTTTTTAAATAGAAACCCACATTTTTTATGACGGAATCATTTTGAGCATTAAAAATTACTATACGTTTCAATTTACTTGCCTATACCTAAATCCAACCCATTTCGTTTTATTTGAGAATAAACATTTTTTTATTAGGCTGCATGGTTGCACCAAAAGCTATCAAGCAAATAATTGAAAATTTTAAAAATACGGGATCTGTGAAGATAAAAGCTATTAAAACAAAACCAATCCTTAATAATACAAATGTAGAAATTGCAATTTTGGGCTATTTTGTTGCAAATCCAACTTCGTCAATAAGACAAGTTTCTGTAGAATCAGGCATATCCAAAAGCTCAATTCAAAGGATCCTGAAGAAACATAAATTTCACCCTTTTTCATTTAAATTAGTGCAACACTTAAAAGAGGTTGACTTTCCGAAGAGAGTGGTTTTTAGTGAGTTTTTGCTGACTAGTCACTATGGAGAAGAATTGTTTTTGAATAATATTATTTAGAGCGACGAGGCCAAATTCACTAAAAATGGAATGTTCAATAGACATAATTCACACTACTGGTGTGACATAAATCCACACGTAATTAGAGAGAGAAATTTTCAAGAAATCTGGAGTTTTAATAATAAAAAATGTTTATTCTCAAATAAAACGAAATGGGTTGGATTTAGGTATAGGCAAGTAAATTGAAACGTATAGTAATTTTTAATGCTCAAAATGATTCCGTCATAAAAAATGTGGGTTTCTATTTAAAAAACTTGAAATTTTTCATTTTTTTTAGTGGCAGGTTTATGATTTTTTTTTGACGACCCTGTATACAAATGAGTCATTACGCACCCTCAGTTTAATAAAACGATCCTTTATTTACAATAACCCAAAGTTTCATTGCAAAATGAAATACGGTTTTGACAGAGTACAAAAATATGTTGAGCGTTGCAACTGTCACTTTTTTGGAAAAACATCAAATATTTCGAAAACGGCTAGAGATAGGCATAGGGCATTGTACACAAAAGTTGGTCAGAATTTTGTGAGGAATCCAAATATGTAATAATATATAGGGTGTTCTATTTAAAATAAGAAAGTTGTGATCGACTTCCGGTATAAACGGAAGTGCAACCATCTTGAAAATATTTTAGTTAGATTGGGCATGCCCACGTCAGTATCCTGCCAAATTTTCAAAACTCTCCTATTTATACTTTTTTCAATATCCATCGATGTCTTTCGTCGTGGGACACCCTGTATACTTAGTTTGTGGTTGGTCAAAAAAAGCAGCTTTCAGCTTGCTGATGCTTTTTGTTGACCAATCACAAACTACAAACTGTGATTTACCCCATTACTGCACCTGTGGACTTGTCATAACGTATAATCACAAACAGGGTGTCCCATGTTTTTTCTTCAATATGACAAAACTAAATCAAACTCCACCTGTTATCGTACATTGGTAATGGTGAAGCAATATAAATCACAATATTTAAAATCGCGTCAAATAGTTTTATTGGTTCGTGGAACTGTTTTTGACAGTTGACACATTAATGACATACTACATTGCAAATAGATGGTTTTGCTTCACAAACAGTCAAAATCCTATTTATAGAGACGTAAAATACTGTTAAACCTCTTTAACCTAATTCAGCTCTTTTTCAAGTATATTTTATAGTTTTTTTGATTTGTGAAGTGGATTTGGTCAGTTGACACTTTAATGACACCTTGCAAACGAAACAAAATGGTCAAAACCCGATTTGTCGAGGTGTAAAATGCTGTTAGATCCTTTAAACAGATTGTGCAGTTTTTTAAGTATTTTCGTATAGTTTCATTGGTTTGTGGAGCGGTTTTTGACAGTTGACACTCTCGTGACAAACTAGGCTACAATGTAAATAGATCGAGGTGTAAAATGTTTAAAATCGCAAACGATTTCTCAAACAAAAACAGTTTTTAGAGCCCAAACAAAACGTCAATCCTCGAAATCCGGATGAATGAAACACTTCCAAACGTTTCAATCGCAACCGTCTGGGTCCAATCAGTCATTCGATCGAGCCTTGGCAGCATCACTTTGACACTAAAAATTTTACAGCTTTACACCCTGCCACTTTGTTTATTCCCGAATAAAAACAAATTCATCCGTTTTTACGGTCTATAAAATATTATTTGTAAATTTTGGCTTTAATTACCGAGAAAATTGTGATATTTACAATGTTTTCTTGGTTAAAATAGACACCTACATACTTAAATAGACTACGGCTATATTTATTTTTGAGCTTTACGCGTTGAAATATTTGATTACCTACCTGTCAGCATTGAGTCAGTAACGGGCTTATTTTTATTAAACAAAATCAACCACTCCGGTTTTGTTTTGACCACTAAAAATGGTGATTGCGCAAAAGTGCCAGTTTCTTATACACTAAAGATCTTCATTTGCGATACTAGACCATAAGTGGGGCCCAAGCCCATTCCGAGCATAAAGGGTGGTCTCATCTCTACAGCTTTTTATCGCAAAACATATTAATAATCATCGCTATAATATGATGCACACGAGAATCCACTAACATGGGTGGTCAAAATATTTCTGCAGTTTGTAAACACACGCTCATTAATACTTTTTTTTATGGGGCAAAGACATATGGAAAATGCAGATAAAGGTACGCAAACATTGTCATTAATTAATGTTTATTATACCGGATACTGATGTGTATAATTAAGTGGTGAGTCAAAATGTGCAGTAGTAAGAAATACTTTTATATTTTTTTACGTCACGTGACCGCTGTCATAACTGTCAAAACTCACTCACCAGTGACCTGAATGGATAAAATGCTAAATAGTAGTGTTTATTTGAGGAATTGCACTGTAAAGTGTGTTTACAGCTCCATAAAGCCAAATTTGACAGTTGGGACATTAAAGAACAATTTCATATTTTGCTTGCGTCACGTGACCGCTGTCATAACTGTCAAAACTCACTCACCAGGGACCTGAATGGATAAAATGCTAAATAGTAGTGTTTATTTGAAGAATTTCACTGTAAGTTGTGTTTACAGCTCACAGAANCANCGTTGNTTGNGGGNCACCCGTCCTTCANGGTAATNCGGNGANNACNCNNCTGTAGATGGNCCCCACNGCGATAAGACGGTGGGATTTGGATATCGTTGNNGNGGGGGNNTTGCATGNTANGCGGTTANGGNGGNTGNNANNNTATGNTTGCAATTCCANGAGNGANCTNCGCCGATCCTCNCCTATTCCNCAANNCNCCTCGNGGCGTTAGNNTCCTAGCNNCCTTNACGTGGNTAACCGCGNACTACTAGNTTNACGACCCANATTAANCGTCACTATCTCTCNCAATNANTGTNGTTCCTTNATAGTANCTACAGCAANAGAAACNGTTATCGTNGTNNGNGGCNCTTCGGNNGGTCCGAAAGGGTCANCGCNGGTGCATTAAGGATTTTNNGCTTGNANANAGNTGNANGANCNGTCGATNNATTGCCCNGCGATANCCCTANCNCNAGGCCATATCCTGTGGGTNNNGAANATNATTTNGNNCAGNCCAACACAATTACACTTAGTCTAAGATTAAACACCTCAAATACAGCACTGTATGTTCCTTAAAATTTAGTTAACTAAATTAATTAATTTAAAAATAAACCAGTGAGTAACATTGGCATTTTATTTCCTTTTCCAACTTTCAACAGCAAGCATACCCCTCTGAGCAGTCCCTTGTCTCTCTGGACAGATTTGAGTGCTGATGAGATTAATAAACTTTTGTAGGTAGCATAGGCTTTTTACTGAACCACCCTGTGTTCTTCACCATGTGGGCATTACCCACTAATCTTTAACTTTGACACTGCATCAAAGGTGCCATCAATAACTTTTACCCAACTTGAAGACTCCATTATAAATAGACTTGAAAAAAAGACAAATTCTTCATAAATCAGGCCAAACTATTGAAAACTTGAGATTCTTTGTAATGAGTGGGTCAAACAGCACCAATCACAACCCTGAATCTAGTGAAGTTTGTTATAGGGACCAAGTTGCAGAAATTACCTGCTTCCAATTGAAACAAAAATCTGAGTGAGTCTAATAAAGATGAAAAAGGCAGCAATTTTTTAATTGAAAATTGGTGTTTTTCACACAGAAAAGCAACATTTTTGAATTCTTGACAATGGATAGACTGACATACAGCTCAAAGCAGTTGTAGATCAGATAATGGGATTAAAATAAAAATCAAAATTCATTCTAAATAATTACTATTTATTTACTATATCAAAATAAAAATTAAACAACCAATGATACACTTAATGTGTCTTGATAAATTATCAAATCGTGGTTATATATTGGAATTATTATTACATAAAGACACTAATAAACACGTCGTTTTTTCTAAATATGGCATACATTCTTCAACAAAACGAAAACGCAAATAATGCTTAAATTTAAGGCGGATATACACTATATTAGAAGCTTAGAATACTCATCTTACAAATCTACTAAGTCATAATATTCAATCACTCATTGCTTATAGTTTATATAAATAGCTAATTGTTTAGCTTTTCAAGACTAAACCTCAACAGGTCACCTCCAAATTTCGATTTGGAGGTGCGAAGATTTACGCCAAAAGCTTTTTTTTGTTAAGACACGCGGTGTGAACTTGTGAAAATTTCAAAAATACAAATTGTAAAAGTGCACTTGGAACCAAAATTCGTGATCTTACTACACCTAAAACTTACACTATGTATTATTATTATAATATATTATAAACAACAACTTTTGAAGCATTTCTTTTCTAATAATTCTCTGGATTCGCTTGAAGCTATATAAAAAATATTGAGGCTCTCTAGCCCAAAAAAAAAAATCACTTAAAGTGACAAAAAATAACAACTTTAACAGAAACACCCTACAGAAAAAAAATAAAAAATTTAAAAAATAAACAAATTTTAACAAAAATTGTATATAGCATCTATAATTTTTTTATTAATATCTAAAAGTTTTTGATTTTCCGTTACCTAAAAGAAATATAACTTAACATTTTGGTTTTGATTCACGTTTACTTCTTACAACTATATAAACACTTATTTTTGTGTAATTACACCTAAAATACAGTATTGACTGACCATCATCCGAGAGCATTTAAGACTATACAGTACAACTTAACTTTTTTGCTACAGCAAGTATATACAGGGTGTAGGTAGTTCTAACGTTGATTGAAAATTAGCACTGTGACAATATTAAATTAGACAAACGCATTTGTTTACGTACTCCCTGTATATTGGGCGAATTGACACTACAACTACTTTTGGCTATATAATCTAGGAAGAGAAAGATCATTTTTGGAAACAACAAAATAAAAGCATAAATTTCTTTAAATATATTAGTAAAAATATTGCTTTCGTATATAGATAATTTGATATGTCATATAATAGAGTTGAATTTAGAATAATTATATAAATTAGCAAGGCGTCAAACCACAGTATTATACATCAGATAACAGCATCAAATCCAGATGCTTGTTAGCTGTTAAAGACTTTTTTGGTATACCTAGACCGTATCATTTCTGAATTATATGTACAAAATTATATTAAAAACAAATTAATTGTTACAAATCCTAAAAACTAAGGGAACTAGTTTCTACTCACCCTTCATTATATTAATAATATTCACTTTACATCAAACTTACTTATAAATCTTAATAATATTCGTTGGAATGACCTGACTAGAGAAAATTTACAAACGTAAAACGCACCTAATTTCTTTTTTGACTACAACTACAATTTTACTCTTTAGCGCCATTTTTCACCCCCAACATCTTGGCCACATCATCAACTGGCGCATCCAAAGCCTTATCAACTATAGATCGATCACCCAAACCCAAAAGGTTACTGATCAAGTCACCACCACCGTCATGAGCATCAGATTCATCATCCTTCTCAATTTTCTGACCGCCTTCATCGCGATCTTCATCGCTATGCTCAAAATTGCTGTTGGTTGTATGTTTTTTCCTGTGACGCAACATGCTGTGCTTCAGAGTGAATCTTCTACGACAAATATCGCAACTGAACGGTCGTTCACCGGTATGAGTGCGCATGTGTCTTCTTAGATCTTCAGCAGACCAGAATCTGCGCATACACCAGGCACAAATCACTTTACGGTTCGAGTAATCCGGGAATTTTCCTCTAATGTCCGAATCTTCATCTTCATGGTGGGGTGCTTCATCCGGGGTGGTGGCGTTAGCATCGAAGGCGTTCTTCGACATCAGAAGATCGTACTCAGAGGCGTGTTTGTCTCTGATGTGCTCTAAAGCGTGAGTTCGTTCAGCGAATGAGCTTTCACACAAATGGCATTTGAAGGGCAAGTCTGAGTTGGGAATTTGGTTGTTTACTGAATGATGTCCGTCCGGATTTGGACTTACTGCGAACTTGTTGTTAAACCCTATTTGGTTGTCCCAGTCGTTCTTAGCTTCTGGTTGGTTGACTTTCTCGTCTTCAGAACTTCCGGCTTCGTAGCCTTGAGCCTTAATGTCATCACCTTGAGCATTAGTCGAGTGTTTGCAGCTCATGTGCTTTTTCAAGTTGGAGTAGGTGGAGAAAGTGCTGCTGGGGCAGATCGAGCATTTGAAGGGCCTTTCAGGCACATTCCTCATCAAATAGTTCATGTTTGGGTTGATGGATGCTTCGCTGGTGACGATGGTGGTGGCGGAGTTGCCATGTTTACGTAACAAATGACGGTCGCAGTTGGATTTTGTGGTAAACAGCAAAGGACAGTGGCTACATTTGAATGGTTTTTGGCCGGTGTGGGTTAGAATGTGCCTTCTTAATGATGAAGTCCATGGGAACTTTCGGCTACAGTAGGGGCAACTCACTCGATTTGGTGCTAGGGAGTATGCTGACTTCTTTTTGACAGGAGTTGGATTGTTTACTGTTTCTGTTTCAGACCTGCAAGAGAAAACAATTTGTTAGTTATTTGGATTTTTCCGGATCGGAGTCAGTGTTTAAGAACACTAGAGAAATCAATCAATCTTTACTTACCGATTTTCATCTGTTCCAGATACATTTCCTTCGCTAGTGCTACCACTAGCGACCAATCCTTCTTCGTCCTCCTCGCTTGCTATCCCCACTTCCTGCTCCTCCCCCTCTCTTTTAAAGTACTCCTTAAAAGGCTGAGAAGCGTTTACCAGCAGTCTAGATACTGGCACCAAATCATCCTCATTTTTCATTCCTTTTTCCTGCTGGGTATCGTCAACGTCCACACATTCATCATTTTTGATATCGTTTTCGTCGATGACCAAAGCGCAATCGTCGTCGTCCTCTTTCTTGATATCTTGCTGATTGAAGTGATTTGGCCTCAGTTGAGATAGTAGGGCGATTCGCAGTTTTTCGGTGACTCGTTCGTCAGCACTTTCGTGTTGGTTCGAGAACCTGGATAAATCGTAACCGTCACAGTATCCAGTAGGTTTGAGTAGGTGGCCTTGAGGTTTCCGGCCTGGTTGACCTACGTTGCTTCTCTGTCTTTGCGACCAGTATTGGGGATGTTGTTGTTTGATGTGTCGTTCCATGTTAGAACGTAAAGTAAACTTGGCCGAGCAGTGTTCGCATGTAAAAGGTCTTTCTGTTCTATATCTACGCTGTTTTTGTTTAGGCATTAAAACTCCGTTCTTTATCACCATTTTGACCGAGTTGGGTGATTGCATTTGGTGGTTTATGGGACTAGGAGGTTTGCTTTGATGATGATTGTTAAAGTCTACGTTGACTGATAACGGTTTAGAGTCCTCCAGCTCGTCCATGGATTTTGCTCTAGGACGGTTAAAACCGTTCTGACTTAGCTCATTGTGTACTTTGTATAAAGGTGGACTGTCAAGTTGAGGTTGGTTTAAGGGCGTAGGGCTAAAATTGTCGTTGATCATTGATCCTCCGCACATTCTCTGCAGTCTTTCTTTAATGTCTTGAGGCTGTTGTAAAGTGGGGAAGGCTTGGAATAATAGTGGATTAACTGGAAATCCGGGCCAACTGGAAAAGTTTCGATAGAAATGAGCTAGTTGAGTTGCGTACATGGCAGTGGCTGGATCGAACTTAGCCGGAGTTTTTAGCAGTTGTTGAGCAAAAAGTTCGTTGACATTTGGTTGAGTTGGGCTTGCACTTTTTTTCGACAAATCCTGAGGTTCTTCTTCTTGTAAGCGTTTTTGATCCTCGTCCAGTTTTTTCTTGCTTAAATCCAGAGCTACATCCATTGGAGGTTCGTCCTCTTCGTCTTCGTAGTACTCATCATCGTCTGATTGGCTAAAAGAGTTTTCTTTTAAGGCTTCAAAAGGTTTGACATGAATTTTGGATGGGATGTTTGGTTGGTGTGGAATTTTTACTGATGTCAAGTTAAAGGGTTGAGGGAAGAAAGTATTGTAACGTGGTTCAGCCACTAGAGAGTCATTGTGGAGGAGTGGAATATTATTAAAAAGTTTTTGTGGTACTAAAGTGGGGGTTGGAAAAGTGACTTCAGTCGTTTTGAGTTTAGGAGTTGTGACCTTAGGGGTGGAACAGTGTAATTTGTCAGGACTTAAATCTCTTGAATCAGAAAAACTGTGTTTTTTGGAATCATCCCTTATTGTAAGTTTGTTAAGCTCGTCATTGGTTGGGTCTTCTGAAGGGTGGTAAATAATTGATTTTTTTACGTCCTCTCTGGTGGTTTTTGAGTGTCGGTTTCTCAAATGTCTCTCACAGTTGGCTTTGGTAGTGAAGGCGTAATTGCAGAGGCTGCACTCGTAAGGTCGGTCACCGTTATGTGTTCTCATGTGACGTATAAGGGCAGCTTTATCAATTGATGAGTGAGGGCACATGTTACAGTAGTATGTTCCGTTAGTGTTGCCACTCAAATGAGCTCGGTTGTGTCCTTTAAGCGCCCTCAAATTAGGAAAACTGCGGTGCACAAACGGCAAGGAAACTCTCCTCGCAGTTTCATTTTCCTAAACTCTATGGCAAAGGAGTCTTGAGATTCTTCTTCGTTGTTGTCGTTTTTGGTTGAGTCGTTGTTGAGTTCTAGCAGAGGTTTTGCTGAGGGTGGCATCCTCAAATCTTGATTAGGTTTGGTTGGGAATTGATGGTGGATGTTGCGTAAAATAGACTGAATGTCAGCCAAATCTTTGGTGTCGACTTTTGCAAGTTGTTCTTGCAGAAGTTTGGTGGGGAAGTCCCGAAAGGGGGCGATTATAGGAACTTTCTTTTCGGGGGAGTTGTCCTGAAGGTCCAGCCTAGAGAAAAATTCCGCTCGGCGGATTTCATCTTCGGAAATTCCGTTCGATTTGTACATAGGTAAGTCCACCAGGCAGCTTTTTTCGTGGATGTTGAGTGAGTTTGAGCAAGGAAAAGCTTTGGTGCATTTTTGGCATTGAAATTTCAAATCACCACCTGTAGGTTTATGCAAGCTGCGTTCGCATTCATGCCTGGCAATGTACGGAAACTTTTTGCTGGAAAATTCCATGAAGGTCAAGTCTTCAAATCCAGTGACAGACTGTTTAGGATTGCTGTGGAACTCCTCCTTGTGGGTTGTAAGCAGTTTGTTGTTCAGAAAAACTTGATTGCACAAATTACACTTGGCTGGATACTCTGGATGATTATCCTCCAAGTGGCAATGTAGGATTTCCACTGTGTTAAAGTCAGATCTGTCGCAGACTGGACATTTAAAAGACTCTCTACCTTCTAAAGCGATTTTCTTGCAATCTTTCAGTTCCTCCAAGTCTTCGTGCTTGCGCTTGTTACAAACTTTGTTGTTGTTGTTGTATTCGATGCTTTTGGTGCTGGTACTGCTTTCAGTGCTGCCATCAGACTCGTAATTCTCTCCTTTCGAGTGGGTGCGCATGTGCCGGTGCATGTTTCCATTAGTAGTGAAGGTGTCCCCACAATATTTGCACTGGAACGGTCGTTCACCACTGTGGACCAGAACGTGACGATCCAAACTGGAACTGGAACTCAACACTTTCTGGCAAATCCTGCAGGCGAATCCTTTCTCGGTGATTTGGTCTTCAGTTTCGTTGTTATGGGACCGAATGTGGAGAGTGAAATTATGTTGCGATGTTAACATTTTATTGCAAATCGGACAAAAGTATTTCCGTTCGGGGGAGCTGGCGTCGTTGCTGTTGTCGCACGTTGATTGGTCGTTTCCTGAGTAAATACCCGAATCGCATATGTTGCTTTGGTTGATCAGCGAATCTTTGGTGTTGGGGTTGTCGTCGAGCGATTCTTCCATACTGGTAACTGTAACAAACGGGAAAATTGTTATTTGATTGAAGGAAAACGAGATCAGTCAATAATACAAAGAATTAGTGTCGTGTGTTTTATTAGTCACTTTGAAACGGAGATCTCTGTTGTCTTGTTCCGGCTTTTATCGACAATTAGTTTACTTAAAGACAATCCCAGATTTATTCGTTGTCGTATCACCTGGTTAAGCAAAGATTATTCAACTTTAGTCCAGTTTCTGTAAATATTGATTAGTGATGGTAGTGGAACAATTTTTTGTTTTAATTCTTGTGAAATACATGATAGCGCCAAAATAGTACTAAACTGATTCAAAATTCAATTCTCGTGTTCTCTTTACTGCGGTTTTACTCACTAAATGACATTGGAAGCCCAAACATATTGAGAATCGATTCAGAATCAAATTCGTCGAAATCTCTCGACTTTGTAATTGGTAACAGTCCGGATAAAGCAACAATTGGTACCTGACTTGAAATCGACATCGGCAAATAAAAAGTTTCTTTGTCGCCGTATTGGTAAACATGACAAACGCTCATTTACTTGACCCAATTCATGGTGTGCTTATTGTTTTTAGAGGTCTTGTGTAACAATTTTTTATGGGAGACAGTGTATGTTATGTACGTGAGCACCGTTTAAAGCGTTAGCAGATAACCATCTTGTTTGGTTTCGGCCACAAATATTGTTGAAGAATTTCAGTCAAATCGATAAACAAGGCTGTTTCCATGCCTATATCTATAAGTAGAGGATTCACAACAGTCCGGTGATTAAAACAACAAACCATCAGACTTTGGTTTTCCGAACGGAAAGCTCAGACTGATTAAAATGGACCACAATGAGATATAACGTTATGCTTGAGAAACCACATACAGGTTTAGTTTCCTCCCAGATAAGACCGATGATGTTGTGCTCCCTGCCTTTTTCAGATTGTTTTAATCTTGAAACGATAAGCAACGTGTGTTTTTTTTTTGCCACACAGAAATCAGTCGAATATGACGGAGAAGGGGTCAACATTCTCACATTTTTAATCCACAACCACAACTAACATAAAACAATTATTTTAATTTAGGTCATTTTTGCGATCACAACAGAGCAGACACAATTATTGCATTAACGTAAAATTGGTATCTTAGAAAAATTCCTGACTTTTAAAAATACCCTTAAGTGCATCTAATTATCATTAAGCTCCATTACCCATACCCAATTATTTAAATTAAAATCATTCGATTGTACTTAATCCAAACGATATCAGATTTTTCGTATTATTTGTACTTTAACGAGGGATTATGAAGTTTAGAGAAAAATCGACACTTACCTATGACGTTATTGGGAGGAGGTGAACCTTGTTGCGGATTTTCTGGCGTAAAAACCACCCCTTGCATGGCTGACTTATGCTCTGAAAGAAATAATAATTGTATTAAAATGTGTTATAATAAAATTTAAATTAAAATATACAAAAAAAAAGGATTTCAAGTCATTAGTTAAAGTGCTTAATTTGGTTAAAAATTGGGCTTTTTACTGGTGTATTATTAAGCCCTAAACTTAAAGGGTATTCACCAAGGGGAATACAAATTATTATAATAATTTGCCAATTTTTCAACATTTAAATAACATTTTAAAGTCACGTGACTGTTTTTGACAGCTGTCAGTTGGCTTGGACAGTGTTGCAAGCTCTAAAATGACGTAATCAAAAAGTCACACTGTCAAATGTAAATTTGCAAGAGACATTCCTTCTAAATGTAATTTACCAAAATTTTAAATTTTAAACCACATTTTAAAGGTCACGTGACTAATTTTGACAGATGTCAACTGGCCTTTACAGTGTTGCAAGAACTTGCCGAATTGCATTTTCAACGTCACGTAACGTGTATTTTGCAATTTAAGTTTTTACAACTGTCTAAATTTAATTTTTACAACTGTCTAAATTTAATTTACCATTTTTTTAAAGTTTAAACTGCGTTTTGAAGTTCACGTGACTGTTTTTGACAATGTCAACTGGCCTTTACAGTGTTGCAGGCTCAAAATTGTATTATTAACGTCACGTAACGTGTATTTTACAATTTCAGCTTTTACAAGTGTCTAAATTTATTTTACCAAATGATGAACGTTTAAATTACATTTTAAAGTCACGTGACTGTTTTTGACAGGTGTCAGTTGGCTTGCAACCTCTAAAATGGCATAATCAAAGTCACGTGATGTGTCTCTTGCAATTTCAGCTTTTACAACTGTCTAAAATAGGCTAAATGTAATTTACCAAATTTTTAAATTTTAAACCACATTTTAAAGGTCACGTGACTAATTTTGACAGATGTCAACTGGCCTTTACAGTGTTGCTAAGAACTTGCCGAATTGCATTTTCAACGTCACGTAACGTGTATTTTGCAATTTAAGTTTTTACAACTGTCTAAATTTAATTTACCATTTTTTAAGTTTAAAATGCGTTTTGAAGTTCACGTGACTGTTTTTGACAATGTCAACTAGTCTTTACAGTGTTGCAAGCTCAAAAATTGAATTATCAAGTCACGTGACGTAGTTTTTACAATTTTACTACTGTCTAAATTTAAATTATCAATTTTTCAACTGTTTCCTTTAAATCATAAGTGTCTTTATTTGACACGTGCTAATTTGGTTACTATGACAGTTAGAAGATTCGTGCAAACGTCAAAAAAATATTTTTGTTTGTCAGAATTTGGAAAAACAGTCACATGGCCAAAAACTGTCACGGGACCTTTTAAAAAAAACAATTTTAAGCTTTTGGGTCTTTAAAATTTGGAAAAACAGTCACGTAACCTGAGGAAGTCATTTTCATTGAATCATTGATCCTTATGACGTTTTGACAACAGTCAAAAGTCAAGTACAAATTGTAATAGCAGGCATGCCACTTAATCCAACTTAAAAACTGTCACGTGACCATAAAAAAATTAATTTCAAGGGTGTATTTCATCAAGATTTATCATTATCTCAATACGAGGGAACTTATAACTAAATTTAAGAATGCCACAAATGTGTAAACATTTGAAGGTATCCTAAGGCAGTTTAAATAATTTAAAGGCATTTTGATGTGTTTTTCAAGGCAGTTTGAGCAATTTAGAAGCATTGCAAGGCATTTAAAAAAAGATAATTCAAGGTATTTTGTATGCAAAAAGGTACATTTTGGTGTACAAAAAATTAAAGTTGTCATTTAAGGTCAATTAGAATTCTGAAAAGTCAGACAAATTGAAATAGTTTAGGGCAGACACTTGTGAGCCAGACTAAAACAATTTTTTTTTAAAATTTTTAGGATAATTCTAGAAGTTACCCAAATGAAATTTGACATGCATGTTCACCATTTTAAATAAATTTAGAATTTTTTCTCAGTTTTTAAAAATAACCTGGACAAAACGGGGGCTATTAAATTTTTTCTCAGTTTTTTTAAATAATCTGGACAAAAAAACGCTAACCTATCCAGATTATTTTAAAAAAATTGAAAAAATTGCGAAATGACAAAATTAAGATATTTTTGTTCTTGGGGCATATACTTAGGCCCGCTAGCTCCGAAAGAGGATTATATGACACTTTGGCGTTTATTTTTTGTAACGTCTACCTTTCAAGTATCCTACAAGCAATTTGGACCACCGTGTATATTTAAGGTAATAAACACAACAAAAATTATATTAATAAATCAAATAATCGAGTAAGAAACAATACAAATTTTTGGGAAAACTGTATCCTTCACTTTTCCTAATTGCTTAGTCATCTTCGATAAATTTGCGTCTTGATTAAACAACCTTGTACGGAGAATCCTGGACCCAATTTGACTTGCAATCAATAGAAATCGCAGATTTACTCGATTAGCATAAAATTCAGCTTAGAGCACGTTATCTCTCGTAGCACGCCACGAGAAAATCAATTACACTAAGCGAAACGAAACAACACAAAAGCCATACATTTTCTAAAAGAGCATGTTTTCGGTCTAATGCACAGCGTTTCATCTCCGAACCAAGAAAGCGTAGATAACACAACAACCCAACAATAATCCGGTTTGTGTATATAAAACCGACCAGGTTGTTTATATAATTGGGCGGCACGAAGCCGCCCGGTATGCTTATGGATCTGGGGCGTTGCTTTTTTTCCTGCTGATTTAACAAAAGTAATATTTTTGGAGCGTATAGTTGCATCAACTTGTCCGCCCAGGTGCATCGTAAATAAACACAGATAAATTTAGTGTTTTTCCTCATAAAACAGATTAAAATTTTCGGCTTTTAGTTTTGATAACAGTTTTTTTATTTATAGATAAAAGTCTAATTTTAGATAATCTAAAACTGTAAAAGCTAAATCGGGATGGGTAACCAGCCAATCATTCTGATTTAACAATACTGTCCATGCATATTAACAGATTTTGCAACTATTTATAATAAAAAAATGTTGTGAATAAACTTTACGACACTAAGCTAAATCATCAGTATACATTTCCTTTCCGATTTGGCAATAATATAGACAATATTTACAAGCGCATCAGTTTTCCGCGAATAAATTATCCAATCAGCAACTTTCTCGTTAATAATAAATGGAAGTAGCCAGTTTGATCCGAAGGTGACAATTTATTAACAAACAACCTGCTTTTTTTACCTTGTTTTTGGTTTAATTACAAGGAATTGCTACGTTTCAACCTGTACCGGTTATATTTTACATAAACCAGTCGATATTGTTGTTAAGATTGAAATTTCGTCAAATTGCATATATTTTGTAGTTTTTTTAATAAATAAAATAACAGTTATTTTATATTTTTTTTACAGAAAACTGATAATATTTAGAATAGGTAGTGATAATATGGCAACGTAGGATAACTCCAGTTGCTGCAATTTGACACTAATTATTATGTGATGTTAATGACGTGTGTCGAAACTGTCCATCAGTGGTGTATATACAGAAAGGTGGTTTTAATTTTTTTGCCTTATTCTCTAGGTCACTGGATTTTTCAAAAATTTCCGTTTTCTTTACTTTACTTGTTCAATTTTACAAAATAAATATCTCTTATAAAATTCTGATTTAAAATTTCGTTTACGAGATAATTGAGTTATTACGTTCAAAGACCCAAAACCAACCTAACCCAACTTAAAAGTTGTCTTGAAAACGGTCAAAATTGACTTAAGAAGCTCAAAAATGTCTTTGTAGTCAGTTTTCAGACAAATTGACTTGAAAACCAGTAAATTTACACTAAAATGGTGAAAATTGACTTGAGAGGCTTAAAAATTGTCTTTATAACCAGTTTTCAGACAAATTGACTTGAAAACCAGTAAATTTACACTAAAATGGTGAAAATTGACTTGAGAGGCTTAAAAATTGTCTTTATAACCAGTTTTCAGACAAATTGACTTGAAAACCAGTAAATTTACACTAAAATGGTGAAAATTGACTTGAGAGGCTTAAAAATTGTCTTTATAACCAGTTTTCAGACAAATTGACTTGAAAACCAGTAAATTTACACTAAAATGGTGAAAATTGACTTGAGAGGCTTAAAAATTGTCTTTATAACCAGTTTTCAGACAAATTGACTTGAAAACCAGTAAATTTACACTAAAATGGTGAAAATTGACTTGAGAGGCTTAAAAATTGTCTTTATAACCAGTTTTCAGACAAATTGAAAGACTTCGACTTTCAGACAAATGAAAAGTGACATCAAAAGCTTAAAATTTGCATTTGAAGTAAGTTTTTATAATTTGAAAATGCATTTCAATGTTTTAGTTTTGAAAATAGTTTTAAATACAGGATATTGACATTAGATTCATGAAAAGTGACATCAAAAGCTTAACATTTGCATTTAAAGTAAGTTTTTATAATTTGAAAATACATTTCAATGTTTTAGTCTTGAAAATAGTCTTAAATACAGGATATTGACGTTAGATTCATGAAAATTTACTTAAAGACTGCTTTTCATTTTTCCTAGAACTCTGGACTATTTTTAGAGCTTTAAAACTGCTTTCAGCTAGGAAAATCGAGTTTTAGGGTTATCTTCACCAAGTTTTTGCCATAGCAGACTTAAATAACTATTTTTACATTTTCCACCATATCGATTGGTAAATTATTGACATTTAAAACTGGACCACACTGTATATATTTACCGTTTGATCACAAACATACACAACTTGTGATTTATGCAAATACCGCACATGTGAAGTTAGGTTAGGTTAAAACATTTTGTTCAAGGCAATTCCGTTTTTTTTTTTCCACTGGGTCCCCCTTTTTCAGCTTTCTTTACCGGGTAATATCAGACAGAATGTTACAGTTGACGTAATACAGTAACGAAGTAAATAAAACCCGTTGATGTGTCTGCCAGAGATATAGACGGAGGGCATATGTTGGTTTCACCTGCCCAGTTTGGAGCACCTGCTTTGGCGTGTGCAACGGTTTTATGATATCTGGACCCCTTTTGCGGCTCCCAATTTATTATCCGCATCTCGGTATAAGGAATTTATTTGCTTTTTGATAACGTTTTTAATCCATCATTTTTGTTGGGGAGTCGTTGTTGCATTCCATGGCGCTATATACAGGCCACCCTGTATAATGGTGTGTGTGGTAGTTGACAGGCACGCGTCTTATGTAATCTACCGAAAACCGGTCCGGTTTCAATGAAAACACACACAAACGGGTCTTATCTTGGTCGAAAAGATGAAAAAAAGGACAGAAAGGGAGAAGAGTGATTATCATTATTACCAACTGTCGTAGCACGCGCCAGACGGGGCAGGTGATAATCCCCGGTTGATTATTATATACCGGTGGGTTGTATCTTTTTCAACAAAGCTTTTTTTGGTGGATGTGGGCAGATGACGTCACTTCCAGCTACCACCAAGATAAAAGTTTTAAATACGATTATTCTCGGTTTTCAGGTGAAATATGGATCGGATTTCATGTTGGAGAAATCCTGTTAGCGTTCTGGCTGAGCCCCTTGTTCAACCCCTCTACCCTTTGGAAAGGGTGGCAGGAGGGGAAATGTATACATTTCCATAGGTGTCACACCTGATTTTGGTTCTAGTTTTTTTGGGTGTTTTCCAATTTTGATGTGATGACAAAATATGCAGCAATCTGACAACACCTTTTTGAATCTTTTGATATTTGCTATTTACTATAAAGATCTTTTGTTTGTAACTGGAGTGGTGTATAATAGACGTGAGCCACTGGTGTGACCCCCCCGGCATAATACGTGGGAGTGGCACGTCCGGTCTGGCCCATCAGCAGGATCTCCTGAGAGCAGGAGCCAAGATGGCGTCAGCCAGTGGCGGTTCAATGTGGCCGGGGCCCGTCGCAGTATTGATCTGCTAGATTTGTGCCTGGGTCGCCATGACGATAGATCACATACAGACACTTTCAGTGGCGTCTGTGCAACGGGCCCGCCCGTCCAATCGAATTTTCCTCGATTTTCGGGGGAAAATTCCTGCATTGTCTCGCCCAAAACTCCATTTTAAACAGGAGAAGAGTGTACACTTTTGTTTGGAACACAAAACTACCAAAATCTTCAAAAAACCGCCAAAATACTGCCAGTATGACGTAGTATTTTATTATCTATCTACTAACGTAGATGTAGTAACTTATTAATCAATGAACGGGAAGAGATTACCTTTGTACCAAAGGACAAAGCAATAGTTTGTCCTGTTGTCACTTAATGCATTGCTTTGCTACATTGCTATAGCATAATAATTCCATTTGCTAGCTAATTTCAGTGATATAACACAACCGGCATTAAGAAGATGTGGTTTTGCCAACTAACATCAATAAATAATTACTACTAACTCTTTTTTGATGCACTTGGCAACGTCTAATTTTGTGCAATTTTCCAACTAGTGTATATGTATTCTTTTCTATCAAACGTTGTGGAAACGGTATAGCAATGTTAGTTTTGAACCCTAGAAATACAAAAGTCAACCTAACCGCAATTGGGACGTCAACAACGTCTTAAACCATGTTAAAAGTCAAAATATTAGTTGGAGGTTATTCTCATAGTTATCTACGTCAAAACCTACAGGCAATTTCAAACTGGTTTCCAACTGAAAATCGAAAATTGTTGGCTTTTATTGGTTGAATGCTCACGTGACATTGACATTTTAAGGGTAATGGCCACCTGATTATTAGTTGGAGATTCGTTCTGCAAACAGACCTAAAGTTCGTAAAAAAAAATGATTTTTGGTTAAAATTTGAAGAATATTTTTCTACTCATACTTACATATACTGAACATATTTTTTATTTGTGGGATAGGCCAATACTGAATTATGGATTTATGTTGCCACCATTATCTATACAGAGTGGTTGAAAAATAAATACAATGAACAATTCTTCTGATAATGTCTGTTCTTCTGTCATGGTTAGCGTTTGTCATAAGCACAAATTAGGTTAGAATTACCATTTATTGGTCTTTTTCAGAATGGGTTATGTTTTTTTTTGATTATACAGGGTGGTCCAGTTTTAAGTGTCAATAATTCACCATATTTGATAGCCAATCAAAAAATAAGTTGACTTGCATTGTGTCATTTTTCTGAAAAACGTTTCCTAAGGAAGATACAGTCCTCCAAATTTCAATTTAAAAAATCGTTTTATAGTTTAAAACTGAACATTCAAGACTTGTGAAAGTCCAAATTTGTACTGAATAGTCTAAAAACTTGCTTTTTACTACTAGGAATGGTCTTATGATTCGCTTTCTCAGACTGCCATCCTGGTTGAGTGTCTAAAACTGGCATTCAAGAACTAAAAAAAGTCCGGAAATCAAGACAAAGATTGTATTGTGCATGAAACTCATTTTTTACTACTAAAAATAATATAAAAGTTGACTTTTAATGCTAGAACTGACTTTACTAGGACTAAAGAGAGTCCAAAAGTATATTTTCAAGACTTTAATTGGTGTACAACTCAATTTTCTGGACTGGACAACAAGTCTAGAAGTAAATTAAATTTTCGGACTATTTTATTTCTAAAAATTAGTTCTCAAGAGTATTATTGTAGCATTTGGTACCAACATTTTTTACTTTTATTACTGAAGAAACTTGACTTTTGGAAATAGTCTTAAACTCGATTTTTCAGTCTTAAAAAAGCACTAAAAACAGTCAGTGAATTTCTTAGAGATGCTACAATTTATTGCACCTATGAGTGTAGAAGTCAATTTAATAGTGAAGAAGCTTGAAATAACATTTTCAAGACTATGGTCAGTGGACAAACTAGCTTTTAGGCCTGATAAGTCAAAAACTTTGTAAAGATAGTCTTGAAACTCGATTTGAGGCACTGAAAACAGCCTTAAAACACTAAAAACCGTCTAGTTTATTAAGAAATACCCGAATTTTTAGCACTGAGGTGTCTAGAAGTCGATTTAATAGTGACAAAGCTTGGAATGCCATTTTAAGTCTATGAAGAATGTAAAAATTGTTTTTTAAGTTTGCTATGTCAATAACTTGGTGAAGATAGTCTTGAAACTCGATTTTCCAAGCTGAAAGCAGTTTTGAAGCACTAAAAATAGTCCAGAATTCGAAGAAAATTAAAAGCAAAGTAAAAAGCACGAAAAGTTCGTTTTCAAGACAATTTTCATGAATCTAATGTTAATGCCCTGCATCTAAGACTATTTTCAAGACTAAAATATTGAAATTTGTCTTCAAATTATGAAAACTTACTTCAAATGCAAATTTTAAGCTTCTGATGTCACTTTTCATTAGTTCAGTCACATTTTGGGGTTCAAGTCAATTTTTAAGGTTTAAATGTATGAATTTGTAGTAACAAATTCTTGAAAAAGTAGTTTTTATGTCTACAAGTCAATTTTTAGTATTAAAGTCTCTCGATTTGCATGAAAACTGGTTACAAACACAATTTTTAAGCTTCTGAAATGTTTATCTTTTCTAATTCAATTTTCAAAACTAAAGTCTTTTAGTTTGTCTGGAAACTATGAAAACTGGCTACAATAATATTTTTTAAACTTCTTAAGTGAATTTTCCGTTTCCAAGACAATTTTTAAGTTGGGTTGGGTTAGTTTTGGGTCTTTGACCGTAATAACGTGTAATAAAGTGCTTGTTCCAAATTTGATCAATATTGCTCCAACGGTCTGACAGTTATGACAAAAAAAACGATTTTTTAAACAGAAATTTGAAGGACTGTATTTTCCTTAAGAAGCACTTTTCAGGAAAATGACATAATGAATGTCAACTTATTTTTTAATTGGCTATGGATTGGTGAATTATTGACATTTAAAACTGGACCACCCTGTATTTTAAACACTCCTGGTTAAGGTTAGGTTGAAACTAAATATAACACTTTTACAAAATAAACAATCATTGTAAAAACCCTTGAATGTAAATGATTCTGCTTTCATTAAAACAGTAGTAATTGTCTTAAATTATTACTAATGTTTTGCGTCAACGTTCTTTATCATTTGTCTCACATTTAGAGATGCGGTTTACGTCTCGTACCTCGTACAGACATCATCAGTGCAACCTTTTGTTGTGCTGATAATCAGCAACATTGTTCTCAAGGCTCGACGTTCGGCCAGTCAATTACCATTAACGAAAACCCAAAAATAAAACGATTACAAGCAGCAATTGCAATTTCGACATAAACAGTTTTAGGAGAGATGTCCGATCCTAAATTACACGACGCACGTGTAAATGTATCGATTAAAAGCAATTTAATTCGAAAATATAAACGTTCAACCATGGTCGGACGTGCATCGGCCAAGGTATCATCGATAAATCTCGAATTAGTGCAGGAAAACGTTCCTGACCAGAAAAATGATGTCTATAAATGGAAGATGCATGTTACTTTTCTACGTGGAAATTATACTGTCAATGACGTAAGATTGTTTATCTTTTCTTGTTATGAACATAGAGGGAGTGACTGAATTGTCTATATGGTGACCTTATCACTTCCTGGTTATCAACCACTTCTAAACTCATTGACACAAGTAAAATAGAAGAAAAAATTATGGATGTTTATTAATACTAATTTAAATAATCTCGTGACTGCAACATTGATCGAAACTTTTTCCCAAAAAAAACAACTGTAAAACACCACAAAAGTAAATTGTAAATAATCTATAATCCCCTTAAAGAGCAGCCGTGGAGATATGACAATTTCGCAGAATCCACTATACAACGTTGCATTTTTAGTAAATACAACCAGATCTGATTGCAAATATTGACTTTTCCTATTCCGTCTAGATAAGAAACCTTGTGAGATGCGAATTGGTACTACATAACTAAATCGTGGTTATCTATAAGTTCAGTGTGGATCCCCTAAAAAAATGCAGTTTTGAGAAAAACTGAGATTCAAGGTTGAAAGATAAAACTTTCATCTAGTGCTATTAAGTTTCAAGATAAAATATTGCCACTCCACAAAAATTGCACTAGATTTTTTTAAATCACCTATATATTTTAGATTAGTACATAAGAAAGATCATCGTCACACCTTTTGTTGAGCAAATAAAACATGATTGATGAATGGAAGACTTTAAACTAAACTCTCTATTTTAGGTTTGGTTAATTACTAGTGCAACTGTCTAAGTACAGTAACCTTCAAACATATTTACGATACTTTCAGATGATTCTAATCTTAAAAAAACTAAAAAAGTTGGCATAGCAATAACAAAATGTTGATAGTAGATTATCATGTAATTCGCCTGTTTATAAAACATCAGTGTCTTTTGGCTACCGTTTGGATAATTTTGTATGGGCCTGTCCCACAATTTTTTTTTATTTCATAACTACAAAGACGGATTGAAAATATTATACCCGTATTTTTTTGTTTTCAAAAATATTAAGTCTAAATAGAAAAAAAATGATGATAAAAACTACATTAATCTCATGTTTAAAACGCCCGCCGCCGGTGACGTACTACACTATCAACCAATCAGCGACAAGAAGTGAAACAGTTGGCGTGCAACAGCCAATAAAATCGCCCAGAATTACGTACGTCACATGCGCGCCAAAACAGATCTTTTAAATTTAATGGACAAATTCAAACTAATGTAGGAACATTTACGACCATAATTTTTTCTTCAAGAATATGAAAAATTAGTTTTTTGATCCTATTCTTTCGATTCCAGTCATTAAAACAAAAATGTATGATATGTGGGATAGGCCCTGAATGGGTCAAAAGTTTCAACCCAAAAATTTAAATACATTTAATGTAATCAATAAAAGTACATCCATTTTGACCAGTATTTTAAAAAAACAGTGGTCTACATTAGTGGTGTAAGTAAAGTTCATTTTCGTTTATAATCGTTTTGAATTACAATCGTAAAACCCGTTAAGATACCAATTTGTGGCAAGCCAATTTCGACTCTACTATGTATTTATCTTAACTTTTTGACTTCTATTACAATTTCTGTTATACGTTTTGCTGTATCTCAATCTGTTGACACTTTAAATTGTGAAAATGTCATTTTTCAAACGTCAATACCTCGAAAACAATTGAATATAGTTACGTGACTATTCCTAAATTGAAATGTAGATTTTTCGAGTCATATGATCATTTTTAAGTTTTACCTTGATTTTTTGCTGCCACGTGGTTTTTTTTCTGGTCACGTGACTGTGTTTAAATTTAAATTACAGTCACGTGACCGTCTTAAATTTGAAACTTCAAATTTTCATTCACGTGACACTTTAAATACAAATTTACATTTTTAGAGTGACATGATTGTTTTCAAATTTATCTTTAATTTTTCGAAGTCGTATGCCTATTTTTCTGGTCACGTGACTGTTAAGTGACTGGTTCTTTTGGTCACGTGACTGTTTCAAATTTTCATTAACGTTTATATATTAAAATTTAAATTTTTAAAGTCACATTCATTTCAAATTTAAGCTTATAGGCTATAATACACTAGAATTGTATAGGATTATTCAAATATATACGGGGTGTTTCATTTAAAATAAGCAGTTTGGTACCTATTGCCGATATGTTGCCAAATTTACAAAACTTTCCTATTTCTAGTCGTTCTTATATCACAAAATGTCTTTCTATCTAATTTTTTCATAAAAAATGTCAATTTGGCATCTAAACAGTGGTCTACATTAGTGGTGTAAGTAAAGTTCATTTTCGTTTATAATCGGTTTGAATTACAATCGTAAAACCCGTTAAGATACCAATTTGTGGCAAGCCAATTTCGACTCTACTATGTATTTATCTTAACTTTTTGACTTCTATTATAATTTCTGTTATACGTTTTGCTGTATCCCAATCTGTTGACACTTTAAATTGTGAAAATGTCATTTTTCAAACGTCAATACCTCGAAAACAATTGAATATAGTTACGTGACTATTCCTAAATTAAAATATAGATTTTTCGAGTCATATATGATAATTTTCAAGTTTTACCTTGATTTTTTGCTGCCACGTGGTTTTTTTTCTGGTCACGTGACTGTGTTTAAATTTAAATTACAGTCACGTGACCGTCTTAAATTTGAAACTTCAAATTTTCATTCACGTGACACTTTAAATACAAATTTACATTTTTAGAGTGACATGATTGTTTTCAAATTTATCTTTAATTTTTCGAAGTCGTATGCCTATTTTTCTGGTCACGTGACCAGTTAAGTGACTGGTTCTTTTGCTCACGTGATTTTTAAAGTCACATTCATTTCAAATTTAAGCTTATAGGCTATGATACACTAGAATTGTTAGGATTATTCAAATATATACGGGGTGTTTCATTTAAAATAAGCAGTTTGGTTACCTATTGCCGATATGTTGCCAAATTTACAAAACTTTCCTATTTCTAGTCGTTCTTATATCACAAAATGTCTTTCTATCTAATTTTTTCATAAAAAATGTCAATTTGGCATCTAAACAGGTGGTACTCATTTCAGTGGGTTAAAGGATGTTTTTTAAGCTAAATGTCACCTTATACATTTGATTTTTACAAATATTTTAATTAATTTAGGTAATACCGATCCTTAGACATTTTGAATATAGTTGCGGTACAAGTTCCTGTCATTACGCACGTTTGGTATCTCAAAACAGAAATTCGCAATTTAAATTCCCCCAATCTGCAAAATTTACCGCCACAATTAACATGCAGATAACGTAAATTGAATTAAAAAATTTGGTATATTTTTAGTCACGAATTCGGTTAGAAATCCGGTGCACAAATTAGAATATCACAGAAAAACCGAGTTTAGTCGGAATTTCTCCTTCATTTACAGGGAGAAATGTATAAAAACCAAACTATTTAAAAAAATCTGGAATATTTATCTGTCGATTAAGGCCGGTTTTTCCGTTTTCGATACAACCTCAAATGAAACAAATTACGTCATCAAGGTGCGGTCGTTTTCCCCCCTCTTTTATCTAGCAGATAACGGCCGGATAATTCGACGTCCGTCCACCCCATCCCTAATCGCCCTTAGGGATTGACTGACAGCGGTGTTTACGTTCTAATTACCATGGTAACCGCCATCAGACCAAGGGTGATGTATAGAGGGATTGTTATAGGTCGTTAGCTTTCTATTTACGCGTGTAAATAGTGCAAATAACCCAAGGGTATTACCTATCAAAAGTGTTTCAAAAGGAAGGGGAGGAAACGTCATGTGACTTTGATTATGCCACTTTCAACTTGCACAACACTGTAATGGCAAGTTGACACCTGTCAAAAACAGCCACGTGATTTTTAAAATGTACTTAGTTCAAAAAAATTTTGTAAATCAACTTTAGAAAGTTGTGAAAACTGAAATTGTTAGAGACACGTCACGTGACTGTTAAAATAAAGTTGAAATTTTGAAACATTGACAAATTAAATTGGTTAGTTGTATGAATCAAAAAAATGTTTGAAATAGTTGTAAATGCCACGTCATGACATCACGTGACGTTGATAACTCAATTTTGACAACATAGGCAACAATTTAAACTAAAAATATTTGCTAAATTATAAGCGAAAATTAAGCTAGGTTGCTATTAAGTTATAAGTTGGTAATGTTTTGTGCTAATGCTAAGGGAAGAGAAGAAGGTTAGATTAGTTTTGTGAGGTTAGGGTTTAGAAGAGAGAAAGGAGGAAGATAGGTTTAAGTTGAGATTTGGGGTTAAGACAGGGGGAGAACGTGGAAATTTTTGGAAATTAAATAAATTTATGTAGCTCCTTTGAAAACTTAAGACTTATGTGGTTTTATTTCTGAAAATTAGAGGAGTTCTTACAAAATCAAATTTAGACAGTTGTGAAGGCTGAAATGGTTAAAGACACGTCATGTGACTTTGATAATGCAATTTTGAACTTGCACAACACTGTAATGGCTAGTTGACACCTGTCAAAAACGGTCACGTGACTTTTAAAATGTAGTTCATCCAAGAAAATGCACTTAATTCGAGTGAAATATGTACAAACCGAAATCCCATTAAATCGGGCAAAAACGAAAATATTTTCTCAACCCCCTTTTCCTATTTTCCGAGTAAATTGTGGGGTGTGAGGGGGTGGTGGCAAAGCAAACACCTAAAGGCTTTGTAACGGCGCCAAATCCAATCTAGGTGATGAATAGGGCTGCTCCCCCCCTGCCTCGTTTTGACTGGGAGATGATGCGGGGCCCTTCGTACAAACAGACCAGGTTGGTACAGATTGTTACCTATTGACTTTTGACACAAAGATGGATAGATATATAGAGGGGATGAAAGGCCAAACCATGCGAAAATAAGCATCTGATCAGGGGGTTGAGGCCAATTAGGTCGACAGTTAACAATGAGATCGTTTTCGAGCCGATTAAGTAGGCGGAAAATTTTCTGATTAACTTTTTTTAGTGGATTAAACGATTTTGGTTTTGTTAATGCCACCAAATGTGGTCTTTTTCCAGAAACTTGAACATTATACAAGAATAATGTGTAGAATTCAAAGTAGAATCTGAAGGGTGTCCCATTTCAAATAAACAAATTAACATCTACTTCCGGTAGTAAATATTTATTTTAATTCCAAAAATTCAAAATATAAGATCCTGGATAAACTTTTACTGAACTTATACTTTGAATAGCCCTGTATACTTTGATACAGAATGTATCAATCTGTTTAGGTAAAATTAGGGATTATATACTAGGTGTCAGGTTTTTTGTTCAATCTTCAGTAAAAAAGACAGTGACGTGCCACTTTTAATAACATTGGTTCCAAAATTACAAATAATGTGACTAACCTGACGCTCAAAAATGTTTTTAACACATATTTTTTATATTTATATTATACTTTTTGGTGTTTTTCAGTGTGCAGCTCTAGTGAGTTTTAAGCGAAAATTTGACACTTTTTTTAGGGTAAATACCCTTTCCCATTTTCTATACTCTAAATTGCAATTCTTCTTATTTTTTGTTGCAGGCAATGCTCAATTAAGACACAATTGTAAATTTAAGAGCAGAAAGCTAAATTTCAAAGAAGAGCATTGAAGAAAACTAAAAATATGACTTACAGATACGCAGCTTCCAAATGCAGTGATAAGATAAAAAAAAAGTATTTACTTTGCCAAATTCATCTCAGTGCAATTTTCTTGGTGTTTTTCTACTAAATTTAATAAAAAAAAATAGAAAAAAAAAACCACGTACCTGGGATGGTAAAAACTATAATCCATAGTTCCCACAGCAAATTGAAAACAAGCAAAGTCACTTAAAAAACACTAAATCAGTTCAAGGCGCCCCAGACGCACGTCACTGAATACTAAACTAAGATTTGGATTGATCTCGAAGAAGAACAGACTGTCTTCGACGCTCTCTCCCAAGAAGTGACACGCTGTATACAGAGTCAGCTCTGGGAGATCGAGTATCTGAGACGTCAACGGTACGATATCCGGCTTCTGATTGGTGGCACGGGATTTTAGGGGGGGATACAGGTGAACCCGAGTGTAGGAGAGAGACGGGTGCGCATTGTGGGCGGTTTGGAGTGAGACAAATTAGTGCGGTTGGGTTCTGGGGATAGATAATCGAAAATACTGGTCGTTTTTTATTCTCCCGCAGTTTAGTCAGTTGAAATCGGTGTCGGATACTCAGAAATATTTCCTCACCACCCTTTTTAATTTATCAGTAATCAGAATAATTGTTGTTTTACTGAAAGAAGCAACAACTACAAAAACTCAATAGAAACATGCTGTATTTAGTACCGGATTTAAGGGGTGTTAATGTTAAATTTTTGAAGGCGGTATTTTGACTTATAACTTCTTAAAGAGGCCCTTAAGGGGAAAAACACCTTAATACAATCTTGTAGAAGATGAAATTTCCTACAACTTTCCTTATTTACACTTTTTTCTAGCTCCTTAATTAACGGAGCTACGCTCAGTCGAAATGGAGTTGAATAATGTCAAAAAATTATTATACGTTTTAAAGTCACGTGACTTGTTTTAAGGTAAAAATATGACATTAGTTAAAAAGGTCACTTTCTTGAACATTAAAACGAAATTCTGAACATCACGTGTCACTGTTTTAAATGTCAAAATATTATTTGAAGGGTCACGTGATCGTTTTTCAGTTTAAACTAATATTTTTTAAGAAACGTGACTCTATTTAAAGAGCAAATGGTCACGTGACTATTTTCAATCTTCAACTATAATTTTAAAGGTCATGTGACACTTTTTTTAATGTAAACATACACTGAATCACTTTTTAAGGTTAAAATGTCATCCTTCACGTGACAGTTTTTACATTTAGGCTGATATTTTTAAAGTCACGTGATTAAGATTAAAAATAGAATTTACAATTAAAGACAGGTGATTCTGTTTACAGTGCAAATGGCCACGTGATAATTTTCAATCATCAAATTTATTTTTAAAGATCTAAGTTTTTTCAACCTTAAAAATCCTAAAGGTTACGTGAATGATTTAAGGGGGCGTTGGTGTTAATTTTTGAAGGCGGTATTTTGACTTATAACTTCTTAAAGAGGCCCCTAAGGGAAAAAATACCTTAATACAATCTTGTAGAAGATGAAATTTCCTACAACTTTCCTTATTTACACTTTTTTCTAGCTCCTTAATTAACGGAGCTACGCTCAGTCGAAATGGAGTTAGTTTAAAAATGTGTGATCGTTTTAAATGTCAAAAAATTATTATACATTTTAAAGTCACGTGACTTGTTTTAAGGTGAAAATATGACATTAGTTAAAAAGGTCACTTTCATGACATTAATTAAAAAGTGTCATGTATTATTTTTTCTTGAACATTAAAACGAAATCCTGAACATACACTGTGAAGTTTTAAATGTCGTGACAGTTTTAAGTCACGTGATTATTATTTGAATTTGTTTACAGGTCACGTGATTAAGTTTTTTTTTCAGTTATAAATTTAATATTTTTAAAGTCACGTAACTGTATTTAAAGTAGCAAATAACGGAGCTATCACGTGACTATTTTCATTTTAAAGTCACGTGATCAACAAATATAATTGAACATTAAACGGTCATGTGACACTTTTTTTAACGTCAAAGCGTAACTCTATTTAAAGTGAAGATCGTGACTATTTTCAATCAACAAATATAATTATAAAGGTCGTGACCGTTTGACCGTTTTTAAGTTTAAATTCACATTTTGAAACTTACGTGACTCTTTTTCATCGGTCACGTGAATGTTTTAAATGTCCAAATGTTATTTGAAAATCACGTGACAACTTTTAAGGTGCAGACGGTTATGTGACTATTTTCAATTATTAAATTTTGTCAAAACGATTCTGAAGATCACGTGTCCGTTTTTTTAGTTTGCACTGATAATCACGTGACGATTTTTTTTAAATATCTAGTAACACGTCATCATGTGACTGTTTTAAATGCCGAAATCGTATTTGAGAGATCACGTGAAGTTTTTTAGTTCTAATCACTAAATCACGTGGCTATTTTTAAGGTTAAAATATCATCCTTTAAAATTGACCAATAGTAGCCTCTGATTTCAGGGTTTCTATAGAAATTAATAATATTCAGACTGATATTTTTAAAGTCACGTGACTCTTTTTAAAGTTCAAATAGTCACGTGATTCTTTTAGACTTAAAAAATGGAATTCATAATGTATTAAGTTATGCATAAAATTTAGCAACCGGCGGTGAATGAGTTGAATGATAATAATTGTTGTTTTTACTAGTTCAGATTGAAATTACTGAGAAAAGCAACAAATTAAGTACAATAAGTTAATGTTCAATAAAGACTATTAAAAAATTACAACATTTTGTAAAAAAACAATCATTCTGACGTATTATTATCTTACATAGTGAGTAAATATGAAAGCCCGTTAATAACACTAATATACAACAACCACGCCACTGATCAAGAAGATGGAAAGTTGGTTTTGATGATGTTCATGCGATTAAACTATTAAAAAATTATATAATTAAAACCTGGTAGTAGGCAATTTATTTACGAAATTAGTGCAATACTGAAGCTAAATGGATATACTTTTATGATTTGTTGCCTCACTGGATTATGTATACATCGTCCGGTTTTAGATACCGCAAAAATTAATAAAATTCCTAGAAGATTTTCGGATTGGTTTTCACTTTTGCGATCAACCATAGTAATTACGCAAAACCCTATTTATTAATTAAAATTCTTGAAAAGAGGGGATTATCAAGAGAATGTGACAGGATCCGTTAATTGTCTGCTGCTTCTGTCACATTCTCTCTTGAGCATTCCTTGTTTTCAAGAATTAGGGCCCTGATTCGATCTTCTCCCCCTATTCTGCTCTAGTTGTGTTGACCTTTCCTACAACACAACTTTAGATGGAGAGTTGACTGAAAATGTTGAATTTACACCGCATTGTCTGACATTAATTAAAATAGCTCAGCCCCGCAAAAGATACGCTTATGGTTTCGATTATTCAATCCGGGGAAGACAAAAACCGTGCTTTTTTTAGTTCAGCTCGATGATTTTAACGAAAGAAAACGTCGAGATGATTGCGATTTTTATGTTATAGTCTAGCAATTATCCAACAAATCCCAACAGTCTTTGAGAATTCTTCCTATAGAAACAAACATTCTATAATGTAATTTTTTAAAGTTATCTGAGAGTTATTTTTATCTTACAATTACAATATTTAAATCATATTTTATTTGTGCCCTCATTTGAATGGTGTAATTCTTGACAGGTGAGAATTTTAAAAAAATTTCATATTTGACAGTTAATCATTTTTAACAAATTCTTGAACTAAAATTTTCAAGCATATTGTCAACTGTTTATTTTTAACAAATTAAAATTCTGAATAAATTATTGTGTCATTTTTGACAGGTAGAAATTTTGAACTGCCTTGAATGCTGTAATTCTTGACACGTGACAATTTTCAAAGCATCTGACTTTATGTTCGACTGAATTTAATTAAATTAATTTGATTGTGACATTTTGCACATGATTTGTCACAGTCAAATCACAACTTAGTCTAGGGTCAACAATTTTCAAGAAATTCTGTAACTGACAGGTGGTTATTCTGAACAAATTCTAGAACTGTCAATTTTGACAGACAAAAATTTTTCAAAAAACAGTTTTTTTTTGACAAAAAGTTATAAGTAAGTAAGTAAGTAAGTAAACAAGCAAATTCTGGTTAACACGTTTAAGTAACGTAGGTTTAAGTTTTAAAATTTGGTTGATCTGCAAATGGTCATCAAAAGGTTTCTTAACACTCTTCAATTACGTTTAGTCATAAAAAATCACGTTTCTGTCTTTGTTTACTGTTACTACAGAGAGAGACAAAAAAGTCTTCAAGCAGGAACAATTTCCGGTGCAATTAATTTTCAAAATAATTAAGATTGGTTTTTGCATGACGAAGTTGTGGCAAATTTCATCCTCAACACTCTACAGGATTGTATTACGGTATTTTTGCTCTCAGGGTACATCAAACTGAAACTTTGACACCCTGTATCACAAATTTGTGTTTAGTAGTAGTAGGAACATAATAGGTATATCATTTTAATGCAATTTTAATGGCCTTTCGTTTTCAGAACTAATACAGTGTGTCCCAAATTGGTTGTTTGGATCTCGGTAACCGTAAGAGCTACAGAGTCGGTTAAATGGGGAAAGTTTTAGAGAATTTTATGTGAAACTTATTTCCGGTTTCCAAATTAAATTATCTTTCTCCGTTTTCCGGAAAATTGGGTCATAGGCTGCATTTTAAACAATTGCTTACAGCTTTTTAACAAAGCCAAAGAGAGTTTTGAAACTAGACATTATTAAGGCACTTTTTTACGTAGAACACGAAGACGTAATTAGAAAAAATCGATCGTCATTGGTTTCTGAGATTTGGATGATAACTTTGTAAATTCTAATAGTCGCCATCTTGAATTTTTGGAAAGCACTTTGAGACTATATACAGGAGATTCCATTTAAAAAAACATAACTTTCAATGTTTTTATGACGGATGATCGTACTTGTAGATCTGTATAAATGTCTAAGATACCATCCACTCTTGGACACCCTGTATGGATTTTTGTTACAGTAGGTTAAACATATTCTGGTTAAGTATTTTTAATCTTCCTCCATTAGATAGAAATAAAAGATATTTTAGACACTCTGTATAAGTAATTTCTTAAGCCTCTTGTTGCCAATTTTAATTGGACATCAATTAGGGCTCCGAGCAATACGGATTTGTAATGTTTCATAATTAACGCGACCCCAATGTGATGTATAGTATGATTATTATTGCAGATATAAGTGATTTAAATTTATTTATTCAAATATACTGGATTGCTCCATTTTAGCTATCTTTAAGTGGTTTCCAACAAAATGTTCACTTGAATATGACATTTTCTCAGACTACTATAGTTTCTGCGAAACAACCTAATCTAGTGTCACAAACATGCATCCGTTTGTGTAACAAAACATCTTGAAAGTAAAGAGACGTCGTTACAGCAAGACAATTATCTAAATTGTCAAATTAGTCTCGCAAGAGACCATTATTATAATGTTTTATCTTGTGCTGAAGCAAATTTCAAATTGGAGATCATTTTCATGTCACGTGGCCAAACCATTGTTAGGTTACTTCCATGTTAGAACACACACACACACAATTATTGAAATTGGCATGTTTACAACTATAGCTAAGCTATAAAGTAACAAACGTGGTCAAACCTTGGGTAAGCCCTTGAAGGACTACCAACAAGTTTAAACCGGAACAAGAAAAAACCTACTCGGACACACCCAATAAACACGTACTTTAAATTAATACCGAGGACAACAATGGATGTCAGGTAGGCTGGTCAACGGTCATTCGAAATGGTCAAAGATCGCCAACCTTTGCCCATTTGGTTCATATTTCAAGGGCCCCCCTATTAAAAGGGTTTTTTTGTCCAGGGCTTGTGCCTTGTAGATGCCGGATTTCCCATGTGTAATTTGATTGTAATTGTTTTCAACCGGTTTAAAAGCAAAAGTCATTTCTGGTAAAAAAATGTTTTAGGTTTCAAAATAACCTTAATCTTGTGAACAATAAATCTAGACGTTTTCGCCAGTTCAGTGATTAATAGTCGTTTACAAATTTTATTCAAAATAGGGTTGTTTTTACGTAGTTTTCTTGTTTTTAATTTAACCTTAAATTTTTTTGCGGAAAAAGAAAGGGACAACGTCTAGATAGAGCTGTAGAAGCCTCATTCTAAAATTGTAAAGATTACGAACGTTGAAAAATACTCTAGAATGTTTTGTCAAGCTATAGCACCTTCTATACAGATTAGGAACATTGCCAAAGGCTCTAAAACATTCTGCTAAACTATAGAAGCTTCTACAAAGATCTGAACGTTACCAAAAGCTCTAGAACGTTCTTTTTTCTACAAAGATTTGTAAGGTTTACGAACGTTGCAAAATGTTTAGAATGTCATGCCAAGCTTTAGTAGCTTATATACAGATTTGGAAGGTTTTGGAACATTGCCAAAGGCTCTAAAACGTTCTGCCAAATTATAAAAGCTTCTACAAAGATCTGAAAGCCTCTGAACGTTGCTAAAGCCTCTAGAACGTTCTGCAAAACTATAGAAGCTTCTACAAATATCTGAACGGTTTTGGAACGTTACCAAATGCTCTAGAACGTTCTGCCAAGCTTCTACAAAGATTTGTAAGGTTTACGAACGTTGCAAAATGCTCTAGAATGTTATGTCAAGCTATAGCAGCTTCTATACAGATTTACGTGTAGTCAAAAAATGAAAAATTGGGTATAACGTCATTTCTCGTAAAAAAATGTTTTATGTTTCAAAATAACCTCAATCGAATCTTGTGATTTCATCTTGTGAGTTTAGTGATTAATAGTCGTTTACAAATTTTATTGCAAAATTTCAAAATGGAGTTATTTTTACGTAATTTTCTTGTTTTTAATTTAACCTTAAATTTTTTTGCGGAAAAAGAAAGAGACAACGTCTAGATAGAGCTGTAGAAGCCTCTTCAAAAATTTGTAAAGATTACGAACGTTGAAAAATACTCTAGAATGTTTTGTCAAGCTATAGCAGCTTCTATACAGATTTGGAACATTGCCAAAGGCTCTAAAACATTCTGCTAAACTATAGAAGCTTCTACAAAGATCTGAACGTTACCAAAGGCTCTAGAACGTTCTGCCAAGCTTCTACAAAGATTTGTAAGGTTTACGAACGTTGCAAAATGCTCTAGAAGGTCATGTCAAGATTTAGTAGCTTATATACAGATTTGGAAGGTTTTGGAACATTGCCAAAGGCTCTAGAACGTTCTGCCAAATTATAAAAGCTTCTACAAAGATCTGAAAGCCTCTGGAACGTTGCTAAAGCCTCTAGAACGTTCTGCAAAACTATAGAAGCTTCTACAAATATCTGAACGGTTTTGGAACGTTACCAAATGCTCTAGAACGTTCTGCCAAGCTTCTACAAAGATTTGTAAGGTTTACGAACGTTGCAAAATGCTCTAGAATGTTATGTCAAGCTATAGCAGCTTCTATACAGATTTACGTGTAGTCAAAAAATGAAAAATTGGGTATAACGTCATTTCTCGTAAAAAAATGTTTTATGTTTCAAAATACCCTCAATCGAATCTTGTGATTTCATCTTGTGAGTTTTCACAAGAATCAAATCTCAAAAAAGTCAAATTTTATTGCAAAATTTCAAAATGGAGTTATTTTTACGTACTTTTCTTGTTTTTAATTTAACCTTAAATCATTAAACTAAAATCACTGCCAAGATTTATGATAAAAATATGATTTTGTTTTCAAAGTTTTATTTGGGTAACCCTGTATAACGCAGATTAGGCTTTTTGGTTAAATTGGGTAGTTTTAAGTGCAACCTTGCTAATCTCTTTCTTTTATCACAAAAGATTTAAAGAAATGGTTAAATTAAAAACAAGAAAAGTAAAAAAACCCATTTTTGAAACTTTGCAATAACATCACCTGGCAAAAAGTGTCTAGAGATGGCGTTACACCAAATTTTTTATTTTTTGACTACATCTCAGTCACACCCTGTATACTCGGTGACAACTTTCCAAAAGATTATTTAGGTCATCAGAAAGAAATAAAAAATACCTCTTAACCCTCAAAAAAATTATTGAAATTGAATGAATCAATTTGAAGAAACTTTTCTGTCCCATTCTTTTTCACCACTTTGCTCAGATTAACGCAAATGCTGCACGTGTAAATTATTGAGCATTACACTCAAAATTGTCTAAAGTATCTAAAATACAAAACAACATTTTAAAGCTTCTGAGTCTAGACGGAAATTCGTCAAAACATCATTTTTGATAAAAATTGTTTGCAACGTAACCGTGTTTTTCAATGTCAGCTACCTCTCAGAATGGAAAAATTTCAATTGCAGATCTATGATCTAATTTTAGATGCGATAATGCACATATCTGATTAAATTGTATCCTAGTGCACAAACAGATTCCCGAAAAGTAAACACTATAAAGCGCACTTAAAAAGTATTGATAGTTCAAGTTATCGACAGTTTTAAGATGTGCAATAATCGAACACATTAACAAATAAATGTCTTTAACCACAGGCGTTAATTTAAACAGTTTTTATTAAACAGCACGTGCCTATAAAGCTGAACAAGCTCCCAGCAATAAATAAACAATACGTAGACTGAAATAATTAGACGTTCATCATGAGAAAGCGCCTTATAATTTGTTTAAATGCCAGCTCGATTTCTCACAATTGAAATAATCAACTTTGATTCCAGTTGAATCATAATTATCATCAAAATGTTCTAAACTAGGCAATTGGGTTTTAGATCGTCTTATCTATTTTTGGACTATTTGTTTATTAAAAACAAAGGAGGGCATTAACAAGGAAATTAATAATGCACTTGCTATTTAAATTACTTGGTTTGATGTGCAGATAAATAATAATGGTTTTATCTATTGCAGTACTTACAAACTAAACAAACTGAAGTTTTTAATTGAATCTCTAAACATTCAAATAAGAAATCAAAAATGCATCTTCTTCAGGAAGAATGTTGATGACATTCATCTGAAACACAATAAGTCTTATCGCATCCCAGTCGTTTTAAAGTAGCTGAGTAAAGGAAGCTGATACGTAAGGAATTTTTTTTTACAGAGGGTCTAGTCATCCTAATCGACGTCGAATGATGCTGTCTGCTTTTTTCTGTAATTGCCATTGTTAATCTTCGAAGAAGATGTGCTTCGTCGCTGGTTTTATTGCTTCGACGTTGGTGCTCCAGGTACTTTAGATAAGACCAGATGCTTTTAGTGCAGATTTGCTCTGACCTTCATCATCTGTACGTGCAGGAAAAGTTTATAATCTTTACTACTCGAACAGATAACAGTTTACTTCAAATATTTTGTATGTATTTTTTAGATAGTGTTAAATATTTTTTTGATATGTATAAGTATTATTAAAAAGGGATTTATTATCGGTAACTAGGAGTTGTTTGAGAGGTAGCCCAATATCTAATCAATAGTTCTAATCCTAATAATGGAGATGTAATTAGCAATTTTCCAAATATGTTTGACTGGAGAAAGTTGCACCAAAGTTTTACTAATCCACGATTAAAACCAACTACTTTATACACCAATGTAATAAAAATATAGTTTAACTAAACTGATGACAAAAATGCATAGCATGAAAACTCATTTTGGCCTAACCTATCTTTTAGGAAATCAGTGGTAAGAAGAGAGAAGAAACCAATGGGGAAGACAAAGACAGTTGTCACGTGACTGACAACTAAACTGTTGAATGATTCGTTTTGACTGACACCTACAAATGGTATAGTCATCTTTGTCCTGGTAGTTGCTTTCTAAAGGTTCTCTCTTTTTACCACTGGGTCCTATACCTATATAATTTTCGAAATTTGCTTACTAGTATACAGGATGTCCGTTTTCCAAGCCCCATCGAGGGTTATTTAAGTTTAAATTGAGTTGAAAATAAATAAAACATGACAATTACCACTTTTCTCCTCCACAACGTGGCAGTATCATATGTGAGTCTTCTATTATCAGTTAGTTTACTTTTGAAAATTTCTGGGCAACAAATTAAAACATTCTGACAAGTTCCAGTAGCTTCTAGAAAGATCTGAAAGGTTTTGGAACGAATGCCAAAGGCTCTAGAACGTTCTGCCAACTTCTACAAAGATTTGGAAGGTTTTGGAACATTGCCAAAGGCTTTAGAACGTTCTGCCAAACTATAAAAGTTTCTACAAAGATCTGAAAGGTTCTGGAACGTTACCAAAGGCTCTAGAACGTTCTGCCACAAGCTTCTACAAAGATGTAGAAGGTTTTGGAACGTTGAAAAAGGTGTTAGAATGTTTTGGCAAGCTGTAGAAGCCTCTTCAAAAATTTGTAAGGATTACGAACGTTGAAAAATGCTCTAGAATGTTTTGTCAAGCTATAGCAGCTTCTATACAGATTTGGAACATTGCCAAAGGCTCTAAAACATTCTGCTAAACTATAGAAGCTTCTACAAAGATCTGAAAGCCTCTGGAACGTTGCTAAAGCCTCTTGAACGTTCTGCAAAACTATAGAAGCTTCTACAAATATCTGAACGGTTTTGGAACGTTACCAAATGCTCTAGAACGTTCTGCCAAGCTTCTACAAAGATTTGTAAGGTTTACGAACGTTGCAAAATGCTCTAGAATGTTATGTCAAGCTATAGTAGCTTCTATACAGATTTGGAAGGTTTTGGAACATTGCCAAAGGCTCTAGAACGTTCTTCCAAATTTTAAAAGCTTCTACAAAGATCTGAAAGCCTCTAGAACGTTCTGCAAAACTATAGAAGCTTCTACAAATATCTGAACGGTTTTGGAACGTTACCAAAGGCTCTAGAACGTTCTGCCAAGCTTCTACAAAGATTTGTAAGGTTTACGAACGTTGCAAAATGCTCTAGAATGTTATGTCAAGCTATAGCAGCTTCTATACAGATTTGGAAGGTTTTGGAACATTGCCAAAGGCTCTAGAACGTTCTGCCAAATTATAAAAGCTTCTACAAAGATCTGGAACATTGCTAAAGCCTCTAGAACGTTCTGCCAAACTATAGAAGCTTCTACAACGGTCTGGAAGGTTTTGAAACGTTGAAACAGGTGTTAGAATGTTCTGGCAAGCTGTAGAAGCTTCTACAAAGATTTGTAAGGTTTACGAACGTTGCAAAATGCTCTAGAATGTTATGTCAAGCTATAGCATCTTCTATAAAAAATTTGGAAGGTTTTGGAACATTGTCAAAGGCTCTAAAACTTCTAGAACGTTCTGCCAAATTATAAAAATCTTCTAGAAAGATCTGGAACGTTGCTAAAGCCTCTAGAACGTTCTGCCAAACTATAGAAGCTTCTACAAATATCTGAACGGTTTTGGAACGTTACCAAAGGCTCTAGAACGTTCTGCCAAGCTTCTACAAAGATTTGTAAGGTTTACGAACGATGTAAAATGCTCTAGAATGTCATGTCAAGCTATAACAGCTTCTATACAGATTTGGAAGGTTTTGGAACATTGGCAAAGGCTCTAGAACGTTCTTCCAAATTTTAAAAGCTTCTACAAAGATCTGAAAGCCTCTAGAACGTTCTGCAAAACTATAGAAGCTTCTACAAAGATCTGAACGGTTTTGGAACGTTACCAAAGGCTCTAGAACGTTCTGCCAAATTATAAAAGCTTCTACAAAGATCTGAAAGCCTCTGGAACGTTGCTAAAGCCTCTAGAACGTTCTGCAAAACTATAGAAGCTTCTACAAAGATCTGAACGGTTTTGGAACGTTACCAAAGGCTCTAGAACGTTCTGCCAAATTATAAAAGCTTCTACAAAGATCTGAAAGCCTCTGGAACGTTGCTAAAGCCTCTAGAACGTTCTGCAAAACTATAGAAGCTTCTACAAATATCTGAACGGTTTTGGAACGTTACCAAAGGCTCTAGAACGTTCTGCCAAATTATAAAAGCTTCTACAAAGATCTGGAACATTGCTAAAGCCTCTAGAACGTTCTGCCAAACTATAGAAGCTTCTACAACGGTCTGGAAGGTTTTGAAACGTTGAAACAGGTGTTAGAATGTTCTGGCAAGCTGTAGAAGCTTCTACAAAGATTTGTAAGGTTTACGAACGTTGCAAAATGCTCTAGAATGTTATGTCAAGCTATAGCATCTTCTATAAAAAATTTGGAAGGTTTTGGAACATTGTCAAAGGCTCTAAAACTTCTAGAACGTTCTGCCAAATTAGAAAAGCTTCTTCAAAGAAATCTGAAAGCCTCCGTTCTGGAACGTCTGAAAGGTTTTGGAACGTTCAAAGCTCTAAAACGTTCTGCTAAACGCTAAAAGCTTCTACAACGGTCTGGAAGGTTTTGAAACGTTGAAACAGGTGTTAGAATGTTCTGGCAAGCTGTAGAAGCTTCTACAAAGATTTGTAAGGTTTACGAACGTTGCAAAATGCTCTAGAATGTTATGTCAAGCTATAGCATCTTCTATAAAAAATTTGGAAGGTTTTGGAACATTGTCAAAGGCTCTAAAACTTCTAGAACGTTCTGCCAAATTAGAAAAGCTTCTTCAAAGATCTGAAAGCCTCTGGAACGTTGCTAAAGCCTCTAGAACGTTCTGCCAAACTATAGAAGCTTCTACAAATATCTGAAAGGTTCTGGAACGTCGTCAAAGGCTCTAAAACATTCTGCTAAACGCTAAAAGCTTCTACAACGGTCTGGAAGGTTTTGAAACGTTGAAACAGGTGTTAGAATGTTCTGGCAAGCTGTAGAAGCTTCTACAAAGATTTGTAAGGTTTACGAACGTTGCAAAATGCTCTAGAATGTTATGTCAAGCTATAGCATCTTCTATAAAAAATTTGGAAGGTTTTGGAACATTGTCAAAGGCTCTAAAACTTCTAGAACGTTCTGCCAAATTAGAAAAGCTTCTTCAAAGATCTGAAAGCCTCTGGAACGTTGCTAAAGCCTCTAGAACGTTCTGCCAAACTATAGAAGCTTCTACAAATATCTGAAAGGTTCTGGAACGTCGTCAAAGGCTCTAAAACGTTCTGCTAAACGCTAAAAGCTTCTACAACGGTCTGGAAGGTTTTGAAACGTTGAAACAGGTGTTAGAATGTTCTGGCAAGCTGTAGAAGCTTCTACAAAGATTTGTACCAAATAAAATCGTGTGCAGTGCCATGGACATTGATTAGATCATCTGACAGTTGGTCACGTGATCATTTTGTTTGAAATGGCAATACTAATAGAGAAAACATAAATTAAAATATGCAATAATGGGACCCATAAAAAAATTTATTTTAGACACCCTGTAGTAAACCTAATTGTCACTTTTTTTTAACAAGTGCAGCAAGTTATTATTGACCTTTAGCTTCGACACGTTGCCGGTCTTATGTCACCCATAAACGGTACCGTTTAACCCGTTCAAAGTGGCTCCCCCGACCGGTTAAGTTTACTATAGCGGCACTTAGGGAACAATATGTGACTATTTGCTCTTAAATACTGTCGAGAAACTTGTTTGAGCTGTAAATTTACGAGCAAAAAATGATTTATTTAGGAAAAGATTAAAAGATGAAAGAACATTAGGGTTTGTCAAATTTTGCAGAATATCATCTAAAGGTCCTTCCTAGAAGAAGATTATCAACTAATCGCAGGCAATATTTTAGTAAATTAGGCAGAAATATGTTGTGTAGTTATTTTTCCTAATTTGTCATACATTAAAACGTGACCCTAATGCAAGAATCTTACTATACCTATACCATCCAGTAGCTAATTAAGAGACTTTCGCTGCTTAGTGTTCATGTAACAGGTCTGTATCGCAAAATTTACAGTCACTATCAGACGATCTGTAAAAATCGATCTTAGACCAAAATTCCCCGTACCCTTGAAAACGTGAATGTGTTTTTAAGAGTTTGGCAAATTAGTGCAATTTAATTTTTTCCCATTTAATCTATATTCAGTAAACTGGTACTATCTTTTTAACTTGCGATAACTTCAAGGTTGTGTTATCAAAACAAATCAAAAAACTAAAGTACAATTCTGACTTTTTCCCGTCACCCAAACCGATTAAAATCTCATCGTTAATTTAACCAACAGTAACTGGTTCTTAATTGTTTTCTTATGAGATAAATTTTTGTCTAGAACCTTGTTGGATCTTTTAATAATTTTTCTAATTGTTATTAAAGCGACTCGTGACGTAATTGGAATTTTATGCTTTGAACAGTGTGAAAAATTTGATTTTTTTGGTTGGTTTACTGAGAAAGTGCCAATTCAAATAGAAATTTGGTAATGTTACCAAAATTGTTATAGGAATCAAATTTAGTCGAAGATTCAATTTATTGAGGCATTTAAGCGGAAAAAAATTTAGAAAACTTCCAATTAATTATCGTTTTCTACTGTAACAGTTCTGGTCTTGTAAACAGCCCAAAAATCAATCATTATTATTATTATAAGAAGAAATGGAGATTGATTATATGAGTGTTAAAAAAAGTTTTCTATGTCTGTTTAAACTACTTTTGAATAGATAATAAATCCCATTACCTACCCGTGAGTAATGAGTCAGTAAAAAGTAAAATAAAGTCTATTTATAACCGGAATTCTCAAAGAAAAGTGTTGATAGAATGTGTGTATGCATCCTGTGTGTGTTATTCCTGAAGTTTGATTTTCATTTCTATTACATTATTACGTCATATTTTGACAGATGACATTTGGCAGTCAGTTACAGTTCTAAACCTGGAAACTGTCAAATTTAATTCCATGAAGATACAAAACAACGAAACATACTTAAAAAGCAACAAAATCAGTTTGACTTTGGTTGAATGCATTTTATACTTTTATTAGTACATTTTTTGACATTTATAACATTTGTTTGTGTGTTTCTGACTTAATTTTAGTCTGTTTTTAAACATTACAACCACAAAACAGTTTTAAAATTCCAGTAAAATCTGTATAAACAGTAACAATAGGTATTGTATAGCATTGTAAGTGGAATTTTGACAGTTATATTGGCCGTTCGTTACAGTTCTGTCATAAACCTGAAAAATGTCAAATTCATTCCCATAGAGGTACAAAATACCGAAACATACTTGAAAAGTAAACAAATCAGTTTGACTTTAATTGAATTCCTTTTATATCTTCAGCATTTTTGGCATTTCTAACATTTGGTTGTGTGTTTTCTGAGTTTTACCACAAATCAGTCTTAAAATCAGTATAAACCATACCAAACGTATTTCATAGCTTTATGAGTCAAAAGATAAGAAAAGTTTTATATTTTGTATTAATTTAGATTATAATTTGTTTGCAGCAACAAGTGAAATAAACTTATTGATTCAACTTTTGATTATGTGACATCAACAACATCCATAAATTTCCCTGATGGAATTCGATGGTACAAAGATAACGAAAAGTGTTACAAGACTACTTCATTTCAGAACAAAGCCAAAAACCAGTCCTTTAATTCCGTAGAAGTCCCAAAGATGAACCGACAAATCTGCCGAATTACCCGTTGAACTTTAACATCTTTACTGTGGGAGAATGTGCCCGGTCGTATGGTAAAACAGGTCCATTTCTTCATTTCACTATGTGTGAAGATGGTAATGGCCTTGTTATACCGCTTTAATTTCAAACTCGGGAATTTCACATTTGGTGAGATGAAGTTCTTCAGGGAATGCCGTGTGGCATGGTACGTTTTTAATGGGTTTTATGGGTTTCATGGAACTAGGGCCAGATGAGTGATGTGTCTTGTTTTCTACAATCTTTTTCATTTCGAGGTATGCATATTAATAGTGAACTAATTGTTCCTGTATACTTGCGTATAATGTGGCTTATAGTGTTGGTAATTTATGCAAGGTGACTTGTTTTTCTTGATAGCAACGTTTAGTTGTACCGATAACGGTTAATGTGGAAAATAAAAATTGTTAAACAATTTTTTGCTTATCTGTTTCAAGGAGAAACGATCATCTTTAATTGAGCAGGCATGTGTGCCGCTAATCGCAATGCGAATAGCAATTTGTCCATCAGGTAAATTTATCTTTTACTTTTAAATTACGGTCGTCTAAAGGTCTTGACAAACTTTTATTACTACAACAACCGTTAGTTAGTAAAAGTATAATCTCAATAGCACTTTATTTGCTTTAACAACCCCTCTAAATGCCCTTTTTGCAGCCTCACACCCTCTTTATTATCATCATTGTTGTTTTGACCTTTTCAATTTTATGGGTGGTAGTCGATTGTGTTTGAAATTTGAATTATTATTTACTTTCACTAACCATTACTGCTTCACTTACATAATTTGCAGGTAAAACCTCGTTAGGCTAGGTTGATTTTTAAAATGAGATGTATGAGTAACGTAAAGAGGGGGGGGAGGCCTTCATCCTTTTGTTTCAGTTTCACCAACCATATCAGCTTTTATAATAAATGAATAAAGTTTCTCTTAGTTTATGATTTCCTGTTTAAATTGTGACATTAAGCCTTTAATTCTTTATGTTACTGCTAAGGATACACGTTTCAGGAGGAACAAAATCTTTGGTTACAAAAGAGATGAACAAAATTGTTAAATAAGTTTCTTGCATTAATTCTGAGAATTTTAGTTTTGTTTAGATAGGATGACTTTACAGAAAATGTCATTGTCACAGATCAGTTCGAAACTCAGGACATTAATATACTCGTACAATGAAATTTTATCTGTAAACTGAAGATTTCAGGATTTTTTCTGAAATCTTCAGTTTTGATGAACCGATCACGGTGAAACTAGGTATGTAACTAAATTGCACTTTCCTCTATTAATTCTGAAGCACTTTCAAGGGACTTCTGGCATTTTAAAGAGTTTTCCAAGGCTTTCAAATGATTTCTAACACTTTCACGTGGCATTTCAGAGGTTTCTGGCACTTTAAAGTGGCTTCTAGCACTTCCAAGTGAGTTTTGGTACTTTTTAGGGGTGTTTTAGAGGCTTCTAACACTTTGAAGTGACTTCTGGCACTTTTAAGTAGCTTTCGGTACTTTAAAGTGGCTCCTGGCACTTCTAAGAGACTTCTGGCAATTTGCAGTGTCTTCTAGCGCTTCCAAGAGATTTCTGACACTTTCAAGTGGCTTCTAGCCCTTCCAAGGGAGTTCTGGTACTTTTTAGTGGTGTTTTAAGGTGAGACTTCTAGCACTTTTAAGTGGCTTCCAGAACTTTAAAGTGGCTCCTGGCACTTCTAAGAAACATCTGGCCATTTGCAGTGTTTTCTAACACTTTCAAGTAGCATTTCAAGGACATCTGACACTGTAAACTTGGCTTCTAGTACTTCCAAGTGAGTTTTGGTACTTTTTAGGGGTGTTTTACAGGCTTCTAACACTTTTAGGTGACTTCTGGCACTTTTAAGTGGCTTCCGGTACTTTAAAGTGGTTCCTGGCACTTCTAAGAGACTTCTGGCAATTTGCAGTGTCTTCTAGCGCTTCCAAGAGATTTCTGACACTTTCAAGTGGCTTCTAGCCCTTCCAAGGGAGTTCTGGTACTTTTTAGTGGTGTTTTAGAGGCTTCTAACACTTTGAAGTGACTTCTGGCACTTTTAAGTGGCTTCCAGAACTTTAAAGTGGCTCCTGGCACTTCTAAGAAACATCTGGCAATTTGCAGTGTTTTCTAACACTTTCAAGTAGCATTTCAAGGACATCTGACACTGTAAACTTGGCTTCTAGCACTTCCAAGTGAGTTCTGGTACTTTTTAGTGGTGTTTTCAAGGCTTCTAACACTTTCAGGTGACTTCTGGCACTTTTAAGTGGCTTCCGGTACTTTAAAGTGGTTTCTGGCACTTCTAAGAGACTTCTGGCAATTTGCAGTGTCTTCTAGCGCTTCCAAGAGATTTCTGACACTTTCAAGTAGCATTTCAAGGACTTCTGACACTTTAAAGTGGCTTCTAGCCCTTCCAAGGGAGTTCTGGTACTTTTTAGTGGTGTTTTAGAGGCTTCTAACACTTTGAAGTGACTTCTGGCACTTTTAAGCGGCTTCCAGAACTTTAAAGTGGCTCCTGGCACTTCTAAGAAACATCTGGCAATTTGCAGTGTTTTCTAACACTTTCAAGTAGCATTTCAAGGACATCTGACACTGTAAACTTGGCTTCTAGCACTTCCAAGTGAGTTTTGGTACTTTTTAGGGGTGTTTTAGAGGCTTCTAACACTTTCAAGTGACTTCTGGCACTTTTAAGTGGCTTCCGGTACTTTAAAGTGGTTCCTGGCACTTCTAAGAGACTTCTGGCAATTTGCAGTGTCTTCTAGCGCTTCCAAGAGATTTCTAACACTTTCAAGTAGTATTTCAAGGACTTCTGACACTTTAAAGTGGCTTCTAGCACTTCCAAGTAAGTTTTGGTACATACAAGTGCTGTTTTAGAGGCTTCTGACACTTTCAAGTGACTTCTGGCAATTTAAAGTGGTTTCTAACACTTTCAAGTGACTTCTAGCACTTTAAAGTGTCTTCTAGCGCTTTCAAGAGATTTTTAACAATTTCGAATAGCACTTAATAGACTTCTGACACTTTAAAGTGACTTTAAGAGTTTTTGGCACTTTCAAGCGGCTTCTGACGCTTTTAAAAGATTTTTAGCAATTTTAAGTGGTTTTTGTAAAATGGTTTCTAGCACTCCCAAGTGATATTTGATATTTTGAAGTCGCGATTTGGAAGCTTCTAACACTTTTAAGTGACTTCTGGTACTTTAAAGTGGCTCCTGGCAGTTCTAAGAGACTTCTGGCAATTTGCAGTGTCTTCTAGCGCTTCCAAGAGATTTCTAACACTTTCAAGTAGTATGTCAAGGATTTCTGACATTTTAAAGTGACTTCTAGCATTTGCAAGTGCTGTTTTAGAAGCTACTGACACTTTCAAGTTACTTCAGGCAATTTAAAGTGTCTTCTAGCGCTTTCAAGAGATTTCTAACACTTTCGAGTGGCACTTAAAAGACTTCTGTTACTTTAAAGTGACTTCTGGCAATTTAAAGCGGCTCTCAGCAGTTTAAACTGACGTATCAAAGGTTTTTGGCACTTTCAAGTGGAGTTTTAGAAGCTTCTAGCACTGTCAAGCGGATTTTTATCAAATTTAAGTATTTTTTGACACTTTAAAATGGTTTCTAGCACTCCCAAGTGATATCTGATATTTTCAAGTGGCGATATAGCAGCTTCTAACACTTTAAGGTGCTCTAGCACTATCAAGTGAATTATAGCAATTAAAAATGGCTTTCTTCTAACACTGTAAGTAACTTCTAACACTTCCAAGTGGCTTATGGCAAATTAAATTATTGTTCTAAAAACGGGTTAGTAAAATTAAGCCACGATACTTGAAAAAGTGGATAAATGAACATTTTGTCAAAACTGCAATTTTGGCAATTTTTTAACTTGTTACAAAGATGCTATCCCACAACATATTGCATATTTATACCAAAAGACCTTAAATTAGGTGAAATAAGCACAAAAAAGCACTTTTGTCAAGCCAATTTAGGAATTTTCAAACCTGTAAAAATTGTTAATTGCAACAAAGAATCGTTATTGAAGTTTATTGGTCGTTTCTAAACGTTTTACTTACTCTATTTTATTATGGATTTCAAAATTGTTATATTAATGATTCACATACTTATTTGCCTAATGTGCTAAAAATTCTTATATGTTTTTGATCACTCCTGAAATCAATGAGAGTCAATCTCCCAAAGTTAAAAGCCTTCTCGTTTTACCTTTTGGACATCATCAGATACGTAAGAACTTAAAAGTATTTGATGTTCAAAAGGCAAAACTATTCACTTACTGACAATTTATTACATTTTTAATGTTATATTATATGAATTATCAATACAAAATGTTTTCTCAAAACTTGAAAAACCAGCTTTATAACCCATTTAGAATGCACCACAAAACATCTAACCCTCTCTGTTAAAAAAAAGTCAGGATGTAAATTTACAGGTGGTGTATGCACCTGGCTGTAACAACCCTTATAGTTCCGCTAATGATTTCCGTATATTGAAATAACAGAGAAAATGCAGTTTATGTGTATTGTATAGTAAATTGATAAATTGCGTGTATGGGTACTTACCAAGGATGGGGCTGCACGGTGATCCTCCTTCGAAATCGATGAAACCGGAATCCATAATTCTCTTACCTTATCAAAAGAATTAATTTTATTGCAATCTAAACCTAACAATCACGTATCGATATCACAAAACCGTTTCGACTATCCCTAAAAACTTATTCTAAAATTATCGTAATATATTGCAATCTCAAAAATGAAGGTGTGTGTGCAGCTCTGTAAAGCCAGAACAAGACTGATTCCTTTAGGGCTGCTGGGGCCCTGGACCAACCGTTAAGAAAGAAGGGACGTCCCTTTGCCATTCTAAGGGATAATCAGGGAGAGTACATAACAAAGAGGGTTAGTGCAGGCTGTAGTTAGTGGGATAAAGACAGAGTCCTTATGTATAAGTCCAGGTAGTTGGGAATTGGTTTGCAAGAGATCGTGGTGGGGATTTGCCCTGATTTTAATTGGTCCCACGTTATGTATTTTATATACAGTCCGGGAAATACGTTACAACAAATTCTGGATTTAACCGTTTACTAGTTATATCAGTAGTTTATTATCATAACGGTTCCAAAAAGACGTTAACCAAAAACCCTTCTAAAAAAAAAGTAGTATAAAGAAAATCCTTTGACCGTTTTTTGTTTTGAATTCCTAAAGGTGTGAATCAGAAATCTTAACCCAAATACCTTTCTGATTATTGAAATCGACCTCATTGACATTCAGATCATACGGTGTGATCGATTGTAATGTCTAATTTCACATTCCGAATGGTCTCGTATCGGACTGAAGAATTTTTAAGATGCTAGTTTCAGATGTGGAAGAAATCGTCACGCCGACATGTGAAACTTTTACAGGGTGTTTCCTGTTTAAATGACCACAAGACTATTATAGAACACAAGCAGGCCACGATAAGCAGAATTTGATTACATCTAGAGTGTATACCATTTGAAATAGTGCAGTTTTTGGTTTTTGAATGCATATATACTCTAGTTTTGAAGCTAGGGAGTTTGACCCTGTATATCAGGGAAACTGTACATGTACAGTACACAGTAGATCTGGATAATTGTTTGATGGAATGTTTAATGGAACACCCTGTATATTTTCTGATCTTTTTCTTCTGATTTCAAAAGTATATAATAGGTTGACATTTGGTTTAGCCGTTTTCAAATTATTGGCGTTTAAAAATTGTGATTTTATTGTCCTTTTTTAAATCACAGTTGCCATGGATTTGGATGATTTTGCGGATCACATGACTATATTTGACAGGTGTCAATTTAACTTACGGTATTGTCAGCTGCAAATTGAAATTGTCACGATCACACGCTTTAAATGTAATTTACAGACTGTTCAAGGTTAAAGATGACATTTTTTTGGTCACGTGACTGTTGTTGACAAGCTTCAACTTAACTTTACTGTGTTGCCTGGTGCGAATTTAAATTGTCACTATCACGTGACGTGCTTTCACTATATCAGCTTTTCCAACTGTTACAGAATTTTCAAGGTTAAAGATGACATTTTCCTGGTCACGTGACTGTTGTTCCCAAGTTTCAATTTAACTTCACAGTTTTGCCAGCTGCGATTTTAAATTGCCACGATCACGTGACGTACTTTTACAATTGTATCTTTTCCAACTGTCCAAAAAATAATGTCAAGAAATTTGGTGTTGAAAGTAATGACTACTTAAATATCTCGGAAACTGTACACTTTATGTACAGTACACAGTAGATCTGGATAATTGTCGAGTTGATAAATGTTTAATGGAACACCCTGTATATTTTCTGATGAGTTGATAGATCTTTTTCTACTGATTCCAAAAGTAAATAATAAGTTGACATTTGGTTTAGACGTTTTCAAATTATTGGCATTTAAAAATTGTGATTTTATTGTGTTTTAAAATTACAGTTGCCATGGATTTGAATGATTTCAGGATCACATGACTGTTTTTGACAGGTGTCAATTTAACTTTGCGGTGTTGTCAGCTGTTCAAGGTTAAAGATGACATTTTTTTTGGTCACGGTGTTGTTCAGCTGCATGCGAATTGAAATTGTCACTATCACGTGACGTGCTTTTACAATATCAGCTTTTCCAACTGTTGAAGTGTAATTTACAGAATTTTCAAGGTTAAAGATGACATTTTCCTGGTCACGTGACTGTTGTTCACAAGTTTCAACTTAACTTCACAGTTTTGCCAGCTGCGAATTTAAATTGCCACGATCACGTGACGTGTTGAAAGTAACGACTACTTTTTACAACTGTACAGCTTTTTACACACTGTTGAAGTGTAATGTTTTACACCCTGTATATTTTGATAGATCTTTTTCTGATTCCAAAAGTAAATAATGAGTTGACATTTGGTTTAGACGTTTTCAAATTATTGGCATTTAAAAATTGTGATTTTATTGTGTTTTAAAATTACAGTTTGCCATGGATTTGAATGATTTCAGGATCACATGACTGTTTTTGACAGGTGTCAATTTAACTTTGCGGTGTTGTCAGCTGTAAATTGAAATTGTCACGATCACACGCTTTAAATGCTTTTACGTTTTTCCAACTGTTTTTAAAAATTGCACTTTTGTTGACAAGCTTCAAATTTACGGTGTTGCCTAATGCGACAATTTAAGTTGTCACTACCACGTGACGTGCTTTCACAATATCAGCTTTTCCAACTGTTGAAGTGTAATTTACAGAATTTTCAAGGTTAAAGATGACAGTTTCCTGGTCACGTGACTGTTGTTCACAAGTTTCAACTTAACTTCACAGTTTTACCAGCTGCGAATTTAAATTGCCACGATCACGTGACGTGCTTTTACAATATAAGCTTTTCCAACTGTTGAAGTGTAATTTACAGAATTTTCAAGGTTAAAGATGACAGTTTCCTGGTCACGTGACTGTTGTTCACAAGTTTCAACTTAACTTCACAGTTTTGCCAGCTGCGAATTTAAATTGCCACGATCACGTGACGTGCTTTTACAATATCAGCTTTTCCAACTGTTGAAGTGTAATTTACAGAATTTTCAACGTTAAATATGACATTTTCCTGGTCACGTGACTGTTGTTCACAAGTTTCAACTTAACTTCACAGTTTTGCCAGCTGCGAATTTAAATTGCCACGATCACGTGACGTGCTTTTACAATATCAGCTTTTCCAACTGTTGAAGTGTAATTTACAGAATTTTTAAGGTTAAATATGACATTTTCCTGGTCACGTGACTGTTGTTCACAAGTTTCAATTTAACTTCACAGTTTTACCAGCTGCGAATTTAAATTGCCACGATCACGTGACGTGCTTTTACAATTGTATCTTTTCCAACTGTTCAAATAATAAAATGTCCAAAAAATAATGTCAAGAAATTTTGTGTTGAAAGTAATGACTACTTTTAATATAAATATTTCGGAAACTGTACTCAGTGACATACAGGGTGTTCCATTTAGAATAGTTACGGTTTTTGAATTTGACTGCTTTTACAGTTTTAAAACAATTGTACCTTTACAAAAACAATTTCAATCAATCAATTGTACAAAGTACAATTGTACAAAGTATTGACATCTGTTACTCTAAATTTATCAGAAATCTGGCAGTTTTCGTAAATCACATAGTAAACCATCAAGCTTTCCTTCTTGATCAATAAACGTACAGGGTGTCACATATTTGTTGCGTTTCACAACTGAATTAATAATAAAAAAATATAATAAATACATTTTTTTGGTTCAATATCTGAGATGACCACTCCTTTTAAACTAGAAATCCCTCATTTAGATTAGGATTAATTAGAGATAACTTGTTTTACAGTTTTTCTCGGAAAATGTTAGGTTAGGATCAAAATTAAAAAAAAAAAAAGTCAATAAAACGTGAATTAATGGGAGAGTTTGTATTTATCACTTTAATCACTATTAGGGTTACTAAGCTGTCTTTTTGTAATCTTACAAGATTCAGTGACATCATCAGCTTATACCACATTGTCTTCACCTCATAAAGGTTGATCAAGGGTCATTCCACCCTTAAAAATGATTTCCCATGGACATCACAGTTCTCTTATTTGGGATCTGTGACCATTGGTCCTTTAGCAGCTTACACAACCCTTTTTTCTGATTTTACATAGGCAGTTTTATCGTTAATACCCAAGCTAGCGAAACGGTAATCGCCTTCCCAGGAAACGAATACATCAAAATTATCTATACCTTTGCGTTTTTTTTTTTTTAAAAGCCACTTTAATAGTTCTCCGAGTGGTGATAACCAAACGGGAGAGGGGAAAAACGAGAATAGATACCGGGGTTATTTAAATTCCGTGCATGAACGTCGAATAACACGTATGGTTTCCAAGTACGATGTACCATGATAACGGAATATCGTCTGCCATTTTATTTACCATTTAAAAAATTATTATTGATAACGGGAACGGTTGCTCTGACACAGTTTTGCATAAAAATACGACCGGGTTGATATTGGTGGTCGTTATCTAGGAACTGAGGTAATTATACGGTTCTACATTGATGAACGGGGGTTATCCAGTAATGTTTTATGGTATTTACTTATTATGGTTGATGCAAATTTTAGTTTTGCTTCGAACTTTGTGGCGCCACTAAGAACAAATCTAAAATGTATAACATTCTCTGAAAACTATAAATTACTAATTTAATCGATCTTGGCAAATCAAACCTTTCGTGCTTGTCGAATCTTGCAAAACTCTCGACTATCGCGTTTTTTTCTGTTGCACATATTTCTAATGATAATTCTCGTTCCAGTTTGAAACGAAATATGTAAAAATATGGAAGGAGGACTGCTTGTTGATTATTTCCTAAGTGTAACAGGATAACACTATCTTTTCACTTTTTTAAGCTAACCAGAACTAGTTTTGACTGTAACCGTTCTAGGTTTATGTACTACCTTATGTGTTACATAATCAACGGTCAAATTAAAATTAGTTCACATCCTGACCTGTTGGGCCCTTTCGGGCACTTTCTCATGGTCATTGATACCGATCCAGGTAAATTTTCAAATTTACATTTCAAAAAATGTTACACTTACATTGACCACCATATTGTAAGAAATTTACCTGCCTACAACTTGATTTATTTTTGTTACCTTTTTATTCCACTTCAGGATCTAATATACAATCTGGATTAGTTGCTTGTAGGAACAAACTATAACGGATTATGACCACTGTCCCTTCTGGTCTAAAAAAATGATGACCGTATTACAACAGCACTCAAAGGGTCAACTGACCCTTTTCACCAACAAAAGGGTTATTTAAATTGGGTCAGACCATATGTAAAGGTTCAATCGCAGGTAAATTTGCACCCTTAAATCGGACGCGTCCATTCATGGTCATTTTCGGGGGGTTTGGCAAGTGTATACGGACCATTGGTCATAGTAAGACGGTTTTTCGTACCGAAAGTAGAGCTTTTTACCTGCTGACCATGAGAAAAACTGTATGGTCAGAAAGGCAGGTAAAATAGCGAGGATGTGAACTAATTTTTATTTGATGTAGACCGTTAGATGACCCCGTGTGACCCATATGGTTTGTTGATGTATGTATAAGGTCCACTGTACTCAAATTACAAATTGAAAGGGTTTCTTGGACAGCGATTTAAGATTTTGCCGTTTCAAACAAACGTTTAATAGGAAATGAAACTGAACCTTATTAAAATCAAATGTGATGGCATTTTTGGCCTAAAATATCTCGAAAACTGTACACATTTTGTACAGCGTGAATCAACAAATCTGAACATTGTCTTTGACGTATCAACTGAATACGAATATTTTTAACTCATTTCATACTTATAGCATCTTAAAGAAACGTAAGAACTTTTAAAATACAGGGTGGTCCAGTTTTAAGTGTCAATAATTCACCATTCGATAGCCAATCAAAAAATAAGTTGACTTGCATTATGTAATTTTTCTGAAAAACGTTTCCTAAGATACAGCCCACCAAATTTCAATTTAAAAAATCGTTTTATAGTGTAAAACTGAACATTCAAGACTTGTGAGAGTCCAAATTTGTACTGAATAGTCTAAAAACTTGCTATTAACTACTAGGAATAGTCTTATAATTCGTTTTTTCAGACTGCCTTCCTGGTAAAAACTAAAAACAGTCCGGAAATCAAGACAAAGATTGTATTATACATGAAACTCATTTTTTGCTACTAAAAATAATCTAAAAGTTGATTTTTAAGGCTAGAACTAACTTTACTAGGACTAAAGAGAGTCAATTTCTTTCAAACTTCTTTGTGGAAATAATCTTAAACTCGATTTTTCAGTCTTAAAAAGCACTAAAAACAGTCTGAATTTCTTAGAGATACTACAATTTATTGCACCTATGAGTGTAGAAGTCAATTTAATAGTGAAGAAGCTTGAAATAACATTTTCAAGACTATGGTCAGTGGACAAACTGGCTTTTAGGCCTGATAAGTCAAAAACTTTGTAAAGATAGTCTTGAAACTCGATTTGAGGCACTGAAAACAGCCTTAAAACACTAAAAACCGTCTAGTTTATTAAGAAATACCCGAATTTTTAGCACTGAGGTGTCTAGAAGTCGATTTAATAGTGACAAAGCTTGGAATGCCATTTTAATTCTATGAAGAATGTAAAAAATGTTTTTTAAGTTTGCTATGTCAATAACTTGGTGAAGATAGTCTTGAAACTCGATTTTCCAAGCTGAAAGCAGTTTTGAAGCACTAAAAATAGTCCAGAATTCGAAGAAAATGAAAAGCAAAGTAAAAAGCACGAAAAGTTCGTTTTCAAGACAATTTTTATGAATCTAATGTCAATGTCCTGCATCTAAGACTATTTTCAAGACTAAAATATTGAAATTTGTCTTCAAATTATGAAAACTTACTTCAAATGCAAATGCACCTATGAGTGTAGAAATTTAATAGTAAAAAAGCTAAGCTTGAAATGACATTTTCAAGACTATGGACAGTGTCCAAACTGGCTTTTAGGCCTGATAAGTCAAAAGATAGTCTTGAAGCATCTTAAAGCACTAAAAACAGTCTAGATTTTTAAGAAATACTTGAGTTTTTAGCACTGAGGTGTCTAGAAGTCGATTTAATAGTAAAAAAGCTTAGAATGACATTTTAAGTCAATGGAGAATGTAAAAATTGTTTTTTTAAGTTTGCTATGTCAATAACTTCGATTTTCCAAGCTGAAGCACTAAAAATAGTCCAGAATTCTAAGAAAATGAAAAGCAAAGTAAAAAGTACGAAAAGTTAGTTTTCAAGACAATTTTTATGAATCTAATGTCAATGTTCTGTATCTAAGACTATTTTAGTTAGGCCTGATAAGTCAAAAACTTTGTAAAGATAGTCTTGAAACTCGATTTTGAAAACAGCCTTAAAACACTAAAAACCGTCTAGTTTATTAAGAAATACCCGAATTTTTAGCACTGAGGTGTCTAGAAGTCGATTTAATAGTGACAAAGCTTGGAATGCCATTTTAATTCTATGAAGAATGTAAAAAATGTTTTTTAAGTTTGCTATGTCAATAACTTGGTGAAGATAATCTTGAAACTCGATTTTCCAAGCTGAAAGCAGTTTTGAAGCACTAAAATTAGTCCAGAATTCGAAGAAAATGAAAAGCAAAGTAAAAAGCACGAAAAGTTCGTTTTCAAGACAATTTTCATGAATCTAATGTCAATGTCCTGCATCTATTTTCAAGACTAAAATATTGAAATTTGTCTTCAAATTATGAAAACTTACTTCAAATGCAAATGCATTTATGAGTGTAGAAATTTAATAGTAAAAAAGCTAAGCTTGAAATGACATTTTTCAAGACTATGGACAGTGTCCAAACTGGCTTTTAGGCCTGATAAGTCAAAAGATAGTCTTGAAGCATCTTAAAGCACTAAAAACAGTCTAGATTTTTAAGAAATACTTGAGTTTTTAGCACTGAGGTGTCTAGAAGTCGATTTAATAGTAAAAAAGCTTAGAATGACATTTTAAGTCAATGGAGAATGTAAAAATTGTTTTTTTAAGTTTGCTATGTCAATAACTTCGATTTTCCAAGCTGAAGCACTAAAAATAGTCCAGAATTCTAAGAAAATGAAAAGCAAAGTAAAAAGTACGAAAAGTTAGTTTTCAAGACAATTTTTATGAATCTAATGTCAATGTTCTGTATCTAAGACTATTTTAGTTAGGCCTGATAAGTCAAAAACTTTGTAAAGATAGTCTAGAAACTCGATTTGAGGCACTGAAAACAGCCTTAAAACACTAAAAACAGTCTAGTTTATTAAGAAATACCCGAATTTTTAGCACTGAGGTGTCTAGAAGTCGATTTAATAGTGACAAAGCTTGAAATGCTATTTTAAGTCTATGAAGAATGTAAAAATTGTTTTTTAAGTTTGCTATGTCAATAACTTGATGAAGATAGTCTTGAAACTCGATTTTCCAAGCTGAAAGCAGTTTTGAAGCACTAAAATTAGTCCAGAATTCGAAGAAAATGAAAAGCAAAGTAAAAAGTACGAAAAGTTAGTTTTCAAGACAATTTTTATGAATCTAATGTCAATGTTCTGTATCTAAGACTATTTTCAAGACTAAAATATTGAAATTTGTTTTCAAATTATGAAAACTTACTTCAAATGCAAATTTTACGTTTCTGATGTCACTTTTTGGTGTTCAAGTCAATTTTTAAGGTTTAAATGTATGAATTTGTACTCAAAAATTCTAGAAAAATCAATTTTTAATACTAAAGTCTCTCGATTTGTATTAAAACTGGTTACAAACCATTTTTAAGCTTCTGAAATCAATTTTTATCTTTTCTAAATCAATTTTCACAACTAAAGAATTTCAGTTTATTTGGAAACTATGAAAACTGGCTACAATGAAATTTTTTAGGCTTCTTAAGTCAATTTTTCGTTTCCAAGACAATTTTTAAGTTGGGTTGGGTTAGTTTTGGGTCTTTGAACGTAATAACTGAATTATCTCGTAAACGAAGTTTCAAATTAGAATTGTATAAGAGATAATTAATTTTTCATCGTGAACAATAAAATTAAAAGAAACTGTAATTTTTGAAAAATATCCAAAGACGTAGAAAATAAGGCAAAAACATGAAAACCATCTTCCTGTATCTACGCTTCTGGAGAATTTTGGCAAACGTCATTCATAATGAGTATTAATTTCTAGAGTGCTTGTTCCAAATTTGATCCAACGATCTGACAGTTATGACAAAAAAAAACGATTTTTTAAAGTGAAATTTGAAGAACTGTATTTTCCTTAGGAAGCCTTTTTCAGAAAAATGACATAAATTATTGACATTTAATACTGGACCATCCTGTATATTGAAAACCTTTCTGATTGTTTTTTTACAGAATAACTAGGGGAAAATAGAGTAAAGTACCTTTATAAGCCATAGTCTACTGTTTGTGTATAGTTTGTTCAAGATGAAAATGCACAAAACAATGCATTGCACAGGAAGGTCAATCTAAAATTTGACATTATTTTTTCATCAAATTTTGGAAATAACTTGCAAAATAAATTCTAGTTTTGTTTGATTTTTCGCATATTATATTAACAGATTGTCGAGAAATTCGAATATTACCTACATCGATCAGTGACCCGAACAGTAGCAAATTTGCGAACTAGCAAAATTGACTTGTGATAACCTTTCGAACAATGACATTCACGTTCAGAAGCTACCGATTCAATTATGTAATTTTCGGAAATTGAAAGGTCCATTAAGCCCAGAATGCCATACGGAGATGCGCCCCTCAGGGGCGCGCCCTCTAAAAATGTCACGCAGCCTCCCTTGTCCGATGCGTCCCCCAAATGTCGGTGTCGAGTTTCATTTAATTAGGAAAACGATCGTTTGCGTCTCCGTGGGATTTGCAAACAATGCCTTTGTTTTCGTATCCATTCTCGATGAGGTTAATTAATTATCAAGTTAGTAAGCGGAAAAAAAATAGATTTATGGGTAACATGGCCGTTGACGCGTATTTTTAGTACTGACGTCTTAAAACGTGTATTTGTTTAAATCTCATGACTGGTGCAGCATTTGCGTAGTCTGTGATTGGCCAAAAAAAGCAGCTTGCTGCTTTTTTTGACCAATCACACACAATGCTGCAACCGGATGTCAAAGTTTTCTAAACAGCATCCAAATACAAAAATACTGAAACTAATTTGACAATTATTACGCCCATCCATCCGTTCCAAAGTTACTAGATATTTTTGACACATGACAATATTTTTTGGTGTTTTTAGATTCCTGAAAGTCAGGAGAGTAAAATTCTCTCAATACCGTTTCTTAAATCATATCGTGAGAAATTTCTGGGTGGCTTTAGTTTTTTTCCCCGTCGGTTATCGATCGATTTCTGACGCAAAAGTTTTCCGGAGGGCCACCAAAAAAGGGTTACCCATATTTAAAAGTGCGGCATTAGGCCGACCACCTGTTATACCGAAAAGGTGTCTGGCCGAATTTGGAATAAACACGAAAAAATTAAGTTCTAACCGAATTATTTTAATGGAGACGATAGAGCAATTTTAGTGTCACTGGAAATGCTGCCAGAGGTATCTTCTTTAACACATGGCATAGAAAATTGGTCTAGAGACCACACTGAACGTTCAGTTTTACTAATTAGACACAAAATCTGTTTTTTTTCTCTTTTTAAACTCCACAAGATTGTAATAATCATTATTACTTGCAGGCGGGAAATAAAGTGTTTCGGTACGTCATTAAAAGCTGCCCATATCATTTCGGTACAGCCAGCGAACCACATGCTGCAAGAAAACCATTACTGGAACCACCGTCAACGTCTTTTTCAGGTGCATCACAGAAGAGTTTAGTATAGTTTATTCCGTCCGTTATAATGGTCAATCTCTCTTTTGTTTATAATGAGTTGAGTGAGAGGTATGTCTAATGTATTATCAAACGTCGAAGAAGACAAAACTGAAATTGTAAGTTGTTTTATTGTGACTTTAATGGTGTCCAAATAATAGTAAGAACTGATACAATAAAATATTTTTACGAGAAAGACCGATTAATTCACGTCCTGACTTTAAACTTCCACGTACGTTACAAAATTCTAATGTCTCTTACTACGTCACAGGAGACCGTGCCTGGCTCATTTTAATTTCACTATGGTAGACCATCAAAAGTGCAGTATTTGTGCCAAAATGGCAACACTGGTCATGTGAGCTGCTGGCTGTGTCTACTAATGTCAGTGAACGATTCTTCAAAGGAATGTACTGTATAAACCAAGGATGATCACCCGGAGATAGGCGTGTGCCTTCTGTCTCAAAAAGCGGTACCATCTGTCGGTCGTACTGCTACTACTGCCTTGATCATGGATATACATCTTGGGCATCAGCTGTTTCCACACACATGTCGCGACCTGCGCTAATTTTCTCTCTCTGAACAAATACGGTTCTACACCATTGTCGACATGCGACCAAAAATAATTGAGAGATGCCTTTTTTTGGGGTAATTGTGGCTTCAAAGGTGTCGCGGTTTACCTCCCAACTTAAAAAAATTCAAAAATTGTTAAAAATTATACAGGGTGGTCCAGTTTTCAGTGTCAATAATTCACCAATCCATAGCCAATTAAAAAATAAGTTGACATTCATTATGTCATTTTCCTGAAAAGTGCTTCCTAAGGAAAATACAGTCCTTCAAATTTCTGTTTAAAAAATCGTTTTTTTTCTCATAACTGTCAGACCGTTGGAGCAATATTGATCAAATTTGGAACAAGCACTTTATTACACGTTATTACGGTCAAAGACCCAAAACTAACCCAACCCAACTTAAAAATTGTCTTGGAAACGGAAAATTTACTTAAGAAGTTTAAAAAATATTATTGTAGCCAGTTTTCATAGTTTCCAGACAAACTAAAAGACTTTAGTTTTGAAAATTGAATTAGAAAAGATAAAAATTTCAGAAGCTTAAAAATTGTGTTTGTAACCAGTTTTCATGCAAATCGAGAGACTTTAATACTAAAAATTGACTTGTAGACATAAAAACTACTTTTTCAAGAATTTGTTACAACAAATTCATACATTTAAACCTTAAAAATTGACTTGAACCCCAAAATGTGACTGAACTAATGAAAAGTGACATCAGAAGCTTAAAATTTGCATTTGAAGTAAGTTTTCATAATTTGAAGACAAATTTCAATATTTTAGTCTTGAAAATAGTCTTAGATGCAGGACATTGACATTAGATTCATGAAAATTGTCTTGAAAACTAACTTTTCGTGCTTTTTACTTTGCTTTTCATTTTCTTCGAATTCTGGACTAATTTTAGTGCTTCAAAACTGCTTTCAGCTTGGAAAATCGAGTTTCAAGACTATCTTCATCAAGTTATTGACATAGCAAACTTAAAAAACAATTTTTACATTCTTCATAGACTTAAAATAGCATTTCAAGCTTTGTCACTATTAAATCGACTTCTAGACACCTTAGTGCTAAAAATTCGGGTATTTCTTAATAAACTAGACTGTTTTTAGTGTTTTAAGGCTGTTTTCAGTGCCTCAAAGCGAGTTTCAAGACTATCTTTACAAAGTTTTTGACTTATCAGGCCTAAAAGCCAGTTTGTCCACTGACCATAATCTTGAAAATGTTATTTCAAGCTTCTTCACTATTAAATTGACTTCTACACTCATAGGTGCAATAAATTGTAGCATCTCTAAGAAATTCAGACTGTTTTTAGTGCTTTTTAAGACTGAAAAATCGAGTTTAAGACTATTTCCAAAAGTGAAGTTTCTTTAGTAATAAAAGTAAAAAATTTTGGTACCCAATGTTACAATAATAGTTTTGAGAACTAATTTTTAGAAATAAAATAGTCCGAAAATTTAATTTACTTCTAGACTTGTTGTCCAGTCCAGAAAATTCAGTTGTACACCAATTAAAGTCTTGAAAATATACTTATGGACTCTCTTTAGTCCTAGTAAGGTCCGTTCTAGCATTAAAAGTCAACTTTTATACTATTTTTAGTAGTAAAAAATGAGTTTCATGCACAATACAATCTTTGTCTTGATTTCCGGACTTTTTTTAGTTCTTGAATGCCAGTTTCAGACACTCAACCAGGATGGCAGTCTGAGAAAGCGAATCATAAGACCATTCCTAGTAGTAAAAAAGTTTTTAGACTATTCAGTACAAATTTGGACTTTCACAAGTCTTGGATGTTCAGTTTTAAACTATAAAACGATTTTTTAAATTGAAATTTGGAGGACTGTATCTTCCTTAGGAAACGTTTTTCAGAAAAATTACATAATGCAAGTCAACTTATTTTTTGATTGGCTATCTTAGCTACTTAAAACTGGACCACCCTGTATAGAGACTGAACGCGTAATACACAACCAAATCAAGTGTAGACATATACCGCCATTATCTTGATAATGTGCTAATGAATTAGCCATTGTTCTCGGACATTTCGCCTTTCCAATTACAAATGCAAATACAACCGTATCCCAGACGTGGATAATCTTTTGACCCGAGATTTCCATCGATCGTCTTCATATTATTCAAACCCGCTTTTAATACCGCCATGTTGTGTTTATTGTCGAAAACATCAACGATGCTAATCTTCGAAAACAAGGACATGCAAATCGGGCTGATAATGACACTTTATGATCGTCATAAAATTCGTCAACGTTTTTTTTCCGGTCCGAAAATGCATCCGATTTGAATTTTGAAAAACGTATTAATATTCATCTTTTTTAATGCACATATGAATCGACCTATGACATTGAATCGTCGTCGTTACAGTTCAGTTTATAGTTTTGTTATCTGTTTACAGATTTGTATGCAGATGACTTATTGGAAGTTGATTTTTCCTTATAATTACAAAAATACATCTAACACCTGTGAATAATGCAAGAAAAGTATACAATTTTAGACTATTCAATTTCTTATACAAGATCTTGAACAATAGACCGAAACAAACTTGCAGCAAATCTTGGTTCCTATCAAAATTTATACTGTTTTACATTACAGCCAAGATATGATCCTATATTGGATGCTTGGATTAGACAGAAAAATGCTTTCTTTATGTCATTAATGTCATTTGTAATGGCGTTACTGTTTTTGGATTTGTTTTGACTTGCTTGATCTACAAATACACCTATTTTTTTATTTCATTTTTGATTAGGACGCAAAAAAGTATGAAATACGTATATTATTATTTTTCAAAATACTAAGTCTAACATAACAAGAATTAAATAAAAAGATTCAAATTTCATAGTAACATTTAAAACGCCCGCTAGATATGACGTAGACGGTTTTCAACCAATTAGATGCGAGGAGCCACTTTCATCATCAGCTTTTTCTAGGCCCATTTTCATGTTGCCAGTTTGTAAACTTTTACCGATTCAAATTAATCTTGACAAATTATAAACGATAAAAGACTTTAAACATCTCAGTGTTGACAGTTTTTAAGTTTCTAACAATAACACTAAAGACATTATGTCACATTGACATCAAATTACTTTTTGTCCAGTGAATAAATATAAAACGTGTTATTTGGCAACATTGCTCTCTGCGGACTTGTGACTTGACAGCTGTTCGGAAGATGCTGTCAACCGTCAGCCAATAAAACTCCTGAAAGTCGTCTACGTCATATACGCGGCAAAACCGTCGATTTGAATTTGTTTACGCATTTTCAAAGTCCTGTAAATTACCAAAAAACCGTCTTTTTTGTAAATAAACTTCAAATTCCGACATTTCAGACTAAGCTTGTTTTGTTTGTTTTTTGTTGTTCTGTAATTGGCTGAAAAATATTTTTCGTCCATTTTTCAATCCCAATCATTTTTTGAGCCAATTTACTTACCTTAGACAGAAAATTGTTCAAAATCTCTAAAGTAAACGTCAACAACGTTTACTCATTTTAAATGGTACACCATGTATATTATTAAGTGAGACTTTAGAGTAAAATTATCTATTTTTGGATATACAGGAAGGTTCACAATCTCATAGATCACTAATTTTACTGACAGTCACCTTGAGAGAAAGTGATCTTCTGTGCATATGCAAACAATATAATTTTACTAATTTAAAAAACTTCTGCTACTTTTTAGGTTAAGTTAATAAGAATTGCTTAATTTTGACCAACTTGCAGACAAAATTCTTCTACTGCTTAGTATGTCGAACAACTTGATTTTGTTTGAATTTAATTAATTGAAGTCATCAACAGAATAAATAAAATTACTCGCCAAAATGTGGACAAGAATCAAACTGTGCGTAGCACCATTAAAGTGTCGAATTTATTCGTAAGACTGTCACCAAATTTCAATCAGATTGGCGCCTAAAAATTTCAAGAAAACGCTCAAAAACCAACAATAAGTTGATAGTAATACGCACAACAACGTAACATTAATATTAATTAGATGCTAAAGTAAAACGCTGACTGTTTTTTCGGGTTGATGGCACGTTTAAACCGGGAAAATTGCCTAAATAAGTGGACAAAAAACCGATCCTGATCCATTACTCAGCCACAAAGTGCACGAAATCGGGAGCGAACGTGTGACAATTTCCTCCCTTGTTCGTTTTCCGGGAACGTTGCGTGACGAATTGGAATCGAACATGTGTCTATTGTTATAAAAATAACAATCAGGGGGTTTTTACTTTACTCCTACTTAGACTGAAATCACCCCCGTGTCTGATGAGCTGTGCACCTTGCTAGAGGCCATGTTGTCAGATTGTCTAGTAATAACACAACTAGTCAAAATTTGATTACATTGATTGATGTTTCAACGTGGTACACAACATTAAGTACATTTTACAGTCACAAACCTGATGGAAACCTTTCAAGGATTTTTCTTATTTTGCATGGCAGTTTGCCATTTGTTTGTACTGTAAACTTTTTGATTTTTTTAAGATTTCGAATGATTTGGCAACATTGCAACTAAAAAGCGAGGGAAACGCGGTCTAGTCATGAGATGACGGTTAGAGCCGGACACCGTAGACCGGAACCAGGAAAACGTATCCACAAATTGCGCCCTTCACCCCCCCTCACTCCTTTCCTACCCCTCGTTTTTTATACTATTGCGTCTCCCCTACCTTTAATTTTGTCTAATTGCTCTTAGTCCACAGACCGGTTGATCTTGTGTCTGGTTTTTGAAATGTATATGCAAAAAGTGCTAAAAATGCTGCTTTTTTGCACTGCAACTGAATGGAATTTCTAGTAGTAAAATACACATAATCGACTGGTTTTTGTTTAGAATTACTGGTTTTCAAGGCATGAATGACCAAGATTCTTCTTCAATTTCACCTTTGCTAAGTTCCAATGCACAGTAAACGGCATATTTATACCAAAAGACCTTCAATTATTACTTTCAATGGCGGAATGAGGTGCAACTCAATATTTTGACAGAAAATTCAAAATGGCGGCCTGGAACGCCATTTTGTCTGTCATTTCTTGAAACTACGTGAAATTTTCTTTAAAATGAGGTGCAAGTCAATATTTTGACAGGAAATTCAAAATGGCGGCCTGGAACGCCATTTTGTCTGTCATTTCTTGAAACTACGCAAAATTTCCTTCAAAATGAGGTGCAACTCAATATTTTGACAGAAAATTCAAAATGGCGGCCTGGAACGCCATTTTGTCTGTCATTTCTTGAAACTACGTGAAATTTCCTTCAGAATGAGGTGCAACTCAATATTTTGACAGAAAATTCAAAATGGCGGCCTGGAACGCCATTTTGTCTGTCATTTCTTGAAACTACGCAAAATTTCCTTCAGAATGAGGTGCAACTCAATATTTTGACAGGAAATTCAAAATGGCGGCCTGGAACGCCATTTTGTCTGTCATTTCTTGAAACTACGTGAAATTTTCTTTAAAATGAGGTGCAAGTCAATATTTTGACAGAAAATTCAAAATGGCGGCCTGGAACGCCATTTTGTCTGTCATTTCTTGAAACTACGATAAAACACAAATTTTCTTCAGAAAATTCAAGTATTATCTGGTAACAAAAAATATCAAGTATGTTTTAAATAATATTTTAACACTTAACAAGTATTGGTGGAGCTCTTTATATCCGAATTCAGAAGCCAGGAATTAAGGCACATAAGACTTCTTACGGAATCCAGGGCTAGCCGATTTCTTGATTTGGTCACAGTTAAAGCTGCTCTTGAAAATAACCTTTCGAAAAAAATCTTTAACTTGTCTTTTGCCACTCTCTAACATTTGAGAATGAGGCTGCTTTTTCTTTTTGGTACCACTAGATCCGTCATCGTTCTCATGTGTATCACTTGAGTCATTTTCACTTTCACTGTCCATTTTATTGTAATAGCTTTTCTGTCCTTTGCCTGGTAGGTATTCGGAGCCCGAATCGGAACCGAAAGGCTCAGACTTGCTAGAGTCACTCATCTCACAAAAATAATAACAATAGAAGATACTTTAGTATCTACGAACACGAACTTCACTGCCTTCCTCCCTTCTACTTATCATCAAGCAAATTAAATTAACGCCTGGGAATCACATTTCGCCTATCGTTGCTATGACAACCAGACTTCATGGGCGAATCCCCGCTTAATCAAGAAATTTCAAGATCTTGAAATTACTTGAATCAAGACAAGAAAGAGGTTCTCAAGAAATCGTCAAGACAAGATTTTTCAATTTCTTGAATTTGTTTTTCAAGACAAGACAAGAAATCATCAGTCAAGACAAGATTTCTTTCTTTCGAGAATGAGGTGCAACTCAATATTTTGACAGAAAATTCAAAATGGCGGCCTGGAACGCCATTTTGTCTGTCATTTCTTGAAACTACGCAAAATTTCCTTCAGAATGAGGTGCAACTCAATATTTTGACAGAAAATTCAAAATGGCGGCCTGGAACGCCATTTTGTCTGTCATTTCTTGAAACTACGTAAAATTTCCTTCAGAATGAGGTGCAAGTCAATATTTTGACAGAAAATTCAAAATGGCGGCCTGGGACGCCATTTCGTCTGTCATTCCTTTAAACTACGTGAAATTTCCTTTAAAATGAGGTGCAAGTCAATATTTTGACAGAAAATTCAAGATGGCGGCTTGGAACCGTCAAAAAAATACAACTTTTTTATTTGTCAAGTTACAGTTGACGTCTCGGTGTCATTTTATGTTAAAATTTTCCGGAAAAGCCGGTGGTGCAGTCGGTTTTTTGATATCTCAAAAACTAACAGAGTTAGACCTAAAATTTAACATTTCAACCATTTCTTTTCCAGGAACTCGGCCGGATTAAGAGATACATGAAATCTGACTAAAAAATATTTACAATATAATATGTGATATTATGGTAAAGGAAATTTGACGCCCTCTAGCGGCGAAACGGTGTTATCAATCAACTCATGTGGGGATATTTTTGGAAAGCTTGAAATCTGCTCTATCTTTTGTTTTCTATGACATTTTGACGTAACTTGTCAAATAAGGGATTAATTTAGGGTCAAAGCGACGTGTGTAAAAAAATATGCTATTTTTACAAAAAGTGCAATTTTGGCAGTTTTTTATTTTGCTCCAGGAGGGTTCCAATGCACAGCAAAGGGCATATTTATACCAAAGGACCTTAAATTAGGTGAAATAAGTACAAAAAAAGCACTTTAAAATTTTTCAAAAAAATTGAAAGAAAGGGGGTATTAAGAGTCTTTTTTTTACTACTTTTTGAAATACAATATCTCGGTAACATGAAGAGCTAGAGAGGCCAGTTTTGGCTCATTTTGTAGTATTTTTTATCCTCTTTCTAATGGCGTTTAAGCGAAATCTATAAGAGTTCAAATAAAAAAGTTACAATCATTCAAAATTGTAAAAAGTGCAATTTTGGCAATTTTGCCCCAGAAAAGTTTCAATACCAAAGAACCTTAATCTTTAAAAAATTATAAGGTAAGGTTAGTTGCAGATAGTCAATGTCTTGTAATCAATTACAAAAATTAATATTGTCCGTTAAAAAAAACTATTTGGTTAGGTTAGGTTAGACCGTATTGTAATTATCCCAACCCACAGAAGGGTTCCTGTAAAGCCAGTTTTGTTGCCTTTTTTAACCAGAATATTGTCGTTCTCATTTAATATTTAAGATGATGCCTTCTTATTTATTCTGTTTTTGCTAAATGTGGCATTACTCCAGTAGAATTTTGTAACAACTTAAAACAGATTCACATCATAAAAATTAAAATTTTATTATTAGAATCCTGATATTTTTACGAAACATTTAAAATCCACTGAAAATTCTAGTGGTTAGTTTGTGATTGGTCAAAAAAAGCAGCTTTCAGCTTGCTGCTTTATCTTGACCAATCACAAACTACGGACAGTGGATTGATCATGATGTTTTTGACTGACTAGTTTTACGTTTTACGTTAATGACGTTTTCTGTACATCCGTTAGTTAATCTACTTGCAACATTACCACGTAGACTTTTGGAGCCTTTCGTACTTTGTCGTCCACTTTTTTGAATTTGCTGGGACCGTTAGATGTTGGCAGACAGAAGACCTACCGGACCGGGTAAGCAGATAAATAGTTTCGAAACGGGCACTAATTACGCAGTCGGTTGGAGTAGTACCGACGTGGACTCGCAGGTGATAACCCAGCCGAGACGACGACTTCGTCGAAGAGTTTATTATATATAGCATGCGGGCGAAGAGATAACACCGGGTTCCTGTACAGATGGAGCAATGAGGTTTTATTAATAGAGTAGAAGAAGGTTCCATATGACAATATTTTTAGCATTGATCAAATCGAATTGTAAAAAATTTCTAATCTGTCTGCATTGATCACCATTTCGTTTTAATCCACTTATTTACAATTCATGCAAATTAGATCATTTTTATCTCTAAAATGCTGGTGGTACGGGAAATACGGAGGGATCAGCTCGTCCAAAAGCCACACAAATGAATATATGCATCGATACACCTACAACACACCGCAGCCGGGCGAAAACGCGGCATAAATATTGATTAGATGTTTATGAGAGAAAGAATCTCGCTTCTGGGAATAGCCGTATCACCACTGAATTACAATCGACTTACACGTAGAAATTCCACACGATTGTGATGGATTTAAAGGCAAAAAATACCAAATCGACAATATTCAAATGAAGGTCAATACAAACGTTTTGTACACCCTGTACACGAATCTTTGACAACATATAATATTTAATTCAGAGCTACGTAACAAGAACATTCGATTTGGAGAGCTCGTTCCAGGCCAACAACTCTTAACCACCTCCCGTACCCCCTTCTCGCTCTTCCACCCCGTTCAACCCCAAAATTCCCTTTTCCGGGACGTTGCGTTGTCCCCTGCAGGTGTGAAGCCCAGCCGTTTCCACGGTAACGGGAACGATGCTTTGCTCTGCGGGGATATCGACCCAGCGAACTCTGCAGGATTGTCTGATGGTGGTCTGGATGGAGGGAGAGAAACGGGGGAGCAGATCCGCCCACTTTTGCACTCCCCTTTACCTCCCTGTACACACACAATCATCCAAGGTACGTTGCTACAGGGAGTTTCCAGCCCATTTTGAATGATTTGTCATAATATTAGATAAGTATATGAGAAATCAAACTAAATAGGGATGACGTCATAAATTATTAGAAATTTATGGAATTTGAAAATTGATTGATTTTGAGTATTTTAGTGTATCTCTATTCTACGTTACTTAATATCGTTGAAACAGGACAATGCTATGTCATTTTTATCTTAAAGGGTCAAAAGATGTGTGATTTTTACTTACTTTGACAATATTATACATTTTTCAACTATGACATCACCCTAATCATGTTTGATTTCCAGTATAGTTAGTGTAAATTGTCAAACTTTTAGAGTGTTAAATTTATACTTAACACAAACTACAGGGTGAACAAACTATACGAATCAATTTCTTATTGTAATATGGACTAAAGTGCTGATAGCAACTAAATCAAGCAAGCAGGATGTTATCTAAATACGACACCTGTTGTATGCACATGTTCTCAAATTTCATGTATACCGTAAAGAAATCTTGTTGAAAAGTGAACTTTTCCGCTTAGATTGCAAGGTCTCGTTCATTCATTGCTCCGGTACCACGGCGCCAGATAATCCTGCTGAGCCAAATAGAAAATTGACACAATTGCACTTTGACCAAGATTGGTATTTTTTTCAATTTTAGATAGATTGTAGATTTTTTATTTGAAAAATTCGATCTACAAAATGAGCTAAAACTCGCCTCTCTAGCTCGTCGTGTTACCGAGATATTGGAGTTCAAAAAGTAGTTAAAAAAGACCCCTAATTATTTTTTTATGAAAACTTGTGTGTGAAATGAATTAAAATTTTCACCTAATTTAAGGTCCTTTGGTGCATAAATATACCTTTTGCTGTGCATTGGAACCTTTCTGTGTTCGACTATTTTCGTTTATAAACTACAAAATTATTCAGTCACGTGACTATTTTCTCTGGTCACATGATTGTTTTCTAATTTTTTGTCACGTGACTGTCTTTAAAATGAGTCTCATGATCACTTTCAAGTTTATTTTGATGAAAAAGTGTTGTTTTTTGGCAAAATTGTCAATTTTCTGTTTTGCTCCAGAAACGTTCCAATGCCCAGCAAAGGACATATTTATATATAAATAAGCTGTCAATGACCTGTCACTGTCTACTGTCAACTTATTTGTATTGGCTAAAGCTACATTTACAATTACTTCCAAGTCCACTTCAAATTTGACAGTTCTCTATTTACCGTTTACAATGACATGGTAATTCTGTAAAAGTGTGATTGTCGTCATATTCGTCACATCTAGTTAATCTAATACAAATTTTAGGTTTAAAAGACAAAAATTTTTGGAAAATTCAAATTGTAGTAAACAACTAAACAAAACATCGTTCTAACCTATAAATTGGTCATTTTGCTTGCATCTGCCAAGCCGCTTGACGCACTTCGAAGCGCACTTTGAAGTCAAATTGAAATTATTTTTAATGTAAATGTCACTATAGACGTCCATATGTCAAGCTTGCCAATTTCATAACAAAGTTGACTTTAAAGTGAATGTAAATGCAGCTTAAACATTTGCATATCGTGGAATGTCAAACTGAAAAATGAGAAAAACAGTCACGTGACCGAGAAACGCTTAGCAAATTGAATAGTCACGTGATTGACGGTTAGGTTAGGTTAAGTAGTTAATCTAATACAAATTTTAGGTTTAAAAGACAAAAATTCTTGGAAAATTCAAATTGTAGTAAACAACTAAACAAAACATTGTTCTAACCTATAAATTGGCCATTTTGCTTGCATCTGCCAAGCCGCTTAACGCACTTCGAAATGCACTTTGAAGTCAAATTGGAATTATTTTTAGTGTAAATGTCACTATAGACGTCCATATGTCAAGCTTGCCAATTTCATAACAAAGTTGACTTTAAAGTGAATGTAAATGCAGCTTAAACATTTGCATATCGTGGAATGTCAAACTGAAAAATGAGAAAAACAGTCACGTGACCGAGAAACGCTTAGCAAATTGAATAGTCACGTGATTGACATATTTAAAATTGAGGTGGTTGAAATGCCAACCTAACATGAAAACAAATCAGTCACATCATACATTTGTGGTTTTATTAAGGTTTTAGAGTAGGAAAGTCCACATGTGGTTTGCATAAATCACAGCACTGTTCCTAGTTTGTGATTGGTGGAGATATTTGCAATTAAGGTATTCGCTGCCATACTTGATTGCAATTTGATTGATCTCTCTTTGATCCGCATGTGAGAAATAATTTCAACAAAAATATTCCGAATCGTTGAATTGGTCGGAAAAGCCAAATATCCAGAACAAAGTTCGAGTTTTAATCCTCCAAAACTGTATGAACAAATAATGAAATCAAACTCAAAATGCTGTTGAGACAGTTTGGAACAATAATAAGCCGTTATTTCAACCAAAATTTTCTTGAATTTTTCTCATAAATCGATCCCATTACTTTAATTGCAATTATCTCGAAAACCGACGATTTTAGGGATACTAACTAGGTTTTGGATAGAAGAAATTAGGAAACAGATTCCGAATATCTACTATAGACGTCCATATGTCAAGCTTGCCAATTTCATAACAAAGTTGACTTTAAAGTGAATGTAAATGCAGCTTAAACATTTGCATATCGTGGAATGTCAAACTGAAAAATGAGAAAAACAGTCACGTGACCGAGAAACGCTTAGCAAGTTGAATAGTCACGTGATGTGACATATTTAAAATTGAGGTTGTTGAAATGCCAACCTAACATGAAAACAAATCAGTCACATCATACATTTGTGGTTTTATTAAGGTTTTAGAGTAGGTAAGTCCACATGTGGTTTGCATAAATCACAGCACTGTTCCTAGTTTGTGATTGGTCAAAAAACGCAGCTTTCAGCTTGCTGCGTTTTTTTGACCAATCACAAACTGTCCACTGAGCAGAGATTTAGGCAAATACAGCACATATGGACTTTCAGAATTTTGAAATAACCATAAAGTTAACTTAAAAAAAAGTAAACTCATACTGCATCCAACAGCTGATTTTCTTGCAGCTGTTGCTGAATCTCCACCATCACTGAGTGGTATTTACACTTTTTGCAGGCTTGTCCGTAACGAATTTTTTCTTCTAGTAACCATTCATTTACCATGCTAACCTAACCTAACCATTTTTTTAGCTCAAAATATTGTCAAAGCTGTGTCCTGAAAATGTATGATACTGTTTTAATTTTTTATTATTACACTTTTTTATTGGGTTAGCCTTGTAACTTTAGCGGTGTTGAATCAGAGGCTGGTGTTTCTCTGAACTAAATCGTCGAGATAATTTATCGAGATACCATCATCGGACAACACGTGCCCAATCAGCTGATTAACTCGGACATCTGCCGTCCCTTGGTTTTTATGGTTATTACTACGGGCTGCTGCGGTTTTTACTTTTGTCTTACCACGCCGCAGAATATACCATTAGAATGTCAGAAATAGAAATGCCACTAATTTTTGCATAAGGCTGCGGGTTCTTTTTTTAACGACTTAATTCCCCAGGTTGGTCTTCGTACAATGCAAAATTGAAACGCATCTATCACCGAAACCCAAACTGTCTTTTGTCCGGTTTTATTCGGATAATATCACCGTGGTGGTAATTACCATTCAAAACCGGTTTTTTTTTTGGGATGTTATTAGAGAAAACATCAACCCGGAGCGAGATAAATGAAACCATTTATTACGCTATTGTACCACGAATACGATCCCAGTTTCCTTCTTGATTTCACCGGTACAGGTCTTGGACCCTGAAAGGGTTGTCATCGATGCCCTTTGGTCACACGGTCGCCAAAGGGCAGATGCTGCCCCTGGACCCTTCCGAATGTCCGGAAGTGTAATTTATGGTCTAGGATAAACGTTTCAGAGGCATGACTTGCATGAAAATATAGTGCGGAAGTAGCCTTCCAAACAGGTTTTCTTTCACGCATAAGGTGTTGTTTTACGTTTATCCCATTATGAGATTTGAGTCCTGAAGTCAACCCGGCTATTGTCCCGATTTGGTTCCGTTGGTTTTTCCCTTTTTTTTTGCTTCCTATGGGAAGACCGTAAGGTAATTAGCCTTTGTCCAACACTACAGGGTTAAACAAACACTAGCTAATTTATGTTTTCTTGCAGCTTCGGACTGAAAAGTCAACCCCAAGCCAGGGAGATACGGATCGGTCTCACACAAATCACACCGAATAATGCAAATGTTTTCGAGTGGCTACTGAATATTTCGACCGAGGTACATAAAACCCCAATTTTGTAGGTGGCTGCTGATTTTTACCTGTCAGAGACCCATCGTGAGATCAATGTAAACAGCTACCATTTACATTCATAAATATTTATTTGCCATGTTACCAAGTTTTGTGGAACTGTCCAAGTCCGCCCTTTCGATAGATAAAAGCTTTCCTATTAATAAAATGGTAATTCTGATGATCCCAAAAATGTTGAACTACCATAATTTGGGCTCGAGATGTTACGAGAACACCATCTGAATTGAGATTTTATCGAAACGAACACGGTAATTTACGTACGGATGCTGTCCACCATTCCTTGAATACCAATTCAGATCTTCAGATACATGATGTACTTAGCGCCAAACATGGACTTCTTGAAGTTTACGCGGTTTACATTATTTATTATACTCAAATACTTTAGTTTTTGCTATCAGAGGCGTACCTACATAAACACTAAAGTTTGTATTTAAAAATCCAGAAAACTGGAATAGTTATTTACCTAACAAGTGCGGAAAGTGGTACTTTCCCGCACGAGACTGCAGTTCATATAATTTTTCATTAAATTGAACGAAAATGTCTAGTAAAATTACTAAAATGAAAGCCTCTGGTTGCAAAGATGATTAAAAGTGTATTCTTAATTGAGAAATCAAATATACAGTTATGGTTTATTAATTTAAATGTTTTTTTTTTGAAAAATAAAATTAGTGCCGCACTAGTGTGGAAAAGTTACTTTCTTGCACTCATGTTTGCTCGTTTTCAATGAGTTTTTTAAGAAATTTTTAAAGTCTTTTGGGACTAAAAATTGAAAAGTTCCAAAAATTGCTTTAAAAGGATGAAAATACACATTTTCACATTTGTATATGCTAATTTGTAGATAATTCCAAATTAGTAGTTTAGTGGTTTAAAATCCCTTATTTCAACATCGATTTAACTGTCTTCCAACTAGTCACATTCTACAGGGTGTCCCATAAGTAATGGTAAATAATTTAATGGCGTATTTATGGGGTCAAAATAATACGATTCAGCATAACTTACCTTATACAGGGTGGTCCAGTTTTAGGTGTCAATAATTCACCATTTGATAGCTAATCAAAAAATAAGTTGACTTGCATTATGTCATTTTTCTGAAAAACGTTTCCTAAGGAAGATACAGTCCTCCAAATTTCCATTTAAAAAATCGTTTTATAGTTTAAAACTGAACATTCAAGACTTGTGAAAGTCCAAATTTGTACTGAATAGTCTAAAAACTTTTTTACTACTAGGAATGGTCTTATGATTCGCTTTCTCAGACTGCCATCCTGGTTGAGCGTCTGAAACTGGCATTCAAGAACTAAAAAAAGTCCGGAAATCAAGACAAAGATTGTATTGTGCATGAAACTCATTTTTTACTACTAAAAATAGTATANAGCGNNATTNAANNCNNTCAGNCGNTGGCTNNGATNANGNCCNTGTTNTGTGTCACANCCCNNTCTTTTNGNNCCTCGCNNGANTCNNNCNGANGNTCNANCGGCCGNATTGTACCGNANCCACAATNCCTCTAGNANTTTNATCCNNCAGACNATTCANTCATTATNTNNCTNNCAAGTANTTTNTCTTGCACTGNGGCGNCACAGCNCGNGAGGNATANCTTTACAGCTGCANTANTGGTGGTCACNAGTTTGATNTANGAGAGCNANCTTGGGNACCGAACGATCGTGAAGTTCTGCGTATTTCTGTNATCNCCANANNCCTTCACTCTNGANNTCGGANCCCAANAACTACCGTNNGNTACGCGNGANNANCNNANNNCTCCGNCACCGTGGAANNAATNCANCTGCACTACACTNTGGTCANNGGGATNNGNNCCTGACNAGNGGGCCTGNACNAACNNACNTAGTNGAGTGNGGTNCCTNAGCTTACNANCANTTGTATTCGTATGTTATATGTTTCATATGTAAAGACCAATATTGGAATATTGTTCAATTGTATGGAGTCCATATTATAACAATCATAAATACACCATAGAAAGAGTGCAAAATAGATTCTTAAGATATATATATTATAAGGAAACTGGTAGGTTTGAAATCCATATACCCAAAATGTCATGAAAGCACATAATCTCAAACCTCTAGAAAATCGTAGAAAAATCGCATCTATTGTCTTCTTGTATAAACTAATACACAATCTTATAAGTGATCCTGAACTATTGGCTAAATTAAATTTTTGTGTTTCAACTTACAGAACTAGAAAACCATCAACATTCTATGTCGATAATACTAGAACTAATTACTATTGCAATTCTCCTATCAATGTAATGTGTAGTCTATATAACCAAATTCAGGATAATATTGATATATTTAGTTTAGGCTTTAACTCATTTAAAAGAGAAACAAATAAATTAATTTAAATTAAATTAGTTATAGGCAGTAGTTAGAATAAATGTATTTTTTTTTGTCTTTGTTTTTCGTTTTGCCTACTCTGTAATTGGATAGTTATATCTGTAGAGTATGTAGTAAATAAATAAATGTGGACTAAAACTATAATAAAACCTGGCAATCATTCAAGTACAGTTTTGTAATGGTTTCGTTATCACGTGCTGATCAAAACGCATATAATATCGACGCATCCTGGGTCAACGATCACCGAGACTTAAAAGAGGCCAAAACGACGAATTATTATTTCTGTCGCCTCATCATCGAAATGAAGACCCGTTACCCATGTCCTGGTGCTTCCTCTCCGACGGTTCTTCTCTTGGATGCGGCACGTGACCTGAGTCCCAAGACACCGCTCAGGAAGTCGAGACCCATAATACCTACCGCATACTGAAAAATAACATCGCGACCATTGATAGCTTATTAGAAAATCCTATCTTTATGATCTCATCGGGTATCTTTACCATTTTCGGTACCGTTTTATTGACACCGACGGGTTTTTATTTATTAGTTTCCTTCTATGATTTTCTGGCTACCTTTAAATGGAGTTGCTTATGAAACCAATAAATACATTTGTCAAATTACTGAACTTTGTTCCTCTATGGTTGGTGTAAAGTTTGACTTTTTGAGAGCAATGAATCAGGACAAGTCTCGGAAAATCGGCCGCCATTGTTGACAAAAAGTAAATAAAGAGACATTTTTTATTTTTGATGTAAATTTTACAATATTTTAAGGAGTATTTTGATTTAACTTGTTTTTAACTGCGATACTACGTGTGAGACTAGATAATGTGTGTGTGTTTCGGTAGTCAGTTTTGAAAATGCCACCTTCTTAATACACTTTACAACTATCAAGGGGCCCAGTGAAACATTCTGAAGGAACTAGAGTTTGTGGAACAGAAAAGGATGCCTTTTCTAATAGAAAACACTGTCACAATGAAACAGCCCATATATTTACTTACTCCCAAGAAGAGTTTTTACAAGAACACTACAAAAACCAAGTTTATTCAAGCCAGTGGTTCTCAAAGAAACATGGATATAGAGTAAAGGTGTATTTAGCAGAAGCTGACAAGGTGATTTACCTAATACTATAAAAAGGACTCTGGTAGAGGTATTAATGAGCTGCTAATACTAAATAGCTTATGTTTCAGGTACCTTTATTTGCCTAATCTGGAGTTTGCTTATCATGCTTTGAAAGGGTCCAAATTTAAAAAGTCCCATTATCAATTGCTCTAAAAGACTCTAAACAAAAGGTGTTTGAAGCTATGGTTATAATGGTGTTGTCAAAATCCATATGCAGAGTGTTGAAAAAACAAATTTCTAATAAGTTTCAGGTAATATTAGAAAGATACAAGTTACTTAATACATAAATTTGATCAAATGCCATTATTTTGCAGAATTAGCCCTTATAAATTTTGCCGTATCTTCTCTGACTATAAGGCTAGAAACAGATGGTGCTACTGTTAAATACTTTTCCATCAGATAGTAGGTTAAATTACTATTTTAATTGTATTATTTACACATTATAAAATATACAAATAAAATCTTTAAAAAGTACACTCAAGTTTCTTTTTTATCTAAGAAGTCTAGTTTTCTTCATAAACAATCATAAAATTAGATAATTTCTTTAACTGAGGTACCTACCTGCTCTTACAATAAATTGAACTGAAATTGAAAAAACATGTTAAATAAATCACACAACAAAACCAAATTGATATGTATTTAATGCTGGGTAAATTTACAAAAGGAAATAAATAAGCAATCTATATCACAAAACCAAGAAGCAAGTTCTTAAAACACCAACAATTCTGTTATAAGTTAAAACACTGCTTTAGGATTTAATAGTCCCCAGGATACACACATTGCCTTTCCTTTCTTGCAAATTTTATGGAATAATTCTTGAAACGATGTTGTCAAACGTGACTCTCAATTCGTCGATTAGATCATTGGCAAAGTTAATTTCTTCCCTAACAGTTGTGGTAAAAGAAAACCCGAACCATAGGAAAACCACCTAACCGACAAAGAAATATTGATAATTGCATGTGCGAGACAAAGATAGAAAACCTAAAAAAAGTCCAAGTTGGCGAACATTTTGATTTGCGATGTTGTCACGTCACTCTGAATTCGTCGATTAGATACTTGCAAAATTAATAGAGAAAATTAAACTTGCAAAATTACGAAGGCGTAGAAGGGCCACAGACGTTATTTTTCTTAAATTTTCACTTCAAACTAAGAAATTAACTAAATTTCGACTTCAAACTCGGAAATTAACTAAATTCCGACTTTGAACTCGGAAATTAACTAATTTCCAACTTTCTTGCTTTTTAAGCTAGAGCGCCCGTCTAACCGTCATTTTATGCTAAAATTTCCCGGAAAACACACCGGTGAAGTCGGTTTTTTCATATCTCCCAAACCAAGCGAGTTACACCAAAAATCTGACTTTTTTACCAGAAACTCTACCAGGTTAAGAGATACATAAATTCTGAGTGCGGAATTGGAATCGGCGACCCCAAATTAGTCGAAAACGACTGGTCACTCGGGGGGTCCAAGTTGAAAAACAAAAAAGTTGTGGGGAAAGTGTCTTTTCTACACTAAAAACCAACTTTTTTGCTTTTTAAGCTAGAACGTCCGTCTAACCGTCATTTTATGCTAAAATTTTCCAGAAAAGCCACTGGTGCACTCGGTTTTACGATATCTCCAAAACTAAGCGAGTTTCCGACAACTCGGAATTTAGTTGCAATGTTGTCAAACTGACAAATTTTACTATTTTGGTTCGAAGAGTGTTTTTGGAATGTTGACAAATTAACAAATTCTACTAATTAAGATCAAAGAGTCTTTCCTTTCTTGCAAATTTTATGGAATAATTCTTGAAACGTTGGTATTGGGCTGTTAATGACTCGTTTGAATGCACCTATCTGTGATGTTCTTTCCAGATAATTTAAATTGAATGTGGTTGTTGTTCCCAAGCCAAAGTTTGATTGGAACTTTCCGCCTTTGTTTACCACCAAATGTTGCAAGTTTTCCAGTTTGGTGAAGAAAAATCTTAAATTCTACGAAGGTCTCGCAATAACAACACTAATTAATAAACTTAAACAACCCTAAATTAAGTTTTTATTTCTTCTGTTTGTAGTTTTTGGTGTTTTTCAACTTTTTAAAATTCCTAACCTCAAAATGTTTAGTCAGTTGGGACTGTGCCCTATGTTGCCACATCTTCCACGAGCAGATGTGAACCTGGTGTATTGTTGGTTGCAGTAATAAACGGACCGATGAATTATACAGATTTCGAAAAAAAAGCATTTATTGCATGCAAAACATGTGAGATTCTTAGAATGTTTTTTTTTCAAAACAATATAGTTTTCTCATTTTCATTTATAATTGCTTAATATTAATAAACAACGGTTAATGAAGATATTACACGAAGAAAAATAAAGCAAGAATTGACAGGCAGAACCATATTCAACAAAATGAAATGTTTATGCATTAAGATCTAATACACCTTAGAAGTCGAATATTGTTTGCTTGTTTTCTCGTTCTGCTGTAGCATGGAATCCTGGAGTTAAAGAAAGAGTTACCACCGATGGAAGCACGAGATGTTCATATATAAGATCTTGAGAATAAGTTGGGTGGAAATTAACAAACGAGGAGGTCTATGGGAAGAATGAGAAAAGAAAATGAAATATTAAACAACTTAAATTTAGGAAGATTGCTTATCTGGCCATGTATGAGTAGATAAATATGTATTGGTTGCAGACATTATGCAGAGAAAGAACGTAGAAAAGAAGCAAGGGAATACGTTCTATTGGTTGAATAACCTTAGAGGATGTAATAACTGTAGTTCCACTGAAATGTTTAGGCTGCAGCATAAAGTGATGATAGCCATGATTTTGCCAACCTTCGATATAGTTGCACTTAAAAGAAGAAGAAGAAGAAAGATACATATTGTGAGGTTTAAAGGAGGAATTTGTCAATACGGCAACGTCCAAACAGGTGATTAAAAAGATGGATAGCCTAGCTTGTAATAAACGACGTGCGTAAATTTCAATATGGCGGAGCACTTGATGACGTAACCATAGTTTGTGATTGGTCAAAAAAAGCAGCTTTCAGCTTGCTGCTTTTTCTTGACCAATCACAAAAAACTGCACATGTAAACTTACCAACATTGTTGCCAAATATGACAGAATAACAGGGTCCCAGGGCTTCCGGTGTTCGTCTAAATCACAGTATCGCAGATCCCTTTACATTGGCATCCTGACGTTAAACGATACTAAACGTTTCTGCGTTTGTCATCAAACACCGGGCCTCGGCAGGGAATTAGGAAATGGCAATATCGAATTGCAGGGCACGCAGCAGTCTGCGAGAATCCTTTCAAGTAGGGAAACCCGTGGACCTAACATCCTATTACCGACATCCTGCTCATCCTCTTACGTCCGATCTGAACCAATCTAAAGGTCACTAACGTTATACGTACAGACAATAGATAAGTAAATTCCAAAACCAATTTGTAGTGACGTGTTAAATTTTCTAGCAATCATGTATGTTGGTTTTATGTAAATTAGGTCTTCTTCGGTTCCACTTGGAAGAGTCTGAAAAAAGTGTAAAACGTTTGGTTGGAAAGCATGTTGAGACTTGCAGAATCCATTGTTTCTTGCTCTTATGAGAACTTAACGTCCTTGACTTCTTCTCGAAACACGCAAAATAATTTTTTGTTAACTTGTTCTTACTTTAATTATTAAACAATGATTTAGATGTTTTGAGTTGTTCATTTAGTGTGTAAAGCCATAAAAATGAATAATAGCTGTGCTATTTATTCAAATCTCTGAACATAGACAAATTTGTATTAAATCTTGTAAGTTCTTGTTCTGTCAGAAGTGAACCATTCAAGTTCAAACTGATTCCTAAACCGACATGCACACAGCAAATCTGAACCGACCAACAACAAAGTCGTGGAATTAGCCTCGCTTGGTTGACCAGCCACTGGGCACTAGTAACAACACGAAAACTTGATTTACTTCTCCATTAAACAAACGTTCCTCTTCTTTGTGTCGTAAAAGGCGTACATTATCTGGTGTCTCGACGGTATCCCTTGACTTCTTCAGCGGATGTGAGGTGGGTGTTCATCTTCGGATGGTCGGTCAAAAGACGGAAGTGCGCAAGTGGATGGTCATGTAAGATGTGTGTGTACATCTGGGTATATAAATAGTAAAGGAAGGAAACGACAACATAATTGACTAAAAGAGTTATAGTATTGTTGCTCTAGGTCTCTGAAACAGAAATTATTCGATAGAAGGTTCTCAAACTTTTAAAATGGTAAAAGGCTTGAAGTAGAAAAGTGAAGATTTTACCAACAGTACCACCAAGCACTGAAAAGCGACAAAAATAATAACATACCTCACTAAACTTTTTCATTGGTTATAGTTTGTTATTCCTGAATTTTGCTACGTTTTATCAGTCTTTGTATCTCTCTTCGTTTCGTTCATAGTACCACCTTTTTCTGTTTCCTTTGACAGTTGCTAACTTGGTTCCTATGACAGCTCACAGATTCGTCCAAACCTCAAAATGTAGCCCGTATTTTGACCTTCTTTTAACTAAACACAACTTTCTTTAAAAAATCACAAATAACCGAAATATTGCTTTTTAGATGTCACAATTTGACAGCTCCTAACTTGGTTCTTGTGACAGTTTCGTTCGACAAAGTTTTTATGAAAACAACGCTAATAACTACAGTCCGGATTTCTAGAAATTTTGCTTTTTGTTGATGCTTTTTTTGCTTTTTTCTTCGTTTTGTGCTTATTTTAGTTTTTTGTGCTTATTTATTGCTATTTTTGTATGGTTTAACTAGTTTTTTACCAAACAAGCTTTTCAAGTTTTTAAAAATAAACCAAACTAATAACTGCTTTGACAAAAAATTGCTATATTCAAATATTGAAGGCTTCTGAACGACAAAAACATAAGTATCAATTTACAAATTTAAACTGACCAAAAAATTTCCAAATACTCCTGAATTAGTCTAAAAAAATGTAAAAACATTCCAAAACACTATAAAGCCTCTAAAATGCCTTGAAAAGCTTACAAAGCAGCCTAGAAGCTGCTAAAAGCTTTTAAAACCGTCTAAAAGCTTCCAAATAATGCTTTTCAATTTATCTAGAAACTCTCAAAAGCTTCCGTATGCTTGTAAAGCAGTTTAACAGCTTCCAAAAGTTTCTAAAACCGTCTACAAGGTTTCAAATGTCTTAAAGGCAGTCCAGAACCTTCAAGGCTCTTTAAACTGCCCAAACACCTTCCAAATGCTCCTAAAGTATCCTAAAAAGATTTCAAAACACTACAGAAACTCCAAAATGCTTCTCAAGCAGTCTAAAACCTTCCAAAACAGTCTAGAAGCTTGCAAATGCTATTCAATTTATCTAGAAACTCTCAAAAGCTTCCGTATGCTTCTAAAGCAGTTTAACAGCTTCCAAAAGTTTCTAAAACCGTCTACAAGGTTTCAAATGTCTTAAAGGCAGTCCAGAACCTTCAAGGCTCTTTAAACTGCCCAAACACCTTCCAAATGCTCCTAAAGTATCCTAAAAAGATTTCAAAACACTACAGAAACTCCAAAATGCTTCTCAAGCAGTCTAAAACCTTCCAAAACAGTCTAGAAGCTTGCAAATGCTATTCAATTTATCTAGAAACTCTCAAAAGCTTCCGTATGCTTCTAAAGCAGTTTAACAGCTTCCAAAAGTTTCTAAAACCGTCTACAAGGTTTCAAATGTCTTAAAGGCAGTCCAGAACCTTCAAGGCTCTTTAAACTGCCCAAACACCTTCCAAATGCTCCTAAAGTATCCTAAAAAGATTTCAAAACACTACAGAAACTCCAAAATGCTTCTCAAGCAGTCTAAAGCCTTCCAAAACAGTCTAGAAGCTTCCAAAAGCTTTTAGAACACTCTAAAGGCTTCTAAATAATCTTTAACTAGTCTAGAAGCTCTAAAAAAATTTCAAAGCAGTCTAAAAGCTTCCGTATGTTTCTAAAGCAGTTTAAAAGCTTCCAAAAGTTCAAATTTACATGTCTTAAAAGCAGTCCAGAACCTTCAACGCTCCTAAAGTAATCTAAAAAGATTTTAAAACACTACAGAAACTCCAAAATGCTTCTAAAGCAGTCGAAAGTCTTTCAAAACAGTCTAGAAGCTTTCAAAATCATTTAGAACAGTCTAAAAGATTCCAAACGCTTTTCAACTAGTCTAGAAGCTCCCAGAAGATATTAAAGCAGTTTAGAAGCTTCCAAAAAATTTTGTGAACCGTGTAAGAGATTCCAAATGCCTCTAAAGCATTCCAGAACATTGAATATGCTGTTTAAACTGTCCAAAAACCTTCCAAATGCTGTCAAGTAGTTTAAAAAGAGTTTTGAAAGTTTTCAAAACAGTCTAAAATGTTCCGTATGCTTCTACAGCTATTTGAAATCTTCAAAAAAGTTGAACTCAAAAACATTTCAGTCAGAAAACGTATTTCCAAAAAATCTTAATTTTTTAGGGAAAATTTCCTAATTTGGCAACCTTGAATAAATAAATCTCCCTTTTTTATTTTTACTTTGATAGGTTGATTGTTGTATTTATAGGGTTAGGTTCGTAACTATCGACTATTTAAAAACCAGGAGGAGTGAATGTGAATTAGGTTGGCAATAGTGATCAAATGTGGTCAGTTGGCGGTATGATATACACAGCAGAAATCATAACCGTTTTCTTCCAGTTTCTGATTTCGGATACAAACGCGTTATGATTCAAAAGTCATCATCAAGTCATCATGTGATTTTAGATCATAAATGTCACTCAAACTCATAAATCAAATCTAGGGATTTTGTTTGGTAACTTTTGTTTGCATATGTCAGGCTTCTTCATTTCCTTCTTCTAGTTTTTAAATAGACTAACTATATAGAGCATTGTTGTGCTTTTTACATTATAACGTTGCCAAAAACATGAAATGAATTAAAAAAGCAATTTTTTTGGCTGTTCTTCTTAGTTATTAATTAAAAAAAAAACATGGAAGAACGCTATTTTAACTGCAGCTCCAAAAAAAGATTAACAGACACAATCAAAAAGCATTCTTAAGCAAAAAAAGGAAGCAAATTCAAGCAGAATTACGACATCTAATTCAACGCGTTGTTTTGCCTAGTTGGCGATAGTAGTGAAATTATAGATTTTAAACACGGCCAGTAATCAAGATTGCAGAAATTTCTGTAAACACTGTAAGTTTACATTTTAATAAACGAACACACAGCATCCGGTAACTCGAGTTATCTGTACAATCAGCATGAGTACCTGATACTTTTTGTTCAAAGTTCGTTTACCTTGGTTTAGTACAAAAATTAATTTGCAGACTTTGTCAGTGTGAGGTTAGCTCTTAATTAGACACTTCAAAAAAAAGTCAACGTCAATGAAAGTCTCACCTAACATTTTCATCAAAAAACTGGTAAAATAAAAAAAAAGCAAATGGTAGTTGTATGGTTCTAACCAACTTTTGTCCTACCAACATCTGACTTAAGTCCCTAATTTGTGAACTTTCCCTAAATGCTAGCTTGATCTAGGTCATTTAAAAAAGCAGCGTTACCATAATGGAAAAAATCGAGTTGGTCGATCACGTACATTTTTCACGTTGAAATTATTATTGTTCTGAAGAAAGCCGTTCTCTGCCTATAATGTAAGTATCGATACGTAACGGTAGAGAAGATGGGCATGGCCGTGGTGTGCGATTTCTTAAGCCCGAAGAGAAATCACTCATATTTTCAAATCTTTAATATGTATGGATGCGTACCGAAGAGGAAATGAATAAATAATTTTAATTAGGAACGTCCGAGGAATAACGTTTTAATCATACACACGCGCATCGAAATCGAATATGTTCTATATTTTATACGCTTAATTAAAAAAATTGCAAAGTTTAGGAATTTGTCGAGAAAATAAAACCAACAAGTACGATTGGAAGGTTAAATACTAGTAAAACACATGAATATTTTATTTAAAAAACATTATTATGAATTTATTTAAACATTTTCGTATGATTTTCTTTTATTGTTGTTTCATAAAATATCATTTGGATGAAATATTTCGCTGTCAATAGTTTCAAATTTTTAATTATTTTATCTGACAGGACCTATTTTCACTTTGTTTTTTTCGGGTTTGTCTTGTCTTTGAAACGTGAATGCTCTTTCTCCCTTGATTTGCAATTTGCATTAATTTTTTTTTTAGTTACTCTATCGACTATTACTTACAACTGTGAAAATTCGATAAATCTTATTTAGACAGTGATAAAAGCTGAAACAGTAAAATATACGTCACGTGACTAATAATGCAGTTTTTAAACTGGTAACACTGGAAAGGCATAGTGGTTCTAGCCAGAAACAGTCACGTGACCATAAAAATAAGGTAAAGTCTTTCCCAGGGGTGACCCAGAAAAAATTCCACGTAGAAAGGTACAATAATCCCAAATCCTGATTCTTGAAAGCAGAGAACGGAAATCTCACGAGAAGTGTTGATAGAATGTGACAGAAGAAGCTGACAATAACGGGTTCTTGTCACATTCTACATGTCATTAGAGCATAGTTTGACAGTTTTGACGTTAATAACAATTGTCACGTGATTGTAGGACACTATTTAGATAGACGGCCACGTGACAATTGTCAAAATAACTCATACATCTCAGAAACACGTTTTATACCAAATACTGCAAGAAAACGTTTCTAAACCCTGATTTTTACAACTTTAGAGCATAGTTTGACAGTTTTGACGTTAGTGACAGTTGGCACGTGATTGTAGAACACTATTTAGCCAGACGTCACGTGATAATTGTTAAAATAACTTTCATAATTCTCAAAAACACGTTTTATATCAAATACTGCACAAAACGTTCCTAAACCCTGATTTTTACAAATTTAGAGCATAGTTTGACAGTTTTGACGTTAGTGACAGTTGTCACGTGATTGTAGAACACTATTTAGTTAAACGGTCACGTGACCAATTGGCAAAATAACTGCCATAAATCTCAGAAACACGTTTTTATACCAAATACTGCAAGTAATTCTTGCAAACGTTTCTAAACCCTGATTTTTGCAACTTTAGAGCATAGTTTGACAGTTTTGACGTTAGTGAAACAGTTGTCACGTGATTGTAGAACACTATTTAGCTAGACTGACAAGTGACAATTGTGCAAAATAACTGTCATAAATCTCTAAGAAAGAAACACGATCCTTCAACCTTATTTTATTTAATGTCAAAAATAAGAGAAGTAGTACGTTTTCTCTCAGTGGAGGTTATAATGGTGTTTTTGAATGGCAAGAGTATTGAAGTGCAAAACTAATGTATCCGTATCCTGCTCTATCAAATGCCATTGAAACAGTATGGCACTGTGGTATGGCTATACACTAGTTTGAACTAAACATGCCAATCGAAAACGCCATAGGGGATGAAACACACATTTGGCTGGATACTGTTAAGCAATAGGCCATTGAAACTCTCGAACAGAACAGAAAGACACATTCTTTTCCGCAATAAATCTCTTACCTTTTTAAGGGTAAAGCAAAACGTCTTATGGGAATTTAAATGCATTTTATGACACTTGCTAGAATGTGCAAAAGTCAATATAATTTTAATAGTACGTCAATTAAAAATTTTAGAAGCATGTAAACAAAATGCTAAAATTACCATAATTTTCTTTCTATTCGAACTATTCGAAACCGAAACCTTGCATCTTTGTTGCACAAAGTGATTTTTAATGAGAAGACTGTGGGTTTCATCTTCTACCCTCTTAATGTCAAAAATGCTATTACAGTCAGAGGATAATGAGAAAAGCTGTACAAGAAAGCCTAGAATGTCACTTTTAATGGCGGCGTTAGCAGTTTTTGTTTTGTACGCAAACCTATGCAGATGCAGTAGAAAATATGTATTTTTTTTATTTTTTCGTGTAGTTGATTGCAAGTTGTGAGTGAAAAATCAAAAAAAGGTTCATTCCTGATCCAGATATGTATAGATAGAGCTTTTTTATACACAATCAAGTCCAGCTAAAGCAAGTTTGGGTAGAACCCTTTGTCCTGGAAAGTACAACAAACTAATGTGAAAACTGCTCAATCAAAGAAAATTTGGAAATCTTTGAAGCTATTTAAGCAAAACTGGTAAATGGGTTTTATATTATTACCAAGACCTTTCTTTTAAAATGTAAATGTGCCAATGGAACTTCTAAAAGCTGGCCTGTTTCTTCAGAGTAAACCTTTGTTGCTCTCAAAATGCAGGCGGCCTCAAAATGTAACTCACATACGTATGTAAGAGGCAATAAGTTTACTGAATGAGAAAGCATATTGTACTTACCACTGAGTATTGTGTTGGAGTAAAATCATTCCAGTTCAAAGCTTTCAACCACTGTTGGGTTCGAGCAGGGTCTTTTGGAAAGTAAAAGACTGACACTTTTGGGCCTTTCACCAAATTGCTTTTACAATTTGGCAAACAACAAGTGGACGGCATATTGTAGAGGCAATAGAATTTAAGTTAAAAAACCAACAACAAATTATAGAACAATGAAGGAACAATAACAATAGTGATAACACAATAAAATGAACACAAACTACACTTTCACTAGAACAATAAACATATAAACAACAATATATAATAGCAAACAAAAATTACTTTGGCAAGTAATCCCAAGTCTTGACTTTAAACCTTAAAAACTAATTTAATCATCGAAAAACTCAATTTCCACAATACAAACAAATGCAAACTGTCAACCACTATTTCGGCCATATTGGAATTTTTGGCATGCACCTTCTTGGCTTTCTTATACAGAGGGCGGTGTTTGCTTACATTGATTTTGACAGTGACAGTGTCATATTATTTAACGATTTTAGTCCAACTGGCGCTGCGATCTTAACTTGAAACGCCAATAGAAAAGTATTGTCAATTGTCAAATTTTAACACGATCTGAGCATTTGCGTAAATTGCAACTCTGATTGGTCAAAAAAAGGCAGCAAGCTGATGAAAGCTGCTTTTTTTGACCAACTACCCAATGCGCTGAGATTTTAGGTGCTTTACCAGTACTCTGAAACTTTTCACAATTCTCTGCATTTTATTACTGATGACTGACATGGGAATCCATATTTTCTACATGATTTACCTTTGATAGGCATTATCATCTACTTGATCTTCCCTAATTATTATTTAAATTTGCAATGAATCATCCCCTATAAAGTTCGAAACAAGATCGTGCAAGCACGTCGATCACATATTGTTGTAACTAGACGTTAACCGAGCTGCTGATTCACCTTCTTCAACGATAAATCATCTTTCTGGCCATACAATGGGATTCCGATTGTTATTTCGCGGTTTCGATCCTTTTGTGTCGGGCACATGGCTCTGGTCCGCGACATCGTCGTCATATAAAGACCTGCATTATCTGATGAAACATCATTAATTTTGTCTTAATTCGTTTGTTTGTGCTGTACGTTTAGATACAAAAATAAATTTGAAAGAAACCTTTTACTAATTGTTTTGTAACGTCAACAATTTAAACACAGTACAAGCTTCGAGAAGCATAATTATGCAGTCTAGGCACTTCTTCCTCTTCCTTATAGACAACCGCCTAGACAGATTACAGATTAACATCTTAGGACGAATTTAAGTAATGTTGGAAGAGAAACCCAGATTTAACGCGGAAGAAGACGAGCATCGCAATAGCAGGCGAGACTAAGGTAATAAAAACAGAAAATGCACTGGGTACCCAGTCTCGTTTAACGGACCTGTCTGGGTACCTAAGTAGGTTACTTTATTAGCTGCAAATTAATTCAAGTAAAAAATTACGTTGGAAGGGATATAAAAAATAATCATAAAGAGTATATCATTCCCCTTAGACACGAAAACCTAAATCACAATTTAAGGGAGACAATCTTTTTACTCGCTTTTTGTTGTACTCGTGTGTTTTAATTCTAACCAGGTCTGTACTTGTCTAAAAATGTTTTTTTAGTCACTGATATCCAGCATGTATCAGCTTTATGGTTAGGTGCGGTCCTGTACGGATGTTGCTTTTTAATTTCATTATGCATAATCCCTTGAGAATGGGTGGAGTAGCGGTAAAAACGACTCTCTAACATAAACCACTGTAAATCAACCCTTAAAGTGACAGCCGTTGCGGAAACGCCTAGGTCTAGGGATGAATTTGGCAAATCTTTGTTTTCTAGATGATTGTTTATTTAGTTAAACCGAAAATATCAACTTGCAGAACGTTTTTCATGTACAGTTTGAATTAGTGGGTGTAATTAACAACCGCAACTCAAAATGCACGTGATCTAAATATTGCAAGCTGTTTTAGAATCACATGATGCACGTTTGTCAATGGGCCTGTCCCACAATTTTTTTTTTATTTCATAACTACAAAGGCGGATTGAAAATATTATACCCGTATTTTTTTGTTTTCAAAAATATTAAGTCTAAATAGAAAAAAAATGATAATAAAAACTACATTAATCTCATGTTGAAAACGCCCGCCGCCGGTGACGTACTACACTATCAACCAATCAGCGACAAGGAGTGAAACAGTTGGCGTGCAACAGCCAATAAAATCGCCCAGAGTTACGTACGTCACATGCGCGCCAAAACAGATCTTTTAAATTTAATGGACAAATTCAAACTAATGTAGGAACATTTACGACCATAATTTTTTCTTCAAGAATATGAAAAATTAGTTTTTTGATCCTATTCTTTCGATTCCAGTCATTAAAACAAAAATTTATGATATGTGGGATAGGCCCATTCAAATATCTTCTAAATATTGCGTCTAATTAATCGAGCGTCTTACAAAACGTTACATACTTATGGAACTACATCAAAATTCAGAGAGAGTGAACTTAAAAGCATTCCTATATGACTTTGAATACCCTTTCTACGGAGAACAATACCGCATATAAACAATCGAATTGAAGCAGTTGACAAAGACTACTATTTAAGTCGGTATATAGCAGCCGTATTGAACCTTGTTGAATTAAGCAAACAGGTAAAAATTTAAGACTTTGTTAAGTCAATTTCCAGTGCAGTATTATAACCAGCAAAAAGAAATATATATATTGAGGATTTGTGGATGATACAGCATTTCCTGCATTCTTCCTGTTTTTTGTGTGACTTTTTGACCACTCCGCCACTGGTTTTTACAGTGACTTGACTCCATCGGTGTCAGTACCAAACACGCATCACTGTCTTCCCCCCTGCTTCAGGAGACTTCGCGCTTACAGAAACCCAGAAGGTCTTCAAACTCTGCTCGGGGTCTTTTCGATTAGTATTCACCTGCCATCGCCTTCTGTTCTGATGCTCTTTTATTTCGTGATGATGCGGTCCGTGGAATAATCAATAACGTATGGCTCTTGCCCAATTTTATTGGCGCAAAAACGAGCCGAAATTGTGCAACATGGAAGCTTGAAACGCGTAAACCTGATGATGGGTCTTTGCACGATGATTCTGAAACGCCGCATCGTCGTGGGACAAAAGCTTAATCTGGGCGGGGCATGGTCCTGAAGCTCGCAGCATCTCTCTACGCTACTGGTCCGGAACGGGGACAAATGAAACGCGACCGTTTTCACATCCCACCAATGGTAGCTAATGCCCTTAATGAAGCTGAATGAAAGAGAGAATGACGTGCTTGTACACCGTGAATCACTAACAAAAGTGATTTTCAGCTTAAATCTTACTTTAAGTAATTTACCAAAAGTTTTTTAAACTTATTTGGTACACCATATACAAAAAAGTACCATGTGACGTAGCAAAGCCCAGTTCTCCCGTCCATCTACTGCTTATAGCAAACTGAGCAAAACAAAATATGTATGAACGTCAAAGTTTCAAAGTGTCAACTGTCACTCCCTAAATCACATTCTAATGCCGTTGCAGGTGGCACGTTGCCATATTCACTTTAAAATACAAAATGTTTTTTAGTTTCAGTGTTGAAATTAAACTCAAACACACTAAAAAAATATTTTTGCAGCTTCTTACTTTTTAGGGTTGCAATTTACCTAATACTCCAACAGAACATACCCAAATTAACAAAAATTAGTTGATTGATACAAGATATTATTAAGCAAGTGCTAATAACTTTGGCAACAATGCACCTGCAATGGAATTGAAGAGTCTTTAATTACGTCACGGTGGATCGTGCCAGGCTCAGTTTAACATTTTATTAAAGCCTTTTATAAAAATACTGGCTATTTAATATTGACTTATGTCCGTTTCCCCAACATTGGCTAAGTTTAGTTTAGACTGTGTATTTCATCATTCAAACCCCAACTTAGTGTAAGTTGTACTTATAATCAGACATTAATGGCACATTATAAGGTATAAACCAATTCAAATAGCTCATAGCCCAGTTTAATAAACTTATTTCAACAAGTTTGATTTTAAATTATAGGATAATTATAAAACTCAAAATAGAGTCGAAATTAACTTCTTTTTGTGACTAATAAAACATAAAAGAGAACACCAATAATATTCTTATTAATTTAAAAAAAGGTTTTAGGACTTAATAACTGGAAAAACTGTAAATTGTCATAATCTTTAAGAGCTCATTTTATAGTATTTTACAGTAAACGCAACAATCGTTATAAAAGAGCTAAATAAAATATGCAATTCTCACCCCTACACAGAAATACCATGGCAATTATAGATTAAGTTGGTTAAAAGCTTAAATTGCAAACGCCAAGAAATAAAAAAGAAGAATTGTACCTTGTGTCAGTGTCAGTGTCAGTCAAAGTTTTGGCGCCTAATCTTTTGTTGTTGTTTACTTAACCTCAACATTTTTTGGTTCAAACTGCAAGTTTAATGCAATAAATTTAAACTTAAATTCAACTTACGGTTAGTAAATAAGGTTTGCCTGACTAGAAATGAGCCTTTTACACAGTACAGCACCAAGACTAAACATCTACGATGACCAGGTCATTAAGTAAGTAGTCACTTTATCAAACAAACTTGCAGGAACAAAAATTTAATTTTTGTGACTCTAAACAGGAAAGCTGAAGAATACTTACGTTTGTATCAAAGTAAACCGGCCATTAAGTCCCTGAATGATCAAGCAAAATTGATTTTGTGTTTGGATTTGGCTGCTCGGTTTCTGGATAAAAATATTGATAAAGTAGGTGTAATATGTGAATTTGCTGGCAGCTTTTTAAATGAATTAGACAATTTACAGGAGACTGCTCTGTCGTTGAGTGGTTTTAGAAAATCAGCCTATCAAAACCATCTGAATACTCTTGAAAAACTGTTGGGCTTGGACAAAAAGCTCTCAGTGGCAGATGTGTGCATCCAATTGGGATGTATGTCAATCAAGGATGATGCTGAAGCAATCCTCAGCCAATACCAAGCTCTAGATAAAATAAATAATGTGGAACACCCACAGTATGTTGCTGCTGCAACATATTTAGCTTGCAAGTAAGTTTATAATAACTTATGGTTTTTTTCTTTTGTTAAGTGATTTGTTGTATTTCAGGGTAAAAAAAATACCACTAGACAAGCAAAAAATTGTGTCTTTAAGTCGATTAAAACCATCACAGTGGAATGAACTGTTGTCTAACTTTCACAAACTAGGAGTAGGAAAAAGGACAATTAAAGAAAAACTACAAAAAGCTGTGGAAAGTGAAGACTGTAATGTTGAAGTTGGTAATTATGACTTAATCTTCATATGACAAGCTGATTAGTTAAAGACAAAACAGGTATTCAGGACTGTGCAAATCAAGATGAAGTTACTGATGAAGTAGAAGATTATGAAGTTTGGAAGAGGAGAATCTTGGAAAAGGCTTATGCAGCTTTGCGTGAACAGAACAAAACGGTGGACTTAATGGAGGAGTAAGCATTTAAACAGCCAACTTTAATTTGTTTTTTTAAGTTAGACATACATACGCCATCTATCAGTACTTTACCTAAACAAGCAAAGTAATGGATTTTTTAGTTATCTTGAGCTGCAAGTAGATGGCGTTGGTATTTCATTAACTTTTGACTTGTAACTGTTGGTTAAATTGTCCGGAAGATTGTCCGTTTCAAGAATACGCACCCAGATTGTTTGTTTGTAAGAAAATTAACAATACACAGTGTTATATAAATAACCGGACAGTCCAGTTTGTCCGTTTTGCGTTTCTTGTCGCTGAGGGTCAAAAAAGTCACTAAAACTAACATTAAAATAAGCTAAACGTTTACTAAAAAAATACAGTTTTCTTTTTAAATAATAATCACTAATTTCAACCTTTTAATGCTTAAAAAATCAGAATTAGAAACCTAAATAACGTTTGCAAGCAAAATAACTGTACAACCAAGAATAATGCTAAAACCAACTTTTTCTCCACTTGCAGTGGTACTTTCTGGGGGGCTTTCAGTAGTTGGGTTGGTTGTGGTAGGTAGATCTGCACCTCCATATGTAATCACGGAAATTAAGGTTTCTTCATACTTTTCCACCCATTTTAAATTCGTTTGGACAGTTTTTAAAGCCTGTTGGGCTGCTTTTACAATTGAGGCACGACCAGTGTCGTTTTGGTAGGTTTCAATGTAATCTTCAATCTGAAATTACCGGTAATCTTTTACGTAACAAAGTTTAAACAAAACTTTAAAACTTACAGAGGTTGAGCAATCATTTGAGTAGCATTTAGAGGCGATGGAAGCCAGGATACTTTCAGTACTTGAAACTGCTTTCCACCTAAATTTATATTGATTATGGTGGCGCACAAATTAATACCAAAACTAACTCACTTGTCGTTGATGGACAAATCATTCTTTTTGACAAAATTAATTGTTTCAATCAAGTTTCCGTTGCTAATTAAGCTGGTCAAAATTGCGGGGTACATCATTCTTGAAAATGTATTGTTTTCATTAAGAGTTGCTTCAAACGCCCTAAAATTGTTATATGTTGTAATTTAGTCCGACTAGGAAAGGTTATGGAGCCTTACAGGGAACGGTAACTAGCCTTCTTAATACAACCCAAAGACTTAGCCAGTTCGTTTTGTTCTAGTGGCAAAGCTGATTTGTTCAGTTGTTGTAGGATAAGATTGAATACAGTCTCATTAATACTGTTAGCCAATCCAGTGCATAGAATAACGTCTCTGTAGTTGTTGTCAATGCTGTAAAAAGAATAACACTGTTAGTTTCTATTTTTTGGGTGGAAATCAACTAGTAATGACGTAAACCTACTCAATCTTTAATATAAATTGCGTTTTATTTACATTATGCCTGTTTCCCTAATACTTCCAATAAGTCGATTTTAAGTGCAACTTAAGTTAAGGTTTAAGTTGCTGTCCTTAAATTGAACTTAGCCAATGTTTGGGAAACGGACATTATGTTACAGGACTCTGACTGTCAAAAAAAATCTAGGAAGGTTTAAAACATTGTAGAACTCTTTGGCACTTTTAGAAAGGTTTGCAGTAGCATTTAGAGGTTTTCGACACTTTCAACTAGTTCTGGAGGCTTCTGGCAATTTAAAACAGTTATGGGAAGCTTTAAGACGTTTTGTAAAAGGCTCTGTCATTTTTTAAAAGGTTTTCAGTATCATTTCTCTCTGGCACGTTTAAAATGGTCCTAGGGGCCTCTAACAATTTAAAACAGTTATGGGAAGGTTTAAGACATTTCTAGAGGGCTTTGGCACTTTCAAAATGGCCCTGCCCTAAAGGATTCTGACGATTTTTAAATGGAAGTAATGCTAAAGTGATCTATTAATTGGAACAAAATGTGACGTCAATAATCTAGTTTTCATCTTTTGATCAGGAAATAATAATTATATTAACTAACCTTGTATCTGTCAAGTATGTTTGGAAATTATTCAACGCCCATTCCACACAACCTTCATGTCCAAGTTTACACGCCCAATTCAGTAGCAAATCATTTTTCAACACTTGAATGTGCGTCTGAGTGTCCAGTGTAGTAGCATTAATGGCTATTTCAGCTTGTTTGCTAACCAAGTCCAACACTTTTTTCTATAAAACAATAATTGTTGAACTATTTAACAGTTATTACAGAAAACTTCAAACCCACCTTCAAGTCGTTCAAAGTATCCTCATCCTGGATTCTGTCCAGCAGATATTGAACCTCAACGAAGAAGGTGTACCAGGGGTGGTACTCCGTTTCGTTCACTAGGTAATCGGCCAATTTGAACGCTCTCAAGTAGTATTCGCGTTTTTGGTGCTCGTCTCCTTCGTACGATCTGGCAATGTTGAAAACGTCATCCAGTAATTGGGCTCGATTGATGACGTCGATGTTACTGAACGATTCACTGTTTAAAGCATCAATGAGGCGGTTCCAAAGAGTTTCATCGTAGTTTACGCGATAGAAACCTTATTTTCACTCAATAAGCTGCATGTTTTCAACTACTCATATTACTTACCAAGTGATTTCAAATTTACTAAAATCCAATCGGATGAGATCGTCGATTGTATAGTTTTCACCTGGAGATAACCATATGATATTTTCAGCATTGTTGTCAGTAAGTGTGGCGTAGGTAAAAGGTATCCACCAGATGGATGTGCTGTTTTCTCCACTTTTATCCAAAGAAGAGGAGAACCGTTTCTGTAATGGTGGTATTAGTTATCTGAGGTATTTGATCCAATATAATCAGACTTACTGGATAAATGTTTACGGTTTTGTTATCAGTTGTATTTAGGGACACTTCTAGGACTGGATAACCAGCTTTGTATATCCACTCATTGAAATAATTAGTTAGATTCACTGAAGGATTACTTTCTTGTAGAGAATTTATTAAATCATCTACTGAAGCGCTTTGATATTGGCTGGATAATAAGTTGTTATTTTAACTACTGTTAAATTAAAAAGCCGGATAAACTTACCGATTTGTTAAGTATGTTCTTAGACCTTCTGTAAAATTGGTTTCTCCCATTATGTGATTTAACATTTTGATGATAGAAGCTCCTGCAAGGTATAGTCAATAAATCTTATATTCGCTACTTTCTTTTCGTATAATATTTTACCTTTGGAATAGGAAATGATACCAAATTCTGTGCTAAAGTCGCTTTCTGTGATTACCTCGGACGCATTATTTGATAAAGGTATCGAGTCTGGATAAGCGTCCACTTTCAAAGCAGGTTGTTGTTCTTTAATGACGAATTGCTGCCACATTTCAGCGTTTTCCAAAACCTGCAATAGAATTATAATTAATGCTATCAAAACCTTTCAAATTCCTTAATAATTACTTGGTCGGTTAGGTAGTATTCGAAATACTCAGCGAATCCTTCATTTAACCAAGTATCCGACCACCAATCCAAAGTAACGTAGTCTCCAAACCATTGATGGGCTAGTTCATGAGCAATAACTGTAGTTATTGCTTGTATGTCTTTGCGGCTTGTCTTTTCACCTTCGTCAATTAAATAAGTCTCCCTACAAGTTTATTAAGCTTTTCAAGGTGTTGAAAGACTTTTCAAAAAGTACCTGAAAGTGATGAGACCCCAGTTTTCCATAGCACCAGCAGCAAATTCTGGAACAGCCGCCAAGGTCAGTTTTGAGTTTCCCAAACTTTCATATGTGAGGTTAGTGAAATTTCCCATGTTGTCGACGAGTACAGGACCATAATTCAATGCAGTACTAACGTATTTCTCTAAAAGATATTTCAACTTGAAATTGCACAGTTTTTTTGGTTTCTTAATAGATTACCTGCACTTTTACGGGCAAAAACGGTGAAATTGTAGTTGTGTTGTTCACTTGTATTAGTAAAAGCCTTAAAGTCTTCAGTAATTATGAAGGCTAGCAAGTAAGTTGACATGTTAGGGGTAGGTTCAAAAGTAGTAATGAACCTAAAATATTAGTTACTAATATTATAAGAATTAACATAATTGTTGTATTAATAAATTACGTCCTGTTTTTAATTGAACTACTCAGAACTTCAGTGTTTGCAATTCGCTCATTTTCAACGTAACTTGAATTTTTGGGTGTGATAAGTGTCAAAGTGATGGGAGCTTTGTATTGGGGCTCATCAAAACTTGGAAAAACTGCTCTGGCCGAATCTGCAAATAAATATTGTTGGTTATTAGTATCAATGTAGCAAATTTAAGAAAATTCAGTCACAAAAGTCTATTTAAAACAAAATTGATCAAAAAAAAAGTATGGGGGTGGTTTAAACTAGAAAATAATGTGCCACAATGAGTAAAATTGAAAAATTTTACTGTAAACACAGAAAATCGTTTAATAAAATAATGAATGCAAAAAACTACCAGTGTGGCCAACTCTTAAATGATTTATTTCTCTTTTTTTTACAGAATTATTAAAAAAGTTGCAAAATTTCCCAGATTTTTGAAGTTTTGCTTTAGTTGTCTTATTATAACTGTCCAATTTCTTTTTCCAACTCTGTTATAGGCAATAATTTTTCTTGACAGTGACAAGAACTGTTGCAGCAATTTAGTAGTAAAAATAAGCTGCTTCTTAAGTCTGGTATTTTAAGTTATAAACTTTTTCACAAAATTTAGCACATTTTCATACAGTACTAAACAATTGCCATATTATACAGTATAACACACAATATGTCAGTAGTACTGTGCAACACTTAGCGATATCTGTATAATTCTGACACACCCATCTAATCGCTTTAAACTGATTAGTTCTTAAAAATTATAATTAATAGAGATGAAAATACCTTGTTCAAATTGAGTGGCCACAATATACTTTTTCTTGCCATCTTCGTAAAATTGAGCAACGTAAGCCCCTTTCATACTGTCAGTTGAGATGGTAGGTATGAACGGTATAGTAACAGTCTGGTTTGTTCCTAAAAAATATCTCACGTAACTGATTGAGAAAACATTATATTGTTCAATATACTACCTTTTATGGATTTGGGGCAAGTCAGTTTAATATATTCCGCTTGGGAGGCGTTAATTGAGCATGAAAAGTTGGTTTGGTTGTTATACCATGTAGCGTTAGCATCAGGATCAAAGTTTACTTCAGAATTTAAATACAGAATGTTGTCATCATTATCGTCGGTCACATTTAAGTTGATAGTAACCTAAAAATTAAATTGATAATCCGCAATTAATTTTTTAAGCCTAAATTACCTCTCCAGATGCTGTAAATAATGAATCATTATAATTAAACCGCAAAGTCAAGTTGTAGCTGTTGGGAACAGCTGTGCCCGGTAATCTGTATCTTGTATCATCCCTCAATTCTCCAATACGTTTGTAGTCTGCAATGGGTTGTGCTCCTTGACACTCTAACAAAAAAACTGAAGCCACAAGGGCTAGGATGATGGTCCTCATTATCTGCTCACCAACTGGTAAGAAATACTCAGTAAATGCTATATTTTTTAAATTAAAATTTGAGGTACTTACTGTTAGATGATGGATGAGAGGCAGAAATAATAACGAATCTAATTAGAAAAGTATCGCTTCAATAAGCTGTTTTCTCTTAATATAGGTATAGTCTTATCGGCACTCGAAATAATCGATCTGATTGAAAAAAAAAAGGGAAAATTGTTTGTTTCCTAACAGTCCTGGAAAAACAAGGGCAAACCCTGTTTTAGTACATCAAAACAAATTGTTAATATGTAATTGGGAAAAATTTGTAATTTAGGTTAATTTGTAAAATTTTAAAAAAATATATTGCATATTTTAGTAATTTGTAACATTATTGCTTATTCAAGCTTTTTTAGAAAATTATTTATAAATTAATGTTTTGGTCAAATGTGCACTATTTGATTTCAGACATGTTAGCCCTGTATAAATGAGACAATTCCTTGTTCTAAAATGATTCGTATGCACTTAATAAATCTGATATCATTTACATGCATGATCGCATGATCAAATTCTAGAAGAAATGTACTCTCGAGTATTTATAATAAAACTTAAATTGGTACTTTATCGATAAATAGTTCTAAGTTAAAATTACAAGATTCAATTCTTGAATTATCAACCGTTAATGCGTAGTATCTATTTTACTAAAGTACAGTACCCAAGCTATTTGCATCTTGTTTTGAATAAGCAGTTCCAGAAACGTCTTTAAAATTCCAAAGATTTGAATTTTGCACCTTGTTATAGATAAGCAACAGCAAATAAACTAATAGTTATGAATGCAACACTTATGCTTTTGAAATGAATCTTCAATAATGATTCTGTGAAATTTTATTCATAATTCGTTTCTTATTAGGGACCATGAGAGAACCACTCTAACCTAACCTAAAATGATCCTTATCAAATCATTTAAATGGTGAATAATAAGAAATTTTTGTATTTTTTAATTAATCTTCTAATTATTGCAGTTTTGACTGCTCTTATTGCCGTGAAATTTAAATTGTGCTTGAAAATTCACTGAAATTGAACTTTATCGTCAGCGTTATCAAAATTTTACAGAAATACACTTATGTGAGGAAATCTTGAGAAATCTTCAAATCATTATTACTCATGACGTTTATAAAAACTAGCGCTAACGCAAGATTTCCCCGAATCTTCTGTGTCAATATTAATATAAGAAACTTATATTAATCTTGACACAGAAGAATATTAATATAAGAAATTTTAACGTTAGGAAATTGAAATGTAGTTAAATTTTATTTTCTCTCTCTGCGTGCGTATTCTTGAAACGAGGGAAGGGAATTATCAAGACCTGTAGAATGTGACAAGACTCTGCCATTCTCAGCTTTTTCTGTCACATTCTCTCAACACTTCTCTTGAGAATTCCGTTCCCTGCTTTCAAGAATAGGCTTCCTGAAGTATTTCGTCTATATTCTTGATTATGACATGTTATTAGTGTACCTAGAAAGATCAGCTTTTTGTTTGGACTGATTTTATCTCGAGTGGTACCTGACAAACATATTAAAGTGCCACAGGCAAGTGATAGCTTGTAAGTGGCTTACATATTATTGCAAGTAGATTATTGCATTAATATTATCAACCAATTTTAAGCGTGGAGTGTGTAATGGATCAATAAGTGTAATATAATTTGTTAGCATTTTATTGAAAAATATATTAATATAATCACTTGGTATAAAAAAAACAGCCTTAAAATATAGGAACAAACACAATATTGCACTTTCACATAGCTTCGACACGTTTTTTCAGTTGTCTAAGTTGCTCTTCAACCTGGGCTGGCAAATCTTTGCCCACTTGCTCTTTAAAGTATTTTTCAATAGCAAACACCTCCTCCAACCAAAAGTCCTTCTCCAAACTGAACAACTCCTCCACATTAACCTTCTCCTGCAAACCGTCCAAATTCAAACTGTTCGCCGCTGGAATTAAACCAATTGGAGTGTCTTTAGCGCAATCCTCGTTATCCAATCGTTTCAAAATCCAGTCCAAAACTCGAGAGTTTTCTCCAAATCCAGGCCATAAGAATTTTCCTTCGGAGTTTTTCCTAAACCAATTTACGTGGAAGATTTTTGGTAGATTGGAGGATCGATTTTCCATTGACAACCAGTGTTGCAGGTAGTCGCCAAAGTTGTAACCGAAGAAGGGTCTCATAGCGAATGGATCATGCATTATCATCTTTCCCTAAAGAAAACAATTATTAGAAAGAAGTTAACTATTTTAGCAGCCTGTTGAAGAAAGTTATTTTTGTATATTTATAATTTTAAATTGCGTTTAAATATTTACCTTATGTTCAGCAGCTGCAGTAGCCTCAGATCTCATGGCGGCCCCAATCAAAACACCGTGTTGCCAATTCCTGGCCTCATAAACTAACGGAACTCCCGCGGGTCTCCTGCCTCCAAATAAGATTGCAGAAATTGGTACTCCCTCCGGATCCTCCCATTTAGGATCAATGATCGGACATTGACTGGCTGGAGTGCAAAACCTGGAGTTGGGGTGGGCTGCTGGAGATTTTTTCTCCTTTGTCCATCTTTGTCCTGTCCAATCAGTGAAAGTCACTCCAGCTTCGAGATCGTCCTCCATACCCTCCCAGAACACACCACCGTCACTGGTGGAGGCCACGTTTGTGAAGAGGGTGTTTTTGAAAATTGTTTTCATTGCTATGGGGTTGCTTTTGTTGGAGGTGCCTGGGGCTACGCCGAAGAAGCCGTTTTCAGGGTTGATGGCTCTGAGTTGGCCGTTTTTGTCAAAACGCATCCAGGCGATATCATCCCCGACGCATTCCACTTTGAATCCAGGTAAGCTTGGTGTCATCATCGCCAGATTGGTTTTACCACAAGCTGATGGGAAGGCTGCTGCAATGTAGCGTTTTTCACCTTTCGGGTTGGTTATTCCCAAAATCTGTAAAACGTGTACGTTTAATTGAAAATTGAAATTTTAAGAGAAACAAGGATTTACAAGCATGTGCTCAGCTAACCATCCCTCTCTTCTGGCTATGGTAGACCCAATCCTCAAGGCGAAACACTTTTTCCCCAACAAGGAATTTCCTCCATATCCGCTTCCATAAGAAACAATTTCATTGCTTTTTGGTTTGTGCAGAATGATCGTTCTTTCTGGATCACAAGGCCAACTGGGCATCTCCAGAAAACCGGAAGATGGAGTCCCAACAGAATGAAGACATTTAACAAACTCATCACTTTCTTGAAGCTTCTTCAACACCTCACTCCTGCATTAACATACAATTAATAGTGAAACTTTGGTAAAAATGTGTAGGGTAATACCCCATTCTGGTCATAATCCTCATGGAAGCCACCACATAAGGCGAATCAGTCAGTTCGATTCCAATCTTGGAGAGATTAGAGGCGATTGGTCCCATGGAGAAAGGTACAACGTACATGGTGCGCCCTCTCATGCAACCTGAATCAACTTGTTCATTAACTCTAATCTTACAGTCTCAGGGGGAATCACAGACCAGTAAATCTTTCTTTGACAGCTTGTTCCATGTCACTGGGGGAAATCCAGTTTCCTAGAGTGCCTTTAACGCCCTCTGCAGTCGTGGGAATTGTGTCGGATCGATCGTCTGTACAGATAAAAGTTTTCGATTCCACTCGAGCAGTGTCCGCTGGATTAGTTCGAGCCAACCAACTGTAGAGGGCGCCATTAGTTAGAGGTAATTATAGATAAAAAAAATTACCAATTTTCGTATTTGGGTAGTGGAATAATAGTCCCTTGTTGCTGCATGAGTTGGATAAGGTGGCGATTCTCGTTTTCTGATCCATCGCAAATGTGAACCTGGTCAGGATGGCACAAGTCTACATTTTCTTCCACGTATAATTTCACCTTGAAACAATAATGATTGTTAGTTTAGTGTCCTATAATCCAAACTGGTTTTGCTTATCAAACGTAATAATGATATTCAACTATCAACTAAAATGATTGCTAAACGATTTCTGATATTAGTAAACATATGCAATTAACGTGTGGTGTTTAAAAATTAATTAAAACTTTGATGAAAGATTAAATTGTAATTTTCACCACTATTTTAGTTTTTACTTTACCACACACTACTGAAAACAAAATAAATAATGTTAGTTTTATAATATATTTTATTTATTTGAGCCACGGTGTTCGATACACACTGGGTGTTTAACTTTTTAGCAATTTAAAAATTTTCTAAATTTTATTCTGTTTCTTACTTAACCTAACCAATTTGTTAATGATAAAGATTGACTGATTTATACCAAATATGGTTACTTCATTTTATTAGAAAAACTAAACATGAAATGTTTATTTAGGATTATGCAGGCAAAAGTGTAAATCGGCAGGTATTTTTATCTTGCTCTATTAGATGTTATTGAAACAGTATGGCAATACACTGGTTTTGCACTAAACATGCCAATGAGAGTTACAGCAAAAGTCAGTGATAAAAATATGTAATTTCTATTACACAGTGGCTCAAATTAAAATATAAAACATTGACTACTCCTACTTATTTCGCTCAAATAAACTGTGATTAACCAGTTGACCCATTTTTTTTAAACACTAAAATTATCAAATCTATAATTTTCTAAATCAAGGTGGTGCAAAATTTACTTACTTTTGGGGATAAATTGTTCACATTACCATTGACTACACTAACTCCACGTAATTGCTGAAACAATCCAACATTATGGTTTCTTGTTTTTATGGATCTGGCAGCTTCTGTGGAAAATCTAGAACATTAAATATAACTGATTCAATATCTATGAAACCTCTTTGGTATTTCGACATTTTTTTAATATTATTTACGGTGAATTATTGCAAATTTTAATATAATGACTTACATGTTGGAACTAGCACATTCGATGATGTCAGGCATTTTGACTTTTTGTATAACTGACTGATCAAACTACCCTTTAAGTATAACTTTTATGGTACATAGAATAGAACCCGAATATAAACTTCAAGTAAATCTTATCCGATTTAGACACAAAACAATTTTTTCGGTGGAATTTTGGAATTAATTTGACTACCGCCGATTTAGCCAGCCTAAATTTTTTTCAATCACCAAGTAACAACAGTGGTCGTTTATGCGAAAGCGATCAGCTGTGTATGAATAAGACCAGTCTACGTTTGTGTTATATATAAATAAACTGCCAGGACTCCCCACTTTACAAGTCTAATTACATTTTATTGGCTTATTGACATCGAATAGATCAATTCACCAGATATTTCTCGGTGATAAAGGAAATTGTATAATGGATACGTTTACGATTTATCATAAACGATTCACAAACGAAAAATCTGGAATTTAGGAACCGATATTATTTGTTATTTTTAGGTGTTGTTTAATGAAATGTATTTTTAGGTGTTCTTTGTAATTCTAAGAAGCTTTTTGTTAGTAAATGTGCACGATGACTGTTGAAAAATTAAGTTTTAAGAATATAATATCTGAGCAGTCAATTGTGCTAATGTACTAGAATTTTGATAGTACCCAACTGTTCCTCTAAATCTGAATTTTCTATAAGGCTTCCTTCCTGTATATCATTATGGGTTATTTTAATGGACTTGAATAATTTTAGGAAAATACCCAACCATAGTAAAACTAAAGGTGAAGTTCAATGGCAAAATGTAAAGGTAGCAGTGACCTTCATAAATTTCTTTTTGCATTTTGTTGCAACATTATTATTAAATTGCAACAACATTATTTAACTATTATAAATTGGTTTTTTGGTTCACCTGTTTGACTTTGAAACAGTTTCTCCCAATTTTTTGTAGAAAGTTAATAAGATTTACAATTAAAGATGTTCGTTTTGTGATCTGAACATGCCAATTTCATGATTTAACTTGTTGAGAACCAGATGCTATACCGGATAAGGTTTTTTGTTTAGTGATGTGCAGGCATATTTATTGATCTGGAACATACTTTCATGACATGAAACTGTCGTTCCAAATCATTGAATTTGACTGCATATTTGAGGGTTTATGAAATTAGGTGCTCCTTCTTTTTTTAATTATAATAAACGTTTAAATGAACTTTCTTGACCCAGTATCTGTGCGACATTCCATATCAAAATGGAGTCAAAGTTTTCATTTCAAAGATCAAGTCAATTAACGCATTGTCTCTTGCAACTGGTTTTAAGTGGATTATGACTGGAAATCGTTGGTAAACACAGTCACAAAAATTTCAAGAACTTTTCAAATTTGTACTTTAATCTTTGTCTCATTTGGTCATTAACCAGTAATGAAGACAGGTTCAGGTTAACGTCCATTGATGTCCCAATGGTGATTTCCATGCATTCACAACAGATAACCAAAAAAGGCAATGTTTACTACGCAGTTTCATGAACCATAACCATTTTTTCTTAAAAAAATGGTAAATGTTTTAAATCTAGAATTCATGCCTGGTAAAAGTGATGTAATCTGGTAATTGCGTAAAATCCTATTTCCTTGATTGTCAAGGTGGACGAAGGTTTTTTCGATTAGAAGGTCAAAATGGTGAATTTTAGCGTGAAAAATTTCTAACTTGTTTTAAAAACTGCAAAGTTGTTCATTTATGATTTGCATCAGATTGCAAAAAGCTGAATTTACTCATTGATGTTTTCTTTTGAGAGTGTGTAATTAATTTCTAGCGACAATGTACAATTTTTGCGTCGTCAATCCAGGACTTTAAACTTCGTCAAGATACACGGATTTGCTGGAGGACAATCCGAGTCCAAAGTCGCGAATTATAGAGGTTATCAAAATGATGTTGACACAAATACAGACTTGTCTCGAGTATTTTTGTTTAGCAATTTTTTGTCCACTCTTATCATCTAAAAACCGGACTGAAGTGGAATTTAAGGCTCGACTTTAAACTTTTTTCCGATTGGTTCGTTTTGAAGGTGTGGAAACCAGAAAACAGCTGATGCAACATATAAAACGTTACCAGTCGTTTCTGTATGCGATAACAATATTATTTACGACATATTTTGTCAATGCAGGATTCTCCTAAACGGTGTGACGTTGATTCAATTGGATCCAGCTACAATAATGTTTTATTGCTTCATCAAATTGTTTGGAAATGGACTATTTTTGGCTTAGAAATTCTAGTAAAAGTAGAGAAGCAAGATATGGGGCACCTACACCTTTATTAACTATAGATCGCTACTCACCTTCTGAACACACTAACCAAAGTCATTTTAAACTAGAAAATCTGAAAATAAACAACATATATGTTAGACTATCTTATTTGGTTTAAAAAGTGAAATCAATTTCTAATCAATTAAGTGCATATTATAAAAAAATAACACTTGAAAGTCACTTGTAGTGGAAATGCATCAATTTTTTAGTTGTATGAATTTTATACAGGGTGGTCCAGTTTCAGAAAAACAATATGAGTTTGCATTATAAACTATATAAAAATTTAAAAAAATTTTTTAGCAAAAATTTAATGTTAAAATGGCAAACTATAAAGCAACAACTAAAAAATATATAAAACTTTAACCCCCTGTATTTCTTTAACGAAGCTTTCCTCGAATATAGTTTATAATACAAACTCGTATTATTTTTCGATTCTCTATCGCTGTCTGAATGGAAACTGGACCCCCCTGTATATTATATATGAAGAAGTCCTGTAAGACTTCCTGATCTAATTCCTTGTGACTTTGACAATGAACTTGCGGCATAAACATCTACATGGACTATGTACAACACCTGCCAACTTTCATATCTTTGGTAAACAACTCGTGTGCAGATTATCATATCTAAACGAGTTATCGTCTAAGGTCAAAACTAACTAATAGAAATATTCTTACCGTCGCTATTTGGAAACTTTCGTTTTCACAACAATTTCACTGCTGGGGGTGCGTTATTTTTGTAAGAGTTCCGGCTCTATAAATATGGATCAAATTGTGTAAACGAAAACCAATCAACACTGAATACACGAAAACAATCAATGATACTTCTTATAAGTTCTTATTTTGTTTAATTAGCGTCATATTTACTTTGTTTATGGTAAACAGCAGTGATGAAAGGGGACAAAATGATAAATAAGGCTTTTTTATGTATTTAAGAACTTAAATAAGTCATTAAATGAATTCCTAGGTAAATACCATAAAGTGTTGTAGTACAGTACATTATTATTAGGTTGGTTTACATAATGTAAACATAAAACTGATAGAATACATAAAATCACACATTGTTAATAAGCTCCACAACATATTGTCTGAGTATCACCTCTAAGACATGCTTTATTATCACTGATAATAACCTAGCAAAGAAGAATTACACTGACTCACTGACTGTCCTTTTTTACTATGTGGTTCTAGACAAAGACAGACACAGTTTTAAACGAAATGACAGTGACAAAGAATTTTAACCTAACCTAACCTAAAACAACCTGTAGTAAAAAACAAATTCCTATCCTGCTATCATGAATTTTTTTTTTGCATTTTTAGTACTATTTCAGATAGAACTGCACCAAAATGGGTAAAATTTGCAAAGTGGTGGTTTGCGGTATGAAAGGAGTGGGTAAAACCGCAATTCTGGAGCAAGTAATCTATGGAAACCTCACTAAAGAAAGGGTAAGGCCCCCTTTCTAACTACCCAAAAACAGCCTGCTAGCTGAATGTTTTAGGAACTGCACCCCACTATTGAGGATACTTATGTGGCCAGTATTGAATCAGACAAAGGTGTGAGAGAAAGAATGCGCTTCTATGACACTGCAGGCATTGAAAATTCACAAACCCTCACTGCTTGCGGTAGCACCAGTCAGCAATTGTTGAGGCACTATTTAGTGCTGGCAGACGGTTACATACTGGTTTACGACACTGACAAACCCAATTCTCTGGATGTGTTGTATGCACTTAAGAAAGATATAGACAAAAACAAAGACAAAAAGGAGGTTTGTAGTACATTGCACTAAAGTAATAAATGTTACAGCCTTACATTGCAGGTTACTATAATAGTGCTGGGCAACAAAACCAAAGATGACTCTTCAGACTCAGTGGTGACTAAGGCCATGGACTGGTGCAGTAGAGAGAAAATGAAGCATTTTACAGGGTGTGCAATGGATAGAAATAGTTTGTATGACCCTTTTGTGTATATAACCAGCAAACTGAATCCCCCACCTAGTAAAAGCACATTTACACCACTCTCAATGGGGAGAAAGGTGCTTAAAGACAATGGTAGTAATTAAGTATTAACCGACAAATGTATTGCTGTATTTTGTATTAACGTTTTTTATGTGTATAATTTACATGTTTTTATTATAGATAGTTTTTAACGATGGTTTAGGAATGTGAGCAGAATGTTTAAATTTGACTGAAAATAAATAGTTGGCTACATTTTTTATGAAAAATAGTTGTTTGCAAATACTTTCCAAGTTAGACCTATAAAAGCAAGTTTCACAGTATTACAGTAAAAAATTCATGAAATTCAACAAGCTATAGAGAATTTGGGATAGGAATAATTTATTAGGGACATGCTGTATAATAGAATATTTATGATATTTGGAGATACACGTGAAACGTTTCAGTCCTGATTAGGTCTTGGTCTGACCGGAACAACGATGCAAATTTAATCCGGAAAGTGTGCTCCGGACCAGCAATAAGCAGGCAAATCTCATTCATCAGCGCGAATTGAGTACGGAATCGGGTATTATGTAAATTTAGGGGGCCTCTGGACCGCGGTAGACGATAAATTACCGATCGTAGACATTGTTTGGTATGGCGTCGCGACGCTCTTGCGTCGCCTTGCCTGGGTCAGTTGACATCGGTTTTCACTATGCTTGATTAAGTTTTTGGATTAGACGGGAGAGAGGCTTGTGATAATAACGATTTGGTTTTTATGCAGCTGTGCGTTTTGCTTTCGAGATGTTTTTGCTATAAGGTTGATGAAAGTTCATTGTTAATTTCGCCTCGAACTGTCTGAAGGATGTTCTAAATACCAAGGATAATTCAACTGGAGGAAATTTAAGAAGAGACAATATTGGCGAGCATCTGAAAATGACAAGCAATCAAAACAATCGTTTCCAGTCCCATAAAACAGCAGTCGACGACGTTGCCTTTCGTTTTTATTAAGCAAACAGACCTGGCGGCGCGAAGAATAATTCTTTTCAATATTTTGCTCTATAACGGAGATAAAATCAGGACCGAATTCAACCCTCCTGAACCTTTCATCCAAAAAATCATATTCACTCACATTCAAACAACATAAATTCAAAATATTAAACTGATATCCTTTAAATTTCTAAAACTCACATAATAAAGCTGCAATTGTAAACAAATTTAATGTAGAAAAAACACTGATAAGAGTCCGGTGCTGGTGTACAGACGGCATTTCCAATCAGCTCTCCAGGTGGTGGCTCTTGTAGTTGACGTCCCTTCATACCTTTCTGAACATCGAATATTGCCTTCTGCGCCAGATAAACGTCCTTTTGTTTCCTGCACGTGTCCTTTCAGAACGATTAATGTTTATTAATTTACTAAGATTGTGCCATGAAAATATTTTGATGTTGTTTGAGTTTAAAAAAGAAGTCTGTTGTAGATTGTGATTGGTCAAAAAAGCAGCTTTCAGCTAGCTGCTTTTTCTTGACCAATCACAAACTATACCCATTATTGGAGATATGTTCTATATGTTTGTTGAGACGAGTTACTCATTTTTTCTTTGTTTATTGGGTCTTCTGTCTCACACAAAAAAGGTTTGTTGGGAAAATGGAATTTCGCATTATTTTCAAAAATAGTCGATCTCGGTCTTGTTACCTAAAAAAGCTGACGTTTCGGTGGAAAATCTACCACCGTCTTCAGAGAATCTAAAAAAGAAAGAACACAACGGCAGAACACAGAAAACAACAACTTAATAAATATTAAACCTGATAATGTTCAATTTGGAACTCTGAGAAGGGTTTTGTCAATAAAAATTGACATAAATTTTGACTTTTGTCATTCCAATAGGAAAGGTTATCTATTGTTGTAGTGAAAGGTGGGTTTTATAATGAAAACAAAATTACAAGAAATTTCAGTTTCGTTTGATATGACCAAGTGTTATCTCCTCCTCTAGAATATTTAACCAAGTTTGGTCAATATTAATAGAGGATGTAGCAACACAGGAGTCATGGTTTAATCTAATATATGCACTTTCTTTTATTTTACGTCTTTTTGAAAAAGTTTCTTTGTCTATGATACTACATTCATTCCATTTGACTCTATGATCATTATCAAACGCGTGTTGGCATATATTAGATTTGTGAAAGTCTCCAGTTCTTAAATAATTTTGGTGTTCTTTAATACGTTTTTTTAAAGGTCTGGAGGTTTCACCAATATAAAATTGATTGCATTCGCAAGGAATTTTATATATCACGTTTCTTGTAGATTCATTTTCATTGTGAGGTTTTGTTTTAGTTAAGTGTGATCTTAATGTGTTTTGAGTTCTAAATATTGTTCTGATGTTATATTTTTTAGCTATTCGTTTGATTTTGTCAGAAATACCTGGAATGTAAGGAATAAAAAGGTTAGTAAAAGGTAAAATTTGATTTTGATTTCCAGATTGTTTTGGATGTTCTAAATCCCTAAAACATTTATTAATAAATGTTTCAGGATAGTCATTTTCTTTTAGAACATTTTTAATGAATAATTTTTCTTTATTAAATTGTTCATTATTGCAAATAATTTTGGCTCTATCAAATAAACTTTTTACAATACCTTTTTTTACCATTATTGGATGATTGGATTTGTAGTTTAAATATCTATTTGTGTGGGTTGGTTTTCTGTATACTTTTGTTTCAAATTTGTTTATGTCTTTTTTGATTAGAATGTCTAAGAATGGAAGTTCGTTATTTTGTTCAGTTTCTGTTGTAAATTTGATTGTGGGTTCTATTGAGTTTATGTGAGTTAGAAATTATACCCATTATGCTGACAATTATACCAATGGAGACTTCATCAGACAACCACAACAAAATGTAAGGGCATGATATGAGGCTTTTGGTTGAAAACAATTTTCTCGTTTTTCCTCTCTATTTTCTTAAAAATAATGTCATCCACGGTGGGGGAGATTAAAATGGGACGACATGGTTTCGACATTACGGCGATTGGTGGGGACGGGGTGACGTCGGTTGCCCACATATCTGTTGCAGCCTTCGGCCCGGTCGATGGGCTTTGCTACGTTCGCCCTTTATTTAGGGACAAGGGCCCTGTTTCTCCAGAACCGGATTTAATACTCCAAAGATCTTCATTTTGACCAAGATTATGCTTTTTCTATTCCAACCCAAAATCTTACACACTGACAAATTTCTATGTCTTTTAGGACAATATTACTACGTTTTCATCAAAATACATACATAAGCTTGGTGACCATTAAAAGCAGGATTACCGGTCTGAATCCAGACCTGCCATTTAAATTTTAGAGCTCTCAGCTTATGTAACTTAAAGAGTTTGGATTAATCCTGTTTTATAGTACTTAAGCTCGGATGTGAAGTATTTTGTTTAAACTATTCTTACTACTGCACTTAAACTGATTTGTTTGCTTATTTTAAGACTTTTGTCACTTTACTTATAGTCTACATATGTACATAATCATCAATTAGTTCTAACGACCATTATGACAGTTTGGATTGGTTTTGATTACAACCTATATCGACTGGATATTATAGGGTTAACTAAAGCAATAATTACACGATTACACGTTGCAACATTTCGAGTAAATTCCGGGGAAAATAATCAACTATCGACACTCTCTAATTTCAAACGAAAACCGAAACCAATAACGACAATTATTTCCTGCGCTTCATATACACATAAGTTGCTCCGATTTTATAGTAATTAATGGCCGGCCCAACAATAAAAAGGTCGCCCGTACAACGCGAATTATTATTGGTTGAAATAACAAAGCATTTAATTTGATTGTGTGGTTTCAAACATTTCATTTCCCAGTGAACAGTTTGTTAAACATAAATCCGTTTGTTGCCCAGTGCATCTGGACGAATTTGCATCTGATGCATTACATGCAATTAAACAGTGCCGTGCACAAGTTTTTTTTTTAGCTCTATGTTTGATACTCTAAATATGATTGAACAAAAAAGCATATAGAAAACAGAAATCTAGTGATAATTTAGTTTAGTTTAAACTAAAAGTTTTAAATGTGAAAGTGTGTTTAAAGTTGGTTTTTACCACCTTTTAGTAGTGTTTTAAGAGGTCACAAGATGTGTCTAATTCCCTACAGGGTAGTGTCAATAAATCACCATTCGATAGCCCATCAAAAAATAAGTTCACATGCATTTTGTTGAACAATGCTTCATAAGGAAGGTACAGCCCTCCAAAGTTTAGTAATTTTTCAGAAAAATAACATAATTCATGTCAGCTTAATAACCTTGTCGATTGCTGCCACTTTAATTGAATTTTAGCAGAAGCCTCTATTCAAGTGTCCTAAAATTATCAAAGATTTGAAAAACTGCCAGAACCATCTATAATCAGCTTCGAAATGCCATAAATCCATAAGTGTTCTAAACCTTCCAAAAAAAAATTTTAAAACTGCCAGAAATCTCTACATATTTTTTGAAAATTCCAGAAGCCTCTACAAGTGTCCTGAATCTTCTAAGAATTTTTTAAAACTACCAGTAGCTTCTAGAACCATTTTGGAAATGCTAGAAGCATCTACAAGTGTCCTATAATTTCTTAAAACTGCCAGAAGCCTCTAGAATTATTTTGGAAATTCCAGAAGCCTCTACAAGTGTCCTGAATCTTCTAAGAATTTTTTAAAACTGCCAGTAGCTTCTAGAACCATTTTGGAAATGCTAGAAGCATCTACAAGTGTCCTATAATTTCTTAAAACTGCCAGAAGCCTCTAGAATTATTTTGGAAATTCCAGAAGCCTCTACAAGTGTCCTGAATCTTCTAAGAATTTTTTAAAACTACCAGTAGCTTCTAGAACCATTTTGGAAATGCTAGAAGCATCTACAAGTGTCCTATAATTTCTTAAAACTGCCAGAAGCCTCTAGAATTATTTTGGAAATTCCAGAAGCCTCTACAAGTGTCCTGAATCTTCTAAGAATTTTTTAAAACTACCAGTAGCTTCTAGAACCATTTTGGAAATGCTAGAAGCATCTACAAGTGTCCTAAACTTTCCTATAATTTCTTAAAACTGCCAGAAGCCTCTAGAATTATTTTGGAAATTCCAGAAGCCTCTACAAGTGTCTTGAATCTTCTAAGAATTTTTTAAAACTACCAGTAGCTTCTAGAACCATTTTGGAAATGCCAGAAGCATCTACAAGTGTCCTATAATTTCTTAAAACTGCCAGAAAGCTCTAGAATTATTTTGGAAATTCCAGAAGCCTCTACAAGTGTCCTGAATCTTCTAAGAATTTTTTAAAACTACCAGTAGCTTCTAGAACCATTTTGGAAATGCTAGAAGCATCTACAAGTGTCCTATAATTTCTTAAAACTGCCAGAAGCCTCTAGAATTATTTTGGAAATTCCAGAAGCCTCTACAAGTGTCCTGAATCTTCTAAGAATTTTTTAAAACTAAACTAGAACCAGTAGCTTCTAGAACCTCTAGAATTATTTTGAAATTCCAGAAGCCTCTACAAGTGTCCTGAATCTTCTAAGAATTTTTTAAAACTACCAGTAGCTTCTAGAACCATTTTGGAAATGCTAGAAGCATCTACAAGTGTCCTATAATTTCTTAAAACTGCCAGAAGCCTCTAGAATTATTTTGGAAATTCCAGAAGCCTCTACAAGTGTCCTGAATCTTCTAAGAATTTTTTAAAACTACCAGTAGCTTCTAGAACCATTTTGGAAATGCTAGAAGCATCTACAAGTGTCCTATAATTTCTTAAAACTGCCAGAAAGCTCTAGAATTATTTTGGAAATTCCAGAAGCCTCTACAAGTGTCCTGAATCTTCTAAGAATTTTTTAAAACTACCAGTAGCTTCTAGAACCATTTTGGAAATGCTAGAAGCATCTACAAGTGTCCTATAATTTCTTAAAACTGCCAGAAAGCTCTAGAATTATTTTGGAAATTCCAGAAGCTGTACAAGTGTCCTGAATCTTCTAAGAATTTTTTAAAACTGCCAGTAACTTCTAGAATCATTTTGGAAATGCCAGAAGTCTCTATCCTAAACCTTCCAAGATTTTTTTAAAACTGTCAGTAGCTTTAGAACCATTTTGGAAATGCTAGAAGCATCTACAAGTGTCCTATAATTTCTTAAAACTGCCAGAACCAGAAGCCTCTACAAGTGTCCTGAATCTTCTAAGAATTTTTTAAAACTACCAGTAGCTTCTAGAACCATTTTGGAAATGCTAGAAGCATCTACAAGTGTCCTATAATTTCTTAAAACTGCCAGAAAGCTCTAGAATTATTTTGGAAATTCCAGAAGCCTCTACAAGTGTCCTGAATCTACTAAGGATTTTTTAAAACTGCCAGAAGCCTCTAGAACTATTTTGAAAATGCCTGAATAAGCTTCTATAGTGTCCTGATTCACAGCACTATTTCCTGTAAAACAAGCTTTAATTATTTTTTTGTCGACTATTAAATGTAGTTTTACGTGGAAAATGGTGGGTTTTAATAATTTTATTTATTTTTTCAACAATTTAGGGAAACTAGCATAAAGAAAAAACTTTAGAGGTCCACTATTTTCCCGATCTTCTTTCTCATTTAACTGCTCCATGGGAACGCTCTGAATATGTTTCTGTCTTTATTCTAAAAACCCTAAAAACCCATTGGAGTATTTTATTATGTATTTTACACGGAAAATGCTACTACCATCAACTTTTGTAGCAGCTCTGTATATAGTTTTTCTAAATCTGATTGAACATGTCATTGGTTTAGCATATACTGTCAAATACCTAAATCATGATGAAAAATGTGTCTAAATTTGACCATAAACACGTTGTGTCTGGAAACTCTGAATCATGCTCATAATTGTTTAAACAGGTTGTGAAACGTCTAAATTGAATTAAACATGTTGCCAAGTGTATAAACTTGTTTGAACATTTTCCACATTCCCAAATACTACTTGGTACTTATCATGTCAAAATTACAGTTTTTTGATTGTTACTTACTCTGTGATTTGCATATAACCTAAAAGTGCCTTAACTGCAATTATTAATATTAACTGACACATGTGGGCTTGGTACGCCACTGTCTCAAAATGCGCCATATTATAAATAATTAAACATTGACCACGCTTGCTGTAACTGAATTTAATCGAATAATTAAAGTGACATTTGGAAGTGGAATGGAAATTTCTGGAAATTCTAAACGCGGATTTAATTTCGTTATATGCAATTAGGCGTAACGTGTGTTATTTTGTATCAGTTCAATGGGGCTCGGAAGGGGGGAAGATCCGGTACAGGCGTGAAAATTGAAACCAACCCCCCAAATTTTTAGTTAAAAGTGATAATATAGTTTTTATAAAAATAGAATTAAAATATGTAACTTTACAGGTATATGCAGAAACAACCCCCCCCGCACTTGCCATAAGGAATGGAGAGGAGGTCAGTGGCGGTCGGTGGGTTGAAAAAGGGATGGGGGCGTGGCGGCCCCCGTGAAAGAGCACGGCGCCACGCCAATGGGATTAGCGTGGCGCGGCCAATGGCGTTCGAGCTCCGGCAACTGTCAGCTCACAAGTCAACTGCGTCCCCTAGAATGTGACCGGACACGAAACTAACCCCCGAGATTTTACAAATGGTTATCGAACGCTGAACATGAATTTCGCTTGGTTTTAGGGGAGGAAGTTAATTAAACATTTTGAATTCAAACGCCAACATTACGAAGAAAATCAATTTATGTTTTGTTCTAATTATTAAATAGGTAAATTATGTGGGTGTAATCTTAAAACATTTCCACCCTGTATACAAGTGTCTAAAACACCATATTATATTGAAAAGAGATCCAAATCGTTGTGTTTAGAGCTCTTAGAGCTTTTTCAAAATTCTGCATCTTTCTTACTATTCGTATTTCAGTCACCGTACAAAACTCAAAATGTTTGCCTTAAAATGCTCTTTATTTTTGGTTTCTGGAGAAATTTCTGTAATTTTAACCGTTTCCAAGATATTCAACTTGGAAACCACTTGATGGGTTCAGTTCACTATTAATAGACCATTTTAATTTAAAACTTTATTTTTTGTTGTTAACACAGCACTACTAGTTTACTATGTATTACACAATTTCTACTTTTGGAGCATAATAGAGCTTTAAAAACCATTTTTTGACAAGATTAAACATTTTAGAGACATGCTCTATGTTATATAATAAACCACACATCTTTACCCACTTTTATCATTATTCGTTTATCTTTAACCTAGATTTAGCAAGATAAAAACTTCAGTATGCTATTTAACTGTATAATAAACACAAGTGGCGCTTAGAGCTAGTTATATAGGTTAGAGTTAAACTGTTAGATAACAATGCTAATAAGTTTAAATTTTAGAAAGAAGCTAAACTGAAATTGTACAAATGACCTGAAATGTTGGCCCACTTTTTCAACATATTTATTGTTCTCTCTCTATGAATATATTTTTTTTTAATTCATACCAAATACAGGTTTTTTTAATGGTTTTTCCATCTTTTTCTCATTACTTTGATGCAACTATAGTAACATCCCCTTCTAGTCAAAAACCCTTCCAAAGTAACATTAAATAAACTTTTAACTTTCCCCCGAAAAAAAGAAAAGGGAAAAGTTACTCAAAAGCCCCATGAATATAAATGGGACGTCTCGTCTGGCAACACCATTAAATCAAAAAAGGGGGGCACATTCTAACGGTAACGGGTCGCTAAGGGGGTGAAATGGGGCGGCGCGGGCCCCGGGGGGGATGAACGGGAGGGAGGACGCAGCCGCGCACGCCACGACAGAAGTTAAATACAGGATAGCGACAACTGATCCCGCCCCGTGTCTGATGTTCACCCCCGCTATATGTCTTCCCGATCATTTCCCGTATTCTGGCCGATCCTGCAGGTGCTCCAGGATTGACCTGTTGTTGTTTGTTGTGACTTTTTTCAGTGGCGAGTTGGACTTTGTTTGAAATGGATGGAGTGTCGCAGCCTTCACCCTTATTGGCCGTGCATCATTCTAGATCACCTGATCATAATATACATCCTACTGGTAAGTCATATACTAGTACACCCTGTATTTAAATTGTAGATTTATCACTCATCAACATTATCAATTTTTTGCCTCCTGTAAATTCTAATGGTGACGGTTATTTCAAATTTTGAATGACACGTATATTGACAGTAAATAGCATTCTGTCATTTTTTTGGTTACTATTTGATGTGTATTAGCTTCAATTTTCGGATTTTATTTAATAATAAAATAAATGAAGTAAAATTTTCAGAAAAATTGAAAGAATGGGGGTCTTTTTGTACTGTTTTTTTGAAATTCAATATCTCGGTAACATGAAGAGCTAGAGAGGCCAGTTTTGGCTCATTTTATATTATTTTTTATCCTCTTTCTAATGACGTTTAAACGAAATCTATAGGAGTTCAAATAAAAAAGTTACAATCATTCAAAAATTGAAAAAATACCATTTTTGCAAAGAGTGCAATTTTGGCAAATTTTTAATATGCTCCAGGAGGGTTTCAATGCACAGCAACAGGCATATTTATACCAAAGAACTAAAAGGCTGTTAGAAAAAGGATAAAAAAAACTACAAAATGAGCCAAAACTGGTTTCTCTAGCTCTTTAGGTTACTGAAATATTGAATTTCAAAAAGTAATTAAAAAAAACCTCTAATACCACACCTAATTTAAGGTTCTTTGATATAAATATGCCCTTTGCTATGCATTAGGACCCTCCTTGACAAAATGTACAAACAAAACTGTACATACACAGTCACGTGACCGCACAGTGTCGTGGCTAAAACGGTTAAAACCGTTCTGTGAACTCAATTTACATATTTCAGTTTTAGTAATCAAGGTGAACATTACAAAACTGCACCGCACTGTATAAATAACACTAGTCCAATCAAAACACAATTGGCAGCGGAGACTGATCTAATTCCATTTAACGCGACCCTAATTAGGGGGCGCATCTGTAAACAGGCCCGTTCGCCTGCCAGATATTGACATATGGGACCTGGGGCCCGTTCGCACGTTAATCCCCGGCACACTTGATTAATACTCCAACGTCAATTTGACTGTAACCGATTTCACGAACCCTCTGTATCACTTCAAGGCCAAGGGCTGTTTTTAGTCCTCAATCCGTGGGGACCACTTTAGGTCCCTCACCGATGTTTGAGTGAGTTTTTTCTTGTCGATGATGGACAGGTCAGTTCAAGTGGACACCTGTTGTTCAACATTTTGTGTGATTATTTCCTTCCTATCAATTTTTGACCAATCGCTATCAAGAATTAATATAACAAATGTAAATTTTAAGTGGAAAAATCACTTAACAACTGTCAACTTAGCTGTCAGCAGTTTTTCCGGAAAAAAAATCGAAAAAATTGCACACTCCTCACAACAACATAAAGAATAGTGTTACCCTTTCTAGCTTGAAAGTAATTGTTCTTATTAATTATTGTTCTTATTGTTTTAATTAAAATAAAATGTTTATTTAACTCAGGAAATAATCTTACCAAATATCCCTCGTGCATCTAATTTTTCCTGTGGAACGTTCCTGTGGAAAAATTAAATGCACTAGGGATATTACCCCCGAATAATGTATTATTTTTTGTTTTGTTTATTAGTGTTTTGGTTTTTTCAAGTCTTTATAAGGTTTGCAGCAACTGATGAAAGAAAGCCTTAAACACAACTTGTTGAAGATGTTTTATCTTTTGAAGATTATGAAAAAGTCTTCTTTTAAACCGTAGTCAACAATGTAGTAATGTGAAGGAGTTTCTTCTTTAAAGATGCTGCTGTTCTCTAATTTGAACTCTTTTTTGAAGATCTACGTAGCCATTAGTATGACAATAAACGGTTAATGTTCATAATAAAGAAAATGGATACTATAAATCTGCTGAAAATTGTACAGGGTGTCCATTTTGTTGGACTTCTACATGGTTACTTCAAAGTCAATCAAAAATTCCTTTTTGGAAACTTATAGAAAGATATTAGAAGCTTAATTTAAATATCTGATGCAGAAAAAAAAGCACTCTACAATTTTTAAATTTTCAGAAAAATTGAAAGAATGGGGGGGTATTAGGGGTCTTTTTGTACTGTTTTTTTGAAATTCAATATCTCGGTAACATGAAGAGCTAGAGAGGTCAGTTTTGGCTCATTTTATAGTATTTTTTATCCTCTTTCTAATGACGTTTAAGCGAAATCTATAGGAGTTCAAATACAAAAGTTACAATCATTCAAAAATTGAAAAAATACCATTTTTGCAAAAAGTGCAATTTTGTCAATTTTTTATTTTGCTCCAGGAGGGTTCCAATGCACAGCAAAAGGCATATTTATGCCAAAGGACTTTAAATTAAGTGAAATAGGTACAAAAAAAGCACTTTAAAATTTTTTGTTTTTCAAAAATATTTAAAGAATGGGGGGGTATTAGGGGTCTTTTTGTACTGTTTTTTGAAATTAAATATCTCGGTAACATGAAGAGCTAGAGAGGGCCAGTTTTTGGCTCATTTTATAGTATTTTTTATCCTCTTTCTAATAGCGTTTGAGTGAAATCTATAAGAGTTCAAATAAAAAGTAAAACAATCATTCAAAAATTGGAAAAATAACATTTTGCAAAAAGTGCAATTTTGGCAATTTTTTATTTTGCTCCAGGAGGGTTCCAATGCACAGCAAAAGGCATATTTATATTAAAGGACCTTCAATTAAGTGAAATAAGTGCAAAAAAAGCACTTTAAAATTTTTAATTTTCAGAAAAATTGAAAGAATGGGGGGTATTAGGGTCTTTTTGTACTGTTTTTTTTGAAATTCAATATCTCGGTAACATGAAGAGCTAGAGAGGTCAGTTTTGGCTCATTTTATAGTATTTTTTATCCTCTTTCTAATGACGTTTAAGCGAAATCTATAGGATTTCAAATACAAAAGTTACAATCATTCAAAAATTGAAAAAATACCATTTTTGCAAAAAGTGCTGTCAATTTTTTATTTTGCTCCAGGAGGGTTTCAATGCACAGCAAAACGCATATTTATATCAAAGAATCATAAATTAAGTAAAATAAGTGCAAAAAAAGCACTTTAAAATTTTTAATTTTCAGAAAAATTGAAAGGTTGGGATAGGGGTCTTTTTGTACTGTTTTTTTGAAATTCAATACCTCGGTAACATGAAGAGCTAGAGAGGCCAGTTTTGGCTCATTTTATAGTATTTTTTTATCCTCTTTCTAATGACTTTTAAGCGAAATCTATAGGAGTTCAAATAAAAAAGTTACAATCATTCAAAAATTAAAAATGGTATTTTGCAAAAATGTGCAATTTTGGCAACTTTTTATTTTGTTCCAGGTGGGTTCCAATGCACAGTAAAAAACGCATATTTATACCAAAGGACCTTAAATTAGGTGAAATATAAGTGCAAAAAAAGCACTTTAAAATTTTTCATTTTTCAGAAAAAATTTAAAGAATGGGGGGGTATTAGGGGTCTTTTTGTACTGTTTTTTTGAAATTAAATATCTCGGTAACATGAAGAGCTAGAGAGGCCAGTTTTGGCTCACTTTATAGTATTTTTTATCCTCTTTCTAATGACGTTTAAGCAAAATCTATAGGAGTTTAAATAAAAAAGATACAATCATTCAAAAATTTAAAAAATACCATTTTTGCAAAAAGTGCAATTTTGGTATTTTTTTATTTTGCTTCAGGAGAGTTTTAATGCACAGCAAAGGGCATATTTATACAAAAGACCTTAAAATTAAGTGAAATATTGAAAGAATTTGATTAATTATCTAAATCTAAACACAGTGGTCTAAAAAGCCAAAAGCTATAGTTTTTTATGGTACTGTACAACAAAAAAGTTGAAAGTGATGCTCAACTCTTCAACATTCACTTTTGACGATGCAGTGGGTTTAAGACCTTAAAATTTCTGGATAAAGTCAAAAACCCGAAATTTGACCAGACTTGTGAAATTTTAAGCAATCATTTTGACTAATTTTAGTTTTCAACCAATTACAATCTTATGTACGTTTCAGTTATAATCTTCTTTCTATTTTTCTGTTATAATCTTCTATTTTTGAGATATTTTAGAAGTAACTATAGTTTTTAAATTAAGTAACTATAACAGACTAAAACTTGCCCAATATAGCGTGACAGCATTTCAATTTTAATTCACCAATCTTCTCGAACGAAAAGATTACATGTGTATCGACCTAATGGAATTATCCATGCCCTTTTGACTCTGATCAATAATCGTTTAGCCTCAGCCAGCGTAAAAACCTCACAAAACACCCTTTTGACAACAACGTAAAATATCTACGATAAGATTAATCTCCCTTTAATGTAATAGATTTTTAATTTGCTTGACCACATGGTACGTTATATCGACGACCCTAAACTTTGCAAAGGGATTTGCCACCCTGCCCTTAGAACTTTCTATCGTAGTGCCACCACTTTATCCTCACTATAATACAAATTAATACGGCGGAATTAAGTTGAGACACACTACTACCATGCCCTTAATCCTTCGTTTGTCTGTCCCACTCTGATGCATCGTAGTGCAGGGATGTTGCGTCCTTCTTGTGGACCCTAAACGACATTCGATTCAAAAATATTTTGTAGCACTTTACATATGGCCCTAGTTGGGACGCGTTAAAAGGGAGCCGGTACTCTATTGTTATTGAAATTACTTTTTTTAGTGTAATACCAGGCATTAAGTGATTAGGTTTGATTTTAGTCATTAGTAATTGAAACTTTGATTGCAGATTTACGAACTTCACCAGGAAGCGTGGATTGCTACAACACCGAAAACGAACATCCTCTAGCGTTATGCCTGCCCAATTCCCAGACTTTGGTCCAAGCGTCTCGAACTCCTCCACCTCCATGGAGTTTACCGACGAAAAAAGGTACTCCAGGGTTGATTTGCGTGGTCTGCGGTGACACATCTTCAGGAAAACACTATGGAATTTTGGCCTGTAACGGTTGTTCCGGGTTTTTCAAACGCTCTGTACGCCGGAAGCTGATTTACAGGTGAGCACGCCACTGACACCGGAAATGACATAATAGAAAATCCAGAAGGGGGGGGGGGGAACGATAAAAATAATAGAAATCGATCTCGCTCTCGACACCGGGATTGGAAAACTTTTAACGAATGGGATTTGGAAAAATGACGTAATTTGTAGCGCGGAGACATCGCCTCGGTCTGATGATACTTCTCTTTTGTTTCCGAAACAATATCTCATTTGTTCTGATTGGGTTATGACCCAATAAAGCCCCCCTTTCGGATATATCAGTGTTTTTTTTTTCCGACGGAAACATTGTGCGCTTACTAATGGTTGTTCTCATCGGATGTATGGTTTAAAGTCGCTTGAAATACTTTACCGTCTTTATAGGATTCACCGTAAGCGTTGACAGTTGCAGTAAGCAAAATACGACCATAAAAGCAACACATTTTATGGTCAAAAATACATTTTTCTTGATTGCCCCGAATATCTCAAAAACTGTATCCTACAGCACATACTCTAACAAGCATAATTAAATATTAACGTACAGGTGCCTTGACTAGCGCCATATTGGTTCACCACTTTTGTCACCTGTTTTGGCTTCCTGTGCTCCTTTGGTTTACATTATTTTTAATCATTGAGCAAGTTTTTATTGAAAGTAATGACAACTTTGATTCTGAATATCTCATAAACTGTGCCCTTTTAATACTAGTTATAGAATGATCCTGGATTATTTAAATGCATATAAAATCTTCTGGAGATTGCCTCATAATGATCTGGAAAGGAAATAAAATGTCTCAAAACTTCTTCAATAATGCTTCAAGAAAACTTGAAGCATTTTTGATCAAGAAACCCAAAATTGGACTTTTTCTTGACATTGTTTTTTACATTTCCAGCTTAAAAAGTGCCCCGAAAGTCTTGAAATTGACTTTTAAAATATCTAAGTTAGATGCTAAAAATTAGGGTTATATATAAATTTTCATGTCCCAGACATTTTTTTCAATAATAATTCCAGTTTAAAAATTGATTTCAACTTAAGTTTGACTTTCAAACGTTGAAAATTTACTTGAAAGCTTGTTTTTTGGTCTAACAAGTTAACTTTCAATTTCTGACCGAAAAATTTAACTTTTCAGTAAACTTCAGCTCACTTTTAAGTTCCTGAACGTTGGTTTTCACATTTCCAGCTTAAAAAAGTGTTCTGGCAGCTTTGAAATTGACTTTCAAACGTTGAAAATTTACTTGGAAGCTTCTTTCTTGGTCTAACAAGTTAACTTTCAGCTTCTGACCACAATTTCCACACTTTCAGCTACAAAAACTGTTTGAAAAGCCCAAAATTAGACTGTTTAGTAAACTTTTAAGTTCCTGAACGTTGATTTTCATATTCCAGCTTAAAAAGTGTTCTGGCAGCTTTGAAATTGACTTTCAAACGTTGAAAATTTACTTGGAAGCTTCTTTCTTGGTCTAACAAGTTAACTTTCAGCTTCTGACCGCAATTTCCACACTTTCAGCTACAAAAACTGCTTGAAAAGCCCAAAATTAGACTTTTCAGTTCACTTTTAAGTTCCTGAACGTTGGTTTTCACATTTCCAGCTTAAAAAGTGTTCTGGCAGCTTTGAAATTGACTTTCAAACGTTGAAAATTTACTTGGAAGCTTCTTTCTTGGTCTAACAAGTTAACTTTCAGCTTCTGACCGCAATTTCCACACTTTCAGCTACAAAAACTGCTTGAAAAGCCCAAAATTAGACTTTTAAGTTCCTGAACGTTGGTTTTCACATTTCCAGCTTAAAAAGTGTTCTGGCAGCTTTGAAATTGACTTTTAAACGTTGAAAATTGGCTGAGAAACTCGTGATTGAAGTATCAAGTCAATTTACAGTGTTCTGATTGCCATTGCCCTGCATTTAGCCTTAAAAAATTTAGTTAAATACTAGAAATTAAGGTTTTATGTCAGTTTTTATGTCCCAGACATTGTTTTTCTACAATTGCAATTTAAAAATTAATTTTAATTATTTGAGTTTGACTTTCAAACGTTGAAAATTTACCTGAAAGCTTGTTTGTTGGTCTAACAAGTTAACTTTCAGCTTCTGACCACAATTTCTATACTTTTAGCAACAAAAACTGCCTGAAAACCGCAAAATTATACTTTTCAGTAAAGTTTTAAGTTCCTGAGTATTGATTTTGAAAATTGAAATTAAGTATAAAGTCCAATTTCAGGTTTGTGCCTCCATGCTTCTAGAATTAAAAACTTACGAAATCAGTGTTGTGATATACCCAAATACTGCACATCTAGACTGCACACAGATATATTGAATTCTCTAGACAGAATTTCTGGTATTGTCGGAAAGCAGGAATTTTCCAATGCTCCACTTGAAACTTCCGCTCGTTTTCCAGTTTCATGACCGTCCAGATTGAGGTTTTACTGTTTCCTATTTGCTTTAACGAGTCCGTTCCAGGTTTCGCTATTTTATGAAGGATTTTATTGAGCGAGTTTACTGCAGTTTTGCCATTAAAATCCGTAGAGAGACGGAACAAATAAAACTTAATCCGTACCCACTCTACTTGCTTGATTAAGTGCTGAAAAGTCAAGAAAAAACTTCTTCGCGTTCCAAAGCCGTAAAATCCAATGAACTATAATAGGGCCGCAAAAGGGACTCAAAAAGGCAGATGGGAGAAATGGAAAGCCTGCCCGTTTCATCCTGGAGGGATTTAGAAAAATACGTTCTTTGAGTCTGACAAAGCCTGCGCTCTCCGATTCCCTCTCACTCCCAATCGTATTCCCAAACGTTTTTCAGAGAGGGACAGAGCAACAGCGTTTCCGACGCTATTAAATTGGAGATATACTGTCACTTGGAAAAGGTCTTGGAAAATGATTAGTGCCAGTCAAAGTACAATAAAAAAAGTAAAACCACTTAAGTCGGTCTCTTTCGTTGGCGGAAAGAAAATCAGGAAATGTCTTCGGGGATTCATTTAAACGAAAAGAATTATTATTTTTTGGTTTTGTTGGTGGCCAGTGGCGTCCACTTACACCAACAATCTTAACATTCCCCATGTAGCACTCAAGTCTAGTATCCAAAATTATTGACCGATCGTTCCGGTAACGAGTTGGTGATTCGATTTCTCTAACCGGATTAGAGGACACAAAGGCCGAGTGGCACGCAATCCGTGCACACTCAGTAATTGATTTTGCTTTACACTGTGGCAATTCATTTGTCCGCTTCGAACTTTGTTAGCTTCGGAAAGAACACGGACAACCGGCTTGAGTGCAAACGCTTTTGTTGTGCTTTTTGTATCTTTCGACAGGGAAAAGCTTCAATAATTCCCCAACTAGACAATCATTTTATTAACATTATTAAAATCAAATATCAAATTAAATAAGAGTAACAATTTGGGTTGACAAAGTAGTCCTAAAAGATTTCATTCTGTGTCTATGGCGTCACTAGTGTCTAAATGTTTGACATATGACAAATAAAGAAACCAAGGTTGCACAAATCCTCTAAAAAATATATTTTCTTATAGATTATTATTTGTTATTATTGGATTTTAATACTATTTTATCAGTCTTTCTATGTCTCAGCGTTTCTTTCAAACTACCACTTTTTTGGCCGATCAAAACTGTATTCTGTCAGAAGAAATTCCATTGAACCACGTCTTATAAGCCCGGATAACTTTCATAAACACAATTTTCTTTGAAAAATCATAAATAACTAAAAAATTGGCCGGAAAATAGAGTAGCGCAAGTGAACAAGCTTTTTTAAAGATGTCACAATTTGACACCTTCTAACTTGGTTCCTGTGACAGTTTGAAGGTTTGTTCCAACGTTTTCTTCAAATTCTTTCCTTTTTATCTGTCTACTTTTCTTTTGTTAACTGTCATTGCTATTTCTCTATCTGCTCTAATTCTTTCTTTCTCTTTCTCTTTTTCCCTGAAACTGTCACTTTTTTTGTCTTTCTTTAAAGATGACAGGTGTCTTTATTTGACACGTGCTAACTTGGTTCCTGTGACAGTTAGGAGGTTTGTTCCAATGTTTTTTTAAAATTCTTTCTTTTTTTACTACCTAACCTAACCTAACCTAACCTAACTTGGTTCCTGTGACAATTAGGAGGTTTGTTCCAACGTGTTCTTCAAATTCTTTCCTTTTTATCTGTCTAGTTTTTTTTGTTAACTGTCATTTCTCTATTTGCTATTTCTCTTTCTCTTTTTCCCTGAAACTGTCACTTTTTTTGTCTTTCTTTAAAGATGACAGGTGTCTTTATTTGACACGTGCTAACTTGGTTCCTGTGACAGTTAGGACAGTTTTTTTTAGGAGTTTTCAGTTAGGAGGTTTGGTCATTTCTATTTCTCTTTGCTCTATTTCTTTCTTTCTCTTTCTCTTTTTCCTGAAACTGTTTTCTTTAAAGATGACAGGTTCTTTATTTGACACGTGCTTTGGTTCCTGTGACTAGGTTTGTTCCCTAATTCTTTCTTTTTTTAACCTAACCTAACCTAACCTAACTTGGTTCCTGTGACAATTAGGAGGTTTGTTCCAACGTGTTCTTCAAATTCTTTCCTTTTTATCTGTCTAGTTTTCTTTTGTTAACTGTCATTGCTATTTCTCTATCTGCTTCTCTTTCTCTTTTTCCCTGAAACTGTCACTTTTTTTGTCTTTCTTTAAAGATGACAGGTGTCTTTATTTGACACGTGCTAACTTGGTTCCTGTGACAGTTAGGAGGTTTGTTCCAATGTTTTTTTAAAATTCATTCTTTTTTTACTACCTAACCTAACCTAACTTGGTTCCTGTGACAATTAGGAGGTTTGTTCCAACGTGTTCTTCAAATTCTTTCCTTTTTATCTGTCTAGTTTTCTTTTGTTAACTGTCATTGCTATTTCTCTATCTGCTTCTCTTTCTCTTTTTCGCTGAAACTGTCACTTTTTTTGTTTTTCTTTAAAGATGACAGGTGTCTTTATTTGACACGTGCTAACTTGGTTCCTGTGACAGTTAGGAGGTTTGTTCCAATGTTTTTTTAAAATTCTTTCTTTTTTTACTACCTAACCTAACCTAACCTAACCTAACCTAACTTGGTTCCTGTGACAATTAGGAGGTTTGTTCCAACGAGTTTTTCAAATTCTTTCCTTTTTATCTGTCTAGTTTTCTTTTGTTAACTGTCATTGCTATTTCTCTATCTGCTTCTCTTTCTTTTTTTCCCTGAAACTGTCACTTTTTTTGTCTTTCTTTAAAGATGACAGGTGTCTTTATTTGACACGTGCTAACTTGGTTCCTGTGACAGTTAGGAGGTTTGTTCCAATGTTTTTTTAAAATTCTTTCTTTTTTTACTACCTAACCTAACCTAACCTAACCTAACCTAACTTGGTTCCTGTGACAATTAGGAGGTTTGTTCCAAGGTTTTCTTCAAATTCTTTCCTTTTTATTTGTCTAGTTTTCTTTTGTTAACTATCATTTCTATTTCTCTATCTGCTCTAATTATTTCTTTCTCTTTCTCTGTTTCCCTGAAACTGTCACTTTTTTCTGTTTCTTTCAAAATGGCAGGTGTCCTTATTTGACACGTGCTAACTTGGTTACTACAACAACTAAAAATTTGCTCAAACGTCAAAATACTGCTAGTAGTTTCAGTTTTCTTTTGTCACCTCCTAACTTGGTTCTTGTGACAGTTAGAAGGTTTGTTCCTACGTTTTTTTGAAATTCTTTTTTTTTTCACTACCTAACCTAACCTAACTTGATTCCTGTGACAGTTAGGAGGTTTGTTCCAACGTTTTCGTCAAATTCTTTAATTTTTATCTGTCACAAAAGAAAACTACTTTTGTTAACTGTCATTGCTATTTCTCTATCTGCTTTAATTATTTTTCTTTTTTTCTTTGTTTCCCTGAAACTGTCACTTTTTTCTGTTTCTTTAAAGATGGCAGGTATCCTTATTTTACACTAAAAATTAGCTCAAACGTCAAAATATTGCTCGTAGTGTCAGCTTTCTTTTATCTTGACTAAATTTTTCTTAAAAAATTACAGAACAACCCAGATATTTGTCATGAAATACAACAGTGTAACTGTAGTAAAATATGGAAAATGTCACAAATTGACAGCTTCTAACTTGGTTCTTATTACAGTAAGGGGGTATGGTTTTTAGGCTGGAAATTTAAAAATCAACGTTCTGGGACTTAAAAGTTTACTGAAAAGTCAAATTTTGCGGTTTTCAGTTTGTTTTTGTAGTTGAAAGCTGAAAGTTAACTTGTTAGACCAAAAAACAAGCAGTATTGTAAATTTTTAGAGTTTGAAAGTCAAACTCAAATCATTGAAATCAATTTTTAAACTGGAATTGTTGAAAACAATGTCTGGGACATGAAAAATTACAGAAAACCCTAATTTCTAGTATATAACTTAGATTTTAAAGGCTAGAAGCATGGCAATGGCAGTCAGAACACTGAAAATTAACTTTATACTTCAACCACAAGTTTCTGAGACAATTTTCAACATTTGAAAGTCAATTTTTAAGCTGGAAATGTCAAAGAAATCATTGCCAAGAAAAACTCTAATTTTGGGATTTTTGATCAAAAATGTTTCATTCAAATTCAAGTTTGCTCTGTTTTTTTGACCAATCATAAACTGACATCAGTGCTGACTTGCTGCACAGGGTGGTTCAAATTGATTGTAGGATACTTGATAGGTAGAAAGTACATACAAAATAAACGCCAAAGTGTGATATACCCAAAAGTTGAAAAGTGCCCCCTTTCGGAGCTAGTGGGCGCTAAGTATATGCACCAAGAATAAAAAATTATCTTAATTAATAAACTAAAATAAAACTCATATGAAATTTGGCATGCTTGTTCATCATTTTGAAGTAATTATTTGGCGTTTTTTTTCCAATTTTTTAAAATAATCTGGACAGGTACTATTTTTTTTCATTATGGATTAGCGTATAAAAATGACGGTATCAGAAAAACTATGCAAAATGAAAAGAAATGTTCAAACAAACCTTTCTTAGAAAAAAGTATGGGCACATGTGCCCCATCAGAATGATCTAAAATTACAGTTTAAAGAAATTTAAAGCTGTCAAACTTTTTGAACAGCCCCCGTATTTGTCCAGATTATTTTGAAAAACTGAAAAAAATTCTAAATGATTACTTCAAAATGGTGAACACGCATGGCAAATTTAATTTCAAGACTTTTTTTCGTCTGGGAATAAAAAATAAAAAAATGGTTTTAGTGGCTCACCTTTAAGGTGCTCTAACTCCGCTAGGGGGCACTTTTCGACTACAGTTTATATGACACTTGGGAGGAGATTATTTTTAATGTACTTTCCACTCTTGAATTATCGTACAATTAATTTGAACCACCCTGTATAGACTTAGCAGTATTAGGTTCTTCTTTAAGTTTAATTTAAAAAAAAACTGATTTACAAAATTGTAAAATTTTCAATTTGTTGCAGTTTACATCGATTTTACGATTCGCTGTAAATAAATCCGTTCTTGTAAGTAACTTCCGGAAATGCTCCCTTTTTAAAAAAGATTGCATATTAAGCAAATTGCTTTGACTGTCGAAATGCAATTTTGCTTTAGTTATGATTCAAGACGGAGAGACACGTTTGAACGAACTTCCAATTCGTAATGGAAAGGCGTTTTGTGATTTTATTTTTGCCTGAAAATCCTCCCTCAAGAGGAAATTCCATCAAATAGTACACGACTAAGCTTCGGGTTCGATCCCTAAAAAGTTATTAATTTATATCCCCCACGATGGCGTAGCTTGAACGGCAAGTGTCGCTTGTCCGCTACTGCACCTGTGTCCCCTTTCATTTAAACGGGAAACGAGTTTGCAGGCGACTCGTTTACTCTATCCTCTCCTACAAAACTTCATATTAAACTATTTTTCTTTATAATATTGTATATTTGCAGGTGTCAAGCAGGAACAGGTCGTTGTATAGTCGACAAAGCTCATCGAAATCAATGTCAGGCGTGCAGACTCAAGAAATGCCTGGCGATGGGGATGAACAAAGACGGTGAGTGCCCTTTTCCGTCTCCCTTTTCATCCCTAATTTCGTGCGTTAACTTAAAGCCGGTGCTAAGTTTGCAAAGTGACGTTATTAAATTATTGCTTTGGCGGATAACGGATTTTGGCATGGTTTTGTGACTAAAAATTAAGTTAAGGAAATTCCGAGGGATGTCTGAAATTACGATTCGGGGGACGTCGCGACGCCGACGGGGTGTTAACTCCCAGCAGGGAAAAAGCGGGGGAACCTTTAAAATAGTGTTTTGTTCAGTAACAACATGTGAACCGTGCAGCGATTTACGCAAATATTACACTAACTAAACTAAAATCTAAGAATTCTGTGCAAAGTCGAAATAGTATATTTCATTACCAGTACAGAAATGAGGATTTTTCCGTGCGCGCGTGACAAATTTCATGCAAGAACGGAAAATCCATTTCTGGACGAGTAATGAACGATATTTTTTATTATACTTAGGTACCTGAAATCAACATAAACAAAAAATATCGCAAAAAATTATTAAGAAAATCGGGAATATTTATTTTTATTTTTAAAACAGTAAAAATGTAAGTACATACAACTCAAATTAACAAAAAAAATACAAGTAGGTAATTCTAAGAAAATTAATTTTGGACAGAACCGTTATTATTAATAGTAATATTTATTGTACAATTCGTATTATTGTTGAAGCTCAATCCCTTTTGCATTTCTTTTTGTTGAACTAAAGACTCTGCTAAAGATGTTGGTTCTCTTGATTGACTGTTACAGATGTTGTAGTTTCCAAGTTACAAGGGCTAAACAACTTCCGTGATACTTCAATTTTTCTTTGTATGGACTCTTCTATATATCCTTCTGCTACATTGGAAGAAAGCCATCCTCCGTGTCTTTTCAAAGTGAGCAAATCACCGCCGTTTTCCACCAACATGGTTGCCGAAGAGCGCCTTAGCCCATGTCCGGTATATTCTTCGGGATTTTTTAGTTTTAGGTATTTTGCAACAAGTTTTGGAATACCACTGATAGTATGGCACCCAACATGTTGAGCGTAACATCTTTGGTTTCGGTACANANGGANGNTNACCGCAGCCCCGNACNATNCAGCTCGTGNNTAANGATTGCTNTTGNAATCTNNGNNTNATNCCNCGGNTNTTGCGGCACNNNGGCGATANGTCACCTNTAANTGGTCCGNATCTAAGNAGTNCACTTCGAANNACCNATAGGGNCAAGTNTACAACNACGCGATGAATAANGAGCNGCACCATGGAGTTCCGCGGNGCCNNCACGACNCTCGATGGCTGNGCNTGANNANGGTGGCAACTGGNACGCGNAGTNNNCGNGCNCCGANGTTGGTGAANACCCCTCATTGGCTAGTNTGACCNCTCNTCANGNCANTNTNCTTTCTNCTTCCAAGCNCACANTATCGGAGAGCNNCNNTNCCCACTTAATATNAAAGCTNGTTNNCATCGNGNAAGNACTAACNGGCAGCGNGGNTNTNATNATGNTNANAGNANTTTCNNNANCTAAACNNTNGCGAANTANNGTTCGGATGCCACACGGTNNATCCANCCTGAATCTTCTAAGAATTTTTTAAAACTACCAGTAGCTTCTAGAACCATTTTGGAAATGCCAGAAGCCTCTACAAGTGTCCTATAATTTCTTAAAACTGCCAGAAGCCTCTAGAATTATTTTGGAAATTCCAGAAACCTCTACAAGTGTCCTGAATCTACTAAGGATTTTTTAAAACTGCCAGTAGCTTCTAAAACCATTTTGGAAATGCCAGAAGCATCTACAAGTGTCCTATAATTTCTTAAAACTGCCAGAAGCCTCTAGAATTATTTTCTAAATTCCAGAAGTCTCTACATGTGATTCTGAATCTTCTAATAATTTTTTAAAACTACCAGTAGCTTCTAGAACCATTTTGGAAATGCCAGAAGCCTCTACAAGTGTCTTATAATTTCTTAAAACTGCCAGAAGCCTCTAGAATTATTTTGGAAATTCCAGTACAAGTGTCCTGAATCTTCTAAGAATTTTTTCAAACTACCAGTAGCTTCTAGAACCATTTTGGAAATGCTAGAAGCATCTACAAGTGTCCTATAATTTCTTAAAACTGCCAGAAATCTTTAGAATTAATTTGAAAATTCCAGAAGCCTCTACAAGTATCCTGAAATCTTCTAGGAATTTTTTAAAACTGTCAGTAACTTCTAGAACCATTTTGGAAATGCTAGAAGCATCTTTAAGTGTCCTATAATTTCTTAAAACTGCCAGAAGTCTCTAGAATTATTTTGGAAACTCCAGAAACCTTTACAAGTGTCCTGAATCTTCTAAGAATTTTTTAAAACTACCAGTAGCTTCTAGAACCATTTTGGAAATGCTAGAAGCATCTACAAGTGTCCTATAATTTTTTAAAACTGCCAGAAGCATCTAGAATTATTTTGGAAAAGCCTGTACAAGTATCCTGAATCTTCTAAGAATTTTTTAAAACTGCCAGTAGATTCTAGAACCATTTTGGAAATGCTAGAAGCGTGTCTTATAGTTTCTTAAAACTGCCAGAAGCCTCTAGAATTATTTTGGAAATTCCAGTAGCCTGCACAAGTGTCCTGAAGCTTCTAAGAATTTTTTAAAACTATCAGAAGCTTCTAGAACTATTTTGGAAATGCTAGAAGCATCTAGAATTATTTTAGAAATTCCAGAAGCCTGTACAAGTATCCTGAATCTTCTAAGAATTTTTTCAAACTGCCAGAAGCCTCTAGAATCATTTTGAAAATGCCTAAATAAGCTTCTACAGTGTCCTGATTCACAGCACTATTTCCTGTAAAAAGAGCTGTAATTATTTTTTATCGACTAATAAATGTAGTTTTACGTGGAAAATGGTGCGTTTTAATAACTTTATTAATTTTTTCACAACAATTTAGGGAAACCAGCATAAAGAAAAAACTTTAGAGGTCTACTATTTTCCCGATCTTCTTTCTCATTTAACTGCTCCATGGGAACGCTCTGAATATGTTTCTGTCTTTATTCTAAAAACCCTAAAAACACATTGGAGTATTTTATTATGTATAACATTATGTATTTTACACGGAAAATGCTACTACCATCAACTTTTGTAGCAGTTTATAGTTTTTCTAAATCTGATTTAACATGTCATTGGTTTAGCATATACTGTCAAATACCTAAATCATGATGAAAAACGTGTCTAAATTTGACTATAAAACACGTTGTGTCTGGAAACTCTGAATCATGCTCATAATTGTTTAAACAGGTTGTGAAACGTCTAAATTGAATTAAACATGTTGCCAAGTGTATAAACTTGCTTGATCATTTTCCACATTCCCAAATACTATTTACTTATCATGTCAAAATTACAGTTTTTTGATTGTTACTTACTCTGTGATTTGCATATAACCTAAAAGTGCCTTAACTGCAATTATTAATATTAACTGACACATGTGGGCTTGGTACGCCACTGTCTCAAAATGCGCCATATTATAAATAATTAAACATTGACCACGCTTGCTGTAACTGAATTTAATCGAATAATTAAAGTGACATTTGGAAGTGGAATGGAAATTTCTGGAAATTCTAAACGCGGATTTAATTTCGTTATATGCAATTAGGCGTAACGTGTGTTATTTTGTATCAGTTCAATGGGGCTCGGAAGGGGGGAAGATCCGGTACAGGCGTGAAAATTGAAACCAACCCCCCAATTTTTAGCTAAAAGTGATTAATAAAAATAGAATTAAAATATGTAACTTTACAGGTATATGCAAAAACCACCCCCCCGCACTTGCCATAAGGAATGGAGAGGAGGTCAGTGGCGGTCGGTGGGTTGAAAAAGGGATGGGGGCGTGGCGGCCCCCGTGAAAGAGCACGGCGCCACGCCAATGGGATTAGCGTGGCGCGGCCAATGGCGTTCGAGCTCCGGCAACTGTCAGCTCACAAGTCAACTGCGTCCCCTAGAATGTGACCGGACACGAAACTAACCCCCGAGATTTTACAAATGGTTATCGGACGCTGAACATGAATTTCGCTTGGTTTTAGGGGAGGAAGTTAATTAAACATTTTGAATTCAAACGCCAACATTACGAAGAAAATCAATTTATGTTTTGTTCTAATTATTAAATAGGTAAATTATGTGGGTGTAATTTTAAAACATTTCCACCCTGTATACAAGTGTCTAAAACACCATATTGAAAAGAGATCCAAATCGTTGTGTTTAGAGCTCTTAGAGCTTTTTCAAAATTCTGCATCTTTCTTACTATTCGTATTTCAGTCACCGTACAAAACTCAAAATGTTTGCCTTAAAATGCTCTTTATTTTTGGTTTGTGGAGAAATTTCTGTAATTCTAACCGTTTCCAAGATATTCAACTTGGAAACCACTTGATGGGTTCAGTTCACTATTAATAGACCATTTTAATTTAAAACTTTATTTTTTGTTGTTAACACAGCACTACTAGTTTACTATGTATTACACAATTTCTACTTTTGGAGCATAATAGAGCTTTAAAAACCATTTTTTGACAAGATTAAACATTTTAGAGACATGCTCTATGTTAATATACCACACATCTTTACCCAATTTTTCCACTTTTATCATTATTCGTTTATCTTTAACCTAGATTTAGCAAGAGAAGAACTTCAGTATGCTATTTAACTGTATAATAAACCAAAGTGGCGCTTAGAGCTAGTTATATAGGTTAGAGTTAAACTGTTAGATAACAATGCTAATAAGTTTAAATTTTAGAAAGAAGCTAAACTGAAATTGTACAAATGACCTGAAATGTTGGCCCACTTTTTCAACATATTTATTGTTCTCTCTCTATGAATATATTTTTTTTTTTAATTCATACCAAATACAGGTTTTTTTAATGGTTTTTCCATCTTTTTCTCATTACTTTGATGCAACTATAGTAACATCCCCTTCTAGTCAAAAACCCTTCCAAAGTAACATTAAATAAACTTTTAACTTTCCCCCCGGAAAAAAGAAAAGGGAAAAGTTACTCAAAAGCCCCATGAATATAAATGGGACGTCTCGTCTGGCAACACCATTAAATCAAAAAAGGGGGGCACATTCTAACGGTAACGGGTCGCTAAGGGGGTGAAATGGGGCGGCGCGGGCCCCGGGGGGGATGAACGGGAGGGAGGACGCAGCCGCGCACGCCACGACAGAAGTTAAATACAGGATAGCGACAACTGATCCCGCCCCGTGTCTGATGTTCACCCCCGCTATATGTCTTCCCGATCATTTCCCGTATTCTGGCCGATCCTGCAGGTGCTCCAGGATTGACCTGTTGTTGTTTGTTGTGATTTTTTTCAGTGGCGAGTTGGACTTTGTTTGAAATGGATGGAGTGTCGCAGCCTTCACCCTTATTGGCCGTGCATCATTCTAGATCACCTGATCATAATATACATCCTACTGGTAAGTCATATACTAGTACACCCTGTATTTAAATTGTACATTTATAATTCCTCACTCATCAACATTATCAATTTTTTGCCTCCTGTAAATTCTAATGGTGACGGTTATTTCAAATTTTTAATGACTATTGACACGTATATTGACAGTAAATAGCATTCTGTCATTTTTTTGGTTACTATTTGATGTGTATTAGCTTCAATTTTCGGATTTTATTTAATAATAAAATAAATGAAGTAAAATTTTCAGAAAAATTGAAAGAATGGGGGTCTTTTTGTACTGTTTTTGTGAAATTCAATATCTCGGTAACATGAAGAGCTAGACAGGTCAGTTTTGGCTCATTTTATAGTATTTTTTATCCTCTTTCTAATGACGTTTAAGCGAAATCTATAGGAGTTCAAATAAAAAAGTTACAATCATTCAAAAATTGAAAAAATACCATTTTTGCAAAAAGTGCAATTTTGGCAAATTTTTAATATGCTCCAGGAGGGTTTCAATGCACAGCAAAAGGCATATTTATACCAAAGAACCTTAAATTAAGTGAAATAAGTGCAAAAAAAGCACTTTAAAATTTGGGGGTATATAAGAATGGGGGGGTATTAGGGGTCTTTTTGTACTGTTTATATACTAGTACATCCTGTACCTGTTAAATTGTAGATTTATAATTCCTCACTCATCAACATTATCAATTTTTTGCCTCCTGTAAATGGTGACGGTTATTTCAAATTTTTAATGACACGTATATTGACAGTAAATAGCATTCTGTAATTTTTTTGGTTATTATTTGATGTGTATTAGCTTTAATTTTCGGATTTTATTTAATAATAAAATAAATGAAGTAAAACTTTCCTGACAAAGTTATTCTTGTACCAAATTAGTTCCAATCAATCCAATCTTATAACTTTTTTTATGAACAAGTAGCCTTTTCTAAAAAAATTGCATTTTCAGCTTTTGGTCACTTTTCTTTATTATCTCATGTTTTTGAGATGAGAAAAATTATTATTATTATTTAAACAATTTGTAATTTACTGACAATTATCAAAATAACTGTCATAAATCTCAGAAACACGTCTTGTTTCCAAAATTGTAAGAAAACTGTGATTCTTGCAAATTCTAGACAAATTTTGACAGTTTTGACATTAGTCACAGTTATCACGTGGTTTTTTGGAAGATAATTTAGCTAGGCAGTCACGTGACCACTGTCAAAAATCCCAGAAACACTTTTTGTATCGAATACTGCAAGAAAATGATTTTTGCAACTTTGGAGTACAGTTTGACAGTAAAGCGCCAAATTGCTTGTCAAATCCACTTGGAGTGAAAAATCGACAATTTTAAGCACATTTTTAGAATCCTCATCAAATTTCCTATCCAATAACCTGAAAAAACATTACAAAATTTGGTACAGTCAGGGAGAAAAGCAGTGTCAAAATTTGAACTGCCATAAACACAGTTTGAAGGGACAAAATCGCCTGTAAACCCCACTTGGAGTGAGAAAATTACTGTTTTAAGCACATTTTTAGAATCCTCATCAAATTTCCTATCCAATAACCTGAAAAACACCACAAAATTTGGTACACACCCAGTCACATGGGACGTGAAAAATATCGTCTACCCTACGCAAAAATTGACATTTTTTCCACGAGATATTTAATATTCTGCATCAGATATTTAAATTAAGCTTCTAATATCTTTCTATAAGTTTCCAAAAAGTAATTTTTGATTGACTTTGAAGTAACCATGTAGAAGTCCAACAAAATGGACACCCTGTACAATTTTCAGCAGATTTATAGTATCCATTTTCTTTATTATGAACATTAACCGTTTATTGTCATACTAATGGCTACCGTAGATCTTCAAAAAATAGTTCAAATTACAGAACAGCAGCATCTGTAAAGAAGAAACTCCTTCACTTCACTACATTGTTGACTACGGTTTAAAAGAAGACTTTTTCAAAATCTTCAAAAGATAAAACATCTTCAACAAGTTGTGTTTAAGGCTTTCTTTCATCAGTTGCTGCAAACCTTATAAAGACTTGAAAAAACCAAAACACTAATAAACAAAACAAAAAATAATACATTATTCACACAAAATGTTGAACAACAGGTGTCCACTTGAACTGACCTGTCCATCATGGACAAGAAAAAACTCACTCAAACATCGGTGAGGGACCTAAAGTGGTCCCCACGGATTGAGGACTAAAAACAGCCCTTGGCCTTGAAGTGATACAGAGGGTTCGTGAAATCGGTTACAGTCAAATTGACGTTGGAGTATTAATCAAGTGTGCCGGGGATTAACGTGCGAACGGGCCCCAGGTCCCATATGTCAATATCTGGCAGGCGAACGGGCCTGTTTACAGATGCGCCCCCTAATTAGGGTCGCGTTAAATGGAATTAGATCAGTCTCCGCTGCCAATTGTGTTTTGATTGGACTAGTGTTATTTATACAGTGCGGTGCAGTTTTGTAATGTTCACCTTTATTACTAAAACTGAAATATGTAAATTGAGTTTACAGAACGGTTTTAACCGTTTTAGCCACGACACTGTGCGGTCACGTGACTGTGTATGTACAGTTTTGTTTGTACGTTTTGTCAATTTTTAATTTGCTCAAGGAGGGTCCTAATGCATAGCAAAGGGCATATTTATATCAAAGGACCTTAAATTAAGTGAAATAAGTGCAAAAAAAGCAATTTAAAATTTTTCATTTTTCAGAAAAATTGAAAGAATGGGGGGGTATTAGGGGTCTTTTTTTACTACTTTTTGAAATTCAATATCTCGGTAACCTGAAGAGCTAGAGAGGCCAGTTTTGGCTCATTTTGTAGTATTTTTTATCCTCTTTCTAATGGCGTTTTAGCGAAATCTATAAGAGTTCAAATAAAAAAGTTACAATCATTCAAAAATTGAAAAATAGCTATTTATGTAACCAGTTAAGAAAAGTTCGATTTTGTGTAACGAATGAATGTTTGTAGGGCGAGCGCAGCGAGGTCCTACAATTTGAATGAGTTACACAATAAGACATTTTCGAAACGTGTTGCATACATAATTTTTTCTAATTTTGACCAAAAAGCGGTAAAAACCATCTTTTAAAGTGATTTAACACAAATATTCACTTTCATAGCACCTTGTATAAACAGTGACAACGACATGTTATGATGGATGTCGCCCATATGTTTCTACGGAAATGCATAAAAACAGGGAGTGATGAAATGAACTTTTCTTAACCAGTTACATAAAGTGATCACTTTATGTAACTAGTTACATAAAGTAAAACGTTTTGTCACTCTAATCAGTTTTGAAAAGTGTCACTTTATATGCCATAATTAGAAAAATACCATTTTTGCAAAAAGTGCAATTTTGGCAATTTTTTATTTTGCTCCAGGAGGGTTCCAATGCACAGCAAAGGGCATATTTATACCAAACGACCTTAAATTAGGTGAAATAAGTACAAAAAAAGCACTTACAAATTTTTCATTTTTCAAAAAAATTTAAAGAATGGGGGGGTATTAGGGGTCTTTTTTTACTACTTTTTTAAATTCAATATCTCGGTAACATGAAGAGCTAGAGAGGCCAGTTTTGGCTCATTTTATAGTATTTTTTATCCTCTTTCTAATGACGTTTAAGCGAAAATCTATAGGAGTTCAAATAAAAAAGTTACAATCATTTAAAAATTGAAAAAATAACCACATTTTTGCAAAAGTGCAATTTTGGCTATTTTTTATTTTGCTCTAGGATGGTTCCAATGCACAGCAAAGGGCATATTTATATCAAAAGACTTTAAATTAAGTGAATAAGTGCAAAAAAAACACTTTAAAATTTTTCATTTTTCAGAAAAATTGAAATGAATGGGGGGGTATTTAGTGCTTTTTTTGCTACTTTTTGAAATTCAATATCTCGGTAACATGAAGAGCTAGACATGCCGGTTTTGGCTCATTTTATAGTATTTTTTATCATTTTTTCAAATGACGTTTAAGCGAAATTTATAGGAGTTCAAATAAAAAAGTTACAATCATTCAAAAATTGAAAAAATACCAATTTTGCAAAAAGTGCAATTTTGGCAATTTTTTATTTTGCTCCAGAACGGTTCTAATGCACAACAAAAGGCATATTTATACCAAAGAACCTTAAATTAAGTGAAATAAGTGCAAAAAAAGCACTTTCAAATTTTTTATTTTTCAGAAAAATTGAAAGAATGGGGGGGTATTAGGGGTCTTTTTTATTACTTTTTGAAATTCAATATCTCGGTAACATGAAGAGCTAGACATGCCGGTTTTGGCTCATTTTGTAGTTTTTTTTATCCTTTTTCTAATAGCGTTTGAGTGAAATCTATAGGAGTTCAAATAAAAAAGTTACAAAGACTCAAAAATTAAAAAAATTACATTTTTGCAAAAAGTGCAATTTTGGAAATTTTTTATTTTGCTCCAGGAGAGTTTCAATGCACAGCAAAGGGCATATTTATACCAAAAGACCTTAAATTAAGTGAAATAAGTACAGAAAAAGCACTTTAAATTTTTCATTTTTCAAAAAGAATTGAAAGAATTTGATTAATTATCTAAATCTAAACACAGTGGTCTAAAAAGTCAAAAGCTATAGTTTTTTATGGTACTGTACAACAAAAAAGTTGACAGTGATGCTCAACTCTTCAACATTCACTTTTGACGATGCAGTGGGTTTAAGACCTTCAAATTTCTGGATAAAGTCAAAAACCAGAAATTTGACCAGACTTGTGAAATTTTAAGCAATCATTTTGACTAATTTTAGTTTTCAACCAATTACAATCTTATGTACGTTTCAGTTATAATCTTCTTTCTATTTTCCTGTTATAATTTCTATTTTTGAGATATTTTAGAAGTAACTATAGTTTTTAAATTAAGTAATTATAACAGACTAGAACTTGCCCAATATAGCGTGACAACATTTCAATTTTAATTCACCAATCTTCTCGAACGAAAAGATTACATGTGTATCGACCTAATGGAATTATCCATGCCCTTTTGACTCTGATCAATAATCGTTTAGCCTCAGCCAGCGTAAAAACCTCACAAAACACCCTTTTGACAACCACGTAAAATATCTACGATAAGATTAATCTCCCTTTAATGTAATAGATTTTTAATTTGCTTGACCACATGGTACGTTATATCGACGACCCTAAACTTTGCGAAGGGATTTGCCACCCTGCCCTTAGAACTTTCTATCGTAGTGCCACCACTTTATCCTCACTATAATACAAATTAATACGGCGGAATTAAGTTGAGACACACTACTACCATGCCCTTAATCCTTCGTTTGTCTGTCCCACTCTGATGCATCGTAGTGCAGGGATGTTGCGTCCTTCTTGTGGACCCTAAACGACATTCGATTCAAAAATATTTTGTAGCACTTTACATATGGCCCTAGTTGGGACGCGTTAAAAGGGAGCCGGTACTCTATTGTTATTGAAATTACTTTTTTTAGTGTAATACCAGGCATTAAGTGATTAGGTTTGATTTTAGTCATTAGTAATTGAAACTTTTACGATTGCAGATTTACGAACTTCACCAGGAAGCGTAGATTGCTACAACACCGAAAACGAACATCCTCTAGCGTTATGCCTGCCCAATTCCCAGACTTTGGTCCAAGCGTCTCGAACTCCTCCACCTCCATGGAGTTTACCGACGAAAAAAGGTACTCCAGGGTTGATTTGCGTGGTCTGCGGTGACACATCTTCAGGAAAACACTATGGAATTTTGGCCTGTAACGGTTGTTCCGGGTTTTTCAAACGCTCTGTACGCCGGAAGCTGATTTACAGGTGAGCACGCCACTGACACCGGAAATGACATAATAGAAAATCCAGAAGGGAGGGGGGGGGGAACGATAAAAATAATAGAAATCGATCTCGCTCTCGACACCGGGATTGGAAAACTTTTAACGAATGGGATTTGGAAAAATGACGTAATTTGTAGCGCGGAGACATCGCCTCGGTCTGATGATACTTCTCTTTTGTTTCCGAAACAATATCTCATTTGTTCTGATTGGGTTATGACCCAATAAAGCCCCCCTTTCGGATATATCAGTGTTTTTTTTCCGACGGAAACATTGTGCGCTTACTAATGGTTGTTCTCATCGGATGTATGGTTTAAAGTCGCTTGAAATACTTTACCGTCTTTATAGGATTCACCGTAAGCGTTGACAGTTGCAGTAAGCAAAATACGACCATAAAAGCAACACATTTTATGGTCAGAAATAAATTTTTCTTGATTGCCCCGAATATCTCAAAAACTGTATCCTACAGCACATAGTAGACCACTGTGTACCCTCTAACAAGCATAATTAAATATTAACGTACAGGTGCCTTGACTAGCGCCATATTGGTTCACCACTTTTGTCACCTGTTTTGGCTTCCTGTGCTCCTTTGGTTTACATTATTTTTAATCATTGAGCAAGTTTTTATTGAAAGTAATGACAACTTTGATTCTGAATATCTCATAAACTGTGCCCTTTTAATACTAGTTATAGAATAATCCTGGATTATTTAAATGCATATAAAATCTTCTGGAGATTGCCTCATAATGATCTGGAAAGGAAATAAAATGTCTCAAAACTTGGGAAAAAAACTTAAGGAATTTTTGATCAAGAAACCCAAAATTGGACTTTTTCTTGACATTGTTTCTTATATTTCCAGCTTAAAAAGTGCCCCGAAAGTCTTGAAATTGACTTTTAAAATATCTAAGTTAGATGCTAAAAATTAGGGTTTTATATAAATTTTCATGTCCCAGACATTTTTTTCAACAATAATTCCAGTTTAAAAATTGATTTCAACTTAAGTTTGACTTTCAAACGTTGAAAATTTACTTGGATTCTGGTTTTTTGGTCTAACAAGTTAACTTTCAACTTATGACCAAAAAATTAAACTTTTCAGTAAACTTTTAAGTTCCTGAACGTTGATTTTCACATTTCCAGCTTAAAAAAGTGTTCTGGCAGCTTTGAAATTGACTTTCAAACGTTGAAAATTTACTTGTAAGCTTCTTTCTTGGTCTAACAAGTTAACTTTCAGCTTCTGACCGCAATTTCCACACTTTCAGCTACAAAAACTGCTTGAAAAGCCCAAAATTAGACTTTTCAGTTCACGTTTTTACTTAGAAGTTCCTGAACGTCAATTTTCACATTTCCTGCTTAAAAAAGTGTTCTGGAAGCTATGAAATTGACTTTTCGAAAATTTAAACGTTGAAAATTGGCTGAGAAACTTGTGATTCAAGTATCAAGTCAATTTATAGTGTTTGACTGCCATTGCCGGCAGTTTAGCTTTAAAAATTTTAGTTAAATACTAGAAATTAAGGTTTTATGTCAGTTTTTATGTCCCAGACATTGTTCTTTTTCTAAACAATTGCAATTGAAGTATCAAGTCAAAATTAATTTTAATTATTTGAGTTTGACTTTCAAACGTTCAAAATTTACCTGAAAGCTTGTTTTTTGGTCTAACAAGTTAACTTTCAACTTGTGACAGCAAAATTAGACTTTTCAGTAAACTTTTAAGTTCCTGAACGTTGATTTTCACATTTCCAGCTTAAAAAGTGTTGTGGCAGCTTTGAAATTGACTTTCAAACGTCGAAAATTTACTTGGAAGCTTCTTTCTTGGTCTAACAAGTTAACTTTCAGCTTCTGACCGCAATTTCCACACTTTCAGCTACAAAAACTGCTTGAAAAGCCCAAAATTAGACTTTTTAAGTTCCTGAACGTTGATTTTCACATTTCCAGCTTAAAAAAGTGTTCTGGAAGCTTTGAAATTGACTTTTAAACGTTGAAAATTTACTTGGAAGCTTCTTTCTTGGTCTAACAAGTTAACTTTCAGCTTCTGACCGCAATTTCCACACTTTCAGCTACAAAAACTGCTTGAAAAGCCCAAAATTAGACTTTTAAGTTCCTGAACGTTGGTTTTCACATTTCCAGCTTAAAAAGTGTCCTGGCAGTTTTGAAATTGACTTTTAAACGTTGAAAATTGGCTGAGAAACTCGTGATTGAAGTATCAAGTCAATTTACAGTGTTCTGATTGCCATTGCCCTGCATTTAGCCTTAAAAAATTTAGTTAAATACTAGAAATTAAGGTTTTATGTCAGTTTTTATGTCCCAGACATTGTTTTTCTACAATTGCAATTTAAAAATTAATTTTAATTATTTGAGTTTGACTTTCAAACGTTGAAAATTTACCTTGGAAAGCTTGTTTTTTGGTCTAACAAGTTAACTTTCAACTTCTGACCGAAAAATTAAACTTTTCAGTAAACTTTTAAGTTCCTGAACGTTGATTTTCATATTCCAGCTTAAAAAGTGTTCTGGCAGCTTTGAAATTGACTTTCAAACGTTGAAAATTTACTTGGAAGCTTCTTTCTTGGTCTAACAAGTTAACTTTCAGCTTCTGACCGCAATTTCCACACTTTCAGCTACAAAAACTGCTTGAAAAGCCCAAAATTAGACTTTTAAGTTCCTGAACGTTGGTTTTCACATTTCCAGCTTAAAAAGTGTTCTGGCAGCTTTGAAATTGACTTTCAAACGTTGAAAATTTACTTGGAAGCTTGTTTTTTGGTCTAACAAGTTAACTTTCAACTTCTGACAGCAAAATTAGACTTTTCAGTAAACTTTTAAGTTCCTGAACGTTGATTTTCACATTTCCAGCTTAAAAAAGTGTTCTGGCAGCTTTGAAATTGACTTTCAAACGTTGAAAATTTACTTGGAAGCTTCTTTCTTGGTCTAACAAGTTAACTTTCAGCTTCTGACCGCAATTTCCACACTTTCAGCTACAAAAACTGCTTGAAAAGCCCAAAATTAGACTTTTAAGTTCCTGAACGTTGGTTTTCACATTTCCAGCTTAAAAAGTGTCCTGGCAGCTTTGAAATTGACTTTCAAACGTTGAAAATTTACTTGGAAGCTTCTTTCTTGGTCTAACAAGTTAACTTTCAGCTTCTGACCGCAATTTCCACACTTTCAGCTACAAAAACTGCTTGAAAAGCCCAAAATTAGACTTTTAAGTTCCTGAACGTTGGTTTTCACATTTCCAGCTTAAAAAAGTGTTCTGGCAGCTTTGAAATTGACTTTTAAACGTTGAAAATTGGCTGAGAAACTCGTGATTGAAGTATCAAGTCAATTTACAGTGTTCTGATTGCCATTGCCCTGCATTTAGCCTTAAAAAATTTAGTTAAATACTAGAAATTAAGGTTTTATGTCAGTTTTTATGTCCCAGACATTGTTTTTCTACAATTGCAATTTAAAAATTAATTTTAATTATTTGAGTTTGACATTTCCAGCTTAAAAAGTGTTCTGGCAGCGTTGAAAATTTACAAACGTGGTCTAACAAGTTAACTTTCAGCTTCTGACCACAATTTCTATACTTTTTAGCAACAAAAACTGCCTGAAAACCGCAAAATTTATACTTTTCAGTAAAGTTTTTAAGTTCCTGAGTATTGATTTTGAAATTGAAATTAAGTATAAAGTCCAATTTCAGGTTTGTGCCTCCATGCTTCTAGAATTAAAAACTTACGAAATCAGTGTTGTGATATACCCAAATACTGCACATCTAGACTGCACACAGATATATTGAATTCTCTAGACAGAATTTCTGCTATTGTCGGAAAGCAGGAATTTTCCAATGCTCCACTTGAAACTTCCGCTCGTTTTCCAGTTTCATGACCGTCCAGATTGAGGTTTTACTGTTTCCTATTTGCTTTAACGAGTCCGTTCCAGGTTTCGCTATTTTATGAAGGATTTTATTGAGCGAGTTTACTGCAGTTTTGCCGTTAAAATCCGTAGAGAGGCGGAACAAATAAAACTTAATCCGTACCCACTCTACTTGCTTGATTAAGTGCTGAAAAGTCAAGAAAAAACTTCTTCGCGTTCCAAAGCCGTAAAATCCAATGAACTATAATAGGGCCGCAAAAGGGACTCAAAAAGGCAGATGGGAGAAATGGAAAGCCTGCCCGTTTCATCCTGGAGGGATTTAGAAAAATACGTTCTTTGAGTCTGACAAAGCCTGCGCTCTCCGATTCCCTCTCACTCCCAATCGTATTCCCAAACGTTTTTCAGAGAGGGACAGAGCAACAGCGTTTCCGACGCTATTAAATTGGAGATATACTGTCACTTGGAAAAGGTCTTGGAAAATGATTAGTGCCAGTCAAAGTACAATAAAAAAAGTAAAACCACTTAAGTCGGTCTCTTTCGTTGGCGGAAAGAAAATCAGGAAATGTCTTCGGGGATTCATTTAAACGAAAAGAATTATTATTTTTTGGTTTTGTTGGTCCAGTGGCGTCCACTTACACCAACAATCTTAACATTCCCCATGTAGCACTCAAGTCTAGTATCCAAAATTATTGACCGATCGTTCCGGTAACGAGTTGGTGATTCGATTTCTCTAACCGGATTAGAGGACACAAAGGCCGAGTGGCACGCAATCCGTGCACACTCAGTAATTGATTTTGCTTTACACTGTGGCAATTCATTTGTCCGCTTCGAACTTTGTTAGCTTCGGAAAGAACACGGACAACCGGCTTGAGTGCAAACGCTTTTGTTGTGCTTTTTGTATCTTTCGACAGGGAAAAGCTTCAATAATTCCCCAACTAGACAATCATTTTATTAACATTATTAAAATCAAATATCAAATTAAATAAGAGTAACAATTTGGGTTGAAAAAGTAGTCCTAAAAGATTTCATTCGGTGTCTATGGCGTCACTAGTGTCTAAATGTTTGACACAAATAAAGAAACCAAAGTTGTACAAATCCTCTAAAAAATATATTTTCTTACAGATTATTATTTGTTATTATTGGGTTTTAATACTATTTTATCAGTCTTTCTATGTCTCTCCGTTTCTTTCAAACTACCACTTTTTCGGCCGATCAAAACTGTATTCTGACAGTTATCTGGGCTTATAAGCCGTGGTCCATTGGAAGTGGTCCATAGGAAGAAATTCCATTGCACCACGTCTTATAAGCCCGGATAACTTTAATAAACATAATTTTCTTTGAAAAATAATAAATAACCAAAAAATTGGCCGGAAAATAGAGTAGCGCAAGTGAACAAGCTTTTTTAAAGATGTCACAATTTGACAGCTTCTAACTTGGTTCCTGTGACAGTTTGAAGGTTTGTTCCAACGTTTTATTCAAATTCTTTCCTTTTTATCTGTCTAGTTTTCTTTTGTTAACTGTCATTGCTATTTCTCTATCTGCTTCTCTTTCTCTTTTTCCCTGAAACTGTCACTTTTTTTGCCTTTCTTTAAAGATGACAGGTGTCTTTATTTGACACGTGCTAACTTGGTTCCTGTGACAGTTCGAATGGTTTGTTCCAACGTTGGTTCCTGTGACAATTAGGAGGTTTGTTCCAACGTGTTCTTCAAATTCTTTCCTTTTTATCTGTCTAGTTTTCTTTTGTTAACTGTCATTGCTATTTCTCTATCTGCTTCTCTTTCTCTTTTTCCCTGAAACTGTCACTTTTTTTGTCTTTCTTTAAAGATGACAGGTGTCTTTATTTGACACGTGCTAACTTGGTTCCTGTGACAGTTAGGAGGTTTGTTCCAATGTTTTTTTAAAATTCTTTCTTTTTTTACTACCTAACCTAACCTAACCTAAAACTTGGTTCCTGTGACAATTAGGAGGTTTGTTCCAACGTGTTCTTCAAATTCTTTCCTTTTTATCTGTCTAGTTTTCTTTTGTTAACTGTCATTGCTATTTCTCTATCTGCTTCTCTTTCTCTTTTTCCCTGAAACTGTCACTTTTTTTGTCTTTCTTTAAAGATGACAGGTGTCTTTATTTGACACGTGCTAACTTGGTTCCTGTGACAGTTAGGAGGTTTGTTCCAATGTTTTTTTAAAATTCTTTCTTTTTTTACTACCTAACCTAACCTAACTTGGTTCCTGTGACAATTAGGAGGTTTGTTCCAACGTGTTCTTCAAATTCTTTCCTTTTTATCTGTCTAGTTTTCTTTTGTTAACTGTCATTGCTATTTCTCTATCTGCTTCTCTTTCTTTTTTTCCCTGAAACTGTCACTTTTTTTGTCTTTCTTTAAAGATGACAGGTGTCTTTATTTGACACGTGCTAACTTGGTTCCTGTGACAGTTAGGAGGTTTGTTCCAACGTTTTTTTAAAATTCTTTCTTTTTTTACTACCTAACCTAACCTAACCTAACCTAACCTAACTTGGTTCCTGTGACAATTAGGAGGTTTGTTCCAACGTTTTCTTCAAATTCTTTCCTTTTTATCTGTCTAGTTTTCTTTTGTTAACTGTCATTTCTATTTCTCTATCTGCTCTAATTATTTCTTTCTCTTTCTCTTTTCCCTGAAACTGTCACTTTTTTCTGTTTCTTTCAAAATGGCAGGTGTCTTTATTTGACACGTGCTAACTTGGTTACTACAACAACTAAAAATTTGCTCAAACGTCAAAATACTGCTAGTAGTTTTCAGTTTTCTTTTGTCACCTCCTAACTTGGTTCTTGTGACAGTTAGAAGGTTTGTTCCTACGTTTTTTTTTAAATTCTTTTTTTTACCTAAACCTAACCTAACCTAACCTAACCTAACTTGGTTCCTGTGACAATTAGGAGGTTTGTTCCAACGTTTTCGTCAAATTCTTTAATTTTTATCTGTCACAAAAGAAAACTACTTTTGTTAACTGTCATTGCTATTTCTCTATCTGCTTTAATTATTTTTCTCTCTTTCTTTATTTCCCTGAAACTGTCACTTTTTTCTGTTTCTTTAAAGATGGCAGGTATCCCTATTTTACACTAAAAATTAGCTCAAACGTCAAAATATTGCTCGTAGTGTCAGCTTTCTTTTTTTATCTTAACAAAATTTTTCTTAAAAAAATACAGAATAACCCAGATATTTGTCATGAAATACAACAGTGTAACTGTAGTAGAAATATGGAAAATGTCACAAATTGACAGCGTCTAACTTGGTTCTTATTACAGTAAGGGGGTATGGTTTTAGGCTGGAAATTTAAAAATCAACGTTCTGGGACTTAAAAGTTTACTGAAAAGTCTAATTTTGCGGTTTTCAGTTTGTTTTTGTAGTTGAAAGCTGAAAGTTAACTTGTTAGACCAAAAAACAAGCAGTATTGTAAAATTTTCAGAGTTTGAAAGTCAAACTCAAATCATTGAAATCAATTTTTAAACTGGAATTGTTGAAAACAATGTCTGGGACATGAAAAATTACAGAAAACCCTAATTTCTAGTATATAACTTAGATTTTAAAGGCTAGAAGCATGGCAATGGCAGTCAGAACACTGAAATTAACTTTATACTTCAACCACAAGTTTCTGAGACAATTTTCAACATTTGAAAGTCAATTTTTAAGCTGGAAATGTCAAAGAAATCATTGCCAAGAAAAACTCTAATTTTGGGATTTTTGATCAAAAATGTTTCATTCAAATTCAAGTTTGCTCTGTTTTTTTTTCACAGGGTGGTTCAAATTGATTGTAGGATACTTGATAGGTAGAAAGTACATACAAAATAAACGCCAAAGTGTGATATACCCAAAAGTTGAAAAGTGCCCCCTTTCGGAGCTAGTGGGCGCTAAGTATATGCACCAAGAATAAAAAATTATCTTAATTAATAAACTAAAATAAAACTCATATGAAATTTGGCATGCTTGTTCATCATTTTGAAGTAATTATTTGGCGTTTTTTTTCCAATTTTTTAAAATAATCTGGACAGGTACTATTTTTTTTCATTATGGATTAGCGTATAAAAATGACGGTATCAGAAAAACTATGCAAAATGAAAAGAAATGTTCAAACAAACCTTTCTTAGAAAAAAGTATGGGCTATCACATGTGAATGATCTAAAATTACGGTTTAAAGAAATTTAAAGCTGTCAAACTTTTTGAACAGTATTTGTCCAGATTATTTTAAAAAACTGAAAAAAGTTCTAAATGATTACTTCAAAATGGTGAACACGCATGGCAAATTTAATTTCAAGACTTTTTTTCGTCTGGGAATAAAAAATAAAAAAATGGTTTTAGTGGCTCACCTTTAAGGTGCTCTAACTCCGCTAGGGGGCACTTTTCGACTACAGTTTATATGACACTTGGGAGGAGATTATTTTTAATGTACTTTCCACTCTTGAATTATCGTACAATTAATTTGAACCACCCTGTATAGACTTAGCATTATTAGGTTCTTCTTTAAGTTTATTTACAAAATTGCAAAATTTTCAATTTGTTGCAGTTTACATCGATTTTACGATTCGCTGTAAATAAATCCGTTCTTGTAAGTAACTTCCGGAAATGCTCCCTTTTTAAAAAAGATTGCATATTAAGCAAATTGCTTTGACTGTCGAAATGCAATTTTGCTTTAGTTATGATTCAAGACGGAGAGACACGTTTGAACGAACTTCCAATTCGTAATGGAAAGGCGTTTTGTGATTTTATTTTTGCCTGAAAATCCTCCCTCAAGAGGAAATTCCATCAAATAGTACACGACTAAGCTTCGGGTTCGATCCCTAAAAAGTTATTAATTTATATCCCCCACGATGGCGTAGCTTGAACGGCAAGTGTCGCTTGTCCGCTACTGCACCTGTGTCCCCTTTCATTTAAACGGGAAACCAGTTTGCAGGCGACTCGTTTACTCTATCCTCTCCTACAAAATTTCATATTAAACTATTTTTCTTTATAATATTGTATATTTTCAGGTGTCAAGCAGGAACAGGTCGTTGTATAGTCGACAAAGCTCATCGAAATCAATGTCAGGCGTGCAGACTCAAGAAATGCCTGGCGATGGGGATGAACAAAGACGGTGAGTGCCCTTTTCCGTCTCCCTTTTCATCCCTAATTTCGTGCGTTAACTTAAAGCCGGTGCTAAGTTTGCAAAGTGACGTTATTAAATTATTGCTTTGGCGGATAACGGATTTTGGCATGGTTTTGTGACTAAAAATTAAGTTAAGGAAATTCCGAGGGATGTCTGAAATTACGATTCGGGGGACGTCGCGACGCCGACGGGGTGTTAACTCCCCTAAGCGGGGGAACCTTTAAAATGTTGTTTTGTTCAGTAACAACATGTGAACCGTGCAGCGATTTACGCAAATATTACACTAACTAAACTAAAATCTAAGAATTCTGTGCAAAGTCGAAATAGTATATTTCATTACCAGTACAGAAATGAGGATTTTTCCGTGCGCGCGTGACAAATTCTCGTGTGAGGCGCAGCCGAACACGGGAAGTCATGCAAGAACGGAAAATCCATTTCTGGACGAGTAATGAACGATATTTTTTATTATACTTAGGTACCTGAAATCAACATAAACAAAAAATATCGCAAAAAATTATTAAGAAAATCGGGAATATTTATTTTTATTTTTAAAACAGTAAAAATGTAAGTACATACAACTCAAATTAACAAAAAAAATACAAGTAGGTAATTCTAAGAAAATTAATTTTGGACAGAACCGTTATTATTAATAGTAATATTTATTGTACAATTCGTATTATTGTTGAAGCTCAATCCCTTTTGCATTTCTTTTTGTTGAACTAAAGACTCTGCTAAAGATGTTGAAGCGGAGTGTTCGTGTGTGCTTTGGTTCTCTTGATTGACTGTTACAGATGTTGTAGTTTCCAAGTTACAAGGGCTAAACAACTTCCGTGATACTTCAATTTTTCTTTGTATGGACTCTTCTATATATCCTTCTGCTACATTGGAAGAAAGCCATCCTCCGTGTCTTTTCAAAGTGAGCAAATCACCGCCGTTTTCCACCAACATGGTTGCCGAAGAGCGCCTTAGCCCATGTCCGGTATATTCTTCGGGATTTTTTAGTTTTAGGTATTTTGCAACAAGTTTTGGAATACCACTGATAGTATGGCACCCAACATGTTGAGCGTAACATCTTTGGTTTCGGTATGCAACAAATAATCTTCTACTCTTCATATGTTTAGGGCGGAGATCTGCGTATTTACGGTAAATTGTACAGGGATCGAATTTGCAATTTTCATTGGTAATGGTAAAACTTCTTGACCTGTGAGTTTTTCCATCTCGTAAGAACACGACAAGGAAACGCCCATTATCTTCCACATCATCTAAACTCAAACGTATTAAATCATCTCAACACTAAAATTACTTTTGCTAGTAGATATTCTCCATCTGAAGCTTCACATAAAAATTTGGTTACTTGTTCTGCTGTAAGAATCTTGGATTTCTTTGGTATATATCCTACAGCTTGTCGTTTCAAAAAAGCAATCGTTTTTGGATATTGATGGTGAGTATTTTCTTTTATTGCCAAACAACTCTTTAACATAGAGAATCGACTCCATAAAGTGGAGGATTTCATAGTGTTGGCTTTTTCAGAAAAATATACTAAAAGAATATCGTCACTCACAATTTTGATTCGTTTCTGAGTCCGCCATTCGGTAAAACTGTTATATTCTTGTTCATATCTCAACCTGGATTTCACTGGTAATAAATCTGCACTCACTTCTGCCGCTCGTTGTAAGATATTTTCGGGAATATCCCGATTTTCTTCACAATCTGAATTCATTTTTGCAAAATGTAATAAATACATAAATACTTAATTTTCACTGACAGAAAATAAAATTTGTCATTAATAAATAAATCGTTGCTATAGACACATTACTCGTTTCTTTTTTTTCTTCGGGTTGCCATAGGATATCTAGTATCATGGATATCTATGTTTATTATTAAGCGCACGGAAAGAGGGATCGGGAAAAAATTTCCGTGCGCTGTTCCGAAAATGTCATATTTACTGTATTTTATAAACAGTTGAAAATGTAGTATTTTCTGTTAAGTATAATAAAAAACTTATTTTGATATTCCTGACCAAAACCCTTGGAGTGAATCCATCCTATTCAGTATGCAGGACGCGGGATCGTTGAAGAACTTCGCAGGTCCCGTAATATTCTCACTTCTCCTATAGGACCTCTCCTTCCTAACTTTCATCCTTCACCCTCGTCAGTTTAACTCAAAACTGGGATTAGGCAAGTTGCCGAAGGTTTCCGCTTCAGTTTTCCTTCGTGCTGGGAATTTGGTTGTTTTCCAACCCGGCATACGCGTGCGAAAACGTTACGTAACCGAAATGTAGCCGAGTTACAAATGTAAATTGCTTTAGGCTTTGATCGTTCCCCTTTTTGGAGGTTTTTTTTTTTTGGTAACCTAACGTGACATTGCGCTCAATTATTTTGCATACGTTCCGGAACCTTGGAGCGGTTTAGGGCCGACACGTGCAGGGCTCTATTTGGCAAAGGGGTAATTTGGGCGCGTAAACGACCTCCTGCTGGTGAAAAAACGTCCGGTTATTGTCACGTCCCGATGTTTTTGCCGCAATTTGCCTATATGCGAGATAATGATGTTAACACGTTTTCCCTTCGATGATTCTTTGAGAACTTTTAAGCAAACCATCAAGCCACACTAATAAGAGATTATGTTAGTTAGAACAATTTTACTCATCACTTATTAATGCTTCTGACGTCTAGACTAGACAATGTAAACTGCATAATAATAAAAAGCTTTTAAATTACATTTAAATTACACTAATCATCAATGAAATACTAACTACACTTTTAAATAATATCAATAAAACAGTCATAAGTTATGACAATTTTTGCTTAACTTTTGAGTCTATTCTGGAGGGTAATAAAAGGCTTTGCAATTAAATGCTATATTAACCTCTTTAGTTAAACAAGAACTATTACATTTACCAAGTAAATTAAACATTTTCATAATTTCTTTATGTATGACACACTTTTAATTAAATGCCACAAATTGTCAGTTTGTACTGCGATAGTTAAAACAAAAAATAACCAAAAACCATGCAAAGTATCTTAAAATACGAAACGAAACAAGATTACAATTTTGGTGATATTTTCAATTTTTAAAAACTGCATTAGATTTTTAAAAATTTTCAAAAAAAAAAGTGAAAGAAGGTATATGAAGGGTTTTTTGTTTACTTTTTGAATTATGCAAATATTTCCATTTATAATATTTATAAAAATGCAATTTTCGATCCGGCAACATTGTAAAGACAGTCACGTGACCATAAAAAAGGAAGTTTGAGCTGTGAAAATTTTCTAAATGAGATTTAGACTTTGGTACAAGTTTTAATGGTAAAATACAAGCCACGTGATTTTGGAAATGCAATTTTTGACCTGTCAGCACTGTATGGACCAATTGACACTAGTCAACAACAGTCACGTGACCATAAAAAAGGTAGCCTGAATTACAAAAATGTTCAAAATCTGATTTAAACACTTATGAAAGCAAAAATTGTAAAATACAAGTCACTCAACACAAATACAACCAAAAAATGGTAATATTTGAGCTGGCAACACTGTACAATGCAAAGTATCTTAAAATACGAAATAAAACAACATTATAATTTTGGTGATATTTTCAAATTTTTAAAAACTGCATTAGATTTTTAAAATTTTTCAAAAAAAAAGTGAAAGAAGGTATATGAAGTGTTTTTTGTTTACTTTTTGAATTATGCAAATATTTCCATTTATAATATTTATAAAAATGCAATTTTTGATCCGGCAACATTGTAGAAACAGTCACGTGACCATAAAAAAGGAAGTTTGAGCTGTGAAAATTTTCTAAATGAGATTTAGACATTGGTAAAAGTTTTAATGGTAAAATACAAGCCACGTGATTTTGGAAATGCAATTTTTGACCTGTCAGCACTGTATGGACCAATTGACACTAGTCAACAACAGTCACGTGACCATAAGAAAGGTAGCCTGAATTACAAAAATATTCAAAATCTGATTTAAACAGTTATGAAAGCAAAAATTGTAAAATACAAGTCACTCAACACAAATACAACCAAAAAATGGTAATATTTGAGCTGGCAACACTGTACAATGCAAAGTATCTTAAAATACGAAATAAAACAACATTATAATTTTGGTGATATTTTCAATTTTTAAAAACTGCATTAGATTTTTAAAAATTTTTTCAAAAAAAAAGTGAAAGAAGGTATATGAAGTGTTTTTTGTTTACTTTTTGAATTATGCAAATATTTCCATTTATAATATTTATAAAAATGCAATTTTTGATCTGGCAACATTGTAAAGACAGTCACGTGACCATAAAAAAGGTAGCCTGAATTACAAAAATATTCAAAATCTGATTTAAACAGTTATGAAAGCAAAAATTGTAAAATACAAATCACTCAACACAAATACAACCAAAAAATGGTAATATTTGAGCTGGCAACACTGTACAATGCAAAGTATCTTAAAATACGAAATAAAACAACATTATAATTTTGGTGATATTTTCAATTTTTAAAAACTGCATTAGATTTTTAAAAATTTTCAAAAAAAAAGTGAAAGAAGGTATATGAAGGGTTTTTTGTTTACTTTTTGAATTATGCAAATATTTCCATTTATAATATTTATAAAAATGCAATTTTTGATCCGGCAACATTGTAGAAACAGTCACGTGACCATAAAAAATGAAGTTTGAGCTGTGAAAATTTTCTAAATGAGATTTAGACTTTGGTACAAGTTTTAATGGTAAAATACAAGCCACGTGATTTTGAAAATGCAATTTTTGACCTGTCAGTACTGTATGGACCAATTGACACTAGTCAACAAAAGTCACGTGACCATAAGAAAGGTAGTCTGAATTACAAAAGTATTCAAAATCTGATTTAAACAGTTATGAAAGCAAAAATTGTAAAATACAAGTCACTCAACACAAATACAACCAAAAAATTGTAATATTTGAGCTGGCAACACTGTACAATGCAAAGTATCTTAAAATACGAAATAAAACAACATTATAATTTTGGTGATATTTTCAATTTTTAAAAACTGCATTAGATTTTTAAAATTTTAAAAAAAAAGTGAAAGAAGGTATATGAAGTGTTTTTTGTTTACTTTTTGAATTATGCAAATATTTCCATTTATAATATTTATAAAAATGCAATTTTCGATCCGGCAACATTGTAAATACAGTCACGTGACCATAAAAAAGGAAGTTTGAGCTGTGCGAATTTGCTAAATGAGATTTAGACATTGGTAAAAGTTTTAATGGTAAAATACAAGCCACGTGATTTTGGAAATGCAATTTTTGACTTGTCAGCACTGTATGGCCAATTGACACTAGTCAACAACAGTCACGTGACCATAAAAAAGGTAGCCTGAATTACAAAAATATTCAAAATCTGATTTAAACAGTTATGAAAGCAAAAATTGTAAAATACAAGTCACTCAACACAAATACAACCAAAAAATGGTAATATTTGAGCTGGCAACACTGTACAACGCAAAGTATCTTAAAATACGAAATAAAACAACATTATAATTTTGGTGATATTTTCAATTCTTAAAAACAGCCTTAGATTTTTAAAATTTTAAAAAAAAAGTGAAAGAAGGTATATGAAGTGTTTTTTGTTTACTTTTTGAATTATGCAAATATTTCCATTTATAATATTTATAAAAATGCAATTTTCGATCCGGCAACATTGTAAAGACAGTCACGTGACCATAAAAAAGGAAGTTTGAGCTGTGAAAATTTTCTAAATGAGATTTAGACATTGGTAAAAGTTTTAATGGTAAAATACAAGCCACGTGATTTTGGAAATGCAATTTTTGACCTGTCAGCACTGTATGGACCAATTGACACTAGTCAACAACAGTCACGTGACCATAAAAAAGGTAGCCTGAATTACAAAAATATTCAAAATCTGATTTAAACAGTTATGAAAGCAAAAATTGTAAAATACAAGTCACTCAACACAAATACAACCAAAAAATGGTAATATTTGAGCTGGCAACACTGTACATACAGGCAAAGTGACAGTACAATTGAAACAGTCACATGACGATAAAAATGTAGTTACAACTGTCAAAAACTCGCTAAATTGACACCTGACAGAGGGCTCAACTCTGTCAAACTGTAAAAGTTCAAATTGATAAAGAAATTGAGTTTAAAAATTATTAAAACAGTCACGTGAACCTGATAAATACAATTTTAAACGTAAAAATGTTGCAGAACGTCAATGTTGAAACTGTAAAATTGAAAAAAATTGAGTTTTAAAATTATTAAAGCCGTCATGTGACTCTGTGTAATGCAGTTTTGACTTTGAAAATGTTGCGGAACGGCAAATTTCAACTGTCAAAAGTCAAATTAAATAAAACAGTCACGTGACACTACAAAAAAACTGTCAAATTTCAAATGTTAACAAGATAAAAACAAATGATGTTAAAAAATAGTTAAAATAGTAGTCAGAGGCTCAAACTGTTCACAAATGATATTTAAAAACTTCCTCATTGGAGAGAGGATTGAGAATTGCCAGTTCTTCCTTAATTTAAGTTCATATACTATTCGATCATATACAAGGCAATCATATACATTTTGTTTTCTCTTCGTCTTTTCTTCATTTAATTACTCTCATTATATACATCTTCAAACGTTGAGTTTTGAGTTTTTTTTTACGTTATGGCTAATTCTTAGTTTGTACAACATTGCAGCTCTATATTATAGAAAGTTTGAGCTGCAACAATCCATTAACTCTATTCCCCCTCTCTTCCTCTGTTCACTATAGAAACAGTAGAGCATCAAAAACAATTCCATCCCTCGGCAAATCGCGGCACTCCATGACCGTTTTATAACCATCAATTCAAGATTGTAAATTACGTTGGTGTAATACGCATGCGATTTTAGCTGCCGCCCGTTTAGACTGTGACCGGAGCGAATGGCGACGTCCGAGTTGGCGGCACAGTCTGGCGGTTTATCCCGGGAGTTTTGGCGGAGCGTTTGGTGGGAATTAACCAGCTTTGAATCGCATTAATCAGCGTCCCGTAAATCCGGGGGTATAGCTGTTTGTTACGAGGAACGGGATTTGGGAGAGCCGCCAGTTTGCCAAGTTTAATGGGGAACTGGCGACGCCATGTTGCCTTGTCGACGTTGATTGACAATTTTTGCGGCTCGATATATGGGAGTGGAAGCATTAATTATTATAAAACTCTCGTCCTTAATCAGTCTGTACTACTTTAACAATGGTAAAAATCATCATTTTCCAAGTCTTAACAAACGAGGAGCAAAACCTCGAGGCGGTTTAATTTCGACAGACAAACGAAGCCAATTTAAGCAAAACCGACTATATCCTTTGTCGTTCACCAATTATTACTTCATCCGTTAGTAAAGCGGCCTCTTCCTTTTGATTTTCCCCCGAGTTAACGATCCATATACAGGGCGACCCTATAAAACAACCAGGTAATTGGCAGGTGATATTTTTTGAAACCAGTAATTATTTCAGCTGTCCAGAACGAACGACAGCCAAGAAACACGGCCACCATTCGTCCGGAAACGTTAAGGGACATGAGCGCCGAACAGGAAAGGGCTTTAAGGGAGGCTGCAGTGGCTGTAGGGGTATTTGGGTAAGTTATCGAGATTGAACCAGCCGTAAACAAAAGCGATGTTTTAACGTATGACAAAAGGTAACTTTAACACGGTCATTATATCAAAATGCTTTGACTTCAAAGCGACGCCTCTCTGACAATCAAACTGTAAAATATTGCTTGATCAACTGCATTTTTGTTCTCAGGTGTATATTTAGACTTGGCAAGGGCTTGGCAGACCCTTTGTTTTGTTGGAAATATTTTACTATTATGTTACACGGTTCTACGTGAATGTAAACTTGTAAACCTAGTTCACCGGGTGCAGAAAGTCGTTCTGAACAATTTTGGTTTTTTTTTTGGAAATTGCTTCAAAATTTTGTAAATTCGGTATCTTTACCATTTTTGGGGTTTCAGCAACTGTAAATTTAGTCTACTGGGTGTAAAAGGTCATTTTAAACATTTTTGTAACCGTAACTTTAACCGTTTCGGAGATATTCGATTTTTCTTCTTTTTTTTTGGAAATTGCATCAAAATTTTGAAAATTCCGTATCTTTGCCATTTTTGGGATTTCAGCAACTGTAAACCTAGTCCACTGGGTGTAAAAAGTCATTTTGAATATTTTTGGTTTCTAGAAAAATTTGGGTAACTTTACCCGTTTACGAGATATACGACTTTTTTTACATTTTTTTTGAAAATTGCATCAAAATTTTGAAAATTCCGTAACTCCGCCATTTTTGGAGTTTCATCGACCGGAAAAAGCTCAAAATGTTCGTGTTGAACTGCTCTTTCAACTCATGCTAACTGCAACACGATTGAACATATACAGGGTGTTAAAAAAAAACAGTTAAATTAAAACTAGTGCTCTGCCAGTTGTGGCCGCGTTTACACGGTTCTACATAAATATAAACTTGTAAACCTAGTTCACCGTGTGCAGAAAGTCGTTCTGAACAATTTTGGTGTCTTGCAAAATTTCCGTAACTCTAACCGTTTCGGAGATATTCGATTTTTCTTCCTTTTTTTTTGGAAATTGTATCAAAATTTGGAAAATTCCGTATCTTTGCCATTTTTGGGGTTTCAGCGACTGGAAAAAGCTCAAAATGTTTGTCTTGAACTGCTCTTTCAACTCGTACTAACTGCAACAGGATTGATCACATACAGGGTGTACAAAAAACAAAAAAAAAAAAACGTTATACTTGAATCTGTTAGTGGTAACCGCGTGTTTCTGTTAAAAGCGAGGTCACGTGACGTTGATTATGCAATTTTGAGTTTGCAACACTGTAAAGACCTGTTGACATCTGTCAAAAACAGTCACGTGACCGTAAAAATGTAGTTTAAACGTTAAAAATTGGTAAATTAAATGTAGACATAATTGCAAAAGCTGAAATTGAAAGAGACACGTCACATGAGATTGGTAATGCAATTTTGAGCTTGCAACACTGTAAAGATCAGTTGACATCTGTCAAAAAGAGTCACGTGACTTTCAAAATGTAGTTTAAACGTAAAAAATTTGGCAAATCAACTTTAGACAGTTGTGAAAGCTGAAAGTGTAAAACACACGTCACGTGACGTTGATAATTCTGAGCTTGCAACACTGTAACGACCAGTTGACATCTGTCAAAAACAGTCACGTGACTCTCAAAATTTATAGTTTAAACATTTTTAGATAAATCAAAATTAGACTGTGTTTTTCTTATTTAAATCATAAATTATTAATAAATTTATTTTTGAAAGTACCTAAAATTGACAAAAAACAAGGTCAGCTCAAAAATGGTACCAATTATGTAGAAGTTGTTATTTTAATTTAATTTTTGTAAGCATTTGTTAGAAATACAGGTCAAGATTAGTGTTTTTATACAACACAAGTGTATGTAAGCGCTGTTCCTAATTTTACACGTCATCCTAGTTATATTTGATTTTTGTTACCCTTTAGGCTTGGTCTTTTATTACATACTTTTTTTACACTTATTAACTGTTTTTGCTAAGTAAATAACCGTAGTAAGCCAACACATATTTAAAAAATATGTAACTTAATTGCAACCATCTGAGAGAATATTGCAAAATTCCTATCCTCAATCACTCTGTTAGTTACATTTAACTGTTTGTCAAAAAAAATTGAATAGCAAACTTTAGATTTTCCCTCTCTTTCTATTGACCTATATAATCTTTTTGTAAGTTGCCACTGATTATAGTATACAGGGTGTGTCTGAAGTGTAGTCAAAAAATACAAAATTCGGTCTTAGACGATTAAGGTCCGTTTACAAAAATTTGACTGGTCAAAAATGCTCGAATTTCAAAGTCAGTGACTGGAAATGGCGACTGTTACAGCAAAACGGACACCAGGTGTGTGTTCTTCATGCCAAAATTAGTAAAAATGCTCACCTTGTTTGGCACACAAAATTTGGTTTTTTAAAAAGCCATTTTTTAAACCTCAAAAACACAAATTTTTGGAGCAATTCAGGGGCTTTCAACTGGTATATTGGATCACCTATATCTGGCTAAATAACCGAGTTACAGTTCAATTTCTTCTACAAACCAGACGTTTTGTACAACATATCAGAAACACTGTAAAACAATATACAGGGTGGTCCAGTTTTAAATGTCAATAATTCACCATTCGATAGCCCATCAAAAAATAAGTTAACATACATTATGTCATTTTTCTGAAAAAGGCTTCCTAAGGAAAATACAGTTCTTCAAATTTCACTTTAAAAAATCGGTTTTTTTTGTCATAATCAAATCATCAAATTTGGAACAAGCACTCATGAAATTAATACTCATTATGAATGACGTTTGCCCAAATTCTCCAGAAGCGTAGATACAGGAAGATGGTTTTCATGTTTTTGCCTTATTTTCTACGTCTTTGGATATTTTTCAAAAATTACAGTTTCTTTTAATTTCATTGTTCACGATGAAAAAGAAATTATCTCTTATAAAATTCGAATTTGAAACTTCGTTTACGAGATAATTCAGTTATTACGTTCAAAGACCCAAAACTAACCCAACCCAACTTAAAAATTGTCTTGGAAACGAAAAATTGACTAAAGAAGCCTAAAAAATTTTATTGTAGCCAGTTTTCATAGTTTCCAAATAAACTGAAATACTTTAGTTATGAAAATTGACTTAAAAAAGATAAAAATTTATTTCAGAAGCTTAAAAATTGTTTGTAACCAGTTTTAATACAAATTGAGAGACTTTAGTATTAAAAATTGATTTTTCTAGAATTTTTGAGTACAAATTCATACATTTAAACCTTAAAAATTGACTTGAACACCAAAAAGTGACTCTGAACTAATGAAAAGTGACATCAGAAGCTTAAAATTTTAGTAGGGAAACTGTAGCATGAAAAACTACTTTATCTAGAATTTTTTACTACAAATTCATACATTTCAACCTTGAAAATTAACTTGGACACCAAAAAGTGACTCTGAACCAATGAAAAGTGACATTAGAAGCTTAAATTTTGCATTTGAACTAAGTTTTCATAATTTGAAGACAAATTTCAATATTTTAGTCTTGAAAATAGTCTTAAATACAGGACATTGACATTAGATTGATAAAAATTGTCTTAAAAACTAACTTTTCATACTTTTTACTTTGCTTTTCATTTTCTTAGATTTCTGGACTATTTTTAGTGCTTCAAAATTGCTTTTAGCTTGGAAAATCGAAGTTATTGACATAGTAAACTTAAAAAAACAATTTTTACATTCTCCATAGACTTAAAATGTCAATCTATGCTTTTTTACTGTTAAATCGACTTCTAGACACCTCAGTGCTAAAAATTCAAGTATTTCTTAAAAATCTAGACTGTTTTTAGTGCTTTAAAATGCTTCAATACTATCTTTTGACTTATCAGGCCTAAAAGCCAGTTTGTACACTATTTCAAGCTTAGCTTCTTTACTATTAAATTTCTACACTCATAGGTGCAATAAATTGTAGTATCTCTAAGAAATTCAGACTGTTTTTAGTGCTTTTTAAGACTGAAAAATCGAGTTTAAGACTATTTCCACAAAGAAGTTTCTTCCGTAATAAAAGTAAAAAATTTTGGTACCAAATGCTACGATATTAGTCTTGAGAAGTAACATAGTCCGAAAATTTAATTTACTTCTAGTCTTGTTTCAGAAAACTGAGTTGTACACCAATTAAAGTCCTGAAAATAAACTTTTGGACTCTCTTTAGTCCTAGTAAAGTTAGTTTTAACCTTAGAAATCAACTTTTAGATTATTTTTAGTAGCAAAAAATTATTTCATGTACAATACAATCTTTGTCTTGATTTCCGGACTGTTTTTAGTTTTTACCAGGAAGGCAGTCTGAGAAAACGAATTAGAAGACTATTCCTAGTAGTTAATAGCAAATTTTTAGACTATTCAGTACAAATTTAGACTCTCACAAGTCTTGAATGTTCAGTTTTACACTATAAAACGATTTTTTAAATTGAAATTTGGTGGGCTGTATCTTAGGAAACGTTTTTCAGAAAAATTACATAATGCAAGTCAACTTATTTTTTGATTGGCTATCGAATGGTGAATTATTGACACTTAAAACTGGACCACCCTGTATTTAAAAATTCTAACATTTTTACTACATTGCAGGCCTCCTGTGTCATTAACAATGGCGCTTTCGCCAGCAGCTCGTTACGGTCAAACGTTTCTGCCCCCGATGCACCAAACCGCCATTTCCAGGGAACCCCATCGGGAACCCAGTCCTGGCAAGGACGCCAACGATAACAACACCAGCGACAATGACGGTAAGGTTCTTCTTTTTGTTTTGGTTCCAGACAACTCCTTCAAGTCATTAGGGCGAAGAAAAAAGGGGGGAAACGACGGGGTATAATAGAGTTATAAGTGTTTTATATTCAAAAAAGCGTGGGGAAATCCTGCCGGTCCCCGAGGAATAATTAGTAGCAGTGCATCAGCATCGGCGGATCCCTTCAGATTAAAACTCTCGATCCGGTTTCCATCGGAGGATTATCTCGCGCATAATTTTAGGAAAACTTTAACACGGCTAAGACTAAACGAATATTCAATCCTTTTTTTCTTGAAAAATTTATAAAATAAACTCATTTTTCAGAAGAAAGCATAGACGTGACAAACGAAGAAGACGACACGCCATCTTCAGGGTGTGGCGTGTCTTCAAGTAGCGGGCCTGTCAGGCCTGAACCCCAACCAGCATTGGCTACCACCCTCTATCCATCAAGTCATGAAACCATCTACGAAACATCCGCCCGATTACTGTTTATGGCGGTTAAATGGGCGAAAAATCTTCCCAGTTTTGCTAGTCTACCTTTTCGAGATCAGGTATTGTAGAGAAGATATTATTTAAAACTTAATCAGAAATAAAATAAAAAATGTTATTTAGGTCATTCTGCTCGAAGAAGCTTGGAGCGAACTGTTTCTTCTCAACGCCATTCAATGGTGCATGCCTTTGGACATTTCGGCCAGCCCTTTATTCAATCTGAACGAGCATAGCAAAAATGGTAATTCAACAGCTGACGTTCGAGTGTTAACCGACACTTTAATCCGGTTTAAGTCAGTCCACGTAGATCCAGCCGAATTTGCCTGTTTAAAGGCAATCGTCCTGTTTAGAGCCGGTTAGTATGCTATACTAAAAATCAAACAAAATAAAGATGACGTTTGACAGAGAAATGACGTTTGGTACCAAGATGTAAACTAACTTAACTGGTTAAAGCACCGCCCTCTGTACAAGAAAGCCTAGAATGTCACTTTTAATGGCGGCGTTAGCGGTTTTCGTTTTGTACACAAACCTATGCAGATGCAGTAGAAAATATGTTTTTTTTAAATTTTTTCGTGTAGTTGATTAGAAGTTGTGAGTGAAAAATCAAAATTCCTGATCCAGATATGTATAGATATGGCTTTTTATACCTAATAAAGTCCAGCCAAGTTTGGTTAGAACCCTTTGTCTTGGAAAGTACAACAAACTAATGTGAAAACTGCTCAATCAAAGAAAATTTGGAAATCCTTGAAGCTAGGTAAGCAAAACTGGTAAATGGGTTTTATATTATTATCAAGACCTTTCTTTTAAAATGTAAATGTGCCAATGGAACTTCTAAAAGCTGTCCTGTTTCTTCAGAGTAAACCTTTGTTGCTCTCAAAATGCAGGCGGCCTCAAAATGTAACTCACACATGTATGTGAGAGGCAATAAGTTTACTGAATGAGAAAGCATATTGTACTTACCACTGAGTATTGTGTTGGAGTAAAATCATTCCAGTTCAAAGCTTTCAACCACTGTTGGGTTCGAGCAGGGTCTTTTGGAAAGTAAAAGACTGACACTTTTGGGCCTTTCACCAAATTGCTTTTACAATTTGGCAGATTGTAGAGGCAATAGAATTTAAGTTAAAAAACCAACAACAAATTATAGAACAGTGAAGGAACAATAACAATAGTGATAACACAATAAAATGAACACAAACTACACTTTCACTAGAACAATAAACATATAAACAACAATATATAATAGCAAACAAAAATTACTTTGGCAAGTAATCCCAAGTCTTGACTTTAAACCTTAAAAATTAATTTAATCATGGAAAAACTCAATTTCCACAATACAAACAAATGCAAACTGTCAACCACTATTTCGGCCATATTGGAATTTTTGGCATGCACCTTCTTGGCTTTCTTGTGGTTAAAGGAATATTGATGAAGCTCAAACGTCAAAACGTCACTTTATTTTTGTTTGACTTTCCGTGTCATTCCAAAAACTAATTTTGTCCACTAAACAGAAACTAAAGGATTAAAAGACCCGAGCCAAATAGAAAATCTACAGGATCAAGCCCAGGTGATGTTGTGGCAACACTGTAGGACGCAACTACCTGGACAGGTGGCCAGGTTTGGACGATTGTTGCTAATGTTGCCATTGCTGCGATTGGTCCCGGCCTGCAGAATCGAGGCGGTGTTTTTCCAGAAAACGATCGGCAACACCCCCATGGAAAAAGTGTTGTGCGACATGTATAAGAATTGACTAGTGAACGTGCTCGGCGGATTTTATGCCAGTTAAAATAAATAATTACCTTGGATGGTTGTAAATTTCTGCTAATGTTAAGCTTTAAACGCTTAAATTTAGTTAATATAAGAGACTGTAATAAACGTACCTTACACTTTGTATATAGTTCACTTTAATTGTTAATTGTGATGTTTATCTAGTCCTCTCTGTATTATAGTACAAAGTAATAAAATATGAAAAATATATGAAAGTGTGTAAACTCATTACAATGTGTCTAGAGTAAGGAAGGCCACTATGGGGATCTTGAAAACGGTCAAAATCACAGACATTTTGACAAAAGTGAGTGTTCTGATTTTACGTTTTACTTTTTTCTGGCGTTAGCTTTAGACTCTAACCGTTTCCAAGCTTCCCATAGTGGTCTTCCTTGTCCTGGACACCCTGTATAACTTGCTCAATGCAAAAACACAAGCAACAAACAAAAAAAATTGAAAAAAAAATATTGCACTAAATTTCAGAGCCTTTTAAATAGAGAAGCTCCTTTAAGGGTTTGTTGAAACATGTGGCGCTCTCTGGTCAACAATTCACAAACTAAGCTCTTTGATTGATTTCTACTGTCTCGTAGCCTTGTAGTCCATATGATTGTTTGTAGATGTCGCCACCATTACCTCTCGTGCTTATGTGTTTGTGAAATTGTAGTTAACTTAAACTAATGGTGGTGGTACTACTACCCTGCCTGTGAAGAATAACGTAATTTCTGTTTACTTGGTGAAACATTTATCAACATTTTTTATATTTGACAGGTACCATTAAAAAAAACACGAAAAAGGCGTTAAAGACGACGTTACTAACCACTTATTGCATCATCAATTATCCTGTGGTCGTACGAGTCACCCCTTCCTATCTATTTATAGACCCGGATAGCCTTGTCAAAGACCGACCCAGGCTAATGTAAGGATGATGATGATACCCGTGTTGCTGGTTCTTTTATAATAATCAACGTTTGCGGTCTTGGAGGACGACTTGAAGAAAAAAATTAACAAAAAAAAAATCACCAACATTGCTCGTGCAGACTGTGATCTATGGCTTGTTTCGAGCCGTCGCCGATATTAGTACTGGTCTGGTGCCATTGGACGATGTTCTATTGTTATATGGGCACGGTTAATCAAATCTGAACACTTCAAACTATACAGGGTGTGACAAAACTATCGTACATTTTTTTGTAACAACCATAGCTTTGAATATCATTGGGGTAACCCATGATATTCATTTTGAGGTTAGGAATTTTAAAAAGTTGAAAAACACCAAAAACTACAAACAGAAGAAATAAAAACTTAATTTAGGGTTGTTTAAGTTTATTAATTAGTGTTGTTATTGCGAGACCTTCGTAGAATTTAAGATTTTTCTTCACCAAACTGGAAAACTTGCAACATTTGGTGGTAAACAAAGGCGGAAAGTTCCAATCAAACTTTGGCTTGAGAACAACAACAACATTCAATTTAAATTATCTGGAAAGAACATCACAGATAGGTGCATTCAAACGAGTTATTAACAGCCCAATACCAACGTTTCAAGAATTATTCCATAAAATTTGCAAGAAAGGAAAGGCAATGTGTGTATCCTGGGGACTATTAAATTCTAAAGCAGTGTTTTAACTTATAACAGAATTGTTGGTGTTTTAAGAACTTGCTTCTTGGTTCTGTAATATAGATTGCTTATTTATTTCCTTTTGTAAATTTACCCAGCATTAAATACATATCAATTTGGTTTTGTTGTGTGATTTATTTAACATGTTTTTTCAATTTCAGTTCAATTTATTGTAAGAGCAGGTAGGTACCTCAGTTAAAGAAATTATCTAATTTTATGATTGTTTATGAAGAAAACTAGACTTCTTAGATAAAAAAGAAACTTGAGTGTACTTTTTAAAGATTTATGTATTAATCTCAGAAAAACGTTTTATACCAAATACTGCAAGAAAACGTTTTTAAATTCTCATTTTTGCAACTTTTGAGCATTGTTTGACAGTTTTGATGTTAGTGACAGTTGTCACGTGATTGTAGAACACTATTCAGTTCTACGGTCACGCGACAATGGGCAACATAACTGTCATAAATCTCAGAAACACGTTTTATATCGAATACTGCAGGAAAACGTTTTTAAATTCTCATTTTTGCAACTTTTGAGCATTGTTTGACAGTTTTGATGTTAATGACAGTTGTCACGTGATTGTAGAACATTCTTTAGCTAGACGGTCACGTGACAGTTGGCAAAATAACTGTCACAATTCTCAGAAACACGTTTTATATCAAATACTGCAAGAAAACGTTTCTAAATCTTGATTTTTGTAACTTTTGAGCATGGTTTGACAGTTTTGACGTTAGTGACAGTTGTCACGTGATTGTAGAACACTATTTAGTTCTACGGTCACGTGACAATTGGCAACAAAACTGTCATAAATCTCAGAAACACGTTTTATATCAAATACTGCAGGAAAACGTTTTTAAATTCTCATTTTTGCAACTTTTGAGCATTGTTTGACAGTTTTGACGCTAGTGACAGTTGTCACGTGCTTTCAGAAGACTATTTAGCTTGACTATGAGGTGACAATTGTCAAAATAACTGTCATAAATCTCCAAAAATCGTCTTGTTTCGAAGACTGTGTTAAAATGTAATTCTTGCGTGTTTGAGTGTACTTTTTAAAGATTTATGAAAAGTATTTATTTGTATATTTCATAATGTGTAAATAATACAATTAAAATAGTAATTTAACCTACTATCTGATGGAAAAGTATTTAACAGTAGCACCATCTGTTTCTAGCCTTATAGTCAGAGAAGATACGGCAAAATTTATAAGGGCTAATTCTGCAAAATAATGGCATTTGATCAAATTTATGTATTAAGTAACTTATCTTTCTAATATTACCTGAAACTTATTAGAAATGTGTTTTTTCAACACTCTGCATATGGATTTTGACAACACCATTATAACCATAGCTTCAAACACCTTTTGTTTAGAGTCTTTTAGAGCAATTGATAATGGGACTTTTTAAATTTGGACCCTTTCAAAGCATGATAAGCAAACTCCAGATTAGGCAAATAAAGGTACCTGAAACATAAGCTATTTAGTATTAGCAGCTTATTAATACCTCTACCAGAGTCCTTTTTATAGTATTAGGTAAATCACCTTGTCAGCTTCTGCTAAATACACCTTTACTCTATATCCATGTTTCTTTGAGAACCACTGGCTTGAATAAACTTGGTTTTTGTAGTGTTCTTGTAAAAACTCTTCTTGGGAGTAAGTAAATATATGGGCTGTTTCATTGTGACAGTGTTTTCTATTAGAAAAGGCATTCTTTTCTGTTCCACAAACTCTAGTTCCTTCAGAATGTTTCACTGGGCCCCTTGATAGTTGTAAAGTGTATTAAGAAGGTGGCATTTTCAAAACTGACTACCGAAACACACACACATTATCTAGTCTCACACGTAGTATCGCAGTTAAAAACAAGTTAAATCAAAATACTCTTAAAATATTGTAAAATTTACATCAAAAATAAAAAATGTCTCTTTGTTTATTTTTTGTCAACAATGGCGGCCGATTTTCCGAATATTAATAAAATGTCGGTTTAGTGAGTCCAAAACGTCAGAAAACCGTCAAATTGTCCAGTTTGTTGTTAATTTTTTTTTGCAAACTGTTTTCAAAGAAATCGAATATTTCTAAATTATCGTCAAACGCATCCATTATACTTCAAAAATAGTGAAACACCAATTTTACTGTTAATTTGAGAAATAATTTCCCAACAAACTACAATTTCTGTCACTCTGTGCTGACAGTTAATTTTAGGGAGACCACTTAAACATTATACAGATAGATTTCTATTGTCATTGCCCTTTTGGGGTTATATCGCCCTGAATACTACTGTGGATAAATAATAACAATTAAACTAAGATAATCTTAGTTTTACTTTCATTGAATTAAGAAGCTCTATTAAATGAGCGTCAATTTGTATAGTAAAACTGGAACCATCACATTTCCATGATAGAACTTATGCCGCCTTAAGTACCACCAGGTACTTTACGCAAGCCGAAGACATTTCGCCTGCTGGTAAAGCACACGAGCTGAATTTTAATTGTTATGCGTTTGCTCGTCGAAGATCCAAACACTGATAGAATTAGAAGACGAGGAAAGGTCATTGCTATTGTTAAATGCCATTGGTAAAAGGTAGGACCGTTGCGTGCCGCGGTTTATGGTACTACACAACACGTTGCATTTTAAAACGTATTCAAACTGCTACCGCGTGGTCCTTTGAGTATACGGTACCAGCTAATCCATATAGTATTTTTTAGCTTGATTTAATAATGGTACCGACGTACAAGGCGTACCAACGTCGTAACGCATTCGAAGGCGTCCATCCAACAGTTTCTAACAGTAAATGACCGTACCATAACCCATTAAACCGAGCCGGGTAGATGGGATGTTATTATTGATATATCGGCGAATTATGCAGATGGTAGTGTTTAGAATAATAATAAGTTTGGGCAGCTCGATCAGGAAATCCAATATCGGTGGTACTTAGCGCTTTCAGTGGGAAGGTACCACGCCCTATCATGTTGGTTTAGAAAGAACCGCAGTCGGTTTCTATTCAAATTTCGTTTTGTTTTATTAAAATAGGTCAGTCAAACTCACCATCATCACCCTCCCTTAGAAATTCAAAAAAAGTAATATCAATAAAAATGTACATGATTTTCATAATAAAATAGTCGACAAATGTACGAAAAACCGAAGGAAATTATGTTTCAATTGATATAATCAGGAAATATGTCTCACTGAACAAGTTTCTTGCAACTTTAAATAAAATACCATTTTCCCATCTCCCATTCCATATCAACATGCCCCCCCTAGGTCATGTGGTGACATCTACAGTCCGATTCTCGAAAGTTGACAATGACGTATGACGATATTGACATTTTCTAACTAGTGGCTAAATTTCTTTGGTTGGGTTGTAAACTAAAAATAAAATTAACAACCAGGTAACGTAGGTACCATTGGTCCAACTTATTTTGACGCTCTTTAGAACAAGCAGACGTCACGATGACATAATTTGACAAAATCAAATTACTTAAAAAACGAATTATTTTTGATGATTTTCCAATTTTTCCGGAAACTTTCTGAAAAATGTTGTATACCTAACCTCAACAGTTTTCAAAATATTAGGATTTTTAGTAATTTGATTTAATTGAACAGATGTTCTCCCTTCTGGGCTGTCACAGTAAAAACTGTCAAAATCAAACTTTACAACAAACAACTCAGTTTTAACAGAAACTAATTCACTATTCGACGTTTTAGGTAAAAACGCTATACAGGGTGGTCAAAAGAGAATTTCAAGGGCTACAAATTGGTATATTGAACCACCCGATAATTGTCAAAATAACCGAGTTATTGATAATACAATGGAGTAGTTTACAGGGTGATTCATTGAATTTTTAACATCCTTGTAACTTGTTTTCATTTTTAAAAAAAATACCAAATTAATATGAATCTTATAGATATTTGCGTCTACTTTATTCCTAGATAATCCATCAGTATACAGGGTGTCCCAAATTTGAGCAAACATAATTTTTTATTCGATTTTTGGAATCTACGTCAAATTCTAGGCCTACTGGATGTAAAAAATCGATATTCAATTGTTTTTGCTCCTTTCTTTGACCACCTCTCCTCGAAAGCAAGAAATGCCCAATTTGAGCAAAATTTTGGTGCACTTTTCCAGAAAATCGTCCATAACGCGCTTATTTGAAACACCCTGTATAAAACCACCGTATAACAAAAGAAAGCTAATGAATGGGGCTATCACGTGACGTTGAGCGGGCACGGCTAAGTTGCCCCGTTTAGCCGCTAGAGGGCGTCAAAGTTGACTCTCGTTTTTTGCAGTTTTTGATCAATATCTCAGGAACGTTTCAGGTTAGAGGTCTGAAGTTTTCACCACAAATGCACCACGAATGCGATGCAACTTTTATCTTCTATACATTTTTTTGGTACCATGCACCGTTTGACCTTGAAAAATTAAAAACTGGAACTGTCAAGAATTTTCAAGGGTGATACTTTGATTTTTTTCAGAATTTTTTTTATTTTCAAAATTAACCTCAACTGCTTAAATATCTTCAGGTTGATAGTACAAAAATGACGTAAAGTGTCATTTGTCAAAATGTCATTTTAAAAGGGTGCCACGCCCTAAGGTGCCAAAATTGACATAATTTCAAGGTAATCTCCGAAACGGTGACAGTTAGAGCAAAATGGACGTCAGATTTGTGTTCCCCAAGTTCAAATTAGTTAAAAAAACACTTTGATTAAGGAAAATTCAAAATGGTCGCCGTTAGTATAGTAGGCCCAAAAACTCCTTAATTTAGATTAAATTTTCGTGCATTTTTCCAGCTTATTTGAAACACCCTGTATAAAACCACCGTATAACAAAAGAAAGCTAATGAATGGGGCTATCACGTGACGTTGAGCGGGCACGGCTAAGTTGCCCCATTTAGCCGCTAGAGGGCGTCAAAGTTGACTTTCGTTTTTTGCAATTTTTGATCAATATCTCAGGAACGTTTCATGTTAGAGGTCTGAAATTAACCTCAACTGCCTGAATACCTTCAAGTTAATAGTACAAAAATGTAAAAAATGTATTATTTTTGAATTTTCAGATTTTCCAATTTTTCCGGAAATCTACCGAAAATTTTCTGGAAAAATTTCCATAAATTTAATTTTCCGGAAATTTTACATCCTTGATGAAAACCTTTGGAACTAATCTAAGAGATGAGTGAATTTCAATCTGACGTCACCATTTATTGCGTCACTGCCACTTTGGCTGGGATAAGGAGTACGTCATATTGGATCTACTTACTCCATCTAACGTCAAAACATCGAAAAATGACATTTATTGAAGGAAGATAACGTAGTACCTATGATATTGCTGGTCCTGCTTTTTCTTGACCAATCACAAACTACCAACAGTGCTGTGAAGAAACAAAATTAGTAGAATTTTGAATTACTTTATAAAATTGCTAAACTTCCTACAATTACTCCACTAAACTCATATGGTATTCGTCACGTTGTACAAAATCAATTTTTTTAAAAAATGTAGCATATTCCTTCAAGATTACAAAACTTATCAAACTTTACCATTGTAAAAAATAATAATTTATATCAGCCAGTATCTCCCTAATAACATATTCTTAGGTTGTCGTTACAAATAAGTCTTGCGAATCAGGTTCTTAATTTTATGGATTTATTTATGTTACGCAACGGCTTTCTATTGCAATGAAAATTTAATACTCTATTGTATGGTTGATCGTCTGATTTTATATTGCACCGTATAACTCGAGTCATTCACGCTTCATTGCTACAAAAGTTATGGGCGACTTTAATGTGCGCCCACAATTTGTTGTGTCAATATAGTAAGGGCGCTTTTATTGCTAAGTTTTTCGAAAAAAGATGAGACAATAATACAGGAAGATCTTCACGGTCAATTACTAATATCAATAGCATAATTAATTACTCAGAAGGTTTCCTTATTACTTTAAAAATACCACTATATTTAGCTAAGTGATGATCAAGTTTATAAGGTAATCCTCCATTACATTGTTTTTTCGTTTCAATCAATTCTTTGATGACTGCAATAAATAACGTAGCGATGATTACATCCCTACACAATTAACACGTACAAATTACCATTATTCTTGTAAACAATTTTTTTTTCAAATTTATGTTGCACGATTACCTGAAGGTCGTTCTTCAATCAAAAATCCATAAACAAATATGACCTAATCCACATTATTGCTTTAAAAAAAAAAAAGTTAATCATCCGAGACACACACACATATTAATACACAAAAGAAGTGTTTTACATAACGTCGTCTATTTAATGAATTTTTCGGGGTTTTGAAGCCAGTCAAGGTAAGTGAGGAAGAATAAAAAACAAGGTCTTGAATATTGGATGATGACTAATTTTGTTTTAATAGTGAATATGTTAATAATTGTGGTACATGGACAGTATTTGTGTAAATCACAAACTACCACCAGTGCTGCAAATTACTGCACATGTGGACTTACCGTAAGTTTACCGCACGGATATTAGAATGTCCCATAAAAAAGGTTATATTAATTTTATTGTAACTGGGAAAGTTTCAGTTGTAGTGTCACGTGAACAAAAGAGTAGCTGTCAAACGGATAACGTGACTTTTGGTTAAGAAAATACAGCAACTTGTCAAGAAATGTAAAGTAGAGATCCTGAATACAGTCATAAAATAAAGTAAACTAAATTCAATATTTTTTGATCATTAAGTGATAAAATTCAGATTTTTCAGACAGGCGTGACTTGAAAAATAACTTTTTAATATGTCTATATTTATTTATGCGACTTAAAACCCCAAAAATGTGAACGAATCTGTCTGCTTCCTGATGCAAATATCTCAGATTTAATTATCGTTGAAGGATACCCATAAATATCAAGTAAAAAAAAAACCACCAAGTTTCTTCATTCCGAATGGTATCCCGATGACGTCAAGTCCCTATGGGGTCATTGCTATTTTAAAGGCCGGTTTCCTTTCGCAAATGATATAGAAGTGCGTGTGGTGCTTTATGGTATGCACCAGCAGAAGGAAGATGGTATCGCGACGCGTGGAAATTTAAATGTTTCCTTTTCTAGTGCGTTAATTGCCAGTTTTAATTAATCGCGTACATGGAAATCTAGACAACCGCCAGGATAACGTACGAGGTTTTTTTTTAAAAAAAAAACATGCAATGATGTCATAAGTTCTGATGAGGCAAAAATACTGAAACTTTTTGTTATGGTCGCAAGTGGCGTGATAACAGTAAATTCAGTTGCTCAAAATTACGAGCAAAAAACGTGTGAAAACATGTCACAATAACATTTAGAAGTTTTTGGTACATTCAAAACGATTCTAGAGGCCTCTGACAATTTTAAACAAGTCTGGAAACATTTAAGACACTTGTAGAGGCAATTTTTAGAAAATTGTTAGAAGCATTTAGATGCCACTGGCACTTTCTTAATGAATCTAGAAGCTTTTGACAATTTAAAACAATTCCTCAAAAGTTTTGACACTTTCAAAATAGTCCTAGAAGCTTCTGATGCTTTTTAGAAGACTCTTAATAGTATTTATAGATTTATGAAACTTTCAAAATAGTCCTAGAAGCCTCTGACAATTAAAAACAGTTTTGGAAAAGTTTAAGACAGATTTAGAGGGCTCTGGTACTTTATAGAAGGTTCTCAATAGTATTTAGAGATGTATGGAACTTTAAATATGGTCCTAGAAGCCTCTGGCAACTTGAAACAGTTCTAGAAACGTTTAAGACAGATGTAGAGGGCTCTGGCACTTTATAGAAGGTTCTCAATAGTATTTATAGATTTATGGAACTTTCAAAATAGTCCTAGAAGCCTCTGACAATTAAAACAGTTTTGGAAAAGTTTAAGATAGATTTAGAGGGCTCTGGTACTTTATAGAAGGTTCTCAATAGTATTTATAGATTTATGGAACTTTCAAAATAGTCCTAGAAGCCTCTGACAATTAAAAACAGTTTTGAAAAAGTTTAAGACAGATTTAGAGGGCTCTGGTACTTTATAGAAGGTTCTCAATAGTATTTAGAGATGTATGGAACTTTCAATATGGTCCTAGAAGCCTCTGGCAACTTGAAACAGTTCTAGAAACGTTTAAGACAGATGTAGAGGGCTCTGGTACTTTATAGAAGGTTCTCAATAGTATTTATAGATTTATGGAACTTTCAAAATAGTCCTAGAAGCCTCTGACAATTAAAAGCAGTTTTGGAAAAGTTTAAGAAAGATTTAGAGGGCTCTGGTACTTTATAGAAGGTTCTCAATAGTATTTATAGATTTATGGAACTTTCAAAATAGTCCTAGAAGCCTCTGACAATTAAAAACAGTTTTGGAAAAGTTTAAGATAGATTTAGAGGGTTCTGGTGCTTTATAGAAGGTTCTCAATAGTATTTAGATGTAGATAGAAGCCTCTGGCAATGAAACAGGAACTTTAAGACAGATGTAGAACTTTATAGAAGGTCTCAATAGTATTTATAGAAGAACTTTCAAAATAGTCCTAGAAGCCTCTGACAATTAAAAACAGTTTTGAAAAGTTTAAGATAGATTTAGAGGGTTCTGGTACTTTATAGAAGGTTTCAATAGTATTTAGAGATGTATGGAACTTTCAATATGGTCCTAGAAGCCTCTGGCAACTTGAAACAGTTCTAGAAACGTTTAAGACAGATGTAGAGGGCTCTGGTACTTTATAGAAGGTTCTCAATAGTATTTATAGATTTATGGAACTTTCAAAATAGTCCTAGAAGCCTCTGACAATTAAAAACAGTTTTGGAAAAGTTTAAGATAGATTTAGAGGGCTCTGGTACTTTATAGAAGGTTCTCAATAGTATTTATAGATTTATGGAACTTTCAAAATAGTCCTAGAAGCCTCTGACAATTAAAAACAGTTTTGGAAAAGTTTAAGATAGATTTAGAGGGCTCTGGTACTTTATAGAAGGTTCTCAATAGTATTTAGAGATGTATGGAACTTTCAATATGGTCCTAGAAGCCTCTGGCAACTTGAAACAGTTCTAGAAACGTTTAAGACAGATGTAGAGGGCTCTGGTACTTTATAGAAGGTTCTCAATAGTATTTATAGATTTATGGAACTTTCAAAATAGTCCTAGAAGCCTCTGACAATTAAAAACAGTTTTGGAAAAGTTTAAGATAGATTTAGAGGGTTCTGGTACTTTATAGAAGGTTCTCAATAGTATTTAGAGATTTATGGAACTTTCAATATGGTCCTAGAAGCCTCTGGCAACTTGAAACAGTTCTAGAAACGTTTAAGACAGATGTAGAGGGCTCTGGTACTTTATAGAAGGTTCTCAATAGTATTTATAGATTTATGGAACTTTCAAAATAGTCCTAGAAGCCTCTGACAATTAAAAACAGTTTTGGAAAAGTTTAAGATAGATTTAGAGGGTTTTGGTACTTTATAGAAGGTTTTCAATAGTATTTAGAGATGTATGGAACTTTCAAATATGGTCCTAGAAGCCTCTGGCAACTTGAAACAGTTCTAGAAACGTTTAAGACAGATGTAGAGGGCTCTGGTACTTTATAGAAGGTTTTCAATAGTATTTAAAGGTTTATGGAACTTTCAATATGGTCCTAGAAGCCTCTGGCAACTTGAAACAGTTCTAGAAACGTTTAAGACAGATGTAGAGGGCTCTGGTACTTTATAGAAGGTTCTCAATAGTATTTAGAGATGTATGGAACTTTCAATATGGTCCTAGAAGCCTCTGGCAACTTGAAACAGTTCTAGAAACGTTTAAGACAGTTATCGAGGGCTCTGGTACTTTATAGAAGGTTCTCAATAGTATTTAGAGGTGTATGGAACTTTCAATATGGTTCTAGAAGCCTCTGGCAACTTGAAACAGTTCTAGAAACGTTTAAGACAGATGTAGAGGGCTCTGGTACTTTATAGAAGGTTCTCAATAGTATTTAAAGGTTTATGGAACTTTCAATATGGTTCTAGAAGCCTCTGATAACTTGAAACAGTTCAAGAAATATTTAAGGAATTTTTAAAAGTTTCTGGTTCTTTTTAGAAGTTTGTCAGTAGCATTTAGAGGTTTATGGAACTTTTAAAATAGTGTTAGGAGCCTCTGACAATTTAAAACAGTTTTGGAAAAGTTTAAGAAAGATGTAGAATCCTCTGATGCTTTTGAAAAGATTCTCAATAACATTTAGAGGTTTATGGAAATTTCAAACTGTCCTAGAAGCCTCTGACAATTTAAAACAGTTTTGGAAAAGTTTAAGACAGATTTAGAGGGCTCTGGTACTTTGTAGAAGGTTCTCAATAGTATTTAGAGATGTATGGAACTTTCAATATGGTCCTATAAGCCTCTGGCAACTTGAAACAGTTCTAGGAAATCATTTCAGAAAGTTTTCTGTAGCATTTAGTGGTATTTGGCACATTCAAAACTTGAAACAAAAAAAAACAAAAGAAGGTTTATGAAATTTTTAGAAGTTTCTGGTTCTTTTTAGAAGTTTGTTGTGTTTAGTAGCATTTAGAGGCATCTGGCACATTTTATAAGGTTTTTAATAACATTTAGAGGTTTATGGAACTTTCAAAATGGTTCTAGAGGCTTCTGGCAGTTTAAGACAGTTGTAGAGGGTTCTGAAACTTTTCAGAAAGTTCTCAGAACCATTTAGAGATTTTGGCTACTTACTACCATGTTATTTTCTTAAAATAATACTTATTTGAACTATACAATGTAATAACTTTAATAAAAATACTAATGACGTTTTGATTTTGTGTCATTACGGTCTCAATTTGCTTGAAACATTTCACTTCTTTTAGGGTAGTTCCCATAACACTTGAAAATTATGGTAAGCAAAATTAAAACCCAATGACATTATTTAATCAATAAGGGAATATTAACTGATCTGAGTGTAATAATAATTGTTCTCATTGTCGTTACAGTTATAGTTGTTGTGCCCTAAAAAGCGTAAAAAAGAGATTCCTCCTGGAATATCTTTGAACAGAAAAAGCGCCGCTATTGAAAATTTAATCAGTAACAACCGTAACTTCTATTAAATTTAATTTCGTATTAACTTTTTGCCTTGTTTGCGACTCTTCTGCGCACTCGGCTTTGCGTAATTTTCCATTATTTTGTTGCTGGCAAAAAGCAAATAGCCTCTAACTCGGTTAGGATTCCCGACGATGTCGAACAGATTCGATTTGATTTCAAGGTTTATTCATCCAAAAAACAAATTGTTTTTCAAAACTAATTTTAAAAAATGTGTAATTTAGAGGACTAGGTTAGTGAAAAAAATTAGATAATAAAAAAATTCTGATACACTCTCTTTTTACTCGTGGCTTTGGAGTAAAAAAAATCAAATCCAATACCATGTAAGGACTTAAAACAATTTGCATTAAACGAAATGGTGAATTATGGCGTACCGGAAAATCTAATAGAAAACCGTTAACCAGCCGAACCTCGAGGGAATATTCAAAACAGCCATAAAACGACTCTAGTATGTAACTAGGCACTTGGTGTACCATAAGACATGGACGCCTTCGAGGTGTTTGCTTCAAAATTCAATCCTCTAGATTTGACTTATGGCTGATAGAAAATTTGCTAAATAAAGTTTGACAATACTCAGAATGTCTGACATAACAAATCGAGAGGCGCTCTTAAGCGGTTCTCAGTAGCAAAACCGCATCGTCGATTACAAGGGCTTCGAATCCTTAAAAAATAAAATAAAATTTCTGCGGTTTTCGAAGTACCAGCAGCACATGTTGGATGGTAATGTATGCAATGGCTCACAATCGACGGAGGTCAGTCCAAAGACCCCTGCCGGACGTTCCTGGGCACTAAAACGTATGGTTTGCAGAGCTTCTTCGGAAATATAAGGCGTATCCGCACTTTTCCAGTGGCGCAGTTATTTAATTTAAATTCCTTTAATAAAGAAAGTAAAACTAAAATCTGGACAAAAAAACACCAACCGAAAAAAGATAAAAAATTCTGTAACTAAGCCAAAAGATCCAAATTAATCACTTAACAAAGTTGTATACACAATTTTACTGTATGAATCGCCGCCACTGGTCGTACCCACTTATTTAAAACAGGTATTAGCTTAAGAAGAACATAAACGGTAGTGCGGTTTTTGCAGAAGAATACATTCGTGTACCATCGCTAATTTTCCTTCTCAAACATTGGAAAATTGCCGGTATGTAAACACTTTCCACCAGGAAAGGTACTTACCGCTTGGGTGATTGTTGTTTGAATATCTCGTTTCCTTCCTTATTTCTATGCACTTTTCTAATAACCGTAATCATGAAGCCCGTTTTACTTCCACTAAATTCACATCAAACTTGCAATGAAGACTTCAATCAATTTAATGCGATTCAATCCATCTTCAGGTAGTACTTGATATATTTTCACGTCGTGTTCCAAGAAAAATATCGCTTACGCGGAAACTTTTAAAAGTGTAGACACGTTTAATACATAAAAGCCTTGTTTGGTTGGTTTTGCGGTGGTACTGTCTATGCCTACTAAAGTACTACTTTATTTACTATAATAGTTTCGATAGGAGCTGTTTCAAAAATAGCAAGATTTGAAAAACCGTATGTGCTTACATTAAATCCAAGTCTGCAGTATTTGTGTAAATCACACTAATCACAGCATTGTTCGTAGTTTGTGATTGGCTAAAAAAGCAGTTAATCTTTCAATGACTATTAGATAATTTATCTACTGGAAGACAGTAAGAAGCTTCCTGTCTTTAATAAAAGGTTTCCTAGCTTCAATTTGACAATTTCTATTTATGAAAACAATTACAGTAATAATATGACAGCTCGGAGTGTTTAAGAAGCCTTCCAGGCAGCATTTTTGACTATTCTAAGACAGCAAGAAGCCTTCCAGTGTTAATTTAAATACTGGAAGACACTAAAAAGCTTCTTGTCTTCAAGAAAAGGCTTTCCAGCTTTAATTTGACAAATTGTACCTATTAAAATGCTTATAGTAATAATATGACAACTCAGAGTGTTTAAGAAGTCTTCCATGATGCCATTTTGACTATTCTAAGACAGAAAATAGCCTTCTAGTGTTAATTTAACTACTGGAAGACACTAAAAAGCTTCTTGTCTTCAAGAAAAGGCTTTCCAGCTTTAATTTGACAAATTGTACCTATTAAAATGCTTATAGTAATAATATGACAACTCAGAGTGTTTAAGAAGTCTTCCGTGAAGCCATTTTGACTATTCTAAGACAGAAAAAAGCCTTCTAGTGTTAATTTAACTACTGGAAGACACTAAAAAGCTTCTTGTCTTTAAGAAAAGGCTTTCCAGCTTTAATTTGACAAATTGTACCTATTAAAATGCTTACAGTAATAATATGACAACTCAGAGTGTTTAAGAAGTCTTCCAGGTAGCATTTTTGACTATTCTAAGACAGAAAGAAGCCTTCCAGTATTAATTTGACTACTGGAAGATACTAAAAAGCTTCTTGTCTTCAAGAAAAGGCTTTCCAGCTTTAATTTGACAAATTGTACCTATTAAAATGCTTATAGTAATAATATGACAACTCAGAGTGTTTAAGAAGTCTTCCAGGCAGCATTTTTGACTATTCTAAGACAGAAAGAAGCCTTCTAGTGTTAATTTAACTACTGGAAGACACTAAAAAGCTTCTTGTCTTCAAGAAAAGGCTTTCCAGCTTTAATTTGACAAATTGTACCTATTAAAATGCTTACAGTAATAATATGACAACTCAGAGTGTTTAAGAAGTCTTCCAGGCAGCATTTTTGACTATTCTAAGACAGAAAGAAGCCTTCCAGTGTTAATTTAACTACTGGAAGGTATTAAAAAGCTTCTTGTCTTCAAGAAAAGGCTTTCCAAATTCAATTTGACAATTTCCACCTATCAAAATGCTTACAGTATTAATATGACAACTCAAAGTTCTTAGAAAGGCTTTCAGGCAGCATTTTTTACTATTTCAAGGCAGAAAGAAGCCTTGCAGTGTTAATTTAACTACTGGAAAACAGTAAAAAGCTTCCTGTCTTCAAGAAAAGGCTTTCCAAATTCAATTTGACATTTTCTACCTAATAAAATGCTTACAGTCTTAATACGACAACTTAAAGTCTTTAAGAAGGCGTTTAGAAAGCATTTTTGATTATTCCATGACAGAAAGAAGCCTTCCAGTGTTAATTTGACTACTGAAAGACATTAAAAAGCTTCCTGTCTTCAGTAAAAGGCTTCCTAGCTTCAATTTGACAATTTCTATCTATTAAAATGCTTACAGTATTAATATGACAACTCAGAGACTTTAGAAAGGCTTCCAGGTAGCATATGAAATTACTTACTCTCTGATATAGGGCTGCCCCAACCCAAAAAATGTACGAGTGCTGTCAAAAAAAAGAAGAAGTTTTGTCAGGGTGTGTACATAACCTTTTTTTATTGTTTGTGAGTGAAAACCCAAAAAAGTTAATTTATTAATGGTTTCAACAGTCATATTAAGCCAGGATTTAAGTGAACGATACACGTGACTTAATATGACAGTTGTTGGAACCAAGCAATATGTGGCTATAAGCTGGTTTTGTCAATTTAATAAATCAAGTGAACACATTCATTTGTGTGTCACACGACCACATTGAATCACGTGGTTCTAATTAGCTAAATCACGTCATTCAATATGTTGTGGTAAATTTTGAACAAAATTTTTAAAATTTGTGGTTGTTTTTATACCATTGTGTGTTATACAAATCTAGCAGGGTTTAGTTTTGGACTTGCTTCAAAAATGTTGATGATACTTGACCGTGAAAAGTCAATTTCTCTATTATGTGCTATTAATTTTTTAATCAAAAACTAGCACCAAATACAGCATGAAACGTAATAAAGGCGAGGAGAACAATGCCGGAGGCAAAAAATTGAAACACTCAATCATATATGGGGTGTTAACGTTAACATCAGCGATTCCATGGAGGACTATAATAACCTGAACGGCACACTGTGTGATTATCATTAAAGTATGTGATTCGTAGAGATAAGAAAAAACCACTTGTATACGGTTTTCACCTTCGGAACGGGGAAAAAACTCGATGGCCAATTAAAGAATGGGAAGATCCCTAAGTCTGGCATGAAACAAAGGCTTACGCCCATTGAAATATTACTGTATTTGCATTAAAAATGGTAGGTTTAGCAGCAATGTAAGCAATGGGTGTAGAACGGTTTTGCCCACATGAAATGCGATTGAAAGGCTCGCCAACGGAAATTTGAATTTGTAATTTGTGCTTTTTTTTGCTGATTCCTAAGGGTGATTACTTGTCTTCGAGTTTAATCAAGAAGTCCACTTGTGCAGACTTTGAGTAAATCTCAGTTGTTAGTTTGTGATTGGACAAGAAAAAGCAGCAAATTCAAAGCTGCTTTTTCTGACTGAGCTAAATAAGACATGTTGGTCAAATAATTAATTTAGTATTATATGATTTTCTAACCGTCACTGAGTCAATTCATCTAAATTTTGTAAGCAGTATCATTAATATAATATTCTAATAACTAATAATAAATAATAGAAGGTTGTCGCTAGACTGACATCCAAGTAAAAACCGCTATTTAAAAGCCCATTGTCGTGGCGTAATTTGAATGTGATGGCGCATTCATTTCGTCCGTCAACAGAACGACATAATGCCATTTCCGGTCACATTATGCCCGACGAAAAGTCAATAAGGAAAAGCGCTAATGAATGACCGTCATTGTGCTGTTGTCCGTGTTCCTGCATGCCCAGGTGGGCCATTAGTATACTGTTAGGTTTTTGACCAGTTTGGACACGCAACTGTCTTACTAAAAGTGTACATGGGCGTACACGTTCATCTACCATACTCAAATTTCACTGTCTGAATTTTGACATTTGTCACATTTAGCTGTCAATTTTAGTCAATTTTTAACCATGACAATCATCAAAATCTCCTCCAGAAAGGTGTAAAACCTGAAAACTGTCAAATTCAATCCCATGGAGGTACAAAACCACAAAACATACTTGAAAAGTAACGAAATCAGTTTGGCTTTGGTTGAATTGATTTTATACCTTCTTTAGTGCATTTTTGACATTTGTCACATTTAGCTGTCAATTTCTGACTTAATATTAGTCTATTTTTAAATATGACAACCGTCAAAATCCCCTCCATAAAGCTGTAAAACCACAAAACTGTCTTAAAATCCAGTAAGAACTGTGTATCAAGTATCAAACCTATTTTATAGTTTTATGAGTGGAATTTTGACAGTTATGACACTTGGCTGTGAGTTATAGATCAGTACAGCTGTCTTTTGTTCAGTTCTAAACCTGAAAACTGACAAATTCAATCCCATGTACAAAACCACAAAACTGTCTTAAAATCCAGTAAAAACTGTGTATCAAGTATCAAAGCTATTTTATAGCTTTATGAGTGGAATTTTGACAGTTATGACACTTGGCTGTGAGTTATAGATCAGTACAGCTGTCTTTTGTTCAGTTCTAAACCTGAAAACTGTCAAATTCAATACCATGGAGGTACAAAACCACAAAACTGTCTTAAAATCCAGTAAAAACTGTGTATCAAGTATCAAAGCTATTTTATAGCTTTATGAGTGAAATTTTGACAGTTATGGCACTTGGCTGTGAGTTATAGATCAGTACAGCTGTCTTTTGTTCAGTTCTAAACCTGAAAACTGTCAAATTCAATACCATGGAGGTACAAAACCACAAAACTGTCTTAAAATCCAGTAAAAACTGTGTATCAAGTATCAAAGCTATTTTATAGCTTTATGAGTGGAATTTTGACAGTTATGACACTTGGCTGTCAGTTATAGATCAATACAACTGTCTTTTGTTCTGTTCTAAACCTGAAAACTGACAAATTCAATCCCATGTACAAAACCACAAAACTGTCTTAAAATCCAGTAAAAACTGTGTATCAAGTATCAAAGCTATTTTATAGCTTTATGAGTGAAATTTTGACAGTTATGACACTTGGCTGTGAGTTATAGATCAGTACAGCTGTCTTTTGTTCATTTCTAAACCTGAAAACTGTCAAATTCAATACCATGGAGGTACAAAACCACAAAACTGTCTTAAAATCCAGTAAAAACTGTGTATCAAGTATCAAAGCTATTTTATAGCTTTATGAGTGGAATTTTGACAGTTATGACACTTGGCTGTGAGTTATAGATCAGTACAGCTGTCTTTTGTTCAGTTCTAAACCTGAAAACTGTCAAATTCAATACCATGGAGGTACAAAACCACAAAACTGTCTTAAAATCCAGTAACAACTGTGTATCAAGTATCAAAGCTATTTTATAGCTTTATGAGTGGAATTTTGACAGTTATGACACTTGGCTGTGAGTTATAGATCAGTACAGCTGTCTTTTGTTCAGTTCTAAACCTGAAAACTGTCAAATTCAATACCATGGAGGTACAAAACCACAAAACTGTCTTAAAATCCAGTAAAAACTGTGTATCAAGTATCAAAGCTATTTTATAGCTTTATGAGTGGAATTTTGACAGTTATGACACTTGGCTGTGAGTTATAGATCAGTACAGCTGTCTTTTGTTCAGTTCTAAACCTGAAAACTGTCAAATTCAATACCATGGAGGTACAAAACCACAAAACTGTCTTAAAATCCAGTAAAAACTGTGTATCAAGTATCAAAGCTATTTTATAGCTTTATGAGTGGAATTTTGACAGTTATGACACTTGGCTGTGAGTTATAGATCAGTACAGCTGTCTTTTGTTCAGTTCTAAACCTGAAAACTGTCAAATTCAATACCATGGAGGTACAAAACCACAAAACTGTCTTAAAATCCAGTAACAACTGTGTATCAAGTATCAAACCTATTTTATTGCTTTATGAGTGGAATTTTGACAGTTATGACACTTGGCTGTCAGTTACAGATCAATACAACTGTCTTTTGTTCTGTTCTAAACCTGAAAACTGTCAAATTCAATCCCATGGAGGTATATCTTCGTGAGCAATAGCTATCATTACATGCTCATTGAATAATATACTATTATGACACGAGAAACTTAATAAAACCCAAAACTAGTGAATAATATGCTAATTATCAAACAGTCGTGGATACACATACAGTACGTACACGTTCATCTACCATACTCAAATTTCACTGTCTTCTGTCAATTTTCAAAATAATTTTCCAGCAAGTGGCAAATATATTACTTCCAGAAGAATTCCAATGCACAGCAAAAGTTAGGTTAATTAAGCACAAAAAGTACTTTAAATACGGTGAGCATCACACTAAATAATTATAACATTTTAATTACAATATGTAACCAAAACACTGAAACTGAGATGATGACGTGGCGCCATTTGCTTTGATTTGTACCTTACTAGATACAGGTGTGGTAAATCCAAAACCGACCATAGGAAAACCGTGTAACGGACAGAGAAACGTAGATAATTGCATGCGCGGGACGAAGACAGAAAACGAAAAAAATATCAAGTAGGCCATATTTTCAGTTGCGCTGTTGCCAAAATCCAATACCGTCGACAAAATTAATTTTTTTTGTTACTCTAATTGGTATTTTATTAAGTTTACTATTCAACAATAAATTAGTGTGTTATGTTAGTGTACATTTGAGTAATCCCTGACACAACTCGCTTCAGAATAATCAAAGAACAAAATTAATTTTGTCGACGGTATTGGATTTTGGCAACAGCGCACTGAAAATATGGCCTACTTGATATTTTTTTCGTTTTCTGTCTTTGTCCCGCGCATGCAATTATCTACGTTTCTCTGTCCGTTACACGGTTTTCCTATGGTCGGTTTTGGATTTACCACACCTGTATAAAGGCTGAGGAGCAATAAACATGGATTAAATGATAGTGAAAGCACAAAATTTGTCAAATGTCACGTGAAATACACATACAAAAAAGAGTAAATAAGGAAAATTGTTAAAAAAGTACCAGAGTGCACCAAACTGTTTTTTACATTAATTAATACAAAATTTAGGGTTATTTCACAAACATTATAATGTGGACACATGTTTCTGATTAATGAAATTAAAAATTCTACTAACTTTCTTTTTAAATCACAAGCAAAAATTCAAACATGAAAGAAATCAGGTATAACAACTTTTTCTCTTAGTGTGTTCCTAAAAAAGTCTTTTTCACCTGAATTTAAATCTGGTATATGCAATTTAACTTGACTACAATGTAAATTTGCTTTCAAAAAAATTTGATAAAAGTTCCTTGTGGATAACTTGTAATCCTACTATGCGTGTTTTATAATGTGATCTAAGTGGCATCAAAAAGGAAATAAGTCATTATTCATATTCTAATACAATGTATGCTTTGAAGACTATTTAATTGAATATAGTTTCTTTTCCAATAAAGAATGATGTTGCATATTTCAATAAGTTATTAAGTTATCCCGTGGGTAGGCTGCCATTAAATTGTCATTAGCATCTCATACCGTACGGTCCCTTTTGCTAGACAGCTTATCGCTTTTTCAATTCTGGCCTTGATCGGACCTTATGCAGATTAGTTTTCTTTTTTCTCTCGTTCAGGTTTTTTTCGTTAATTTTGCAACAAAAATCGTGTGACGCAAGTTCGTTTCGGCCTTGTCGGCGAAAATAGAAAGCAAACAATAATTCCGCGCTGAGGGTAGGTTGCATCGATGACACGCCATTTTACTTTTAATTAACTTAATGGCAAATATTTAGTCACGCAAGTCGTGGACGTGGACAATTAAATGGAAAGTCCGTAGTTATTTACAAAAATTTGCGAAGAGCCCGTAATTGCTCGTAAATTACGTCCTGCTGGGTTGTTTCGTTTTGTCTCCTGTCAAATTTAGAAAAACTGCAAAGAAGAAGTATTTTTATGTTACATTTGAGGGATAAAAGAGACACTTTTAATTCCTGGGGGATTTAAAGTAAATTCTTCCAAATTAAACAATGATTTTATTGAAATTTTATTTATTTGTTAAAGTGTAAGGACGAAAAAGGATAATTAACATAAACATAACTTAAATCTAGTTCTTATTATTATATATATTTACATTTATATTGACTTTGGTGCAGTTTGCAAGGCTAACGAAGGGTGGACAATTGGAAGCAACATTTTTAGTAGTAAACATATTCTGCACATACGTAGCAGTCGCCGTTGCCGTTGTCTCATTTTCTGAAATTGATCTTTCTATGGTTGATGCTGATGCCATATCAACATCGGAGAAGACATTGGTGAATATTTGATCGGCAACATTCTTCTTTTGATACAATGAATTTTCAACATAACCTTCAGCAACAGAACTGCTTTTCCAGCCACCATGTCTTTTCAACACATCTATGATTGATCCAGAGTCGGCAAGTAAAGAAGCTGATGATCTGCGAAAACAATGCCCAGTATATAGGTTTGCGTTTGGTAGTCTCAAGTAGCCAGCAATTCTCCTTGGTAGCTGTCCAAATGTATTTTTTCCTATGGGCCGAGTCATGTATTTCCCATTTTTGTAAGACACGAAAAATCGTGTATGCTTTGTAGGTGGCCTTAGACCAATATACTTTCTCCCTAATTCCACTACATTCGTAGAGTTTTCGCCAGACGTTTTTATCACAAACAAGCGATCCTTTCCTGATTTTGTACCCCGTAGATTTACCAGAAAAAGCTTTTATGATCCGAGACATCGTTGCAGTCTAGCTGGCAGAGCTCCTTTCCTCGACATGCTCCAGCGACTCCCATAATCAGCACCACCTGCAACAAAATTGTCTCCTGTCAGTACATTTTGTAGTTTTGTAGACAAAAATAATCAATGGTGTTATTTTTAGTAGTACTATCAGGAAAATATTCAAAGTAAAGAAAATAATCTTACCTTTTGGGCTAGATATTGTTCATCTGGAGCATTTTGAAGAAAATCTCTTATATGGTCGAAATCCAATGTCTTGGACTTCTTCGGCTTATAATGGTCATTCTGTCTCTTTAGAAATGCCTGGAGTTTACTGTATTTGCTGATGTCGACGTTTGCTTCAGATATTATCGTGGCTTTGATCATGGAATATTGGCTCCATAGAGAAGATGCCTTGAGCTTCTTAGACTTCTGCAGGAAGTAAGCCAGGAGCACCTTTTCATCCGTAAAATTCTCTGCATTCTGTTCAACGCACCATTTTTGGTAAACAAGAAACTGTTTTTTGTATGCCTCGCGAGATTTTTCTGGAAGAAGGCTAGCGATGGCCTCTTGGGCGGCCTCTTCAATGTTCATTTTCAAAAAATACGATTTTTCTGGACTCACCGTTTGATAACAACTGATTGACATTTGTTTTGTGCCATAGCAACACTTCCAGGGCACAATAAATTTTAAGTGAATCCACCATGCCAACAACAATCAATAACAACTATCAGTAATACGAGAGTACCGTTGTAACCACTGTTAGTTTTGTAATTTTTTTTATTTTTAGTTTCTCGCATTCTAAAGTGCATAAAATAGTATATAAACCTCGTGACTAAAGTGTCTTTTAATCCCTTAGCGAATTGTACAAACCTTTCGCCGCGGGATTAAAAGAACCACTTTAGTCCCTAGGTTTATAATATACTATTATTCACGACCACTACTTTACCACTAATGCCAAGCAGGGTTGCCAACTATTACAATTATAAGACCCTAAAATATTTTTCTACCAAACCTAAAAAACCCTAGAATGATATTACTTTTATTTTCAACCAGGTATGTAATAACGTTATTTCTTATGTGTAAACCAGGTGGAAAGATGAAAAATTACCTGCTTTTACTTTCCACCCGGGTGAATGTCACTTTCCACCCGGGTAAATGTCACTTTCCACCCGGGTGAATGTCAATATGCGTTTTGTTATATCTGGGCTTAATTTTTGTAGTGAAGAACTGTGCCGCCAACTCTGCAACAGCTCAGGTGATGATGAGTAACATCTGCGTCTTCAGAAATCTCCATGTTAAAAGCACTTTAAGAAACGTTTTAGCTCAAAATATTAAAGACAGAATAGCATGTAGAAAGCACCTATACTACCTTATTGTTAGAGACTATTAGCAATCAATGTTTCAACTGAATGATTTTTTAAAAGTTCGATGAGATTTTGATAAATGGCTGAAAATAAAATAGTATACAAACCACGGTAGAAAGTTTAATCTCTCGACAGAAATCAAACACTTTCCACCTGAGTATGTAATATACTATTCCCTGTTGGCTTATTACATGATAATTTGTGAATTTAGAGTTTTCTTCTTCTCCTTTTTTCTTCCTTAGAAATTATGCCTGTTTTGTCTTATTATGCCTATTCGGACGTTGTTGTCCAGCACCCTTTCCAGCGTTTTGGAGGTCTGTCTTGAATTCGTTTTCCGACAGGATTATTTGTTTTTGCGATTTTTACAAGTCTTAGTTGTCTTCTATTCTGTTTAAGTGTTTATTCCAGTATTTTCTTCTCTGTCTTACCCACCTTCCTAGGTCTTCTATCTCGCTGTTGTCTAAGCTTATCGCTTCTGATTTTGTCGTGTAGTGTTTTTCCGTGTATATTTGTTATTATTTTCATCTCTTATTTTACTGTTTATGTTAAGGTATTTGTTTTTCCACACAGTGTCTCTTAGGCATCCTGATATTCCTTTAGAGTTTTCAAAAATAGGAAAAAGGCCATTTTCTGTATTGTGATTTAGCAGTAACAGACTGTTTTTCAACATTTTGACATTGAAAATCGACTAGAATGACTGCAAATGGTTCAGTAAGTCAATTTTCAATCAATCCTTAAACAAATCAACATCTAGGCGAAAAAATGGCAAGTTTCATGATGAGAACACCTAACCTCGGCGTAACCCGACCATAAATACAAAACGAGGAACCATTAGCAAAATAATTGGGCACCAGAATGCCTGGACGCCATTTCTACAAGCCCTGCTTCTATGATTGAGTACTATTCGTACACTTTCTAATGTGACGAGCCACGCCCAATTATGTTCGAGTACTACTTATTGTGCCCAAGATGGTAAAAATGCAATTATTGCAGGGTCATAAGGCACATCGTGCTCTTTGGTACCCAGTGGCGTCGTGCCTCATTAATAATAGTCGTTTCAGCTTTCGGTCCCATTTAGGACGCCCATGGCACAATAAGGGTATCAGTGCAAATTGTCTCAGGTAACGACTACTTATTGGAATTGATGGTAGGTGTGTTTGTTTGTGGTACGATCGTGCTGGAGAAATTAGAGTTATGTAAAGAGTGTGCTCATTTAGTCCTTTTGGTAGAGAAGTTGGTATCCCTCAGATCTATTTTATGGACGTTTTCCTTGAGGCGACTGGTCAACAGCACATTAACACATCTCGATTATTATAGAATTTTAATTATGCTTAAGCGTGTTCAAGCGGATTTATTTATACGGCAGCGAAGCCGTAATTTTTAAGGTCAACGTTTCTTCCATCCAATTTGCTCTGTGAAGCGAGTAATCTTCAAAATCCCCACTTTGAATATTATTGAGACATGTTTGCTTCCTCTTTATCGATGCTATTTAGATTTTATTCAAATAAGACGTATAAAACTCTACTATTGGTTATAAGTAACATTCTTTACTGACAACTTTGAATGTGTCATCATCTAAAAATTGGTTTTAAAGATGTTGATTTTTCCAAAAAAATGTTAGCTTTTGATACTGTCAGGGAGTCAACTTTAAAAATGACAAAAATCATTAAAGTTGAGTCAACTTCTTTTCTGACAAAAATAGAGTCTTCTCTAAAATATGTTGGCTCTTATTACTATCTCTTGAAAATTTCTTCAACTTCAACTCTTCTTTTCTGACTCTAATTGAATTTCTTCTATTATGTTAGCTGTCTCTCTTTAAATTTCTGGGCAATTAGCCAGTTAAATGATTTCAAAACATTCTTCATTTGTCTTCTTTCCAATGTAGGTATAAACAGATAATTAAAACAACTAAAGAATTTAAAATGGTTTATTCAGTTTTCAAAATGATATGGACACCAAGTTGTATTTTAATTAAATTATAGCATACCTAGGTAATAAAACAATACAAAACTAAAACCTACGAATCACAAGTCTTAGAATATTGAAGAAAACTTAAAACTAAAAAATAACGAACCAGTCTACTTCCACAAAAAAAGCACATGTGATGGAAAATTATTACAAAAATACTTTGGTATAATACCTATGAGTATATTAATTAATTTTTAATAGAAGGGATAATTTTACAAGACAAAATGTGCGTTCGTTTCCTTAAAAATTACTCTTAAAAGGTGAAAAAGTCCGGTACAAAATTTGCAGGGTATATAAAGTGTATTATTAAAAGCTCTGATTTATACAATACAAGAAGTGGTTTGTCACCATACAATTTTAAATATTCACAAAAAAATTGCAGAGGCACATATGTATTTACAGTTACAAGCAGAACAAATCAGCACCAAAAATGCCTCCAGCCCGATTCACACACCACGGAAGTAGACCTATCCGACTCAACTTACAGTATACAAATCACAAATAGCTAAGTCGATGTAAACTGTAATGCCTTAACATAAATATACTAGTAGTACCATCAAATGTTCCGTGGTACCACTAGCTGATAGTAAAAAGCATTACGGATGGGTACTTACAAATATAGAGTACCTCGACTTTTCGAACCGCTTATCGAATACTTGGGATGTTTTTTATACACTATGGCCGCTTGATCGATGATTTTTTTGGGTTTTTCCATGGGCATGGAAATGTCCGGATGTTCTCGGGCCTCCCACACCAAATTGGTGAGACTGCGAGGTCTCGAGAGCTTCCGGGACCGTTTTTCGGGCTGTTTCAAGCCGGTGGCCGAGTCTCCCGAGGCTCGACCACCCGAATTACTTGAATCTAGAGTACCGTCCAGTTCCATCGCCTGAAACAAAGGAAAATTGTTTTTAAGTTTCGTTGTTATTAATTATTTGTGTTAAAAAAGGATCTTCAAGCTGTAGAACCAGTGGCGTTTAGTTAATGTAATTTATATGAAAATAGTTTTGAAAAATCATATCATAAGATCCAAATTAGCTTGAAACACTTTTTAGTATTGTATGGGATTTCCCATAATAACTCACATTGACAATAAACAAAAATAAGCATTTTGGACTTAATAGGCAATTATAGAATTTTTTTTTTAGTTTGATGCAACCGACTTTGACAGTTGACAAATAGTCAAGACAACATCCTGGGGGTGTAAAACATAGTTCTTTTTCTACAAACGCATTAAAAATTCAACTTTTAACACGCTACTGAACTACTAAAAATTGCGTTTTAAAACACTAGCGTTAAAAGTGATTTACTTTTAACAAATGTGACCAATTAAATTCAAAAGCTGTTCCTGTAGCACACAGTTGACTTAAATCATTTTGATTCTAATCTCTTATAAATTTATTTTTTGATTTCATAGGTGTTTTGAACAGTTTGGCCACTAGAGGGTGTCAAAGTTATTCTTCAAGTCATTTTGACAACGTTGGCTTTAACCTACAAAAACACGCTTACTTGTCACAGTTTTCTCGTACTTTTATACGTCTATGAATACTCAATGAAATAAGCTTGCTTGCTTGTCACACTTATCTAGTACATTTATACGTCCATGAATAGCCAATAAAATGGACTTTCCAAAAATATCCCCACTTTAGTTGATCGGTTTTACTGTTTGGCCGCTAGGGACATTACATTTGGGGTAGTTTTACTGCAAGTCATTTTGATGACGCTTAATTTGCCCCAATTTGGTACACATATGCCCTTTGGAGTCCTGGAGCAAAATAAAAATTTCCAGAATTGCACTTTTTGTAAAAATAGCATATTTTTTGACACACGTTGCTTTGACCCTAAATTACTCCCTTACTTGACAAGCTACGTCAAAATGTCATAGAAAACAAAATAGAGCAGATTTGAAGCTTTCTAAAAATAACCCCACATGAGTTGATTGATAACTCCGTTTGGACGCTAGAGGGCGTTAAAATTCTTACACCATAAAATCACATATTTTGTGACACTCATTGCTTTGACCCTAAATTACTCCTTTATTTGACAAGTTACGTCAAAATGTCATAGAAAAGAAAAGATAGATCGGATTTCAAAGTTTCCAAAAATATCCCCACATGAGTTGATTGATGACACCGTTTGGCCGCTAGAGGGCGTCAAATTTCCTTTACCATAATATCACATATTATATTGTAAATATTTTTAAGTCAGATTTCATGTATCTCTTAATCCGGCCGAGTTCCTGGCAAAGAAATGGTTAAAATGTCAAATTTTAGGTCTAACTCTGTTAGTTTTTGAGATATCAAAAAACCGACTGCACCAGCGTCTTTTCCGGGAAATTTTAACATAAAATGACACCGAGACGTCAACTGTAACTTGACAAATAAAAAAGTTGTATTTTTTTACGGTTCCAGGCCGCCATTTTGAATTTTCTGTCAAAATATTGACTTGCACCTCATTTTAAAGGAAATTTCACGAAGATTCAAGAAATGACCAGGCCGCCATTTTGAATTTTCTGCCAAAATATTGACTTGCACCTCATTTTAAAGGAAATTTCACGTAGATTCAAGAAATGACAGAAAAAATGGCGTCCCAGGCCGCCATTTTGAATTTTCTGTCAAAATAATGACTAGCACCTCATTTTAAAAGAACTTTCACGTAGTTTCAAGAAATGACAGACAAAATGACTTTCCAGGCCGCCATTTTGTATTTAATGTCAATATTTTGACTTGCACCTCATTTTAAAGGAAATTTCACGTAGATTCAAGAAATGACAGACAAAATGGCGTTCCAGGCCGCCATTTTGAATTTTCTGTCAACATATTGACTTGCACCTCATTTTAAAGGAAATTTCACGTAGTTTCAAGAAATGACAGACAAAATGGCTTTCCAGGCCGCCATTTTGAATTTTCTGTCAAAATATTGACTTGCACCTCATTTTAAAGGAAATTTCACGTAGATTCAAGAAATGACAGACAAAATGGCGTTCCAGGCCGCCATTTTGAATTTTCTGTCAAAATATTGACTTGCACCTCATTTTAAAGGAAATTTCACGTAGTTTCAAGAAATGACAGACAAAATGGCGTCCAGGCCGCCATTTTGAATTTTCTGTCAAAATATTGACTTGCACCTCATTTTAAAGGAAATTTCACGTAGATTCAAGAAATGACAGACAAAATGGCGTCCCAGGCCGCCATTTTGAATTTTCTGTCAAAATATTGACTTGCACCTCATTTTAAAGAAATTTCACGTAGTTTCAAGAAATGACAGACAAAATGGCTTTCCAGGCCGCCATTTTGTATTTCCTGTCAAAATATTGACTTGCACCTCATTTTAAAGGAAATTTCACGTAGATTCAAGAAATGACAGACAAAATGGCGTCCCAGGCCGCCATTTTGAATTTTCTGTCAAAATACGGACTTGCACCTCATTCTGAAGAAAATTTCACGTAGTTTCAAGAAATGACAGACAAAATGGCGTCCCAGGCTTTTCATTGACGTATAAAAGTTGATTGGTCAATGGTTGTCAGTGGGTAAGTGAGAATCAAAATGTCCGGTTAATTTTTCAGCACAAATTATGCACTTGATTTTTTCCTTTTTTAGCAATTTTTTAAATTTTATTGCAGACACTTTTTACTTGGAGTCGTACTGTAACAAATTATTTGGTTGCAGACGTATTTTAGCCAATTTATTTGATGCAACGATAATTCGTTTATTTGCTATTTTTGTCATCTTGCAAGAGTTTCAGTTTTTCTACTTTCTAACGTAATAACTGAAAAACAGTCTTTAATAAATCACAAAACCGTGAAATGTAACTCATCTTATTAATTCTGATTCATATTTACAACACAAAACTCAGTGCAAAAACTATGAAAAAAAAACGTATTTCTCACACAACTTGGTATCTCGTTACCGGGAAAGTTTTAACCTGCCAGTTAGCCTAACTAATAATAAACAAAAATTCGCACTTTAACAAGAAAAAAAAAACAATTATTATTCCTGTTGCAACTAGAAACCGTGTAATTGCAATTAAATCGTAAAAATAGATTCATATTAGATACGAGCTGGTCGACATGCGATACAGCTTTCGCTTCTCGTCGAGCTTTTATTATTTAATTACTCCCCAGTTAACGATTCTCATATGTATAATAAAGATTTGGATTAAAACAGTATTAATAAACTGTATCCATTTTGATTTTTCACTATGAAAATTTATGCTTATTATTATTGCATAAATTCTGGCCCAAATCCTGCCAAAATTACCCACGATTTACGCAAATACTGCACATGTGAACGTACTACTATAAAACACTTTATAATTAAAAGGTTGCATGTGTATCAAGACTAGGAAAAACCTTGAAAGCTCAGTAATTTAAAATTACTTAACTCTTAAAAAAAAACTGACTTACAAGGTTGCTTGACCAAATACAAGAGTGGTTGCAGAGTAAAGATGAGCAAAATGGACTGGTAATAAGAACAAACCTCGGTTCCTTGTCGACAATTCGCTTTACACAGGATTTCCTAACGCACAATGCCAAGTTCATTGACAACAATTTATTTATGGCTACACCATATTTGTACAATGAATTACCACAATAAAAGAACGATTTATATCCATTGGTAACTCGGACTTTTTCTTAATCATATAAGTTTTTGATAACAATCATCAGACTTACCTGTAAATTATTCAGCGACTTGTACCGAATATTAAATAGGGGGGACCCATTCTTTGAAATCGGACTAGGCGGGGTCTCCTTCATAGGTGAAGCACTCTTCTGTCTCAGTAATCTACTCCTCTGGGAATGTCCGTTCTTCACGTACAACTTGGGTAGGCCTGGAGGAGTTTTCTGATGGACTTGGTGCACCTTCATCGGAGTCTCCTTCTCCCTGATCGTAGACGAAGCAGATTTTCGGTTTCGTTTTTCCGCTTGCAACTTCTTCGTAGGAATCGTTTCGATGGGAGGCGGTTCCGGACGGGAAAGGTCTGGATGCGAGGGCGTCGAACTGTGGGAGGTGAGTGAGGGCGAAGGATCTGAAAAGGGGGATTTGATGCTTTTGGGCAAAGGCGCGAAACCTCGGACGTAGTCGTAGATTTGATCGATTTCTTCGTAATCTTTGCTATAGACCGGAAGTCTGTTTTCTTCTTTACGATGATGCGAGTGTTTGGTACGGTGATTGGCCGAGTCTGATGAGGCACTTCTGCGCAGCAAAAACCCATTTTTTAGTTCTGTAGGTTGGGTGGGTGATTGTTTCTTCGAATCGCCCAGTTTTCCATCCAGAACCTGCAAATAAATACACCCTCTTGTAATGAATGAAAGGTTTGGTCTAAATTTGCAATTAGAAAAACACACTGACCTAAATAAACGATTAATTGGAGCACATTTTAATATTGAGGTTAACGGGTAAACATAAACAAGGCAAAGAATCCCTAATTCCCTACACAATAACGTTGAAAGGTTTTCCAAGCGCTAAATATTTTATTTATCGTTAACCGATGAGAGATTGTAATGCCAAAGCGACCATTAACCCAATTTTGCCCTTCCTTTATATCCCCAAACACTTTTTTCCTATAAAGGATGACACAATGATGATCGTAAGAGGAATTATACAGGGTGGTCCAGTTTTAAATGTCACCAATCGATAGCCCATCAAAAAATAAGTTGACATGCATTATGGCATTTTCCTGAAGAACGCTTCTTAAGGAAGACACAGACCTCCAAAATTCAGTTTTAAAATCGTAAATAATTTGTTTTTGCTACAATTATCAGACCGTTGGATCAATTTTGATCAAATTGGGAACAAGTACACTGAAAATAGTAAAAAAACAGGATTTTTTGACTAATGTTTACTGGCGTTCAATTTTTTAGACTATAGGTAGTGTAAAACTGATCATTCAATTCAAACTTTTTTTTTAATCAATTACACTGGTAACAGTCCGAATTTTCGGACTAATTTAATTCTAAAAATTAGTGTTTAAGACTTGATATCGTAGCATTTAATGTCAAAATTGTTTACTTTCATTAATGAAGAGTCTGAATCTTTACTTTTACTATAAAAAACAGTTTAAAATTCGATTTTTCAGTCTTAAAGCACAGTGAAGCGTCTAGAAGTCAATTTAATACTGACAAAGCTTGAAATGGCATGTTTAAGGCTATGGACCATGTAAACATAGTTTTTTAATTGTGCTATGTCAAAAACTTGGTGAAGATAACCCTAAAACTCGATTTTCCAAGCTGAAAGCAGTTTTTGAAGCCCTAAAAATAGTCCAGAGTTCTAAGAAAATGAAAAGCAAAGTAAAAAAACCTGAAAAGTTAGTCTTCAAGTCAATTTTCATGAATCTAATGTCAATATCCTGTATTTAAGACTATTTTCAATACTAAAATATTGAAATGTATTTTCAAATTATGAAAACTTACTTCAAATGCAAAATTTAAGCTTCTGATGTCACTTTGCATTGGTTCAGAGTCACTTTTTGGTGTCCAAGTCAATTTTCAAGGTTGAAATGTGTGAATTTGTAGTCAAAAATTCTAGATAAAGTAGTTTTTCATGCTACAAGTCAATTTTCCCTACTAAAGTTTTTCAACTTATCTGAAAACTATAACGACTGACTACAAAGACAGTTTATAAGCCTCTCAAGTCAATTTTCACAGTTTTCAAGTCAATTGTGTAGGCTAAAGTCTTTCAATTTGTCTGAAAACTGTAAAAACTGGTTACAAAGACAATTTTTAAGCCTCTCAAGTCAATTTTCACCGTTTCAAAGTAAATTCCCTGGTTTCTAAGTCAATTTTCAAAACTAAAGTCTTTCAATTTGTCTGAAATTATGAAAACTGGCTACAAAGACATTTTTTAAGCTTCTTAAGTCAATTTTCACCGTTTTCAAGACAATTTTTAAGTTGGGTTGGGTTGGTTTTGGGTCTTTGAACGTAATAACTCAATTATTTCGTACGAAAACGAACTTTCGTTCAGTTTCAGTTTTCGTTTCGTAAAAACGAAGTTTCAAATCAGAATTTTATAAGAGATACTTATTTTGTCAAATTGAACAAGTAAAGTAAAAAAAATAAAATTTTTGAAAAATATCCATTGACGTAGAGAATAAGGCAGAAAAATTAAAACCATCTTTCCACCACCACTGGACAGTTTCGACAAACGTCATTATCATCACATAATGAGAATTAATTTCTTATGAATTTGTTCTAAATTTGATTAAAATTGCTCCAGCGGTCTGACAGTTATGACAAGAAACCGATTTTTTAAACTGAACATGTATGGACTGTATTTTCCTTGGGAAGCATTTTTCAGGAAAATGACATAATGTATGTTAACTTATTTTTTGATGGGCTTTCGAATGGTGAATTATTGACATTTAAAACTGGACCACCCTGTATTGTTGTGTCATCATTTATGACGGGAAACTTAAAGCAACACAAACTGAAAATAACTTTTTTTTTGAACTAAAACAAGGTAAGTTTACATGTTTGCAATGTGATTTACGCAAATGCAGGTTGCATACTGCAAATCTAATAAAGTGACAGTTCTGGGAAAAGTCATTTGTCAATTAGGCACTATACCTGTATTCTGTCAACTACTTCAGCTACCAAAACCATAGCTTTGTCCACCAGTCGACTAAACTCCGGCATGGCCCTCAACTGCTCCTCATTTCTTGTTCGGAGCAATTTGAGGGGCGCGGCCAAAGGTAACGCTGTCACACTATGGGAATCCTTTTGAAGGGGGAGCGCAAATACGTGCTCCTCTTCAAATATTGATAATAACCTGAAAAAGAAGAAGAATTTCAGTCGGATACTTCTTTTGGGAAGAATAGTATATTACACACCGAGGTGGGAAGAGTTTTATCAGGAATGAAACTTCCTACCGAGGTTTGTATACTATTTTATTTACAACCATCATATTTCTATCAAAATTTACAAATCATTGTTTCATTCTGAAAGTTAGATCGATATTCATTTCCGGATTAATAAATTGAGAAAAATGTCCTCCGGTGAAGAATTGACGTGTACCCCACCAGAAATACGACAGGCTGCTGACGCATTAGCACACGGCTTGGTGCCAGAGAAAAGTAAGCATCGCTACCTAAAAGCTATTGAATTATATAGGAAGTGGTGCGAAGAAAAAAAAGTGAAGAATACCAGTTCCGAAAGTGTACTCTTAGCATATTTTGGAGAACAACCCAGACAAAAGAAGCCGTCCACTTTGTGGTAAACTGATACTTCAAAACATGGGAAACTGCTGGCCTTTCTAAAACGTCAAAATGTGGGCTTCAGGAAAAATATAGAGGATTTTTTAAACAAAGCTCCAAATAATCTTCTACCGATAAAGGTAAGATATTTGTGATCTTTAAATAGGTATTTTAAAAAAATAGTGTTTGAGCTTATACAAGTGCACAGTTATTATGGTATTATATTCTTCTTATTGTTTTAGGTCGCATTAATAATAGGTGTATCTGGAGCTTGTCGGACGGACGAATTAGTGAAAATGAAAATGTTGGATGTTACTTTTTTTGAAGAAAAAATTTCGGTTGAGATTCCAGATTCCAAAACACATACAAGTAGATCATTTCTCATTACTGATCCAATATGGGTGAAGATCGTTCGAGACTACATAAATTTGAGAGAAAACATAGAAATCGATACACTTTTTGTTCAGTTTAGAGGAGGAATAGCAAGAAATCAACCAATTGGGCACAATAGCTAATTATTCCCAAAAAATTGCTACTTTTTTGAATTTAGAGAACTCGAAAGGCTTTACAGGCCACGCTCTAAGAAGAACGTTACTTGCCAACAGTGGAGCAAATGTACTCCAATTAAAAAGGCTGGGAGGATGGAAATCTAGTACTGTGGCAGAAGGTTATGTGGATAGCTCAATGGAGAATAAAACCAAAACTGCCGTTATGCTGTCCCAACGTGCCATGTCTTCTGAAGCTGTTCACAAACCTCAGTCATTCAGCAGCAAATTAATTTGTCGACCAAAGAGACAATTGTTGGAGACGCCCTAAATATTTCTATAAACACTTATAATAATTCAAATGTAACCATTAATTTCAATAAGTAGTTTGTTTTAGTTTAGATCATGTTAATTTTAGTATTGTAATGTATTATAGGCATTATAACCGTTAGAATGCATACAATTCGAGTTGTAATCCAGGACATTTTTCTCAATTTATTATTTGCCAACTGAATATCGATCCGACTTTATCTGACATTAAAAAAATTTGATTCAATCATCATTTTTTTTTTCAAAAATATTAACAATCACACAATTTTAGAGGGCGGGAAGTGAGGGCGGAAAGTAGAGGTGCGCAATATGATACTTCCTAACCTTCAATGACGTTAGTAATGACAGCATTACATATATGGTTGTAAATAATAGTAGTTTTCCTATTCAATGTGCAAAGTTATGTTTTCCCACACGCGAAAGCAACTTCAAGTGCGGGAAAACTACTTTGCACACGTGTTAGGAACAATATTTTTTCTACGAATGAAATATCTATACATTTTGTTTTTAATTTTTATTGATATTAAAAACAACAACTTATAACTATTTATTGTTATTAACAACATTAATGTTAAATGTACAGTTGGTCGCGTTTTTTAAATTGATCGCAGATTGAGCAACTGAAGGTAAAATACTGGTACTTGGAACTGCTTCACTTTCTTTAGGATTGAAGGTCAGAATTTTGTTACTTAATCCTTTTTTATAACTTGTGGATTCATCAATGTATTCTTCAGCTACCGTAGTCGATTTCCAACCCCCCAAGCGTTTTATGTCAGTGATTCCTTCTCCAGAATCGGCCAGGAACGTTGCCGATGATCGACGATAACTGTGCCCTGTGTAGAGTTCTGGATTTGGCAACTTCAAAAAAATAGCTATTTCAGAAGGCATTTTTCCAAAACTGTTTACTCCAACACTTTGCGAAAAACATTTACCCTTTCTGTAAACTAGGAAAAAACGATTGTTTGACTTTTTTGGACGTAGGCCGGTGTATCTTCTGTACAGTTGCAGGTAGGTTCCGTTATGAACTTCTTCTGATATTATAAAGTTTCTTGCTGTATGATTTTTTGAATCCCTAATTTTAACAATTATGAGGTTTCCTTTGTCTTCAATATCTGTAGTGGTTAAATTGGCTAGCTCTTCCCTTCGACATGCACCAGCAAGTCCGAATATAGTGGCAACTTTAATTAACAGGTAAATTTCATCTGGTGCGGAGTTCATAAAACTGAATATTTCTTCTTTTGTAAAAATTTTCGCCTTTTTAGGTTTAAAACCAACATTCTGCTTTTTCAGAAATGCAGTGAGCTTATAAAATTCACCGATATCGATGTCTCTTTTTATTTTTATTACATTTTTGAGCATTGAATACTTTGACCACATTGTGTTAGGTTTGAATTCTTTGCTTAAAGTAAAAATACGCTAAAAGTACCTCTTCCTTTAAGGTTTTTATCCCCTTTTGTTCGCACCATTGGGTAAACAACTCGTACTGTTTCTCGTATTTTTCTCGCGATTTGAGAGGCAGCAATTGCAAACTAGCCATGTTGGCGGCTTTTAGAACATCTTCCGGAAGTTCATCTTCAGTGATATCCATTATTAAAATAGTTTTTTTAACTTAAATAAGTAAGAATAAACACTGTTGTAGACTTTAAATTGCATATAAATGCGTTGTTTGACAATGAGCTTTGGTTTCTAAGGAAACAAGCCTCATTTTCAAAGACAGAGACAAGGTGGTTTATTTACCTAAACTGTACGGAAGAATAATGTGAAAAAAGTCGTGTTTTTTATATGAAACCCCTGAATATTATTACATTTTTGAATTCTACGCAAAATTCTAAGCAGATTTTATGTATAATAGTCTATATAAAACCACTGTTGCAAGGTATAATCAGCATTTTAAAAAGTGTGCGGGAAAAAATTTTTCCCGCATAGTGTGCGGGAAAGTGCCACTTTGCACACACTTTTACGTATGCAAAGTAGCTTATTTGCAAACATTCGTAGAAAAACATTGTTTTGTTGATGAATGAAGAAAAGACAATTTGGTGCATAATGATGAAAGGGGTTCTTACCTAAGTTCTGGCACAAAATGACTGGGACTCTTAAGTCCACGGGGGGCAGTGCCGTGCACCAGCCGTACGGTGAGCGGCAGCCGTTTGCTGAGCAAATTGCGAGCAGTGTGCACGCCGCTGATGTTGTCCTCGCGAGCAAGGGCGGAGAATTTGCCTCTCTGCTCCAAACCCAGCAGGATCGTGTCGCCGCGCGTGTCTACACACTTCAGGTAGCGTCCTGCAATAGAATAACAGAAAAATGCTGAAAACGTAACTCGTAAACTTGAGATTGTTGTAAATTTAATTTGCCGCCACCTGGAATTGGTTTGCGTGCCGTTTTTATTGCCCGCAGGATGTCTGCACCTGTGGGGATGCAGAAATTCTACACTGCATTTGCACTGATTTATCGAGGATAATCCACTCGGTAAACGTTTTGATTTTACATGTACAAAAAACAAAACAAAAAATTTGTGAATCTGAAATGTGGGAACATCCATTTCATTGGAAAGTCTGATTAATACAGGGTGTCCCACGACGAAAGACATCGATTGATATTGGAAAAAGTATAAATAGGAGAGTTTTGAAAATTTGGCAGGATACTGATGTGGGCATGCCCAATACAACTAAAATATTTTCAAGATGGTTGCACTTCCGTTTATACCGGAAGTCGATCACAACTTTCTTATTTTAAATAGAACACCCTATATATTATTACATATTTGGATTCCTCACAAAATTCTGACCAACTTTTGTGTACAATGCCCTATGCCTATCTCTAGCCGTTTTCGAAATATTTGATGTTTTTCCAAAAAAGTGACAGTTGCAACGCTCAACATATTTTTGTACTCTGTCAAAACCGTATTTCATTTTGCAATGAAACTTTGGGTTATTGTAAATAAAGGATCGTTTTATTAAACTGAGGGTGCGTAATGTTTCATTTGTATACAGGGTCGTCAAAAAAAAATCATAAACTTGCCACTAAAAAAAAATAAAAAATTTCAAGTTTTTTAAATAGAAACCCAAATTTTTTATGACGGAATCATTTTGAGCATTAAAAATTACTATACGTTTCAATTTACTTGCCTATACCTAAATCCAATCCATTTCGTTTTATTTGAGAATAAACATTTTTTATTATTAAAACCCCAGATTTCTTGAAAATTTCTCTCTCTAATTACGTGTGGATTTATGTCACACCAGTAGTGTGAATTATGTCTATTGGACATTCCATTTTTAGTGAATTTGGCCTCGTCGCTCTAAATAATATTATTCAAAAACAATTCTTCTCCATAGTGACTAGTCAGCAAAAACTCACTAAAAACCACTCTCTTCGGAAATTCAACCTCTTTTAAGTGTTGCACTAATTTAAATGAAAAAGGGTGAAATTTATGTTTCTTCAGGATCCTCTGAATTGAGCTTTAGGATATGCTTGATTCTACGGAAACTTGTCTTATTGACAAAGTTGGATTTGCAAAAAAATAGCTGAAAATTGCAATTTCTACATTTGTATTGTTAGGGATTGATTTTGTCCCGTATTCTTAAAATTTTCAATTATTTGCTTGACAGCTTTTGGTGATGGCTTTAATCCACAGATTAGAGAGAGAAATTTTCAAGAAATCTGGAGTTTTAATAATAAAAAATGTTTATTCTCAAATAAAACGAAATGGGTTGGATTTAGGTATAGGCAAGTAAATTGAAACGTATAGTAATTTTTAATGCTCAAAATGATTCCGTCATAAAAAATGTGGGTTTCTATTTAAAAAACTTGAGATTTTTCATTTTTTTTTAGTGGCAAGTTTATGATTTTTTTTTTGACGACCCTGTATACAAATAGGTCATTACGCACCCTCAGTTTAATAAAACGATCCTTTATTTACAATAACCCAAAGTTTCATTGCAAAATGAAATACGGTTTTGACAGAGTACAAAAATATGTTGAGCGTTGCAACTGTCACTTTTTTGGAAAAACCTCAAATATTTCGAAAACGGCTAGAAATAGGCATAGGGCATTGTACACAAAAATTGGTCAGAATTTTGTGAGGAATCCAAATATGTAATAATATATAGGGTGTTCAATTTAAAATAAGAAAGTTCTGATCGACTTCCGGTATAAACGGAAGTGCAACCATCTTGAAAATATTTTAGTTAGATTGGGCATGCCCACATCAGTATCCTGCCAAATTTTCAAAACTCTCCTATTTATACTTTTTCCAATATCAATCGATGTCTTTCGTCGTGGGACACCCTGTATATCTCGTAACCCAGTTAAAATGGTGCTTTTAAAAAATGCTTTATACCATTAATTTTATATCCCCATACTTAAATAGCATGCTGTTCACAAATCATTTTGTATGAGTAGTTTGTAATTGGTCAAAAAAAGCAGCTTTCAGCTTGCTGCTTTTTCTTGACCAATTACAAACCACCAACTGTGATTGATGTGAACTCACCATAAATCATATTTTTGACGTCACTGTGATACTTCTTTGTACCAACAGTAAACCTTTCAAAGAACAATTTACTACAAAGTAACAAACAATCATAATTCAAGCTAAAAGCTTCCTAGTCATTTAGGCTTTATACACTCCTTTGTAGGACGTAATTTAACCATCAAAAGGCTTGAAATTATCCACTATTATTTATCTATTTAAAGCTAATTAATTAAGCCAGAAGCCTGGTAGTTTCTTTGTGAGAATCATGACTAAGTTAATTAAGTTGGTTTGCGGACGTCATAGTGGAATCGGGTTTGTCCTCGAGCAAACTTATATAGTCTATGGTTGGTTTCCTATATTATCCCAATAAGAAAATGACAACAATGTGCCCAAAAAAACTCAATTAAACATACACTCCACACAATAATGAGCATGAATGGTCGAGTCATTATAAGCAGTAATAAGCTTTCTGGATTGTCAATAAAAAGAAGAGCTCTGTTAATTATAAAAGCGGTTTACAATACTGTTTTGACTGTTACCGAACAATAAAACTCTTATAAAGTCGATTTTACGCTTTTTCTTTTGCGTGTCCGACCGAACATAAAAGTTACTTAACAAACCATTTTTTGATGGTTCCATTTTTGACTTTGACCAGTCCGATGGCCCAGTTTTAATCGCGTGTTCGGTTAAAATGCAAAACCAGCGAGACAGAGAAAATGAAACGAGAAACAAAAAATCGTTACTGTTAAACGGAAGCGGCCGCTATGAAATATTATAGCTGGGAGTGGTGTCAGGTGTGTCCTATGAAATTAAATGTTTCGACCTATCGAGGTATTCATCATGTCAGAAGATTGAATTTGCTAGATTGTCTTTGTCAATCCAACAGTACTTTGGTCTGTACAAGCCATTGCTTTTGCTTTTTGCTTTAATATTCAGTTCACTATAGTAATGAGTTGGAAGTGATTTTAAGCTATCACAGTATCCATTGACGTATTCAATTTTTCATGGCTGCTATTTTTAAGTCAAATACACGGCCGTAAAATTAACGATCAAATAAAAAGTTATTTAGGATTAAGTGAAAAAATGCCTAAATTATTCTCAAGATTAAAGCCCTGTAGAAACCAAACAGTATCACCAACCTATCAATGTTATTAGCATGAATAGCATTTTTCATTGACTATCCACGGCCGTAAAATAACCGATCTAGTGTCTTCTAGCGCTTTCAAATGATTTCTAATACTTTCAAGTAGCATTTCAGAGGCTTCTAACAGTTGAAAGTGAGTACTGTTACTGTCAGGTGTTGTTTTAGAGGCTTCAAACACATTCAAGTGACTTCTGGCAATTTAAAGTGGCTTTTACCACTTTCAAGTAGTATTTTAGAGGCTTCTAGCACTTCCAAGTGAGTTCTGGTACTTTCACGTGGTGTTTCAGGGACTTCTAACACACTCTAACACACATTCAAGTGTTAGAATACCAGAAGTCTGGTATTTTCAAGTGACGATGCTAGAAGCCTCTAAGGCTTCTAATACTTTTAAGTGACTTCTGGCAATTTAAAGTGGCTTTTCCCACTTTCAAGTAGCATTTTAGAGGCTTCTAACAGTTGGAAATGGATTCTGTTACTTTAAAGTGATGTTTTAGAGGCTTCAAACACATTCAAGTGACTTTTGGCAAATTAAAGTGGCTTTTACCACTTTCAAGTGGCATTTTAGAGGCTTTTGGCACTTCCAAGTGAACTGGTACTTTCACGTGGTGTTTCAGGGACTTCTAACACACACATTCTAACACACATTCAAGTGTTAGAATACTAGAAGTCTGGTATTTTCAAGTGACGATGCTAGAAGCCTCTAAGGTTTCTAACACTTTTAAGTGACTTCTGGCAATTTAAAGTGGCTTTTACCACTTTCAAGTGGCATTTTAGAGGCTTCTAGCATTTTCAAGTGAGTTCTGTTACTTTCAAGTGATATTTTAGGGGCTTCAAACACATTCAAGTGACTTCTGGCAATTTAAAGTGGCTTTTACCACTTTCAAGTGAGCATTTTAGAGCTTCTAGCACTTTCAAGTGAGTTCTGTTACTTTCAAGTGATGTTTTAGGGCTTCAAACACATTCAAGTAACTTCTGGCAATTTAAAGTGGCTTTTACCACTTTCAAGTGACATTTTAGAGGCTTCTAGCACTTCCAAGTGAGTTCTGTTACTTTCAAGTGATGTTTTAGGGGCTTCAAACACATTCAAGTGACTTCTGGCAATTTCAAAGTGGCTTTTACCACTTTCAAGTAGCATTTTAGAGGCTTCTAGCACTTTCAAGTGAGTTCTGTTACTTTCAAGTGATGTTTTAGGGGCTTCAAACACATTCAAGTGACTTCTGGCAATTTAAAGTGGCTTTTACCACTTTCAAGTAGCATTTTAGAGACTTCTAGCACTTTTAAGTGACTTCTGGCATTTTAAAGTGGCTGCTGACTTCTAGCAATTTCAAGTCTTGTTTCAGAGGTTTCTGGCTCTTATACTTGCAAGTTTTTTTATATAATCTTCATAATGTTTATTCGAGAACTGTATTTTAGAATTGTATGTACAAAGAAACAATACCGGGTGTTTTAGTAAGTAGTTGTGTAAGCTTTAATATAATTGGGTGATTCTTTGATCAACTTTAAACAAAACTAGAAAACTCAACTTAAAACAAAAATTAGAAAAATACCATTTTTGTCAAAATTGCAAATTTGGCAATTTTTTGTTTTTGCTCTAGAGGGGTTTCATTGCTGTCCATTAGAACCCTTCTAGAGTCTCTCAAAAAAAAAGATGCAACAGAAAAGTCAATGCACTAGAGAAATATGTTTGATTATTATACTGATAAGAAAAAAAATAGCATCGTTTCTTTTAAATTTAACAAAAACTCCAAAATTGTAAGAGACAAAAAAAGATTTATAAATTAAACAAATAATTGGAATTTATATGAAAGTATATTGTTGTTACAAAGACAGAAATTTAACAAAAAAATGCTAATAAACTAGTAAGAATTAAGTAAAATAAGTACTGTCACCATAATGGTTCAAGTGTTTTTTTAGCCTGATGATGCCCAATCACATGTTATCCTTGATACATTAAAAACCAATTTTGCCAGCAAAAATCTCTTTGTTTATAACACTTTCTCTTATACGACTAAGTAAAAAAAGCATATCCTTGGCATTACGGCAGTACCGAGACAATTATAATCCATATATTTTATGCACGGTGTTGCATTCTGCATGCGGCAGTACCACTCTGACGGCATTGAAATAAAAATATTCGATACGTTACGGTACCGTTTCTTTATGTATCTACTCTATGTTGAGAGTGTCAAGAAACTAGGCCATTTCACGATCTTGCCTGATATTGTTCCGCGCTTGTTTGGTTCATGATCTACATATCGTCGTACCGTACTGTCCGCTATTAATTAATGATCTGTCAGTCAGTGTGTGTGTATTCGGNGGTTAACCTCAGGNTAAGNCNNANCNGAATCNTTTCAGCGCAGGTACGNAGCNNAATTTTNNCNCTANAANTGNACNCGCATAGANCCTTCGTTTATTATTCTGATATTAAGCAGNNATAANGCGNATNAGGTGGTGGGNCGNTCGNTCGATCTTTCCTGNCNGNNGNCTTNNNTAGGNAGCAAGCNGTGTNTAGNGNATTGANCAGATANCNANCTTTNCAAAAGNNCTNNTNGTCTCGCTACCTCCCTAGNGTATNCATCNTNGTNATNTAGCCNATCCGCNNTGNGAAGCCANNTAANGNTGANTAGGCACGNAGCGACNGCCGTTCCTANACGCTTGGACGTAAANNCGGCGCANNAATGGCTGACAGATNAATTACTTCCCAGNCAAANCANTAGCACGAATAGCGNCNGATGAGACTTTAGNNTCANGACCNTAATGATNNCGCACNNATATTGGACACNCTTTTTAAGCCGGGNGCTGNCTTNATCTAAAGCAGGTTTTACACCGCGCTTTGATGTCAAAGAAATTCATGAATTCTATCATGAAGCTGCTTCAAGGACAAATTTTTACCAGTGTAAAACAAAATTTTATGTCAAAATTTACCTTCAAATTTTTCATCAAATAGGACAGGTCTATTTTCATCCAAACTTATTTGATCAAACTTGCCGTTTTGCGTAATGCCAACTGCAACAGATAAAAACGAAAAGTAAAGTGAGGTGTAAAATCAGAGAACTGATTATAGTATTCAGTTGAAGCTGCAGAATTCAATACATAAATACAGTATTCAAGGCGATCATGAGATTTCAAAATATTCAAAAAACCAGAAAAATAAGAAAACAAAGTAGGAATAATTCTTCTTGGTTGGGCAAAACTGTTTTCATTGACAGCTTTGACATAAAAGTTTGATAGGTGTAAAACGAAATCAGATTATGCTTCAAGAAATTCATGAATTATATGATGCATAAAATTTGATCAAATAAATGTGTCTAATTTCTTTGAAGTAAAACTTTTGGTGTAAAACCTGCTTAAGCTCATCGCTTCTGATTCTGTCGTGTAGTGTTTTTTCGTGTATATTTGTTATTATTTTCATCTCTTATTTTACTGTTTATGTTAAGGTATTTGTTTTTCCACACAGTGTCTCTTAGGCATCCTGATATTCCTTTAGAGTTTTCAAAAATAGGAAAAAGGCCATTTTCTGTATTGTGATTTAGCTGTAACAGACTGTTTTTCAACATTTTGACATTGAAAATCGACTAGAATGACTGCAAATGGTTCAGTAAGTCAATTTTAGTCAATCCTTAAACAAATCAACATCTAGGCGAAAAAATGGCAAGTTTCATGATGAGAACACCTAACCTCGGCGTAACCCGACCAAAATACAAAACGAGGAACCATTAGCAAAATAATTGGGCACCAGAATGCCTCGACGCCATTTCTACAAGCCCTGCTTCTATGATTGAGTACTATTCGTACACTTTCTAATGTGACGAGCCACGCCCAATTATGTTCGAGTACTACTTATTGTGCCCAAGATGGTAAAAATGCAATTATTGCAGGGTCATAAGGCACATCGTGCTCTTTCGTACCCAGTGGCGTCGTGCCTCATTAATAATAGTCGTTTCAGCTTTCGGGCCCATTTAGGACGCCCATGGCACATAAGGGTATCAGTGCAAATTGTCTCAGGTAACGACTACTTATTGGAATTGATGGTAGGTGTGTTTGTTTTGTGGTACGATCGTGCTGGAGAAATTAGAGTTATGTAAAAGATGTGCTCATTTAGTCCTTTGGTAGAGAAGTTGGTATTCCTCAGATCTATTTTATGGACGTTTTCCTTGAGGCGACCTGGTCAAACAGCACATTAACACATCTCGATTATTATAGAATTTTAATTATGCTTAAGCGTGTTCAAGCGGATTTATTTATACGGCAGCGAAGCCGTAATTTTTAAGGTCAACGTTTCTTCCATCCAATTTGCTCTGTGAAGCGAGTAATCTTCAAAATCCCCACTTTGAATATTATTGAGACATGTTTGCTTCCTCTTTATCGATGCTATTTAGATTTTATTCAAATAAGACGTTTAAAACTCTACTATTGGTTATAAGTAACATTCTTTACTGACAACTTTGAATGTGTCATCTACTAAAAATTGGTTTGAAAGATGTTGATTTTTCCAAAAAAATGTTAGCTTTTGATACTGTCAGGGAGTCAACTTTAAAAATGACAAAAATCATTTTTAAAGTTGAGTCAACTTCTTTTCTGACAAAAATAGAGTCTTCTCTAAAATATGTTGGCTCTTATTACTATCTCTTGAAAATTTCTTCAACTTCAACTCTTCTTTTCTGACTCTAACTGAATTTCTTCTATTATGTTAGCTGTTATCACTCTCTCTTTAAATTTCTGGGCAATTAACCAGTTAAATGATTTCAAAACATTCTTCATTTGTCTTCTTTCCAATGTAGGTATAAACAGATAATTAAAACAAGTAAAGAATTTAAAATGGTTTATTCAGTTTTCAAAATGATATGGACACCAAGTTGTATTTTAATTAAATTATAGCATACCTAGGTAATAAAACAATACAAAACTAAAACCTACGAATCACAAGTCTTAGAATATTGAAGAAAACTTAAAACTAAAAAATAACGAACCAGTCTACTTCCACAAAAAAAGCACATGTGATGGAAAATTATTACAAAAATACTTTGGTATAAACCTATGAGTATATAATTAAATTTTTAATAGAAGGGATAATTTTACAAGACAAAATGTGCGTTCGTTTCCTTAAAAATTACTCTTAAAAGGTGAAAAAGTCCGGTACAAAATTTGCAGGGTATATAAAGTGATTATTAAAAGCTCCGATTTATACAATACAAGAAGTGTTTGTTACCATACAATTTTAAATATTCACAAAAAATTGCAGAGGCACATATGTATTTACAGTTACAAGCAGAACAAATCAGCACCAAAAATGCCTCCAGCCCGATTCACACACCACGGAAGTAGACCTATCCGACTCAACTTACAGTATACAAATCACAAATAGCTAAGTCGATGTAAACTGTAATGCCTTAACATAAATATACTAGTAGTACCATCAAATGTTCCGTGGTACCACTAGCCATCTGATAGTTAAAAAGCATCACGGATGGGTGTTACAAAATATAGAGTACCTCGACTTTTCGAACCGCTTATCGAAATACTTGGGATGTTTTTTATACACTATGGCCGCTTGATCGATGATTTTTTGGGTTTTTCCATGGGCATGGAAATGTCCGATGTTCTCGGGCTCCCACACCAAATTGGTGAGACTGCGAGGTCTCGAGAGCTTCCGGGACCGTTTTTCGGGCTGTTTCAAGCCGGTGGCCGAGTCTCCGAGGCTCGACCACCCGAATTACTTGAATCTAGAGTACCGTCCAGTTTCCATCGCCTGAAACAAAGGAAAATTGTTTTTTAGTTTCGTTGTTATTAATTATTTGTGTTAAAAAAAGGATCTTCAAGCTGTAGAACCAGTGGCGTTTAGTTATTTTATTAGTAATGAAAATATGAAAATATTTTGAAAAATCATATCATAAGATCCCAATTAGCTTTGAAACACTTTTTAGTATTGTATAGGATTTCCCATAATAACTCACATTGACAATAAACAAAAATAAGCATTTTGGACTTAATAGGCAATTATAGACATTTTTTTTAGTTTAATGCAACCGACTTTGACAGTTGACAAACAGTCATCCTGGGGGTGTAAAACATAGTTCCTTTTTTTTTTAAACGCATTAAAAATTCAACTTTTAACACGCTACTGAACTATTAAAAATGGCGTTTTATAACACTAGCGTTAAAAGTGATTTACTTTTAACAAATGTGACCAATTAAATTCAAAAGCTGTTCCTGTAGCACACAGTTGACTTAAATCATTTTGATTCTAATCTCTTATAAATTTATTTTTTGATTTCATAGGTGTTTCGAACAGTTTGGCCGCTAGAGGGTGTCAAAGTTAGAGTAGTTCTTCTTCAAGTCATTTTGACAACGTTGGCTTTAACTCTACAAAAACACGCTTACATGTCACAGTTTTCTCGTACTTTTATACGTCCATGAATAGCCAATAAAATGGACTTGAATAACCAAAAATATCCCCACTTTAGTTAATCGGTTCTACTGTTTGGCCGCTAGGGACATTACATTTGGGGTAGTTTTACTGCAAGTCATTTTGATGACGTTTAATTTCATCACCTAATTTAAGGTCCTTTGGTACAAATATGCCCTTTGGAGTCCTGGAGCAAAATAAAAATTTCCAGAATTGCACTTTTTGTAAAAATAGCATATTTTTTGACACACGTTGCTTTGACCCTAAATTACTCCCTTACTTGACAAGCTACGTCAAAATGTCATAGAAAACAAAATAGAGCAGATTTGAAGCTTTCTAAAAATAACCCCACATGAGTTGATTGATAACTCCGTTTGGACGCTAGAGGGCGTTAAAATTCTTACACCATAAAATCACATATTTTGTGACACTCATTGCTTTGACCCTAAATTACTCCTTTATTTGACAAGTTACGTCAAAATGTCATAGAAAACAAAAGATAGATCGGATTTTAAAGTTTCCAAAAATATCCTCACATGAGTTGATTGATAACACCGTTTGGCCGCTAGAGGGCGTCAAATTTCCTTTACCAGAATATCACATATTATATTGTAAATATTTTTAAGTCAGCATTTCATGTATCTCTTAATCCGGCCGAGTTCGTGGCAAAGAAATGGTTAAAATGTCAATTTTTAGGTTTTAACTCTGTTAGTTTTGAGAGATATCCAAAAAACCGACTGCACCAGCGTCTCTTTTCCGGGAAATTTTAACATAAAATGACACCGAGGACAACAACTGTAACTTGACAAATAAAAAAGTTGTATTTTTTGATGGTTCCAGGCGCGCCATTTTGAATTTTCTGTCAAAATTATTGACTTGCACCTCATTTTAAAGGAAATTTCACGAAGATTCACGAAATGACCCAGGCCGCCATTTTGAAATTTTCTGACCAAAATATTGACTTGCACCTCATTTTAAAGGAAATTTCACGTAGATTCAAAGAAATGACAGAAAAAATGGCGTCCCAGGCCGCCATTTTGAATTTTCTGTCAAAATAATGACTAGCACCTCATTTTAAAAGAACTTTCACGTAGTTTCAAGAAATGACAGACAAAATGACTTTCCAGGCCGCCATTTTGTATTTAATGTCAATATTTTGACTTGCACCTCATTTTAAAGAAAATTTCACGTAGATTCAAGAAATGACAGACAAAATTGCGTCCCAGGCCGCCATTTTGAATTTTCTGTCAAAATACTGACTTGCACCTCATTCTGAAGGAAATTTCACGTAGTTTCAAGAAATGACAGACAAAATGGCGTCCCAGGCCGCCATTTTGAATTTTCTGTCAAAATACTGACTTGCACCTCATTCTGAAGGAAATTTCACGTAGTTTCAAGAAATGACAGACAAAATGGCGTCCATTGACATATAAAAGTTGATTGGTCAATGGTTGTCAGTGGGTAAGTGAGAATCAATGGTTGTCCGTGTAAATTATTTCAGCACAAATTATGCACTTGATTTTTTCCTTTTTTAGCAATTTTTTAAATTTTATTGCAGGACACTTTTTACTTGGATACGTACTGTAACAAATTATTTGGTTGCAGACGTATTTTAGCCAATTTATTTGATGCAACGATAATTCGTTTATTTGCTATTTTTGTCATCTTGCAAGAGTTTTCAGTTTTTCTACTTTCTAACGTAATAACTGAAAAACAGTCTTTAATAAATCACAAAACGTGAAATGTAACTCATCTTATTAATTCTGATTCATATTTACAACACAAAAAGTCAGTGCAAAAACTATAAAAAAAAACGTATTTCTCACACAACTTGGTATCTCGTTACCGGGAAAGTTTTAACTTGCCAGTTAGCCTAACTAATAATAAACAAAAATTCGCACTTTAACAAGAACAAAAAAACAATTATTATTCCTGTTGCAACTAGAAACCGTGTAATTGCAATTAAATCGTAAAAATAGATTCAGATTTAGATACGAGCTGGTCGGACATGCGATACAGCTTTCGTTTCTCGTCGAGCTTTTTATTATTTAATTACTCCCCAGTTTAACGATTCTCATATGTATAATAAAGATTTGGATTAAAACATTAATAAACTGTATCCATTTTGATTTTTCACTATGAAAATTTATGCTTATTATTATTGCATAAATTCTGGCCCAAATCCTGCCAAAATTAGACCACGATACTTACGCAAATACTGCACATTGTGAACGTACTACTATAAAACACTTTATAATTAAAAGGTTGCATGTGTATCAAGACTAGGAAAAACCTTGAAAGCTCAGTAATTTAAAATTACTTAACTCTTAAAAAAAAACTGACTTACAAGGTTGCTTGACCAAATACAAGAGTGGTTGCAGAGTAAAGATGAGCAAAATGGACTGGTAATAAGAACAAACTTCGGTTCCTTGTCGACAATTCGCTTAACACAGGATTTCCTAACGCACAATGCCAAGTTCATTGACAACAATTTATTTATGGCTACACCATATTTGTACAATGAATTACCACAATAAAAGAACGATTTATTGGTAACTCGGACTTTTTCTTAATCATATAAGTTTTTTACATTAAGTTTTTGATAACAATCATCAGACTTACCTGTAAATTATTCAGCGACTTGTACCGAATATTAAATAGGGGGGACCCATTCTTTGAAATCGGACTAGGCGGGGTCTCCTTCATAGGTGAAGCACTCTTCTGTCTCAGTAATCTACTCCTCTGGGAATGTCCGTTCTTCACGTACAACTTGGGTAGGCCTGGAGGAGTTTTCTGATGGACTTGGTGCACCTTCATCGGAGTCTCCTTCTCCCTGATCGTAGACGAAGCAGATTTTCGTTTCGTTTTTCCGCTTGCAACTTCTTCGTAGGAATCGTTTCGATGGGAGGCGGTTCCGGACGGGAAAGGTCTGGATGCGAGGGCGTCGAACTGTGTGGAGGGTGAGTGAGGGCGAAGGATCTGAAAAGGGGGATTTGATGCTTTTGGGCAAAGGCGCGAAACCTCGGACGTAGTCGTAGATTTGATCGATTTCTTCGTAATCTTTGCTATAGACCGGAAGTCTGTTTTCTTCTTTACGATGATGCGAGTGTTTGGTACGGTGATTGGCCGAGTCTGATGAGGCACTTCTGCGCAAGCAAAAACCCATTTTTTAGTTCTGTAGGTTTGGGTGGGTGATTGTTTCTTTGAATCGCCCAGTTTTCCATCCAGAACCTGCAAATAAATACACCCTCTTGTAACGAATGAAAGGTTTGGCCTAAATTTGCAATTAGAAAAACACACTGACCTAAATAAACGGATTAATTGGAGCACATTTTAATATTGAGGTTAACGGGTAAACATAAACAAGGCAAAGAATCCCTAATTCCCTACACAATAACGTTGAAAGGTTTTCCAAGCGCTAAATATTTTATTTATCGTAAACCGATGAGAGATTGTAATGCCAAAGCGACCATTAACCCAATTTTGCCCTTCCTTTATATCCCCAAACACTTTTTTCCTATAAAGGATGACACCAATGATGATCGTAAAGAGGAATTATACAGGGTGGTCCAGTTTTAAATGTCAATAATTCACCCATCAAAAAATAAGTTGACATGCATTATGGCCTTTTCCTGAAGAACGCTTCTTAAGAAGACACAGACCTCCAAAATTCAGTTTTAAAATCGTAAATAATTTGTTTTTGCTACAATTATCAGACCGTTGGATCAATTTTGATCAAATTGGGAATAAGTACACTGAAAATAGTAAAAAAACAGGATTTTTTGACTAATGTTTACTGGCGCTTTTTTTTAATCAATTACACTGGTAAAAGTTTGAATTTTCGGACTAATTTAATTCTAAAAATTAGTGTTTAAGACTTGATATCGTAGAATTTAATGTCAAAATTGTTTACTTTCATTAATGAAGAGTCTGAATCTTTACTTTTACTCTATAAAAAACAGTTTAAAATTCGATTTTTCAGTCTTAAAGCACAGTGAAGCGTCTAGAAGTCAATTTAATACTGACAAAGCTTGAAATGGCATGTTTAAGGCTATGGACCATGTAAACATAGTTTTTTAATTCTGCTATGTCAAAAACTTGGTGAAGATAACCCTAAAACTCGATTTTCCAAGCTGAAAGCAGTTTTTGAAGCCCTAAAAAATAGTCCAGAGTTCTAAGAAAATGAAAAGCAAATTAAAAAAACCTGAAAAGTTAGTCTTCAAGTCAATTTTCATGAATCTAATGTCAATATCCTGTATTTAAGACTATTTTCAATACTAAAATATTGAAATGGTATTTTCAAATTATGAAAACTTACTTCAAATGCAACATTTAAGCTTCTGATGTCACTTTGCATTGGTTCAGAGTCACTTTTTGGTGTCCAAGTCAATTTTCAAGGTTGATTGTGTGAATTTGTAGTCAAAAATTCTAGATAAATTAAAGTAGTTTTTCATGCTACAAGTCAATTTTCCCTACTAAAGTTTTTCAACTTATCTGAAAACTATAACGAACTGACTACAAAGACAGTTTATAAGCCTCTCAAGTCAATTTCACAGTTTTCAAGTCAATTGTGTAGGCCTAAAGTTCTTTCAATTTGTCTGAAAACTGTAAAAAAACTGGTTACAAACACAATTTTTAAGCCTTTCAAGTCAATTTTCACCGTTTCAAAAGTAAATTCCCTGGTTTCTAAGTCCAATTTTCAAAACTAAAGTCTTTCAATTTGTCTGAAACTATGAAAACTGGCTACAAAGACATTTTTTTAAGCTTCTTAAAGTAAATTTTCACCGTTTTCAAGACAATTTTTAAGTTGGGTTGGGTTGGTTTGGGTCTTTGAAACGTAATAACTCAAATTATTTCGTCACGAAAACGAAGTTTCATTCAGTTTCAGTTTTCGTTTCGTAAAAACGAAGTTTCAAATCAGAATTTTATAAGAGATACTTATTTTGTCAAATTGAACAAGTAAAAGAAAAAAAAATTAAAATTTTTGAAAAATATCCCTCATCAAGGCAGTAATAATTAAAACCATCTTTCCACCACCACTGGACAGTTTCGACAAACGTCATTATGACATAATGAGTCTCATAATGAGGAATTAAATATGATTAAAATTGCTCCAGCGGGTCTGACAGTTACGACAAGAAACCGATTTTTTAAACTGAACATGTATAGACTGTATTTTCCTTGGAAAGCAATTTTTTCAGGAGAAAAGGACATAATGTATGTTAACTTATTTTTTTGATGGGTTTCGAATGGTGAATTATTGACATTTAAAACTGGACCCACCCTGTATTGTTGTGTCATCATTTATGACGGGAAACTTAAAGTAACACAAACTGAAAATACAATTTTTTTTGAACTAAAACAAGTAAGGTAATGTTTACATGTTTGCTAATGTGATTTTACGCAAATGCAGGTTGCATACTGCAGATAATACTGCAAATCTAATAATAGTGACAGTTCTGGGAAAAGTCATTTGTCAATTAGGTACTATACCTGTATTCTGTCAACTACTTCAGCTACCAAAACCATAGCTTTGTCCACCAGTCGACTAAACTCCGGCATGGCCCTCAACTGCTCCTCATTTTCTTTGTTCGGAGCAATTTGAGGGGCGCGGCCAAAGGTAACGCTGTCACACTATGGGAATCCTTTTGAAGGGGAAGCGCAAATACGTGCTCCTCTTCAAATATATGATAATAACCTGAAAAAAAGAAGAGATTTTCAGTCGGATACTTCTTTTGGGAAGAATAGTATATTACACACCGAGGTGGGAAGAGTTTTATCAGGAATGAAACTTCCTACCGGGGTTTGTATACTATTTTATTTACAACCATCATATTTCTATCAAAATTTACAAATCATTGTTTCATTCTGAAAGTTAGATCGATATTCATTTCCGGATTAATAAATTGAGAAAAATGTCCTCCGGTGAAGAATTGACGCATTAGTACACACGGCTTGGTGCCAGAGAAAAGTAAGCATCGCTACCTAAAAGCTATTGAATTATATAGGAAGTGGTGCGAAGAAAAAAAAGTGAAGAATACCAGTTTTTTGGAGAGCAACCCAGAGAAAAGAAGCCGTCCACTTTGTGGTAAACTGATACTTCAAAACATGGGAAACTGCTGGCCTTTCTAAAACGTCAAAATGTGGGCTTCAGGAAAAATATAGAGGATTTTTTAAACAAAGCTCCAAATAATCTTCTACCGATAAAGGTAAGATATTTGTGATCTTTAAATAGGTATTTTAAAAAAATAGTGTTTGAGCTTATACAAGTGCACAGTTATTATGGTTTATATTCTTCTTATTGTTTTAGGTCGCATTAATAATAGGTGTATCTGGAGCTTGTCGGACGGACGACGAATTAGTGAAAATGAAAATGGTGGATGTTAATTTTTTTGAAGAAAAAATTTCGGTTGAGATTCCAGATTCCAAAACACATACAAGTAGATCATTTTCTCATTACTGATTCCAATATGGGTGAAGATCGTTCGAGACTACAATAAATTTGAGAGAAAAACATAGAAATCCATAGACTTTTTGTTCAGCTTAGAGGAGGAATAGCAAGAAATCAACCAATTGGCACAATAGCTAATTATTCACAAAAAATTGCTACTTTTTTGAATTAGAACTCGAAAGGCCTTACAGGCACGCTCAATAAGCAAGACCGCCGCCTACGTTACTTGCCAACCGTGGAGCACATGTTACTCCAAATGAAAAGGCTGGGAGGATGGAAACAATCTAGTACTGTGGCAGAAGGTTGTGTGGATAGCTCAATGGAGAAATAAAACCAAACTTGCCAATATTCTGTCCCAACGTGTCATGTCTTCTGAAGCTGTTGCAAGTAGTTCACGCAAACCTCAGTTATAGAGCAGCAACAAATTAATTTGTCGACCAAAGAGACAACAGTGCAGGTACTGGCTAAAGTATTTCTATAAACTTTTATAATAATTTAAAATGTAACCTATTAATTTCAATAAGTAGTTTGTTTTAGTTTAGATATGTTAAGTTTTAGTATTTGTATGTATTATAGGCATTATAACCGTTAGAAATGCATACAATTCGAGTTGTAATCGAGGAATTTTTCTCAATTTATTATTTGCCAACTGAATTTCGATCCGACTTTATCTACCTGACACAAAAATTCTGATTCAATCATAATTTTTTTTTCAAAAATATTAACAATCACATAATTTTAGAGGGCGGGAGTTGAGGGCGGAAAGTAGAAGTGCGCAATATGATACTCCTAACCTTCAATGACGTTAGTAATGACAGCATTACATATATGGTTTGTAAATAATAGTATATTTACACACCGGGGTGGGAAGAGTTTCATTACTGTCGAGAGATAATAGTTAGATAGCCGAGACGCGAAGCGTCGAGGTATAGCTAGGATCTCGAGACAGGAATGACACTTTCTACCGAGGTTTGTATACTATTTTATTTACAACCATAATATTTTATCTATCAAATTTACAAAATCATTGTTTCATTCTGAACAAATCTAGAATATTACATTTAACAAAAAACTACCAAGCAAGTCATTTTTCTATATGCTTTTCTTCTGCTTTTCTGTTATGCTGTCCCAACGTTGCTCATGTCTTGTGAAGCTGTTGCAAGTAGTTCACAAACCTCAGTCATTCAGCAGTCAAATTCATTTTGTCGACCAAAGCGACAACTGTTGGAGACCGCGAGTGCTGGTACTGGCCTAAATATTTCTATAAACACTTATAATAATTCAAATTGTGTAACCATTAATTTCAATAAGTAGTCTTTGTTTTAGTTTGATTATGTTAACTTTTGTATTGTAATGTATTATAGGCATTAAAACCGTTAGAATCATACAATTCGAGTTGTAATCCAGGACATTTTTCTCAAATTTATTATTTGCGAACTGAATATCGATCCGACTTTATCTGACATTTAAAAAATTTGATTCAATCATCATTTTTTTTTTAAAAAATATTAACAATCACAATTTTAGAGGCGGGAAGTCAGGGCGGGAAGTGAGGGCGGGGAAGTGCGAGGCGGAAGTAGAGGTGCGCAATATGATACTTCCAACTAATCCTAACCGTCAATGACGTTAGTAATGACAGCATTACATATATGGTTGTAAATAATAGTAGTTTTCCTATTCAGTGTTGCAAAGTTATGTTTTCCCACACGCGAAAGCAGCTTAGGAGAAGCTTCAAGTGCGGGAAAACTACTTTGCACACGTGTTAGGAACAATATTTTTTTCTACAATGAAATATCTATACATTTTGTTTTTAATTTTTATTGATATTAAAAACAACAACTTATAACTATTTATTGTTATATAACAACATTAATGTTAAATGTACAGTTGGTCGCGTTTTTTAAATTGATCGCAGATTGAGCAACTGAAGGTAAAAATACTGGTACTTGGAACTGCTTCACTTTCTTTAGGATTGAAGGTCAGAATTTTGTTACTTAATCCTTTTTTATAACTTGTGGATTCATCAATGTATTCTTCAGCTACCGTAGTCGATTTCCAACCCCCCAAGCGTTTTATGTCAGTGATTCCTTCTCCCAGAATCGGCCAGGAATGTTGCCGATGATCGACGATAACTGTGCCCTGTGTAGAGTTCTGGATTTGGCAACTTCAAAAAAATAGCTATTTCAGAAGGCATTTTTCCAAAACTGTTTTACTCCAACACTTTGCGAAAAACATTTACCCTTTCTGTAAACTAGGAAAAAACGATTGTTTGACTTTTTTGGACGTAGGCCGGTGTATCTTCTGTACAGTTGCAGGTAGGTTCCGTTATGAACTTCTTCTGATATTATAAAGTTTCTTGCTGTATGATTTTTGGAATCCCTAATTTTAACAATTATGAGGTTTCCTTTGTCTTCAATATCTGTAGTGGTTAAATTGGCTAGCTCTTCCCTTCGACATGCACCAGCAAGTCCGAATATAGTGGCAACTTTAATTAACAGTAAATTTCATCTGTGTGCGGAGTTCATAAAACTGAATATTTCTTCTTTTGTAAAAATTTTCGCCTTTTTAGGTTTAAAACCAACATTCTGCTTTTTCAGAAATGCAGTGAGCTTATAAAATTCACCGATATCGATGTCTCTTTTTATTTTTATTACATTTTTGAGCATTGAATACTTTGACCACATTGTGTTAGGTTTGAATTCTTTGCTTAAAGTAACAAAATACGCTAAAAGTACCTCTTCCTTTAAGGTTTTTTATCCCCTTTTGTTCGCACCATTGGGTAAACACACTCGTACTGTTTCTCGTATTTTTCTCGCGATTTGAGAGGCAGCAATTGCAAACTAGCCATGTTGGCGGCTTTTAGAACATCTTCGGAAGTTCATCTTCAGTGATATCCATTATTAAAATAGTTTTTTTAACTTAAATAAGTAAGAATAAACACTGTTGTAGACTTTAAATTGCATATAAATGCGTTGTTTGACAATGAGCTTTGGTTTCTAAGGAAACAAGCCTCATTTTCAAAGACAGAGACAAGGTGGTTTATTTACCTAAACTGTACGGAAGAATAATGTGAAAAAAGTCGTGTTTTTTATATGAAACCCCTGAATATTATTACATTTTTGAATTCTACGCAAAATTCTAAGCAGATTTTATGTATAATAGTCTATATAAAACCACTGTTGCAAGGTATAATCAGCATTTTAAAAAGTGTGCGGGAAAGTGCCACTTTGCACACACTTTTACGTATGCAAAGTAGCTTATTTGCAAACATTCGTAGAAAAACATTGTTTTGTTGATGAATGAAGAAAAGACAATTTGGCGCATAATGATGAAAGGGGTTCTTACCTAAGTTCTGGCACAAAATGACTGGGACTCTTAAGTCCACGGGGGGCAGTGCCGTGCACCAGCCGTACGGTGAGCGGCAGCCGTTTGCTGAGCAAATTGCGAGCAGTGTGCACGCCGCTGATGTTGTCCTCGCGAGCAAGGGCGGAGAATTTGCCTCTCTGCTCCAAACCCAGCAGGATCGTGTCGCCGCGCGTGTCTACACACTTCAGGTAGCGTCCTGCAATAGAATAACAGAAAAATGCTGAAAACGTAACTCGTAAACTTGAGATTGTTGTAAATTTAATTTGCCGCCACCTGGAATTGGTTTGCGTGCCGTTTTTATTGCCCGCAGGATGTCTGCACCTGTGGGGATGCAGAAATTCTACACTGCAATTGCACTGATTTATTGTGGATAATCCACTCGGTAGACGTTTTGATTTTACATGTACAAAAAACAAAAAAAAAACTGTGACATGTGTTCTTTGTGAAACTGAAATGTGGGAACATATCCATTTCATTGGAAAGTCTGATTAATACAGGGTGTCCCACGACGAAAGACATCGATTGATATTGGAAAAAGTATAAATAGGAGAGTTTTGAAAATTTGGCAGGATACTGATGTGGGCATGCCCAATACAACTAAAATATTTTCAAGATGGTTGCACTTCCGTTTATACCGGAAGTCGATCACAACTTTCTTATTTTAAATAGAACACCCTATATATTATTACATATTTGGCTTCCTCACAAAATTCTGACCAACTTTTTGTGTACAATGCCTATCTCTAGCCGTTTTTGAAATATTTGATGTTTTTCCAAAAAAATGACAGTTGCAACGCTCAACATATTTTTGTACTCTGTCAAAACCGTATTTCATTTTGCAATGAAACTTTGGGTTATTGTAAATAAAGGATCGTTTTATTAAACTGAGGGTGCGTAATGTTTCATTTGTATACAGGGTCGTCAAAAAAAAATACATAAACTTGCCACTAAAAAAAATAAAAAATTTCAAGTTTTTTAAATAGAAACCCACATTTTTTATGACGGAATCATTTTGAGCATTAAAAATTACTATACGTTTCAATTTACTTGCCTATACCTAAATCCAACCCATTTCGTTTTATTTGAGAATAAGCATTTTTTATTATTAAAACCCCAGATTTCTTGAAAATTTCTCTCTCTAATTACGTGTGGATTTATGTCACACCAGTAGTGTGAATTATGTCTATTGAACATTCCATTTTTAGTGAATTTGGCCTCGTCGCTCTAAATAATATTATTCAAAAACAATTCTTCTCCATAGTGACTAGTCAGCAAAAACTCACTAAAAACCACTCTCTTCGGAAATTCAACCTCTTTTAAGTGTTGCACTAATTTAAATGAAAAAGGGTGAAATTTATGTTTCTTCAGGATCCTCTGAATTGAGCTTTAGGATATGCTTGATTCTACGGAAACTTGTCTTATTGACAAAGTTGGATTTGCAAAAAAATAGCTGAAAATTGCAATTTCTACATTTGTATTGTTAGGGATTGATTTTGTCCCGTATTCTTAAAATTTTCAATTATTTGCTTGACAGCTTTTGGTGATGGCTTTAATCCACAGATTAGAGAGAGAAATTTTCAAGAAATCTGGAGTTTTAATAATAAAAAATGTTTATTCTCAAATAAAACGAAATGGGTTGGATTTAGGTATAGGCAAGTAAATTGAAACGTATAGTAATTTTTAATGCTCAAAATGATTCCGTCATAAAAAATGTGGGTTTCTATTTAAAAAACTTGAGATTTTTCATTTTTTTTAGTGGCAAGTTTATGATTTTTTTTTTGACGACCCTGTATACAAATAGGTCATTACGCACCCTCAGTTTAATAAAACGATCCTTTATTTACAATAACCCAAAGTTTCATTGCAAAATGAAATACGGTTTTGACAGAGTACAAAAATATGTTGAGCGTTGCAACTGTCACTTTTTTGGAAAAACCTCAAATATTTCGAAAACGGCTAGAAATAGGCATAGGGCATTGTACACAAAAATTTGGTCAGAATTTTGTGAGGAATCCAAATATGTAATAATATATAGGGTGTTCAATTTCAGCTTGCTGCTTTTTCTTGACCAATTACAAACCACCAACTGTGATTGATGTGAACTCACCATAAATCATATTTTTGACGTCACTGTGATAGTTCTTTGTACCAATAGTGAACCTTTTAAAGAACAATTTACTACAAAGTAACAAACAATCATAATTCAAGCTAAAAGCTTCCTAGTCATTTAGGCTTTATACACTCCTTTGTAGGACGTAATTTAACCATCAAAAGGCTTGAAATTATCCACTATTATTTATCTATTTAAAGCTAATTAATTAAGCCAGAAGCCTGGTAGTTTCTTTGTGAGAATCATGACTAAGTTAATTAAGTTGGTTTGCGGACGTCATAGTGGAATCGGGTTTGTCCTCGAGCAAACTTATATAGTCTATGGTTGGTTTCCTATATTATCCCAATAAGAAAATGACAACAATGTGCCCAAAAAAACTCAATTAAACATACACTCCACACAATAATGAGCATGAATGGTCGAGTCATTATAAGCAGTAATAAGCTTTCTGGATTGTCAATAAAAAGAAGAGCTCTGTTAATTATAAAAGCGGTTTACAATACTGTTTTGACTGTTACCGAACAATAAAACTCTTATAAAGTCGATTTTACGCTTTTTCTTTTGCGTGTCCGACCGAACATAAAAGTTACTTAACAAACCATTTTTTGATGGTTCCATTTTTGACTTTGACCAGTCCGATGGCCCAGTTTTAATCGCGTGTTCGGTTAAAATGCAAAACCAGCGAGACAGAGAAAATGAAACGAGAAACAAAAAATCGTTACTGTTAAACGGAAGCGGCCGCTATGAAATATTATAGCTGGGAGTGGTGTCAGGTGTGTCCTATGAAATTAAATGTTTCGACCTATCGAGGTATTCATCATGTCAGAAGATTGAATTTGCTAGATTGTCTTTGTCAATCCAACAGTACTTTGGTCTGTACAAGCCATTGCTTTTGCTTTTTGCTAATATTCAGTTCACTATAGTAATGAGTTGGATCACAGTATCCATTGACGTATTCAATTTTTCATGGCTGCTATTTTTAAGTCAAATACACGGCCGTAAAATGAACGATCAAATAAAAAGTTATTTAGGATTAAGTGGAAAAATGCCTAATTTTCGCATTACTCTCAAGATTAAAGCCCTGTAGAAACCAAACAGTATCACCAACCTATCAATGTTATTAGCATGAATAGCATTTTTCATTGACTATCCACGGCCGTAAAATAACCGATCTAGTGTCTTCTAGCGCTTTCAAATGATTTCTAATACTTTCAAGTAGCATTTCAGAGGCTTCTAACAGTTGAAAGTGAGTACTGTTACTGTCAGGTGTTGTTTTAGAGGCTTCAAACATATTCAAGTGACTTCTGGCAATGTAAAGTGGCTTTTACCACTTTCAAGTAGTATTTTAGAGGCTTCTAGCACTTTCAAGTGAGTTCTGGTACTTTCACGTGGTGTTTCAGGGACTTCTAACACACTCTAACACACATTCAAGTGTTAGAATACCAGAAGTCTGGTATTTTCAAGTGACGATGCTAGAAGCCACTAAGGCTTCTAATACTTTTAAGTGACTTCTGGCAATTTAAAATGGTTTTTACCAATTTTAAGTGGCATTTTGGATGCTTCTAACAGTTGGAAATGGATTCTGTTACTTGAAAGTGATGTTTTAGAGGTTTCAAACAAATTCAAGTGACTTCTGGCAATTTAAAGTGGGTTTTACCACTTTTAAGTGGCATTTTGGAGGCTTCTGGCACTTCCAAGTGAGTTCTGGTACTTTCACGTGGTGTTTCAGGGACTTCTAACACAGACACTAACACACATTCAAGTGTTAGAATACTAGAAGTCTGATATTTTCAAGTGACGATGCTAGAAGCCTCTAAGGTTTCTAACACTTTTAAGTGACTTCTGGCAATTTAAAGTGGCGTTTACCACTTTTAAGTGGCATTTTAGAGGCTTCTAGCATTTTCAAGTGAGTTCTGTTACTTTCAAGTGACATTTTAGAGGCTTCTAGCACTTCCAAGTGAGATTGGTTACTTTCAAGTGATGTTTTAGGGGCTTCAAACCCATTCAAGTGACTTCTGGCAATTTAAAATGGCTTTTACTACGTTCAAATAGCATTTTAGAGGCTTCTAGCACTTCCAAGTGAGTTCTGTTACTTTCAAGTGATGTTTTAGGGGCTTCAAACACATTCAAGTAACTTCTGGCATGTTAAAGTGGCTTTTACCACCTTCAAGTGGCATTTTAGAGGCTTCTAGCATTTTCAAGTGAGTTCTGGTACTTTCAAGTGATATTTTAGGGGCTTCAAACACATTCAAGTAACTTCTGGCATGTTAAAGTGGCTTTTACCACCTTCAAGTAACATTTTAGAGGCTTGTAGCACTTCCAAGTGAGTTCTGTTACTTTCAAGTGATGTTTTAAGGGCTTCAAACACATTCAAGTGACTTCTGGTAAATTATAGTGGCTTTTACCACTTTCAAGTGACATTTTAGAGGCTTGTAGCACTTTCAAGTGAGTTTTGTTACTTTCAAGTGATGTTTTAGGGGCTTCAAACACATTCAAGTGACTTCTGGCAATTTAAAGTGGCTTTTACCACTTTCAAGTAACATTTTAGAGGCTTGTAGCACTTCCAAGTGAGTTCTGTTACTTTCAAGTGATGTTTTAGGGGCTTCAAACACATTCAAGTGACTTCTGGCATGTTAAAGTGGCTTTTACCACCTTCAAGTGACATTTTAGAGGCTTCTATAGCACTTTCAAGTGAGTTCTGGTACTTTCAAGTGATATTTTAGAGGCTTCAAACACATTCAAGTAACTTTTGGCAATTTAAAGTGGCTTTTACCACTTTTAAGTAACATTTTAGAGGCTTGTAGCACTTCCAAGTGAGTTCTGTTACTTTCAAGTGATGTTTTAGAGGCTTCAAACACATTCAAGTGACTTCTGGCATGTTAAAGTGGCTTTTACCACCTTCAAGTGACATTTTAGAGGCTTGTAGCACTTCCAAGTGAGATTGGTTACTTTCAAGTGATGTTTTAGGGGCTTCAAACACATTCAAGTAACTTCTGGCATGTTAAAGTGGCTTTTACCATTTTCAAGTGACACTTTAGAGGCTTCTAGCACTTTCAAGTGAGTTCTGTTACTTTCAAGTGATGTTTTAGGGGCTTCAAACACATTCAAGTAACTTCTGGCATGTTAAAGTGGCTTTTACCACTTTCAAGTGACATTTTAGAGGCTTCTAGCATTTTCAAGTGAGTTCTGTTACTTTCAAGTGATGTTTTAGGGGCTTCAAACACATTCAAGTAACTTCTGGCATGTTAAAGTGGCTTTTACCACTTTCAAGTGACATTTTAGAGGCTTCTAGCATGTTCAAGTGAGTTCTGGTACTTTCTAGTGGCTTCTAACACACATTCAAGTGTTAAAAAGTTTGAAGTTAGAAGTTTTTTTTATATAATCTTCATAATGTTTATTCGAGAACTGTATTTTAGAATTGTACAAAGAAACAATACAGGGTGTTTTAGTCAGTAGTTGTGTAAGCTTTAATATAATTGGGTGATTCTTTGATCAACTTTAAACAAAACTAGAAAACTCAACTTAAAACAAAAATTAGAAAAATACCATTTTTGTCAAAATTGCAAATTCGCCCATTTTTTTTTCCTCTAGAAGGGTTCCTTTGCTGTTGAATTGAAACTCTTCTAGAGTGTTTCAAAAAAAAAAGATGCAACAGAAAAGTCAGTGCACTAGAAGAAAAAAAATAGCACCGTTTCTTTTAAATTTAACAAAAACTCCAAAATTGTAAGAGACAAAAAGAGATTTATAAATTAAACAAATAATTGGAATTTATATGAAAGTATATAACATATTGTTGTTACAAAGACAGAAATTTAACAAAAAAATGCTAATAAACTAGTAAGAATTAACTAAAATAAGTACTGTCACCATAATGATTCAAGTGTTTTTTTAGCCTGATGATGCCCAATCACATGTTATCCTTGATACATTAAAAACCAATTTTGCCAGCAAAAATCTCTTTGTTTATAACACTTTCTCTTATACGACTAAGTAAAAAAAGCATATCCTTGGCATTACGGCAGTACCGAGACAATTATAATCCATATATTTTATGCACGGTGTTGCATTCTGCATGCGGCAGTACCACTCTGACGGCATTGAAATAAAAATATTCGATACGTTACGGTACCGTTTCTTTATGTATCTACTCTATGTTGAGAGTGTCAAGAAACTAGGCCATTTCACGATCTTGCCTGATATTGTTCCGCGCTTGTTTGGTTCATGATCTACATATCGTCGTACCGTACTGTCCGCTATTAATTAATGATCTGTCAGTCAGTGTGTGTGGTGTTTTATCAAATGGAAAAATCCGGCACGAATTGTGCACGATTAAAAGGATAAACGTGTAATTGTTTTTCTTTAGTTTCCTGTCTTGTTGCAGTAGTTCTAATCGGTTCTGAAATTTATGGTTTGTAGTTTCAGTCGAAGCGTTTTCCATTAATACAAAGTGTTTGACCAACACTTTTTTTAAAAATATTTGCATGAATGAAGAAATGGAAAAAGGTAATTTGGCTTCCATGGACAATTTTTAGGCCCCTAGAGCATTCAACGTACCTTTGGAACCTTGTAAAACAGCCTCGCCGGTAGGGACTAGTATTTCACCTGCGGGAATGGTTCTGGCACCTTCGGGAGTGACCGTACCATCCGATTCAGTCTTGGCCTGAACGCCGCGAATCGTTTCGCGCACCAAACAGCCCTCTTCAGGCTTTCGCCGAGCCAGCTCGGCCACACTTTCTATACAACGTACAGCTCGGCCTTCTTCGCTTAGTAGTTCGAAGTAGCCCGAGTAACTATCTGGTATCACTAGCCTGAAAAAAGATGATACTCTAGTTGCTTGTCAAAAACGAATTATGTTTTTGTCAACGGTGAAACCTACAAACGAGTTGTAGGGGATATAACCTTATGAAGGCAAAAAACATACATACTGTCATGATTATTATCATCCTGAAGATGAGATTTACTCAAATCTCCCTCACCTTCTAGTTGCATGATAATATCGTCATAACTGGCATCAGATTCACCCTGACCATTCATTCTAATATTCTAGTAAATAAAGAAAATTTAAATAAATAAGCTTGAATAAAAATTCTGTTATAGGGATGCCAAGTTATTTTTAAGGTAAATAACTAAACCTATCTAACTTACTTTCTACCTAAAAATCCTGCTTCTAAATATATCATTAAAACTGCAAAAATCTTTAATACAAAAAATTACAAACTACTTACAACTAATACTCTACCTCAAAGAGTCCAAATTGCCCAAAATAAACCGTCAGTTGAACAATCTTCTTCTTTTCCGTTGAGGTGGATTTTTAATTGCAAAGGCTGTATCTCGGTAACAGCCGGGAGGCCTCCTCGGTTATCGATTTAACCACTTCTGGAATAGGTCCTCTATCACAATCTGCTCCATGTCATAACGTGGACTAGACGGTACAATTGCTGGTAGCACTCGGTATTACACCCAGTAACTTCCGTTCCGGAAGGAAACAGCTTTCTAAGATCCCCGATCTTCAACAGTCTGATTTTTGCTCGAATCTTTTAGAAAAATGACTTTCCAGCTCTCATTAAAAGTCTCTCTTGACAATCAACCACCAAAAAGAAAAAAACCTTTTTTCCCACTTTCTACCTCCACGTACCACCTTTTTCACCTCCTTTGAAGTTCATCAAGTAATACTGTTAATTTTCTTAATAACTACATACAATCCTACTAAAACTAACTATAATGGTAAACACTTGACATCCCTACAAAAATGTACCTTTTCTATAAATTAAATAAATAAATTTTCTTTATTTTCTTGAAAAAAAAACCTTATTTTCAAGACATTACCTAGGTCCAACACAGACCAATCTTCTGCCCTCCTTAATTTTGACAGCTTGAGCGATAATCTTCTGTCGTCGCCCTACCGAAATCAAAAGGGCAGTGGATTGCAGTCCAGGACTTGGCAGGGTGGGCACACCCAATCCTCCATATTGGCCTTTGATAATTTTCACCACGGCCGGTAGATGGTGCTTGCCCACGAACTCGCGCAGGTAACTGCCTTCGTCCGCCCATCGTGCCGCCGCCACTGTAATCTGAGCGTCCGTTGCCGCCATGTTGGCATTACTTTGTGTCGTTCTTCATTTCTGCGAAAAAAAAAAAAGGGTTTTGGTTAGGTAACAGTCGTAAATTTAATCGGGTTATGCACTTTTTAGGTAATGTCGCGCGTGATTTATACACCACGTCAAATGCCGCCAGCTGATTTATTTTGGTTGGGTGAAAAGTTCAGGATTTCGATTATCTAACTATAAATGCAACTGCAATTGTGGTCACGCTAATTAGTAGTTGTCTTATCTTTTAAATTTTTTTTTATGCGGCAAAATCGATTTGACATACTTTAGAAATCAGTAGCGTCCCTTTTTATTTATAGTAAAAGCAGTAGCGTTACTGATCAACACTAAACAAGTAATGTGATAAAGTTTTTTTATTATACTTAACAGAAAATACTACATTTTCAACTGTTTATAAAATACAGTAAATATGACATTTTCGGAACAGCGCACGGAAATTTTTTCCCGATCCCTCTTTCCGTGCGCTTAATAATAAACATAGATATCCATGATACTAGATATCCTATGGCAACCCGAAGAAAAAAAAGAAACGAGTAATGTGTCTATAGCAACGATTTATTTATTAATGACAAATTTTATTTTCTGTCAGTGAAAATTAAGTATTTATGTATTTATTACATTTTGCAAAAATGAATTCAGATTGTGAAGAAAATCGGGATATTCCCGAAAATATCTTACAACGAGCGGCAGAAGTGAGTGCAGATTTATTACCAGTGAAATCCAGGTGAGATATGAACAAGAATATAACAGTTTTACCGAATGGCGGACTCAGAAACGAATCAAAATTGTGAGTGACGATATTCTTTTAGTATATTTTTCTGAAAAAGCCAACACTATGAAATCCTCCACTTTATGGAGTCGATTCTCTATGTTAAAGAGTTGTTTGGCAATAAAAGAAAATACTCACCATCAATATCCAAAAACGATTGCTTTTTTGAAACGACAAGCTGTAGGATATATACCAAAGAAATCCAAGATTCTTACAGCAGAACAAGTAACCAAATTTTTATGTGAAGCTTCAGATGGAGAATATCTACTAGCAAAAGTAATTTTAGTGTTTGGCATCTTCGGTGCATGCCGCAGAGATGATTTAATACGTTTGAGTTTAGATGATGTGGAAGATAATGGGCGTTTCCTTGTCGTGTTCTTACGAGATGGAAAAACTCACAGGTCAAGAAGTTTTACCATTACCAATGAAAATTGCAAATTCGATCCCTGTACAATTTACCGTAAATACGCAGATCTCCGCCCTAAACATATGAAGAGTAGAAGATTATTTGTTGCATACCGAAACCAAAGATGTTACGCTCAACATGTTGGGTGCCATACTATCAGTGGTATTCCAAAACTTGTTGCAAAATACCTAAAACTAAAAAAACCCGAAGAATATACCGGACATGGGCTAAGGCGCTCTTCGGCAACCATGTTGGTGGAAAACGGCGATGATTTGCTCACTTTGAAAATACACGGAGGATGGCTTTCTTCCAATGTAGCAGAAGGATATATAGAAGAGTCCATACAAAGAAAAATTGAAGTATCACGGAAGTTGTTTAGCCCTTGTAACTTGGAAACTACAACATCTGTAACAGTCAATCAAGAGAACCAAAGCACACACGAACACTCCGCTTCAACATCTTTAGCAGAGTCTTTAGTTCAACAAAAAGAAATGCAAAAGGGATTGAGCTTCAACAATAATACGAATTGTACAATAAATATTACTATTAATAATAACGGTTCTGTCCAAAATTAATTTTCTTAGAATTACCTACTTGTATTTTTTTTGTTAATTTGAGTTGTATGGACTTACATTTTTACTGTTTTAAAAATAAAAATAAATATTCCCGATTTTCTTAATAATTTTTTGCGATATTTTTTGTTTATGTTGATTTCAGGTACCTAAGTATAATAAAAAATATCGTTCATTACTCGTCCAGAAATGGATTTTCCGTTCTTGCATGACTTCCCGAGAGAATTTGTCACGCGCGCACGGAAAAATCCTCATTTCTGTACTGGTAATGAAATATACTATTAACTTAAGCTGGGTTTATACAGCGCACAATGCATATGTCGTTTATACAGAACATGACACTTGCACAATACCGCATAGAAAGTTCATAATTTTTAACTTTCTATGCAATTCTTATGCGAAAACAGCTGTACGCGGGCGCAAAATTTTGTAATGTCATATTTTGACATCCGCCGTCCGTCACTGCATTGTGTTATTGTTTTGCTTATGAATTGTGGATTTGAATTGTTCAAGAATTGTGGTTTGTTGTTGATTTTGTATTTGTGATTTTTTGGTCATTTAGTGCAATAAAAACAATTGAAGTGTCTACGGAAAAAACAGAGTTTAGTGGTAAAAATTATCTAGAGCTAATTAGTTTCTCTTTACATCAAGAATTTATTAAACAATTGCAGATGGAACCTTGGCAACAATTGGGGCTTCTACTCTTGATGGGTGCTGCAGCTACAGCATTAAGCTTAGATGTCAAGAATAAGGAGGTTTAAAACGCGACCTATGAATAGAAAACGCAATGAACATAGTGTTTTTGTAAAAATAGTTCAGTTTGCAGAAAAACATGATACAGAGCAGTTTTTCAAATATACGCGTATGACTCCAGATAGTTCCATAAGTTATTAGCTCTTGTGGGGCCATTCCTGCAGAAAGACAAGACAAAAAATCCAATTAGCCCAAAACAACGTCTTGCCCTCACTCTGCAGTAAGTATATTCTCAATTCCAAATAAAAATGTGTAGTATTGCCAGTTCCGTTTTTCAGTTATTTATCAGAAGGTTATTCTATGCAGGAAATAGCATGGAATAATAACACCTGAATGCTGCCATCTTGTGTTGCGAGTGGTGGTTGGAATCATCAGGGATGGCATGGTCGGTTTGTGTTGGCTTTCTAAATATGGAAAATTCTAATATATTGTTGTTATTAAAAATGTTTTTTTTCCCCTTTTCCAACTTTACAACAGCAAGCACATCTTTTTTACCTTATCCTCCTTATCTGTGCTTGACATGATTGACAAATGGCAAGTGACAGAAAAATAACATTTTACATTGCAATGACATTTATCACGTTGTCATAAACTCTTTTCATTGGTTAAAAATTATATGTTGTGCGACTGTATAAACACCAAAAAGAACCACTTGTGATTTCTTGTGCAATGTTATGCATTGTGCGCTGTATAAACCCAGCTTTAGTCAATGCTTTTTTTCGTAACTTATAGGTTCAAAATCTTGTCTACACCAGCTAGAATGAATCTTCTGGTGCTTGAAAACAACAGAGAAGAACAAGCGTGAACAAACCGGCAACCACGGAATCGCGGATCGTCGACCAGTAACCAGCATGCGGCGACTGCGTCGGAGATGGACGACCTTGAGCTGGTCATACTTCTGGTCAGTAATGGGCAAATGGGCAAGGTCCGATGGGTGAAAATGTGGCCTTGACTTGGCCGAGAGCAGAGGCCGCCAATAATAAGCGCACTTTCTATAGTATAGCGAGTTCACGCATCATCCACGACGACCGAAATACGCATGATTGTTTTTTTGTTGTTTTTACTATTGGATTTTCATTGTTTCAGGAAGTTGATTAGTGCAAATGACCTTTAAATGCAGATCCAATTCTTCGTGGAAATTTTTGCTGTAAAACTAAAAGACCAAAACACAAGAAGCAAATAGATTACCAAGTTGCTTTACTGTTGCTCCAAATGTTTTTGATCACTCATCCCATTTATAGTATATCAGAAACTATCTGGAGATTCCGTTCTTTGGTGAGTGGGCACAATTTAAACATTCCGTTTTAAAACACACTGGTTTAACAAAAACAAGGGTCCAAAAATTCGGTAAAATCAAGCACGCGCCACCTACAGTCAGAAAAATTACTTAATGGCTGCCACATAACGATCTACCTATTTACATATTAATTCGCCGTCTTCGACAGACGTTATACGTCAATATCCATTGGCATATAAAAGTGTGGCAAATAAGCTAGTTATTAAACCAAAGAATGCACCAAAAAAGTCATGAAAAAATTAGTCAATTTTGACACCCTCTAGCGACCAAACCGTCTAACCTATCCATACAAATTGGGAGACTGTTAGAAAGCTCATTGCATTGGCTATCCATTGACGTATAAAACACTATTAAAAATGGTGCAAATAAACGAGTTATTGAAGATTGAACAAAAGGATGCACGAAAAAAGTCATAAAAAAATAGTCAACTTTGACACTCTCTAGCGGCCAAACCGTCTAACTTATGAACCCATGTTGGGAACTTTTTAGAAAGGTCATTCCATTGGCTCTCCATTGACGTATAAAACTCTAGCAAAAATAGTCCAACTAAGCAGGTTTTTAAATATTGAACAAAAGGATACACAAAAAAAATTGGTCAAAGTTGACGCCCTCTAGTGGCTAAACTGTACCACTAACCAACCGACTTTTGTACGTCAATGGAAAGCTCATTTCATTGGCTGTCCATCGACATATAAAAGTATATACAAAGTGTTAGAAATACGCGTGTTATTTACGGTTTACAGACAGGGTGCCCCAGAAACACTTTTTGACTGGTTAGGGCTAATTTGACCCTGGAAAATTAGGAAAACACGGTTACATGAGCTACTAGGTCTACTACGATGTAATGCATAGAAATTTCTTGAAAAACTGATTTTGCAAATGACAATTTTCGTAAGGGTCAAATTTGCCTGAAAAGCCACCACTATTCCAATGGGTTTTGCGTTATGTTGGCCACTTAGTGCAAGCGAAAATCGACTTTAATGATTTTATTTCTACAGTTTTGCTACGGCTCTAAATTTGACACTCACTGTGCTAGGTTTGTGCCAAATATCAGGGCCGTACCTGACCGAAAAAAAATCCCTCAAAGAAGTTAAAGTGGTTACAGTCAAGAAAAACGTTTAGTTAGCTTTGGAGCCCTCTGGCGGCCAAACGAAGCACCCTATCAACACAAACGGTCATATTTTTGGAAAGCCCATTATATTTTCTATCCACTGACATATAAAAGTCTATACAAAGTGTTGCAAATAAACGAGTTGTTTGATAATAAAGACAGTTTTGACTGAATTTGACAGCTACTACTTTAACCTTCAATAACTCGACTATTTTGACAGTTACAGGGTGGTTCAATGTATCAATTTAAAGAATAATTTTTTCAAATAAGTGACCTAATACAAACTTACCTTAATTTTGAACAGTGAATCAGACAAAAGGAGTGTTTAATTTGAAAAACGTCCTTTTTTAGAACTGACAGCTGAGCTCTTTTTTTGACCATCCTGTATAATATATTTTATGGTTTTTCTTCACCTACTATTAGAACAAACCTTGTATAACACGACAAAACACAAAAACCAAAAAAAAAACGTTTCCTGATATGCATAAATTCAAATTATTGTTTTGAAGACTGTAAATATCTCAGAAACGGATACAAAAAAGTGTATGACATTAATACACAAAATAAGTCTAGAATTTGACGTAGAATCCAAAAATGCAATAATATACAAGGTGTCTCATTTAAACTAAGCAACAGTTATTGTTTCACGAATATTTTCTTATTTAAAAAGGTTTTTTTAGACTCTCCTGTCGTAGTAATTCAGGAAATTAGTGGGTATTGTTAGGTTAGGTTAATTATTGGGTTTAATTTTAGGAAGCCTGTTTTGCAATAATAAAACAAACAATGTTAATACACCACTGGAATGAAGAAGTTTAGAGAAATAGCATAGATAACACCATAAAACAAGAAAAACGTTTTTTTTTATGTTTTACTGTATGTGACTGTGTGTTTAAATAGCAAAAGATGCGTGTTAACCATAAACCAAGAATCACAAATAGACGATAAAAGCAATAACTAGCAATAAAAGTTGCTGCACCTAAATCAGTTAAATGTCAAGTTAGTAAATTTTGAAATCTTCCCCAGTAATAATAGGATTAGAAGCATTTGCCGGGGACGAGTAAAGGCCACCGAATTGTGTAAAAGAAACAATTATCGTTAATCCATTCTGCGCAAATTGATTTTCCTACGCTGCACAAGCACTAACGCGAGATTTTCTGCTTTCTTTTTCGTCCCTGATCCGTCAGCATTTTTTTATGGGTTACAATCGCAAATTGCCAAATTCCCAGACCGAAATTACAAAACGGTAAGAGTTTCGTTGAAACTTAAGCCGGTCCCTCTTCGATATCATTGTACCTGAAGATGTCCTATAAATCCTGAGCAAACAGCAAAACCGATCGTTAATCTCTTCCCAGAACTGCATTCGAGACAATGTAATATTTATATTGGATGTTACCGAATAAAACGTGTTTTATGCGGAATGCTATAGATTTTAATCACCGTTCTGAATGTACTGTAGTGTGTACATGGCCTGGTTGGGTCTTTTTAAACCGATAAATTGACATATTTTTTCTTGTTTGAGTAACGGTTTTCAAGTGTCCAATTATCAAAAAGTGATGATTCGTTCTTCCTCACAAGACAAGACACACTGTGCTGAGATTTACACAATTTTTGATATAAAATTAAAACAAATCATGAGAAACTTAATAAATCAAAAAATAAGTTGACACGCATTATGTCATTTTCCTGAAGAACGCTTCCTAAGGAAAACACAGACCGTCAAAATTCAGTTTTGAAAATCTTTTTTTTGCTACAACTGTCAGACAGTCAGACTAATTTTATTCTAAAAATTAAAGTTTTAGACTAATATCGTAGCATTTAATGCCAAAATTGTTTACTTTCATCGATGAAGAGTCTGAAACTTAACTTTTACTATAAAAAATAGTTCAAAATTCGATTTTTCAGTCTTAAAGCACAGTGAAGCGTCTAGATGTCAAATTAATACTGACAAAACATGAAATGGCATATTTAAGCCTACGAAAAATAGTTTTTTAAGTCTGCTATGTCAAAAACTTGGTGAAGATAACCATAAAACTCGATTTTCCAAGCTGAAAGCAGTTTCAAACCCCTAAAAATAGTCCAGAGTTCTAAAAAAATGAAAAGCAAAGTAAAAAAAACATGAAAAAGTCTTCAAGTAAATTTTCATGAATCTAATATCAATATCCTGTATTTAAGGCTATTTTCAAGACTAAAATATTGAAATGTATTTTTAAATTATGAAAACTTACTTCAATTGCAAAATTTAAGCTTTTGATGTCACTTTTCATTAGTTCAGAGTCACTTCTTGGTGTCCATGTCAATTTTCAAGGTTGAAATGTGTGAATTTGTTGTAAAAAATTTTAGATAAAGTAGTTTTTCATGGCTACAAGTCAGTTTTCAGATAAGTTGAAAAACTTCAACTTATCTGACTACAAAGACAGTTTTTAAGCCTCTCAAGTAAATTTTCACAGTTTCAAAGTAAATTTACTGGTTTCTAAGTCAATTTTCAAAACTAAAATCTTTCAATTTGTCTGGAAACTGTGAAAAGTTTCCAGTCATATTCAGTTTTGAAATCTGAAAAATCTCTAAAACTGCTATTTCTGCAGTAAATTTGATTTGAAGGCTTTTAGAGCGATTTAAATAGTCACGTGACTGTGCCAAACGATCACCAGACTCTAGTAAGATACATTGAAATTTTTACAGCTCAAATTAAACCTTACAACCTCCGGTAAAATTATCACGTGACCTTATTAATTTAGTATTAAATCAGAAAAGTCGCTAAACTTGCAATCTTAATCGTAGGACGCCAGTTTTTCGGTCACGTGACCTTAACAATTCAATCTTAAAAATCATAAGAATGAAAAAAATTTTGACAACTAAAATTAATCCTTAAGATCTCCGGAGTAGGTAAAATCGTCACGTGACTTTTTTAAAACAGTTTTAAATCGGAAAAAACTCTAAAATTGCAATTTCAATTGTAAAACTTTTGGAGTAGGTTAAATCGTCACGTGGTATTGTTTATTCAGTTTTGAAATCTGAAAAATCTCTAAAACTGCTATTTCTGTTGTAAGTTTGATTTGAAGGCTTTAGAGCGATTTAAATAGTCACGTGACTGTGCCAACCGATTATCAGACTCTAGTAAGTTACATTGAAATTTTTACAGCTCAAATTAAACCTTACAACCTCCGGTAAAATTGTCACGTGACCTTATTAATTTAGTATTAAATCAGAAAAGTCGCTAAACTTGCAATCTTAATCGTAGGACGTCAGTTTTTTAGTCACGTGACCTTAACAATTCAATCTTAAAAATCGTAAGAATGAAACAAATTTTGAACACTAAAATTAATCCTTAAGACCTCCGGAGTAGGTAAAATCGTCACGTGACTTTTTTAAAACAGTGTTATAAATCGGAAAAAAACTTCAACTTATCTGACTACAAAGACAGTTTTTAAGCCTCTCAAGTAAATTTTCACAGTTTCAAAGTAAATTTACTGGTTTCTAAGTCAATTTTCAAAACTAAAATCTTTCAATTTGTCTGGAAACTGTGAAAACTGGCTACAAAGACATTTTTTTAGCTTCTTAAGTCAATTTTCACCGTTTTCAAGACAATTTTTATGTTGGGTTGGGTTGGTTTTGGGTCTTTAAACGTAATTACTCAATTTTGTCGTAAACAAAATTTCAAATCAGAGTTTTGTAAGAGATACTTATTTTGTCAAATTGAAAAAGTAAAAAAAACTGAAAATTTTGAAAAATATCCAGTGACATAGAATATAAGGCAGAAAAATGAAAATCATCTTTCTGTATTTACACCACTGGACAGTTTCGATTGATGGAAGTATTAATTTCATATGTATTTGTTCTAAATTTGATTAAAATTGCTCCAGCGGTCTGACAGTTATGACAAGAAACTGATTTTTTAAACTGAACATTTATGGACTGTATTTTCCTTGGGAAGCATTTTTCAGGAAAATGACATAATGTATGTTAACTTATTTTTTGATGGGCTAAGAAATCCAATTGTTTCTTCTCTGACAGGTCTAGCTTGTCATATAACTACTGTTTACTATAAATTATTGGTTTGAACCAGTTTGTTTATACAGTAACTGTTGCATTTAACCTTGAGCGTTGTTGCATAACAGTCCAGTTTACTAACGGGTCTTATTGAAGAAACAAATCTAAATAAAGCCTAATCCGCACTAATCGACCAGGCTTAATGCACGGTTACCATTGGTACCCAAGGTGACTGGAACCGTATTTTATATTGAAATTATGCGGGTGTAGGGTACCCGCATTTGAAATTATAGTAATCTCCCCTTCGGTCGTACCATAGAGCGACCATATACGTATACGGCCTCAAGGTTCTCTCCGCTTCGTATATTGTCCATTGGTTATATCGACAGGCACCAGGAATTTTATAATATTATAGTGTTATGAACGAAAAATATAGTTAAAAGCACTCCTACTATAGTTAAGATACATAAAAGGTATCAAGACAGCTCACGTCCAGGACATTGTCCTGAAATTACTTAATTGAAAAAGCTTAGCAGATAATGATAATAATTGAATCTAAGTGTAGTAATCACACATCACAGTCTTTTAAATTAACGTTTTGATGGGGGTTATTCGTCTTCTGGTTGGAATGCAAGACTTTGCACTTAGGTCCATTAGAACGTATTTAATTTAGTTGTTTTAACATTAAATTATTTAAAATGCGCGTGTTAGCGTGAATGCACCTCATACTCTATATTATGCAAATTTGTCGGATAACTTATTCATGCACTTGGCCGTAAAAATTAATGGATCCACTTGTTGACACGTAGAAAAATGGAGCCACTAAAAAGCCTATTAAAGACTGGATGGTGCGCTGACGTAAATAGAAAACCTCTCTATTAATAAACTAGAACATCCATCAAATTTGAATACGTGTTCATGTATTCGGGCTGTATATAGCGTGGATACGATGTTGCTAGAGAATGTGATGGTGAACAGGTGGTCGAACATGCTATGTTTGCCTTAAGGTTTGGATAAAGTACGAAAAACCAGTGGATTTCATGTTTTAAGTGCCACAAACCGTAAAAAGTACTAAAAAGTTAACTTAAAATGCTGTGATTCAAGAAATTATTATTTAAGTAGACAACACAAACTTAACTAAAACAAATCAGTCAAAAAGGTTTTCCTTTGTAATTTGACAATTTTTTTTACATTTGACAGAAAAATGTTTAAGATTATACTTAAAACTTAAAGCTTAAGTAAACGTAATATGTAACCTTAACGTTGTTTTCAATAGGAAATGTTTACAGAGTAGCTCAAATACAACTTTATTCTGAATTGTATGCCTAAACAATAAGAATCGAGAAATTTTCTATTCAAAAAAGTATTTTAAATTTTTCTCAAGTAAATGTTGATTTAGGAAAAAGAGATCCAACATTAGATCCATCCAGATTTAAGGTCATTTTTGTACTGTGCTAAAACTTAGGTTAGATTTTTACCATCTCACTCCAACGACTGAATTAGTCACATGACTGTAAAAATTCAAATTAAATGCTGACAACTAGAATTAAAACTCATGTCACGTGACGTTGTTAATACAGTTAGAAATCGGAATAGTCGCTACAATTAAAATTTTAGTCGTAAAAGTGAAATTTAAAGTCTTTTATGGCGGATAGTACCGACGTAATTAAGGGCACCCTAAGGTTCACCTAAGTTGTGGTTTGACTGTGACAGATTATGTGCAAAATGTGATTTAAATAGTCACGTGACCGTAAAAATACAAATGTAAATTTTGATAGCTGAAATTATACCGTAAGACGGAGTATGTGAAATCGTCATGTGACTTCGTTTCAGTTATAAATATAAATTGCAATTTTAGTTTTTTCTTGGTCACGTGACTTTGTCAGTTTAACCTAAAAACCCTAAAAGTTTACGTTTTCACACCGACATAAAAGGACACGTGACGTCAAATAATCACGTGATTGTAAAAATTAATTTGCATAATTTTGACAACTAATATTAATAATTATTTGTTTTCGTTATTTTTAAAAGTTAAAACCTCCGGAGTAGGTAAAATCGTCACGTGGTATTATTTATTCAGTTTTAAAATCTGATAAATCTCTAAAACTGCTAGTTCAGTCGTAAATTTGATTTGAAGGCTTTTAGAGCGATTTAAATAGTCACGTGACTGTGCCAAACGATCACCAGACTCTAGTAAGTTACATTGAAATTTTTACAGCTCAAATTAAACCTTACAACCTCCGGTAAAATTGTCACGTGACCTTATTAATTTAGCATTAAATCAGAAAAGTCGCTAAACTTGCAATCTTAATCGTAGGACGTCAGTTTTTCGGTCACGTGACCTTAACAATTCAATCTTAAAAATCATAAGAATGAAACAAATTTTGACAACTAAAATTAATCCTTAAGACCTCCGGAGTAGGTAAAATCGTCACGTGACTTTTTTAAAACAGTTATAAATCGGAAAAAACTCTAAAATTGCAATTTCAATTGTAAAACTTTTGGAGTAGGTCAAATCGTCACGTGGTATTGTTTATTCAGTTTTGAAATCTGAAAAATCTCTAAAACTGCTATTTCTGTCGTAAATGTGATTTGAAGGCTTTTAGAGCGATTTAAATAGTCACGTGACTGTGCCAAACGATTATCAGACTCTACAGCAAGTTACAGTGAAATTTTCACAACTAAAATTAATCCTTAAGACCTCCGGAGTAGGTAAAATCGTCACGTGACTTTTTTAAAACAGTTTTAAATCGGAAAAAACTCTAAAATTGCAATTTCAGTTGTAAAACTTTTGGAGTAGGTCAAATCGTCACGTGGTATTGTTTATTCAGTTTTGAAATCTGAAAAATCTCTAAAACTGCTATTTCTGTAGTAAATGTGATTTGAAGGCTTTTAGAGCGATTTAAATAGTCACGTGACTGTGCCAAACGATTGTCAGACTGTGCCAAACGATTATCTCTAGTAAGTTACATTGAAATTTTGACAGCTGAAATTAAACCTTAAGACCTCCGGAGTAGGTAAAATCGTCACGTGACTTTTTTAAAACAGTGTTATAAATCGGAAAAAACTCTAAAATTGCAATTTCAATTGTAAAACTTTTGGAGTAGGTCAAATCGTCACGTTAACTTGTTTATTCAGCTTTGATATCGAAAAATCGTCTCTAAAATTGCAATTTTAGTCATAAAAACGCCATTTTCTGGTCGTTGTGACTACAATAAATGCTGAATTGGGTTCGTTTTTGACCAATTGAGGCAAAACGTCTGAAAACAAACAATTAACTATTGAAAAAAGCTTTAAATAATGTTTGTCTCAAGAAAAATGGGTTAGGAAAAGGCAATATTGTAGAGTTGCCAATATGAAAAACTTAATACAATATTTAGATTGTTAAATATTTGACAGATTTGTCTTAATATGTTTCTCATTTATTGTGAATTTAATTCAACCCTCTTAGCCAGTGAATTTTTTTACATAACTTGATGAAAAAGAAGATCAGAAAAGCTGTTTCGATCAGAAAGGTCGACGATACGTTCAATAATCCTCGACAACGAACGGGCAATAAAAGGTAAGCCCGCAACCACATGTAACACCATCTCATTGCATCAGGCCATTTAAAAATAAACCGGCGAAGAGTCAACAAACCCATGCCCATGGTAAAACCAAACAAAACGATCCCTCTTCAGACGTGGACGTCAAGTTCGCGAAAGGTACGAGTACGTTGTTCTCGGGTTTCTGCGGATTGTTTTACGATAACTCGTTTGGGTTCGTGGGCTGGTACCCGCTGATTTTCATTTTAGTTAATCAATTCGGAAAGAAACGTACAACTTACACGGAGACGTTGAACCTTTGCTCTTTAATTCGTGTCCTGCGATTCGTCCTTTAAGTTACACGGGGGATTGCGTCAAACCAGAGTGAAGGACGATGCCCCCGATCGTACTTAGATTGATATTTTAAATGTAAAGGTCTGGCATAGCAAAAGAGCATAGGTAAAGCGGTTTTGTAAGCGAAAGGGTGCTAATTGTTGGTTTTTGTGTTCAGTAAACAGGTTGAGGTTCTTTTCAATCAGTTCATTAATTGTCCATTGCAAAACGTTATTTTTATTATACTTAACAGAAAATACTACATTTTCAACTGTTTATAAAATACAGTAAATATGACATTTTCGGAACAGCGCACGGAAATTTTTTCCCGATCCCTCTTTCCGTGCGCTTAATAATAAACATAGATATCCATGATACTAGATATCCTATGGCAACCCGAAGAAAAAAAAGAAACGAGTAATGTGTCTATAGCAACGATTTATTTATTAATGACAAATTTTATTTTCTGTCATTGAAAATTAAGTATTTATGTATTTATTACATTTTGCAAAAATGAATTCAGATTGTGAAGAAAATCGGGATATTCCCGAAAATATCTTACAACGAGCGGCAGAAGTGAGTGCAGATTTATTACCAGTGAAATCCAGGTTGAGATATGAACAAGAATATAACAGTTTTACCGAATGGCGGACTCAGAAACGAATCAAAATTGTGAGTGACGATATTCTTTTAGTATATTTTTCTGAAAAAGCCAACACTATGAAATCCTCCACTTTATGGAGTCGATTCTCTATGTTAAAGAGTTGTTTGGCAATAAAAGAAAATACTCACCATCAATATCCAAAAACGATTGCTTTTTTGAAACGACAAGCTGTAGGATATATACCAAAGAAATCCAAGATTCTTACAGCAGAACAAGTAACCAAATTTTTATGTGAAGCTTCAGATGGAGAATATCTACTAGCAAAAGTAATTTTAGTGATGAGATGATTTAATACGTTTGAGTTTAGATGATGTGGAAGATAATGGGCGTTTCCTTGTCGTGTTCTTACGAGATGGAAAAACTCACAGGTCAAGAAGTTTTACCATTACCAATGAAAATTGCAAATTCGATCCCTGTACAATTTACCGTAAATACGCAGATCTCCGCCCTAAACATATGAAGAGTAGAAGATTATTTGTTGCATACCGAAACCAAAGATGTTACGCTCAACATGTTGGGTGCCATACTATCAGTGGTATTCCAAAACTTGTTGCAAAATACCTAAAACTAAAAAATCCCGAAGAATATACCGGACATGGGCTAAGGCGCTCTTCGGCAACCATGTTGGTGGAAAACGGCGGTGATTTGCTCACTTTGAAAAGACACGGAGGATGGCTTTCTTCCAATGTAGCAGAAGGATATATAGAAGAATCCATACAAAGAAAAATTGAAGTATCACGGAAGTTGTTTAGCCCTTGTAACTTGGAAACTACAACATCTGTAACAGTCAATCAAGAGAACCAAAGCACACACGAACACTCCGCTTCAACATCTTTAGCAGAGTCTTTAGTTCAACAAAAAGAAATGCAAAAGGGATTGAGCTTCAACAATAATACGAATTGTACAATAAATATTACTATTAATAATAACGGTTCTGTCCAAAATTAATTTTCTTAGAATTACCTACTTGTATTTTTTTTTGTTAATTTGAGTTGTATGTACTTACATTTTTACTGTTTTAAAAATAAAAATAAATATTCCCGATTTTCTTAATAATTTTTTGCGATATTTTTTGTTTATGTTGATTTCAGGTACCTAAGTATAATAAAAAATATCGTTCATTACTCGTCCAGAAATGGATTTTCCGTTCTTGCATGACTTCCCGTGTTCGGCTGCGCCTCACACGAGAATTTGTCACGCGCACACGGAAAAATCCTCATTTCTGTACTGGTAATGAAATATACTATTTAATGACAGGAGGAGGACAATAATGAAACATTTTTTGGGAATAAGTCTGAGACAATAAATTAAGCATTTTACACCAAAAAAAAGTAATTCTGATCACTATTTTCCACAAGCCTGAGAAGCTTTGTTAAGTTTTTGGTCTTTTCCTGCTTTCACATTAGAAATTCAAATTTCTCAGTTACATAAATAATCTTTTTGACAGATGACCAGTTTTTAAAGTGACTCTCATTTACAGTTTAGTCCCTACAGAACATAGAGTAAAAACTGTACTATCTCTGTCACGCTACTCATACTTTCCCACGATAATAACATGTAATTTTAAACAATAACGGTATTTACGCCTATTAGCAAACCTAAACTTATTTGTTGTTCCTTGTTTACGGCCGCTAATTTCCTTTTATTTTTCGATCTTCTTCGGGCCGATCTTGTACGATTTAACTCCGGATTACCAGTATCCTGTTAGACGGCCGTGTGTTATTTATTCCACGCGGGTACCTTATGACGTCACGGCACGACTTGAACTCGCCCATGATGGAGGTTAATAAGTACCACCATCATAATTCGATTCGGCCCCGTTTTTCCAATTTTTTCCAAGTTTTTGCCGAGGAATCCCCGGCTCGTAAATTCAATTGTGTAACTGTACGTACAATATCGAACTAATTGCACCTGTGGGAAGATGGGTACCTACGGAAATGGGAATGTTTTGATTTAGTGATCGTTACGTCCTGGTTCTATTACTAGAGTAAATCGAAGTGGGGCTCCCCATCGGGGTATAAATTTTCTGTTAGTCGGTTTCTAGATTGGATTTTGCCCATGTACCCATATTACTTCTAACGGATTATAATTAGCTAAGTTAACTAGGCACTCCAATGAAATGTCAAATACAGCTGATTTTGGACGGACAAACACAGTTTCTTATGAATTTGACAGGCATTTTATGGAATATCCACTGAAAGTCTTTAGAAAATCGCTAAATTCAAGCTAAAACTCTATGTATTTATATGAAAGTGTGTTTTAATGGCCGTGTTTGCCCTTGATATTGATATTTCATTGGAGTGCCTAATTGGGCACTTTTATAACATGAACAGTTTGGTTACAGTTAATCAAACATAAAGAAGTTACTTTCATACTAAAAGTAGGTTATTTAAGCAACCCCTACACAAAATTTCAACCTTCTAACCTTAACCGTTTACGAGATATAGCTTTGTACATTTCCACCTCTTTAGTAAGGGTAAAATGTACAGCCCTATTCCTCGCAAACGCTTAAACATAGAAAGGTGCGGTTTTCGTTAAAATTCTTCAAATTTACTGTAATTTCAGAAACTTTATTCTGTTTCAGTCAATATTACTTGACATGTCGAAAATTCGAATTTAATTGAACAAGTTACTTCCATACTAAAAGTAGGTTATTTAAGCAACCCCTACACAAAATTTCAACCTTCTAACCTTAACCGTTTACGAGATATAGCTTTGTACATTTCCACCTCTTTAGTAAGGGTAAAATGTACAGCCCTATTCCTCGCAAACGCTTAAACATAGAAAGGTGCAGTTTTCGTTAAAATTCTTCAAATTTACTGTAATTTCAGAAACTTTATTCTGTTTCAGTCAATATTACTTGACACCTCGAAAATTCGAGTTTAATTGAACAAGTTACTTCCATACTAAAAGTAGGTTATTTAAGCAACCCCTACACAAAATTTCAACCTTCTAACTTTAACCGTTCACGAGATTTAGCTTTGTACATTTCCACCTCTTTAGTAAGGGTAAAATGTACAGCCCTATTCCTCGCAAACGCTTAAACATAGAAAGGTGCGGTTTTCGTTAAAATTCTTCAAATTTACTGTAATTTCAGAAACTTTATTCTGTTTCAGTCAATATTACTTGACACCTCGAAAATTCGAGTTTAATTGAACAAGTTACTTCCATACTAAAAGTAGGTTATTTAAGCAACCCCTACACAAAATTTCAACCTTCTAACTTTAACCGTTTACGAGATATAGCTTTGTACATTTCCACCTCTTTAGTAAGGGTAAAATGTACAGCCCTATTCCTCGCAAACGCTTAAACATAGAAAGGTGCAGTTTTCGTTAAAATTCTTCAAATTTACTGTAATTTCAGAAACTTTATTCTGTTTCAGTCAATATTACTTGACATGTCGAAAATTCGAGTTTAATTGAACAAGTTAAGTCTTTAGAAAATCGCTAAATTTAAGCTAAAACTCTATGTATTCATATGAAAGTGTGTTTTAATGGCCGTGTTTGCCCTTGATATTGATATTTCATTGGAGTGCCTAATTGGGCACTTTGATAACATGAACAGTTTGGTTACAGTTAATCAAACGTAAAGATTTATGTCAATTTTAGCTAAAATTGTTTTTTTTTTAAGTTAATAATAAGTTGATAATCTCTAATAGAGATTAGAATGTTCCAGAAAGTCCTGAAACCTTTTAAGAGACTTTGAAAGTTGCTAGGAGCCAGTCAAAACTATTTTGAAAGTGCCAGAGGCCTCTGAAACATTCTGAAGGATATCTCAAAGTGCCAGAAGGTTCAAATAGCGATTAGAATGTGCCAGAAGCATCTGAAAGCTTCTAAGAGATTTTGAAAGTTGCCGGAAGCCTCTGAAACATTCTAATGGACATGTTAATGTGTGTTTAAGGTGCCAGAGGCCTCTAGCAGCCATTTTGTATTGCCAGAGGCCTCTGGCACGTTAAAAACAATTCATAGTAAGCTTAAGAAGGTTTCAGAGGCCTCTGGCAATACAAAATGGCTGCCAGAGGCCTCTGGAACGCAACGGTGTCATGAATCAACTCCTGTAGGAATATTTTTGAAATTGGGCTTGAAATCCGTTCTATCTTTTGTTTTCTATAATATTTTGACGTATCTTGTCAAGTAAGGGAGCAATTTAGGGTCAAAACAACGTGTGTCAAAAAATATGTGATTTCATGGTGAAGGAACTTTGACGCCTTCTAGCGGCCAAACGGTGCAATCAATCGAATCATGGGGGGACAGTTTTGGAAAGCCTGAAATCTGCTCTATTTCTTGTTTTCTATGACATTTTGACGTAACTTGTCAAATAAGGGAGTAATTTAGGGTCAAAGCAACGAGTGTCACAAAATATGTTATTTTATGGTGAAGTTTTTCTAAATTTCTATCGCACTAGTGCGGTAAAACACCATAGAGTAAAAAATGACCAAATTCTGAGTTAATCGTAGATACAATATTCTGCTCACCACAATACCCAATACTTCCCACTCATGACTATAAAAGTTCTCATACTACACTAGTAATGTAAATAACTATTATCTATGATTAGCATTACTTGGAGTTGCATAATAAATGATGCACACTAGTGCGGTAAAATCTTGCATTACTTTACTCATTTCTCTATGGATTGTAGATGAAATTTTGAACATTACTCGTGTGGTTTGGCATTATTTCTCACTCGTGACTATAAATATGTTCATACTACACTAGTAAGCAAAATTTCTTAAAAAAGGATTAACAGATTTTGGTTTCTACTTGATTTTAAGTTAATTAAAGCGTCAAACGAGATAAGCAAATCTGACTTGCCGTGTTGTATACGTGTGTTCCTGATGGGGTCAATAAAACGAAACAATGGTCGTCACCGAGTTTAATAAACTAAAAATATTTAATACTACAGCCGGGATAATTACCGCGATTGTTTATGTGAATCACAACTGGCAAGGACAAATTCTTTAAACGGGAGGACGTTAACACACGCTCTTTTTACCTTAATAATTACCACTTGTCATGGTAAATGGTCGTTGTTGCTCCAACATTATGTTTTTAGTCGATCCAAATTCAACATTTCCATTGATGTTTGATTAATGCAAGCGCAGAAACCTTGTCTTCGTAACACTGTAAGCAGTGCACGTTTTTTCTTTCAGTTTGGAAAATCACTGATGCAGAATAAAATGGTGCAAACTACATAAAACAGCAATAAAAGGTTTCAGTGAGCAAGTAATTTGCGGAGGTTATTTAGTGGTTTCGATTTAATAAACGTTACGCCAAGTTAGCCGGCTATATAACTATAATAATAAAACACTGAATTTAAGTTCGATAATTCTCCATTTCGATTCCGAGTTTAATCGTTCGCAGTAAATTAAAGGTCGTTTGTTTGTTTGGTATTTATTACCCAAACGGGTATTGCTTCCTTTACCACAAAAGTAACTACAAACGTAGAAAAGTGGTTAATCTGTAGCAACACTAAATGTAAACTAAATTTTCAGTGAAGAGAAGAAGAAATCAGAGTTATTGAAATACCTCAAAATCTTTATAAAACAAAAAAAATTTGTAACAATATTTTACTACATATCAATATTTGTTGAATATTTTTTTCTGTTTTAAGCAACTTAATCAAACAATACATTTTAATGTATTCTACAACAATAAAACTCAACGCGTATTTTTGATAATAATAATTAATCAATAATCGATCAAATCAATGAAAATTTTATGATAAATATACAGGGTAGTTCAAATTCGTCCCTCACCATTGGGATCTCAGAAATTATAAGAAGTTTAAATTTTGGGGCAAAGTTGCTCAATTTAAAGTTAAACCAAATACCATTTTAAAAATTTCGATTTTCCAAGTACTTCCGAAGATATCCGAAAAAAACTGAAATTTTGATTTTTTAATTTTATTTATTTATGACCTTATTTCAAGAGATATCCCAAAACCGAAAAAACATTTTTATTGCCACTTTTTATCAGCTATACGATGACGGTTTCGTATTTGATGCCCGACGTTTCGTCTGTCGGCAGTCATCATCAACTTTCTTTTTTCTTTCATTCAATTTTTAAACGTCAAAATAGTACGTTTAATTCTAATTTCGGTGATGTATGACAACTTATGATTTGCTTCATAAATGACGAAATTATCCAATAAAAACTAATTTTACTTCAATGGCCATTTTTACTAATTTTGGCATGAGGAACGCATTTCCGGTGTCCGTTTTGTCACCTTTCTTGAAATTATGGCATTTTTGGCGGTTTTCAAGACATGGCACCCAGAAAATGACACTTTAATAAAGGCAGTTGAAGATGATTTTCAAAATTTAAACATTTTCCAAAAAAAATTGGGGTAGCCCCTATAAAAACTTCAAAAAATCGATGGACATCGGCGAGTTGTAAGGAAAAATGTTATATTTAATAAAAAAAAATTTACACTGCTCACTCAAACCGTTTTCGATAGATTTAGCAAAATGTCCGTAAAAAGGTAATCAAATTTGACGCCCTCTAGCGGCCAAACGGGGCAACTTAACAGTGCGCGCTCAACGTCACGTGATAGCTCCATTCATTAGCTACTTACGATCATATGATATGTATAAGGAATGTTTCAAGTTATCAATTCATTTTTGGAAAAACGCACCGACATTTTTCAAATGAACGGTTTTCTTGGCCTACTATATTGGATTTAGACTGGTCAAAGGGCCATTTTAACTAATTTTGGCATGGAGAACATGAATCTGGTGTCCGTTTTGCTGTAACTGCCGCCATTTTGTCATTGACTTTAAAATTAGGACATTTTTGGCGGTATTCAAAGCCAGCTAAGGCAAAATTAGTTTGTATTAAATTAATTTGTCATTTATAAAGCAAATCATAAGTTGTTGTCATACATCATTGAATTCAGAATAAAATTGTGTATTTGGTCGTGTAAAAATCCAATATGGTGTCCATAACAAAAAAGTTGATGGTGACTGGCGACAGACGAAACGTCGGGCGGCAAATATGAAACCATCGTATAGCTGATAAAAAGTGGCAATGAAAATGTTTTTTCGGTTTTGGGATATCTCTGCAAATAAAGTTAGAAATAAATAAAAACAAAAAAANGATNATTCCNTACTCNNCGCGAATATCTNNCNGCNATGCNNGNNCANNTCCTGCNGAANGTTTGCATCCANATTNNNCGNTGGTAGTCGCCNGNTNCAGGTCAATANCACNTCACNCCATNNGACATGACGGNTTCGTANANGNNNTNATTGNGGNCACTGNTTAACGGGNNNTNTAGGCTGNCTGCCCANGTTGTACNNNAGCGNAGCNGTTCANAAGNCNCNAGAACNNGCGGCCACANATCCCNANTTNCGATCCNAGGTTGGCCNAACNGTTCAGCATTTACCTAACTAATCANNTTNNGCCGNNNTTNNCTNGTATTTTGTAGTGTACCGNCCTGGCNGACCGANANNTTTNATNGTTNTCNNNNTTANANCATCCANTTCTTNCTCCNTCACATACNCCGNGGNGCGNCNACNGTNTTTTNNAANANNGGAANTNACNTANCGGTNATCCGAGNGAGACTNNTCANTTGAGGNANNATNAATGCAAAACNNCAAACTGTACAGTAAAAAACCCACTTGGAGGTAAATAGATCTCATCAATATTTTTTACGAAGAAAACTGTCAAAAAGATAATTAGTTTGGGTATTTATATGCAAATTTTTTAATATTAAAACAACACGTGACTTGTTGGTTAATTAACCTTTTAGGTGCTCGATTACGATATAACTAGATATGACGTGATTAAGTTAGTTAATAACGTGATGTAAAAAAAATGGCGAGGGTAAGATCAAATTGATTCCTCACGTAAATAATGAAATTTAATGTCGTGAAAGTCGAATCGAAAATTGAAAAGTTCTCAAACAATGCGTGCTGCGAGAAATGCGCAATCGGTTTTGCAATAATCTTGATGAGAATCTAATTTTTCTCTTCAAATATAATGGGTGAAATAAAGTCGAATTTTAATGGTTTTATTAGATCACTTGGTATTTATTACACAAGGAAGAAGAAAGTCTAGATCTAGAACGGTTGCTTTATAAATATTAAATTCTTCTCGACCCACCAAAGTCGCTAAATACATTATTTATTAGATTATTCATCGCATAATTTCCAGTTTGCACAATAGAAGCTACTCGATCTTGACCCGTTAAGAGATGCTAATTGGTTATTGTTGTTAATTTGAAATGCCTAGACGGAATTCAATCTAGTTTTTTTCTGTTCGTGGAAAAAACCGCTACCCGATAGTTAACAGTACTTGGTACTAATCTGGTCTCATCAGTACTGTTTCATTAATCAACATATACGGCCTTACAACTCCCGCTATAGCAAGAAATCAAAAATATTCGAATAGCCGACAATATGATTGATAGATTCGGCTAATTAGACCGTGCATACAGATAAAGTGATTGTTAGTAAGTCTATGACGTAATGATTTATATACATATTAAGTATGTAAAGCTTTAGGCTACAAAACTAGTTTCAGCTATAATGTTGATATAGAAAATGAGTAAACCAACTCATGATATCTAAAAAGTTATTCTCAGTGGCGTACATAACATGTACAGAGAAAACGGTAATAGATAGAAAAAAGTAGCATACGTGTTCTGATCTCTTTTTCTGAGCTGAGATGATTGGCGAAAAGTGGGCAGCGCAAACTTCTTTTGTTTCAAAGATACGGAAAGTTTTCAAAAATTGGTAATTTTTGAACCTCTTCAGTATTTCAGTTGCTCTTAAAGTTATCCAAAAATGAAGAACAGTTCCCAGTAGAAGTTTTCATGTAGAATCCAATGGCGTAGTCAGTTTTTTTCTATTCCGTTTAGTTTCTGACATATGACAGTAAGTTACATTTTTTTAAATGGAACATCCTATATATTTTTACGTCATTTAATTCTGTTGATTTTTACCTTTTCAACGGTGTATTACAACATATAAGTTTGTAGAGGTTAATCCTGTTATTTTAAAAAAAGACCTTTGCTAAGCTAAAAAAAGGCCAATATCTAAAATACCAAACAAAATCGGAAATCATATAAACTAACACATCAGAAAATTAAATAATTTAAATAAATCTTATTAAAAATCTAAGTTACAAACAGTTCTACCGTCACTTTAATAAGAAAAGTGGCCATTTCTATTTTCTACTATTTTTAAGGTGGAAGTTGAAAAAATTGTTTATAAACGACATGTAACATGTTAATATGAACATAGCCAAATTTTGTTTCGACTGTGAGTATTTTTATACATATTATTTAGCACTTTTTTGTTAAGGAAAAGCTTTTTTTCTAATTACCAAGATTGACGTTTACATACTTATATGTTTTAATACACCGTTGAAAAAGTAAAAATCAACAGAATTAAATGAACTAAAAATATAGAGGGTGTTCCATTTAAAAAAATATAACTTACTGTCATATATCAGAAACTAAACGTAATAGAAAAAAACTGACTACGCCATTGGATTCTACGTCAAAACTTCTACCGGAAACTGTTTTTCCTTTTTTGATAATTTTAATAGCAAATGAAATACAGAGGAGGTTCCAAAATGACCAATTTTCAAAAACCCCCCGTATCTTTGAAACAAAAGAAGTTTGCGCCGCCCACTTTTCGCCAGTCATCTCAGCTCAGAAAAAGAGATCAGAACACGTATGCTACTTTTTTTCTATCTATTACCGTTTTCTCTGTACCCCGTAAAACCATCGAAAATGCAGCACCCTGTACAGCTTGTGCTTGGTCCAGAACCAATCACAAACTATCTATGTAGACTTGGCATTACGTTTCTGTGGACAATATAACAACTTTACCACAAATCAAACAAATATAATTGCTTTTCACCTACCCTTGTTGACACTGTACGTTATTTTGTTTGCAGTGTGATAAAAAAATACAAATAGAACCGGATATCAATTATCCCAAAGTACCGAACAGTAATTGAATACTAGCCGGGTGGACAGGACAGATGTTTCACAATAACCTGCCTTGCTTATAATAATAGCAGGAAAGTGAAATCCAGCTGCTTTAGTAGTAGTAAAATTGTTAATGGTCGGCCATGTGGTCTGTCCGTTTGTGTTTTGTCATAATTTCGCGAATTCACTTTCCATTTATTTGATTTTCTTCAGGAGAGAGAAGCGGACCGTAAACATCGCGCTTCAATTTACTCAAAACCCCCGAGTTCTTATGCATAATAAATGTACCACATTAAACCTTCAACTTTCTGCTTGGCTGAGCCACACCGAGTCTAGACTCATTCCGAAGAAGAAGAACAACTTCAAAGTGGGCATCGCAAAGGACAAAGGATGTCTTACCGATGTTGTATTCTACTAGAAACGAGTCGGAATAAATTTAAAATAAAAATCGGCAAACTCATGCTGACTCCGGCTATTATATTTTCAACGACCTTTTTCGTCTTATGAATTATTTATTGTTGAAACTTTTCGATTTAATACGTGACGTTTAGTGGATCGGGCCGATTCACTGAATGTACGCAAAAAAAAAACAGAAAAAATTATTGGTTAGTGAATTTAATGAATTTGGAATATACAGCTCACATACCCGAGACAATACACTAATTTCTAATATTCCAATAATGTCCACTAATTCCTTGTAATGCCCAGTAATTCCTAATAATTCCCAATAACTAACCTAACCTAACAATACCCACTAATTTTCTGAATTACCACGACTGGAGAATTGAAAAAAACCCTTTTTAATAAGAAAATATGCGTGCAACGATTTAACCGGAAGTAGATATCAACTGTTGCTTAGTTTAAATGGGACACCTTGTATATTATCGCATTTTTGGATTCTACGTCAAATTCTAGACATATTTCGTGTATTAATGTCATACACTTATCTGTATCCGTTTCTGAGATATTTACCGTTCTATGTGAAATTTAATATTTTCAGTCCCCAAAACAATAATTTTAATTTATGCATATCAGGGAAGGTTTTTTTCTTGGTTTTTGTGTTTTGTCGTGTTAAACAAGGTTTGTTCTAAGAGTGGGTGAACAAAAATATATTATACAGGATGGTCAAAAAAGAGCTCAAGACGTCAGTTCAAAAAAAGACGTTTTCCAAATGAAACACTCCTTATTTTTATAACTTTGTCTGATTCTCTGTTCAAAATTAAGGTAAGTTTGTATTAGGTCAATTATTTAAAAAATGTAATGTTTAAATTGACACATTGAACCACCCTGTAACTGTCAAAATAATCGAGTTATTGAAGGTTAAAGTAGTAGCTGTCAAAATCAGTCAAAACAACTCGTTTATTTGCAACACTTTGTATAGACTTTTATATGTCAATGGATAGAAAATATAATGGGCTTTCTAAAAATATGGCCGTTTGTGTTGATAGGGTGCTTCGTTTGGCCGCCAGAGGGCTCCAAAGCTAACTAAACGTTTTTCTTGACTGTAACCACTCTAACTTCTTTGAGGGATTTTTTTTAAATCGGTCAGGTACGGCCCTGATATTTGGCACAAACCTAGCACAGTGAGTGTCAAATTTAGAGCCGTAGCAAAACTGTAGAAATAAAATCATTAAAGTCGATTTTCGCTTGCACTAAGTGGCCAACATAATGCAAAACCCATTGGAATAGTGGTGGTGTTTCAGGCAAATTTGACCCTTACGAAAATTGTCAATTTCAAAATCGGTTTATTCTATGCATTACATCGTAGTAGACCTAGTAGCTCATATAACCGTGTTTTCTTAATTTTCCAGGGTCAAATTAGCCCTAACCAGTCAAAAAGTGTTTCTGGGGCACCCTGTCTGTAAACCGTAAATAACACGCGTATTTCTAACACTTTGTATATACTTTTATATGTCGATGGACAGCCAATGAAATGAGCTTTATATTGACGTAAAAAAGTCGATTGGTTAATGGTACCGTTTAGCCACTAGAGGGCGTCAACTTTGACTAATTTTTTTGGTGTATCCTTTTGTTTAATATTCAAAAACCCGCTTAATTGCACGATTTTTTCTAGAGTTTTATACATCAATGGAAAGCCAATGGAATGACCTTTCTAAAAAGTTTCCAACATGGATTGATAGGTTAGACGGTTTGGCCGCTAGAGAGCGTCAAAGTTGACTATTTTCTTTATGACTTTTTTCGTGCATTCTTTTGTTCAATCTTCAATAACTCGTTTATTTCAATCATTTTTAGTAAAGTTTTATACGTCAATGGATAGCCAATGAAATGAGCTTTCTAACAGTCTCCCAATTTGAATGGATAGGTTAGACGGTTTGGCCGCTAGAGGGTGTCAAAATTGACTAATTTTTTCATGACTTTGTTGGTGCATTCTTTCGTTCAATCGTCAATAACTAGCTTATTTGCCACACTTTGTATAAACTTTTATATGCCAATGGATTGCCAATGAAATAAGCTTTCTATTGACGTATAAAAGTTGATGGGTTAGGGCTACGGTTTTGTCGCTAGAGAACGTGAAAATTTTTAAAAGTAAAATTAAAAAATTCATAATTTTTCTTTGTATCCCAACGGAATTTATTGAAATTACCACACTTTATTTATGTTTAAATTTGAATGGTAGATGTATAGAAAATATAATTTTATGAATTTTTTTCCATAATACAATTCAGACGTTAATAGTTTTCAAAATACCAATGTACCTCCAGTAATGCCCATTAATGAAATGGCAACAATAAGTTATGTCTAAACCAATTTAGAACTATTAGATGATTTAAAAGTTTATACGGTGCAATAATAAAATAATAACTTAACTATGCTACTTCCGAGTTTGGCAACATTGCAAAAGGACAGTTCATCTATAAATTTGGAATTTTAAGGTAATTTTATATGAATTTAAATGTCGTATTGTAAAGGTCTTATTGATTAAGTATACACGCTACTTTAAATAAAACGCTAATGGTTAACTTGTCGGTATTGGATTAGCCAGTTTTGACAATTTTTCAAAATCTTTAAAGATTTTTCTTATATTGAGATAATGTGCGTTCTGTGATAACGCGTATACAGAATGTCTCTCTGATGGAAGATTCACATTTTTTTTTAAGAAAATGCCAAGAGAATTTAAGAGAATGATGAAAAAAGTGCACATCAAAAGCAACAATTTAAGTAATAGAATTTGGCCATTAATTCCTAAAGTTTGTACACCATAATGCCCCCCTCGCATATACCCAATCCTGTTATTGTTGTTGAGGTCAAAAAAGCAGATTTTAGCTTGTTGCTTTTCTTTGATCAATCACAAACTGCCAACTTTAGCAGCAAATAAACAGAAAACAAGCTTTTATAAAACACTAAAATCAAACATAATTAAGAAAACACTTTCGCTCCCAAAATAGTAATTTTACCGTTTCTCGTATAAACAAACAACGGCAAATAGAAAAGTTAAACAGTTTAAAAGTAAAGGTCAAGAGCATCAGTCGTCATTGTTTGTTTTTTTTGCATGTTCTCTCGCATTTGGTGACTATTTATCTACGCGCCTACTTGTGCAATATCCTTGTGTACTTTCACGCCCACATAACCGAATTTGACACACTTGAAACAAAATATAACGTAAAAAATGGGTTCGATCTTCAATGTAACCGTTATGCAATAAAAATGTCCGCGTGCCGAAAAAAATGGTAGAATATTGTTTTTGCCCTTTAATTGTCACGTGTCGAATCGGACAAACATTCTGTGGACGAAAGTAGTGCAAGAGCGAGCCCGTTAGATAAAAATCTAGATCACGATCGCTTTGAAAACGGCCCCAGAAAAACTGTGTTTAATTAAATTGGGCGATGCTGCCTTTCTCTAAACAGTTTACATCGATCGGACTTTTCTTTTGCATCTACTCTGCAAACAATGTTGGTATTCTGTCACGTGACTAGTATAGCAGAAAGCTTGATTACCTCTCGTGACCAATTGGCACATAGTTCATTAATAGAGGAAATCAAACTAAGTTGGTATGACCTCATCATGCATTTTAAAAAATTCTATTATACAAGTTTAGGCAACAAAAAAAAGTATTAGTAAATTGACCTTAAAATTTAGAGACGTACTGTATTTTTTCCATTAAACACTTACCTAAAACTGTAACCATTACCATAAAAAATGAAAGAATGTCAGTTTAAATATAATCAAACACAATTTCAGTCACTATTTTCAAAATCTGTGATTAACCTAACCTAACCTTAAAATCCAGAGACGTATTGCAATTTTTCCATAAACCACCTCTGTTTAACTCAAACAGTGATAAATACCATCAAAAATGAAGGGTTGTTAGTTAAACATTCCAATGTTGCCAGGTCTACCGTTCACACCGTGTATCTACCGTTTTTGTAGTTCTTCTACCGTTCTCCAGTTTTTTATATATAATCTACCGTTTTTAATTACGTTATTGCCATTATGTTGGTTGTGAAACTTTTCATTTACTTTTTCAATTTATTGAATAGGAAATTTAATAAGGATTCTAAAAATGCGCTTAAATCAGTCATTTTCTTACTCCAAATTATTCTCTAAAACCACGTGATGTCTGTCACTATTGTCAAAAATTTTACTAGAATTTGCAAGAATTACATTTTAACACAGTTTTCGAAACAAGACGATTTTCTGAGATATAACAGTTATTTTGACAATTGTCACTTCATAGTTTAGCTAAATAGTCTTTTGAAATCACGTGACAACTGTCACTAACGTCAAAACTGTCAAACCATGCTCTAAAATTGCAAAAATCAGGTTTAGAAACGTTTTCTTGCAGTGTTTGATATAAAACGTGTTTCTGAGAATTCTGACAGTTATTTTGACAATTATCACGTGACCGTCTAGCTAAATAGTGTTCTACAATCACGTGACAACTGTCACTAACGTCAAAACTGTCAAATCATGCTCTAAAATTGCAAAAATAAGGATTTAGAAACGTTTTCTTGCAGTATTCGATATAAAGAGTGATTTTGTGTTTTTTTTAATAATTTTTGACAATGGTCACGTGACTGCCTAGCTAAATTATCCTTTAAAACCACGTGATGTCTGTCACTATTGTCAAAATTTCACTAGAATTTGCAAGAATTACATTTTAACACAATTTTCGAAACAAGACGATTTTCTGAGATTTTACAGTTATTTTGACAATTGTCACTTCATAGTCTAGCTAAATCGTCTTTTGAAATCACGTGACAACTGTCACTAACGTCAAAACTGTCAAACCATGCTCTAAAATTGCAAAAATCAGGATTTAGAAACGTTTTCTTGCAGTGTTTGATATAAAACGTGTTTTTGAGAATTCTGACAGTTATTTTGACAATTATCACGTGACCGTCTAGCTAAATAGTGTTCTACAATCACGTGACAACTGTCACTAACGTCAAAACTGTCAAACTATGCTCTAAAATTGCAAAAATCAGGATTTAGAAACGTTTTCTTGCAGTGTTTGATATAAAACGTGTTTTTGAGAATTCTGACAGTTATTTTGACAATTATCACGTCACTGTCTAGCTAAACAGTGTTCTACAATCACGTGACAACTGTCACTAACGTCAAAACTGTCAAACCATGCTCTAAAATTGCAAAAATAAGGATTTAGAAACGTTTTCTTGCAGTATTCGATATAAAGAGTGATTTTGTGTTTTTTTTTTATAATTTTTGACAATGGTCACGTGACTGCCTAGCTAAATTATCCTTTAAAACCACGTGATGTCTGTCACTATTGTCAAAATTGTACTAGAATTTGCAAGAATTACATTTTAACACAGTTTTCGAAACAAGACGATTTTCTGAGATTTAACAGTTATTTTGACAATTGTCACTTCATATTCTAGCTAAGCACGTTAGATAAAAAAATTGTCTTTTGAAATCACGTGACAACTGTCACTAACGTCAAAACTGTCAAACCATGCTCTAAAATTGCAAAAATCAATATTTAGAAACGTTTTCTTGCAGTATTTGATATAAAACGTGTTTCTGAAAATTATGACAGTTATTTTGCCAATTGTCACGTGACCGTCTAGCTAAATAGTGTTCTACAATTACGTGACAACTGTCAGTATCAATGATTAAAATTTTTGACAATTATTAAAAGACACCCTGTATAATAATGTAAAATAAATGAATTTGTTTTGATCTACCGTTTTTTGACTGATTATTCTACCGCAATTAAATATTTTGACTTGGCTTGAATGAAACACAATTTCAGTCACTATTTTCGAAATCTGGACGTTACGGCCCTAAAATTCAGAGACGTCCTGTATTTTTTCTATAAACAAACCTTACATTACTGAAACTGTAACCATTATTATCCAAAATAAAAAAGTGTCAAAAAAAACACCATTTTAGTCTGTTTTTTCGAAATCTGGGGGTTACGTCCCTGAAATTTGCTGTGTAGAGACTAAATTGATCATAAAACTTTTTCTCAAGTTTCACTTAACTCAAAGTGTGATAAATCCTATTAAAATGAAGGAAAGTCAGAAATGCAATAAAACACCATTTCAGTCAGTATTTTCGTTTTTTTGTTGTAATTTTGACAATTTACAAACTACAAGGATTAAATTCTTAAATCGAACTAAAATCGCGTATTAAAAGATTTCCCCATTCCTTCAAGTTTCCCAGCGAATAACCATAAATTTGATGGGGTATTTATACAGCCCATTAAAAAAGCCATTAGACATCGAATATCTTATGTCAAGATCTATGGATTAGTTTAGTTGTTGTTTCAACTTTGTATTCTGTGTAATTAATATACCGCTATCCACTTGGTGGGTCCATGGGAATTAAAAAAATCCACGCCCGTATTAATTTTTTTTTTCACTTCGCAGAAGAGCGCCAATCTTCACAGCTTTAGTGTGGATATTACGTAATAATTGTTTAGAAAAAATCCAGATTCAATCAAATTCGCTTCATTAAAACGTCACCATCTTATCGGTTTAAAATTGCGTTCAGTGCACCATACATAAATCAGTCCACACTATAATTTGACTTTAACCAACGATTGGCAAGTAATTATTTCTACATTATCTACGAGGCCTTGTAAAGGCACATCGTTACCATAATTTAGTCCTGGTTTTGGGTTAGTTGCCTACTCCATAGTCATCCAATTCATCAACAGAAACCGCTATGATATCAACCAGGTAGGTCAGTGGGATTTTTTAAAAAAAGTAAGTAAAAAATTCCATTTAACTACGATAAAAGACCATAACGTGATATGCCTATATTAGGCGTTATGAGTAACGGAACTTTTAATATGTTCGGGCAACGAGGATGTCTCGTAAAACTTTTTGTTTTGAGAAAACGTAGTGGTGCGGTACTACTCTCATTACACGCCTACTATTGCATTAGTACCACAAGGTGGGCAAATGGGTCACCACCTATACATGGATGTAAAGTCTTGGTTCATTAGGTTGCTTTTGTCTGAGTGAAATTGAATATGTGCGCGCAAGTACTAACTAATCAAGAGTTTGTGGCGCAACAAGAAACAAATCAACTAAACAGTTAACGATTTAACCGGAAATACTGTCTGTATGTTTAAAAGGTACAGTTAGGCGAAAATGCAAAAAAAAAACTGGATAATTCCTAACATTGTAACGTGTGATTTTAATTGTTTATTGGTTACGGTGACAATGTAACGATTGTCCAAAAATTCCTTTGAAATTGGGTGTTTCCGTGACCGTCTCATAACGGAAACCTAATTGGAAATAATTGCTTTAATAGTGAACATAACTCACCACATTTACCTGAAACTATTTTTTTTTTTTAATAGATGACCTTTTGATGGTTAATTTTTGACCGTTATTGTGACGAATTGATTTGATTTACATACCTTATTAACTGAATAAATTTTATTAACATGAAGTCATCCTCAAGTGCTTTTGTTTGTTTGAATATATTAATAGTTTTTAACTTAATTAGATAGTAGGTAGTCAAATAATTGTTTCAGTTAGCAGCAATCTATAAAAAAGTTTGAAGGTTAGTAGCTTACTTGACTGTTGTAGTCCCAGAGACTAAATCAGAGTGTTTGCATAGAAAATATCAAAAAGTCAATGTACAGGGTGATCAGCAAGAGTTTTTACTTTAGGCCAATGTAGCCACTTACAAATACAATGTTATTAATAATATGTACTAAATTAAATGTGAATTAGTTAAAAATAAATTGTGATTTACTTCAAACTTTGCACACAAACACAGTATAATGGCAAGTCCAACAAGGAATATACTACTTAGTTTATTTAACACCATTATCTATTTTAAAGAAACCTTATTTCTCTACCTAAGAAATATAATAGAAAATACATAGATAAGTCAAGAAAGTCGACTGTTTTATATAAAAGTCTGATTTCCAAAGAAAGAATAGAAGTTTTCAATTCTTTAATTATTGAAATTATGGATTCCTTACCATCCTGGGAAGATACAATTTCTGGCTATTTTACTCAAAATAACTCACATTTAAAAGACACTACTTGGGTAGACCGCCGATAATTTTTTGTACACCAAAATGCCTTTTTGCATACAAAATACCTTGAAATGCCTTTAAAATACCTCACAATGCTTCATTATTTCTCAAAATGCCTCATATTACCTTGAAATACCTCGAAATACCTTTAAATTATTTAAACTGCCTCAGAATGCCTTCAAATGTTTACCTACACACTTGTGGCATTATTAAATTTAGTTATAAGGCCCCTGCTATTGGGACAATGATAAATCTTGATGAAATACACTTCTGAATTTTTTTTTGGTCACGTGGCATTCAAAATGTCATAAAGATTAATGATAAAAAGAAAATATTACTTTCTCAGGTTACCTGATTGCTTTTACAAATTTTGAAGACCCAAAAGCTTAAAATTCATTTTTTTAAGTCACGTGACAGTTTTTAGGTTAGGTTAGATGACAACGTAAAGGTTTTTCCAAATTTTTGAAATAGAGTAATTGAAAAGCTATTGAAATTGATTTTCTAAGGTCAGGTGACTGTCATAGTAACCAAGTTAGCACGTGTCAAATAAGGACACCTATCATTTAAAAGAAACAGTGGTAAAATTGTAAGAACTACGTCACGTGACTTGGATAATTCAATTTTTGAGCTTGCAACACTGTAAAGACTAGTTGACATTGTCAAAAACAGTCACGTGACATTCAAAACACAGTTTAAACTTTGGAAAATTAATAAAAAATTTGGACAGTTGTAAAAACTTAAATTGCAAAATACACGTCACGTGACTTGGATAATTCAATTTTTGAGCTTGCAACACTGTAAAGACCAGTTGACATTGTCAAAAACAGTCACGTGACATTCAAAATTCAGTTTAAACTTTGGAAAATTAATAATTAAATCTTGGACAGTTGTAAAAACTTAAATTGCAAAATACACGTCACGTGACTTGGATAATTCAATTTTTGAGCTTGCAACACTGTAAAGACCAGTTGACATTGTCAAAAACAGTCACGTGACATTCAAAACGCAGTTTAAACTTTGGAAAATTAATAATTAAAATTTGGACAGTTGTAAAAACTTAAATTGCAAAATACACGTCACGTGACTTGGATAATTCAATTTTTGAGCTTGCAACACTGTAAAGACCAGTTGACATTGTCAAAAACAGTCACGTGACATTCAAAACGCAGTTTAAACTTTGGAAAATTAATAATTAAAATTTGGACAGTTGTAAAAACTTAAATTGCAAAATACACGTCACGTGACTTGGATAATTCAATTTTTGAGCTTGCACCACTGTAAAGGCCAGTTGATATCTGTCAAAATTAATCACGTGACCGTTAAAATGTGGTTTAAACTCTAAAAACTTGGTAAATTAAATTTAGACTATTTTAGACAGTTGTAAAAGCTGGAGAGCCACATTACGTGACTTTGATTATGCAATTTTAGAGCTTGCAACACTGTAAAGTCCAGTTGACACCTGTCAAAAACAGTCACGTGACCTTAAAAATGTAGTTTAAATGTTGAAAAATTGGTAAATTATTATAATAATTTGTAATGAATATTGTTTCAACTTAATATCATGTAACAAAGATTTTACCATAATAATTACATGTGCTGTCAATTTTGTTATATTGATACAATACATTGTCTACTGCTTGGTCTACTACAATGTATTCCTTAAATATTGCAAAATTTCCTTTATTTAGGCTTTATTTTGCTCAAAATTCGAATGAAAATATCGCAAAACATTTTGAAATATACAGTCAATGCTTCAAAAGTCTTATAAATACCTTGTAATACCTCAAAATGCTTCGTAATACTGGCAAAGTGCCTCATAATTGCTAGAATAACTAGAATTCTAAATGACTGGGTATTAAAAACCCTTAAAATTGCAATTATTTTAGGTTAGGTTAAAGTCTTAGAAAAACTTTGAAATCTCCAACTAACGTTTACTGGTACTTGATTGCACCGAAGAATAAAACAAATCCAGTACTTTTCTCACTTTCAAATCTCGTCTGGTAACAGTACGATACCGTCAAGATGTGCGCAAAACACCTTCTCCACGCGAACCTCGACTAAATATCATTTGAAAGTAAATTTGATATAACGGTTTGGCGCTCGTGCCCGGCTGCTGCAGTACTTGTCAGTACTACTATCGGTACTCATTACATGTTTTTATTTCTTGATCTGCCGACAAATGTTTCTCAGACTTTCATGCATCGCGACCCACCGTCAAGTTGAGCAACGATTTTGTTTGTTTTACCTGCAAGAGTCTTGATGATGTCGGAAATTTACACTGAAACGTTTGGTATTAACTCACTACATTTAGATTTACTTAAAAAAAAAATAATGTGGAAACCATAAGTCAAGACGTTGGGGATTACAACAGTCAATTCAGTCTCTAACCCTTCCAATGTTGATAAGTAAAGTAGTCATTTTCAGCTTTTTGTAAATCACAAAATTTGAAAATTGCACAAGTGACTAGGTTTACAATGCTAAATATTCAAGTCTAGTAGGGTTATAAACCATATGCAAATCTAATGTTTCTACCTCTTAAAATTAGTCATTTTATAATTATGTACTAGTTTTTTAGTAAAGTTTTGAGCCACTCTAATCGTGACATCATAATTGACCTTACAATATTGTGCAGTACGTCGTTACTCAATCCGTAATTTTTCTTCCCAGTTCAAAATACTCTATTATGCTCAATGACAATAAAAGAGAGCATGACGTTTCGATATTAAGGAGAGAGACAAAAATACCCCTTGCAATGAAGTAAAGTCAAACTGACAGATAAACGTTTGTACGTTTCTTTGTTTTCGATTCAAAAACAAACCGTAACATAACCTATAACACTCTCGATTGTTCCCAAGTAAAGTTGGAGACTGCATTGTCAACCGACATCCATTGACATATTCCGTCTGGCTCAAATTGCAATGTGCTAGAAAGAGACGTGATATAGCTCCCCCCCTCCGGACATAAATTTGTATACAGTGTACCAAAAAAGTTTAATTTTTCATAATTTATATCTCGACTTACAGAGACATTAAAATTAATATATTGACTACCTATTAACGTGAAACAACATTTGGTTTATGACCCTATTTTGTAATTTAATGTTTTCTGAGTAAATCTAGTCACTATTGTGAAGAAATTTTAATTTATAGTGGTGTTTCACTTTTTATAGCAAAAAAGTTTTTTAGATTATTTCAAAATTTTTTAAATAAACGCAGTCATCATTGCTGAGATATTGACAAAAGTGACTACGTTTCAAAAAGTCGAAAAATGTTGAAAAAGCTCTAAAAACCATGAAATATTGTAGATTGTCGTTGCAAACATCCTAAAAATATTGCAGAATGTCTTCAAACTTTCAAAAACGTTTAAGAATGTGGCAGAAGCTTTAAAAATGTTTCTGAAAGTCAAAAAAGTTTCAAAACTTATAAAAACAATATTTTGGATAATGGGAAACCTTTTAATTGTTAAAAGTAGATTTACACTGTTAAAAAATTTAGCTGCCATATACGTTAGTAGAATATTCAACGAGTAAACGTAGTTATCTTAGTTTCACTTAATATATTTTGTTATTTACCCCGAGTAAATGCCTTTGTTTACACTTTACTACCTTTTGGTAGACAAGCAAACAGTGTCTAAATAAACCTAGTCATAATCTCTTTAGTATGCTGTCGTGATATTAATACCAAAATATTGTAAGATCAGAGCAGAAAAATAAATTTTCTACCATTTTGTATGCATAATGTACTGCATAGAAATTTCTTGAAAAACCGATTTTGCAAATGACAATTTTCGTAAGGGTCAAATTTGCCTGAAAAGCCAGCACTATTTTAATGGGTTTTGCGTTATGTTGGCCACTTAGTGCAAGCGAAAATCGACTTTAATGATTTTATTTCTACAGTTTTGCTACGGCTCTAAAATTGACACTCACTGTGCTAGGTTTGTGCCAAATATCAGGGCCGTACTTAAGCGATTTTAAAAAAAAATCCTCAAAGAAGTTAAAGTGGTTACAGTCAAGAAAAACGTTTAGTTAGCTTTGGAGCCCTCTGGCGGCCAAATGAAGCACGCTATCAACACAAACGGCCATATTTTTGGAAAGCCCATTATATTTTCTATCCATTGACATATAAAAGTCTATACAAAGTGTTGCAAATAACCGAGTTGTTTGACAATAAAGACAGTTTTGACTGAATTTGACAGCTACTACTTTAACCATCAATTTTATGTATCAATTTAAAGAATAAAATTTTCAAATAAGTGACCTAATACAAACTTACCTTAGATTTGACAGAGAATCAGACAAAAGGAGTGTTTAATTTGAAAAACGTCCTTTTTTAGAACTGACGTCTTGACCTCTTTTTTTGACCATCCTGTATAATATATTTTATCGTTTTTCTTCACCCACTCTTAGAAAAAACCTTGTATAACACGACAAAACACAAAAACCAAGAAAAAAACGTTTCTCGAAATGCATAAATTAAAATTATTGTTTTGGAGACTGAAAATATTAAATTTCACATAAAACGGTAAATATCTCAGAAACGGATACACGAAATATGTCTAGAATTTGACGTAGAATCCAAAAATGCAATAATATACAAGGTGTCCCATTTAAACTAAGCAACAGTAGATATCTACTTCCGGTTAAATCGTTGCACGCATATTTTCTTATTTTTACTTTATTTTAAATTAAAAAAGGTTTTTTTAGACTCTCCAGTCGTGGTAATTCTGAAAATTAGTGGGTATTGTTAGGTTAGGTTAGTTATTGGGAATTATTAGGAATTACTGGGCATTACAAGGAATTAGTGGACATTATTGGCATATTAGGAATTAGTTAAGTTAAGAGTTAATTTAACAGTATTAATAGTTTTAAAAAAAATTTAAATTTTAATAAAGTTACAATTTAACGTAGCTAGTTTAGTTTGTAAATTCTGACCTAAGACTAGACAGTTTCGTTCAAAATTCTAAAAGTTAGTATGTTAAGTTTATATACATATTTTATAACCTGTGTGTAGTAGTAGTAATAAAATTAGTCATTATAGCCTCAATTTATCATAATTAATAGTCAAAACAAGAGTAAAATTGAAGCTTTGCACCTAACTCCTAATCGAACTTGAAGAGACATCAACAGTCAATTAAGCCACTAACCTTAGTTGAATTGTCCCAAAAGATTGTTTTACTCTTTCGCCTATTGTATTAAGTACAATTTAAACAATCAATTAAAATTAAAATTGTAAATGCTTTCGTAATATGCCAACATTACTAACAAACCACTAAACTAGTTAAATAAAATGTATACATCTAATTTGCCAAAGTTAAAAAAGAAAAATGGCACAAATTAATAAAAACAAATTGACTAGATAAACTGGCAATTAGACAAACGAGTGGAATTTTTACATATTTGTAGAGCAATTTATCCAAGTCGTTTACCGCAAGATAGGAACTCCAAGCGACTTTAAAAAGATTTGCTTCATTAACAGTGCATAAACGGATTTCATCAATTAGTAATATTCACTAAAAGAGTTTAATCGAGCGTTTAATATTGCGTTGTTTTCCCTCTTTTTTCGTTCAGTAAATGGTGTTATTATTAATTGATAAACTGATTGAGTTGGCATTTAAAATGAATAAGCCCATTGAGGATTACACCAAAATTGGGTGCATTGTTCGTTTTAAAGGTGAAGGAGGATTTACATTTCGCAATTTGTGTAACCACAATCGAAGGGTTGTAGCAGAAACAAAAAGTAACCGTAAAGAAAGCATTTCAGATTTGTGGACGGTTAATTTTCAATTCACCTTGAACAATCGGATCTCAGCTTTTATGAGAATCTGTATTCTTCTTAAGGTTATCAAACTTATTAATTTATATTAAGATGGTTATTACGTTGCCGTTACCGATGGGAACAAAACTGTAAAATTGCAATTTCAAAGTTTCAATCAAACTAGTTTTTACTCTTCAATACTTACAACAAACAAGTTTTTCCATCAATGACCCAACCATAAATATCCATAAATGTAACTTCACTAAACATAACATGGTCCACTAATTATCCATGATTGTTTTGCAGAATTGCACTGAATCACCACCGCAAAATGTCCAGGATCGGATATAAAACAGGTGACGGGCCAATGGCGCAAAAGTTCTCGACGCGACTCGATGCAACGACGCCGACCAATAAACTGAAAAGCTTTCGTCCTGCTGAACGCAAAGCTTTGGCTTGGTTAATGTGTAGTTCTGGTTTTAGCCTGGACGATGTGGTGGTGATGTTTTTAAGGTTCGCAGGCTTGCGCCAACGAGTTTTGGTGCCTCGGTGCACAACTCGAGGGCTCGGTCTCATGATGTCCCCAAACCGGTGCCGGTTTGTGGGTGGTTTTGTTCGTGTACCAGCTCAAGAAGATTCACCGATTTGTGTCTACTTTTCATAATCTTACATTTTGTTTGTTTGGAATAGCTTGAATCATAATTAAATGCTGTTTCTGTGCAGTTTCAGTCTGCACCAGGCTAAGTTTAGGATATACAAAATGTTAGAAATATTTTTCATATACCTATTTGGGTAACTCCTTAACAAATGTAAAAAAGAAGAGTGAGGTTAGAAAAAATTGAATGACTGTAATAATATAAAAACGTCTCCATATTTTTAGTACTTTGTTAAGTTTCCACTTTTTTTTCTTTAATGTTTATTAAATGTATTAAAAGCAAAGCAGAGTTTTAATGTTGACTGCGGAGAAGTAATCGTAACAGGTTATGGGCCCAGGCTACGTTAGAAATACGCCCTAGTAAACCAAAAACCAGACTTTAAGGCTATGTGGAGCATTTTGGAGACCCTTTAGTATCAAAATATCACAAACAAGAGGTACAGGTAACACTGGAAGCTGTTTGCAGACAAAATGAACTCCATACTACATAATTTTCCGCAATTGAGTTCCACCAATTTCAATAATTGGAAGTTTCGGGTACATGCTTTGCTTGAAGAAAGAGGACTTCTTGATGCTTTAGAAAAGGAAATATCTACTTTGGAAACAGAAAAGGAAAGAACTGATTTTCAAGCCAAGGATGCTAAAGCAAAATCAGTGTATTACAGATAAACATCTGGACATTATTAAGGATGCTAAAAATGCAAAACATATGTTAAAATGTTTGGAGGATGTATTCGAAAGATAAAGTATTTTCACAAAGTTAACGTTAAAAAGGAAACTTTTGACCCTGAAGTGTGCTAAAACTGATAAATTGGAGGATCACATTTTGAGGTTTGACACTTTAATTAGAGAATTAGAAGGAGTAGGTACCAAGGTTGATGAATCAGATAAAGTGTGCCATTTATTATTGACACTTAGTGACAACTATAGTGCTGTAATTACTGCTATAGAGACAATAAATACCGATGTTACCATGGATTTTGTCAAGTCAAGACTATTAGATGAGGAGTTGAAACTTAAAACTAAAAAGGATGTTTCTCCCAGTGAACAACAAACAAGACAGGAGCTAAGTTTTGCTGCAAATCAAATTATTTGCTATCAATGTGGAAAAGCAGGTTACAAGAAAAGCCAATGTTATCGACAGGCCTATAATAGAAACTTCAGAGGACAGAGAGGCACAACTAGAAGTCGAGAAACTGGAATTTATTCTAATCCCCAAGAACCAAGGCAAAATGCAAAGTTGGAGGAAGTTCAAGAAAGACCAGTCTCATTTATTGCTTTGAGCTGTAGTAACCTACCAAGTCTCAAAAACAATTTTGTGCTGGATTCGGGTGCAACTGTACATCTAGTTATGGAAAGTTTGGAGCCATTTATGAAGAATATTGAGGCGTTGAAGGAGAAAATCAACATCAACACTGCTAAAGATGGAGATGCATTAGTGGCAACAAGAAAAGGGACTTTGAAGGCTGTTTGTCAAGGTAGGGACATTTCTAATGACAACTAAGTTTCCACTTTTTTTTCCTTTAATGTTTATTAAATGTATTAAAAGCAAAGCAGAGTTTTAATGTTGACTGCGGAGAAGTAATCGTAACACAAAAGTGTTTAACTGTATTCAAACGTTGGAAGCTTGCGTTACTACAATCAAATTCAATCCAACTTATGCACCTAGACGCAACCAAAACTAGCAAAACACCTAGAAAGAATATGGGAAAGCTGTGATTAGTGCAAGAGTTGTTTTCCTGGTTTTGCTTTCTATAAACACATAAAATTTTGGTATGTTCCATGCCAGGGAATCCGTTCCATCGCAAAAATAAGCAATTACTTTTCCTTTGCAGGTCTACTATTTCCGACAAGTGGGTTCTGGCCCAATAAGATTACTTTTTGCTCAATTTCGAGCCTGCAGTTTAATTTCCTTAAAGTGCAATTAAGCCAATTTTTCAAAAAATTGAAAGAATGGGGGTGGAATTAGGGGTCTTTTTTTACTACTTTTTGAAATTCAATAAACTCTGTTTCCAGCAGTTCAAACTTTGACACCACTTTTCTCACTGATTATCAAATTTTGTAGTGTTTTTTCATGTTATTGGGAAGGCAATTTAATGAGGATTCCAAAAATGTGCTTAAAATAGTCAATTTCTCACTCCAAGTGGGTCTGCAGTCGATTTTTTCCTCGACTGTCCTTTCAAACTGTATTTCTGGCAATTCAAATTTTGACAAAACTTTTCTTTCTGACTACACCAAATAGTGTTTTTTTACGTTATTGGATAGGAAATTTAATGAGGATTCCAAAGTTGTAGTTAAAACAATAATTTTCTCACTCCAAGTTGGTTTTAAAGTCGATTTTGTCCCTGACTGTTCTTTCAAACTGTATTTCTGGCAGTTTAAATTTTGACACCGCTTTTCGCCCTGACTGTACCAAATTTTTAATGTTTTTTTTTATGTCGTTTGATGGGAAATTTAATGAGGATTCCAAAAATGTCCTTAAAACAGTAAATTTCTCACTACAAGTGGGTTTTATAGGCGATTTTGTCCTTGACTGTCTTTTTAAACTCCGTTTCAAACTTTGACACCACATTTCTCCATGACTGTACCAAATTTTGGAGTGTTTCTTTTAGGTTATTGGATAGGAAATTTTATAAGAATATCAAAAATGTGCTTAAAATAGTCAATTTCTCACTCCAAGTGGGTCTTCCAGTCGATTTTTTTCTTGAATGTCCTTTCAAACTGTATTTCTGACTGTACAAACTGCTAGAAATACAGTTTGAAAGGACAGTCAAGAAAAAAATCGACTGAAAGACCCACTTGGAGTGAGAAATTGACTATTTTAAGCACATTTTTGGAATCCTCATTAAATTTCCTAACCAATAACCTAAAAAACACTACAATATTTTGTACAGTCAGGGTGAAAAGCGGTGTCAAAATTTGAACTGCCAGAAACAGACCTGCCAGAAACAATAACTTGAAAAAACACTACAAAGTTTGGTGCAGTCAGAAAGAAAAGTTTTGTCAAAATTTGAATTGCCAGAAACACAGTATTTGTAATTTACCAATCAAATTTTCTTGGTAAATTTACCCATCCTAATAAAAAATACTATAAAATGAAGATCAGCTGGCCTCTCTAGTACTTCAAAATCTTGTAATTTTGCAGACCCAATGGTTTATAAAAACAATAACATAGCAAGAAAATTACTATTCATAAAGTGGTAAGATTTTTCGTAAAATTCCAAAAAAGAACCATAAATAAAACAACTACTGTTCGTTACGTTTACTGGTTTGGCTTGTTAGATTTTCCCACAATAAACAATTTACACTTAGCTCGCGTAACAAAAGGTTTTGATTTCACGAATAGAATCACCGAAAACGACTCCAGGAAACCGTAAAACAACGAGCTTATTTAGCAAGATTTCGGCCGTTATTGCCCTAAGACACACACATATAAAACCTGTGTTTCTTGCTCTATGAAAACATACAAAACACTTTAGATAAGCGAGATAAAGCCGCACTTATGCATACGCCTTAACTAAATTGCTTTTAAAGAAGGTTTTTCAAACAGGAACGGCTTTAGTTGCTACGTCCGGCTGGTGTTTGGTTCATTTTGGTCAAAGCCGGTCCTGCGACCAAAAAAGGTACAAAACGGTACCTGCATACCCTATTATCGTTAACCTGAACGCTCAAATGTGTGAGAAATATGTGAATTATTAAAATAAATACACCGCACACATTATAGCGAAGACTCGGAAGGTACCGAGGTACTTTGCCTACCCCTATATGAGCGCAAATTAAGCGGTAAGTGCTCAGCAAATTTCAATATTTGCTCGCATGACCATCACTGTCTACATGAATTTCTTCAGTAGTGGTTTGATGACAACTGAATAAATAGTTGAAATGGTTTAGATAAACAAGCATCTGGAGAAGAAGTACTTTGGAAATTCCTGCTGATAGGTAGAAGCATAACAAATATACTGTGATGTTTTAAAAACAGTGAGAGTTACTACTTTACGAATAAAGGTGAAAGGACGCGCACAACATGTTTCGGAACATCATCAGGAGCTAGAAGTTGTACCGGGTGACCCAATAAGACTGTTCCTCGACCATATTTCATAATTTCATTCTCTCAATATTTCAGGTAAGGAACGACAATTTAAAAAACTGTTTTCACTGACCTATTTAGATGTTGTTTGGCTACTTTTTCATAAAGAAAAAGTCATATCATTCCATTTGGTTTTTTAATTTTTTTTCGAATTTGAGTCATGGTGTCAAAAGTAGCCCCCTGGCGCAGAAAGATTCAACTAAATTAACTATATTTTGGTTGATTCTTAGTGCCCAAGAAATGCTCTTTTCAACAATACTGAATTCGTTAAAATTGGTCAAACCGTTAAGAAGTTAAAGCAGGTTATTGCAAAAACAATTACGCCATCTTTGTTTTTGAAATGACAGAAATTTGTTTTTTACGAAAATGATAAATTGGTTTGCTTTAAAAATGAGAAAAAAAAAGAAACTACAAAATGAGCGAAAAATGGCCCCTCTAGTAGTAAAAAAAGACCCCTAATACCCCCCCATTCTTTCAGTTTTTTTGAAAAATTAAAAATTTTAAAGTGGTTTTTTTGTACTTATTTCACTTAATTTAAGGTCCTTTGGTATAAACATGTTCTTTGCTGTGCATTGGAATTCTCCTGGAGCAAAATAAAAAATTGACAATTTTGATAAAAAATTGCATTTTTACAAATTTTTAAACGATTTTGTCCTTGACTATCTTTTTAAACTCCGTTTCAATCTTTGACAACACATTTCTCTCTGTGAAGCAAATTTTGTAGTGTTTTTTCATGTTATTGGGAAGCAAAATTAATGAGGATTCCAAAAATGTGCTTAAAATAGTCAATTTCTCACTCCAAGTGGGTCTTACAGTCGATTTTTTCCTTGACTGTCCTTTCAAACTGTATTTCTAGCAGTTCAAACTTTGACACCGCTTTTCTCCCTGACTGTACCAAATATTGTAGTGTTTTTTTAGGTTATTGGTTAGGAAATTTAATGAGGATTCCAAAAATGTGCTTAAAATAGTCAATTTCTCACTCCAAGTGGGTCTTACAGTCGATTTTTTCCTTGACTGTCCTTTCAAACTGTATTTCTAGCAGTTCAAACTTTGACACCGCTTTTCTCCCTGACTGTACCAAATTTTGTAGTGCTTTTTTCATATCATTTGATAGTAAATTTAATGAGGATTCCAAAAATGTGCTTAAAACAGTAATTTTTTCACTGCAAGTGGGTTTTATAGGCGATTTTGTCCTTGACTATCTTTTTAAACTCCGTTTCAAACTTTGACAACACATTTCTCCCTGTGTACCAAATTTTGTAGTGTTTTTTCATGTTATTGGGAAGGAAATTTAATGAGGATTCCAAAAATGTGCTTAAAATAGTCAATTTCTCACTCCAAGTGGGTCTTACAGTCGATTTTTTCCTTGACTGTCCTTTCAAACTGTATTTCTGGCAGTTCAAACTTTGACACCGCTTTTCTCCCTGACTGTACCAAATATTGTAGTGTTTTTTTTAGATTATTTGTTAGGAAATTTAATGAGGATTCCAAAAATGTGCTTAAAATTGTCATTTTCTTACTACAAGTGGGTTATACAGGCAATTTTGTCCCTTACTGTCCTTTTAAACTCTGTTTCCAGCAGTTCAAACTTTGACACCACTTTTTTCCCAAATTTTGTAGTGTTTTCTCGTGTTATTGGGAAGGAAATTTAATGTGGATTCCAAAAATGTGTTTAAAACAGTCATTTTCTAACTGCATTTGTCAAGGAATTTACTGTGCTCAAAAGTTGCAAAAAGTTTCTTGCAGTATTGGATACAAAACGAGTTTTTGAGATTTATGACAGTGGTCACGTGACTGTCTAGCTAAATTATCATCCAAAAACCACGTGATATCTGTGACTAATATCTAAACTGTCTAGAATATACAATTGTCAGTAAATTACAAATTGTTTAAATAATAATATTTTTAAATTCGCGACATCGTTTTCATCCCAAAAACATATTATTTGTCATAATTTAAACATGAGATAATGAAGAAAAGTGACAAAAAGCTGAAAATGCTATTTTTTTCATAAAAGGTTTCTTGTTCAGGATTTTTTTTAACAATATTTACCGAAAATGACCAGATAGGAAAATGATATCTTTTAAGCAAATTTCAATTAGACTCATAAATTTACTGATCAACATGGAATTTACTGGTAAATTTTCCTGTTCTACTGAATTTTCCTTTACCTTACCGGTAAATAATCGGTCACGGTAAATTCACGCCCATCACTATTTTTTATGCTTCCTTTGAATGGTAGGTGATTGAAATAAAATTCCATGGACAAAAAAAATGGTTTGTGTATAGTGAGCTAATCAAAATTAACGATCCTCTTTACGATGTCGTTTCGGCAGCTCCGTTACAGCTCAAATTTGATTGCTCTTCACACTAATTAGACGCACAAAACTATGAATTCGAAACGATGTTTAACTGTAAATTTCTATGAATATTTCAAATTTTACAAATACTACCATAGTGAAGAATCAGCAGAAGAGGAACCACAAATTGAAGAGTGGCGAGCAGTCACCATCGAAGAATGCGTTTACGAAAAACCTTGAACTCGGCCGTTGTGACTAGATGGACAAAATATCGTGGCGAAAACACTTCTTCTTCATCGCCGTGGACTGTTATGCAACGACAGTTTCAAGTTTGAGGTTAAGCCGCTACTCGAATGCACAATTACTGGCGAATTTTTCGCATTTTTACCTTCGCCATCGATGAATAAGCTTAATTATACCGGGCCCCCGGCTCCTAAGCGATTGTCGTTTGCTAAATGGTTCTTTAATGACTTTGGTACTTTGATGATATGCAGAGTGAGTAGTCGGGAAATTACATTCTGCAAATTCTTCAAATAGTCCCACTTTTCTCTAACTATCAGCAAAATGATAAATGTCCAGTCACGTTTCCGAACCTGTTCCAAAAATCTATATTGTGCGTTGTTTGTGAAAACGGTGTTTGTCGTATATAAAAGAAAACCTTACCGCGAACAATTCAGAACTAATAAAACTTCAATAAATAGAATAACACGGACCCAGACAAAGGTACATTATTTCGAAAATAAAAGTTTTACGACGACCGCCATTTTTTTATGTCTTCTTGTGGCCTTTGTGAGAACGGAATACCATTTGGATTGCTTACCACCATCGTAAAAACGAACATTATGACTTTTCTCGTTATGCCGGATTTTCATTCTTTTCAGTGTGTCAGTACGTCTGAGGGATATTATGGAATATCCTGCAAGTATTATAATTTCAATATTAATGATAACTACAAAAGATATACTAGATATTGGATATTGGACACAGAAGACATTGGGTGTAATGAAAAGGTGATAAAAAATGTGGATTTTGGAACTAAATCTATAACACCCAGTTAATCCAAGTTCTAGCATCAATGATTAAGTACCACTTATATTTCAAAAAATAGACTATTTATGAATAATGTCTTGAGTCCAGCAGCAGACTCGTCAAAGCCGCAAAAATGAACAACCCAGTAGGAAAAAGATCACAGGGAAGACCACCAAAACGATGGCGAGAATGCTGGACATCATCCTCCGGGGAGGACATGCTGGCAATGAACAGGCAGTAGCCTACTAATATGGTTCACCATGTTAGAAAGAAAGAAGAAGAAGAAGTCTTGAGTCCCAAATCTCCACCAGAGCAGCTGCTACTTGTTTGGGATTTTGAACTGCAGGAGTTATGGACCTTACTCGTCTAACTAACATGTCCCAGACATCTGTATCTGTATGTGTGTCATCTTCCTGTTCACACATCCTGCATAGAGGTGTGTCCACTAGCCCCATAGTATGGAGGTGTTTCCTTAGTTGACAGTGTGAAATCCTACTGTTAAACGTAGGTTTTTCCTGGTCATTGGCAAATATTTCTTCGGCGCCAGCTTCCCATGTCCCAGACATGTTCAATCGGATTAATGTCTGGAGAACATGCCGGCCACGCCATTGTTCTTATTCTGACGACATTCAAAAAGTCGGAGACACAACGAGCCTTATGAGTGATTGTCATAAGGCCCGAGGAGAACATCGCGAATGTATCCATCTGCATTTAAAGCTCCATTCTTCTTCTTCTTTAAGTGCCATCTCCTCTCAGAAGGTTGGCAATCATCATGGCTATCCTCACTTTCGATGCTGCAGCTTTAAACAACTCAGTGGAACTACAGTTATACCATCCTCTCAGGTTATTCAACCAAGAGATACGTCTTCTTCCTCTGCTTCTTTTCCCCTGTATCTTTCCCTGCATAATGTTCTGCAACAATACATATTTATCTCCCCTCATCACATGGCCCAGATATTGCAGCTTCCTTATTTTAATTGTGTTTAATATTTCCTTTTCTTTTCTCATTCTTCCCAGTACCTCCTCGTTTGTTACCATGTCCACCCAACTTATTCTCAAGATCCTTCTATATGACCACATCTCGAATGCTTCCAGTCGGTCGCTTATCTCTTTCTTTAACGTCCAGGATTCCATCCCGTACAGCAACACCGAGAAAACATAACATCTCAATATTCTGACTCTAAGGTGTAGATTAAGATCTCTACTGCATAACACATTCCTCATTTTGTTGAATATGGTTCTGGCCTGTCCAATTCTTGCTTTAATTTCTTCGGTGTACTCATTATCTTCATTAACCGTTGTTCCTAAGTATTTGTATTTGCTAACTTTCTCTATTGGTTCTCCGTTGATCCATAGGTTTTCCTGTTGTTGAGCTGACTTTGTAATGATCATGAATTTGGTCTTTTTGATATTTAAGGTAAGTCCTCCTTCCTCACTGCTCTTCACTGCTTGATCAACCAAGCTCTGTAACCCTCCTATTGTTTCGGCAATAAGTATGGTGTCGTCTGCATACCGGATATTGTTAATGGGTATTCCATTAACCTTTATTCCCGTTGTTGTTTCTTCCAGTGCTCTCTGAATGATTTGAAAGCTCCATTAACAACCACCAACTCTGTTGGTGCCCCTAAGCATATTCCACCCCAGACCATCACTGAGCCTCCACCATAGGAGACAGTGGGAGTAAAATTAAACTGTTCATCTTGTTCACCTCGGTGGCGATATAACCTTTCCCTGTCGTTGATGGAATTAACACAAAATCGACTCTCATCTGTGAACAAAACATTGACCCACTGATCATTTTCCCAATTTCCCTAACAAAGCCTAGTCTGGCCACACGATGACGTCGCTGGAGTAATGGAGCTTTCTTGGTTCTATAGGCCTTCAAACCAACTTCCTTAAGCCTTCTGCTAATGGTCCGAGCACTTCTCCTATTCAATAATATTTGCAAGATTATGAATCTGTCATCTCCAGCCGTGGTTGTCCGTTTTCTTCCTTGACCTCATCTCCTCACATACTCTCCCGTTTGTCTCCGACGTTGTACATTTTGATTTTGATTTTCCTAACAATGTCAGCAACATCGCTGTAACTTGTACCAATTTCAATCAACGCTACAGCCTTCGCCAGATCAGTAGAAGCCATATTGGATTTTTTAGAATCAAAATGATGAATGTTCTTGACTTTCGCTTGACAAGAACCAAGCAAATTTAATTAGGAAACCATGGTAATTGATTACCTCTAAAACAGGTGTAGAAAAATAAGATCAATATCCACATTTTCTTCGAAACCCTGTATTTTCTTTAATAATTGATATATCAGAGGGAATAAAAAAGGGAAATGTTCAGAAAATAACGTGCTACAATTTGATGTTATAAACTGTTTTCAATTCTCAGTTGTTTTCTCCACAGGGTGTCTCAAAGATCACAGAAAATTTCTTCCTAAAAGACATACAGGTGTATTCATGACGAATCAAGCTACAATTTCTAAGGATCGGAATAATATTGAATTTTGCCTTTTTGCGTGAAAGAAAAGTTAATAATGAATGTCAACAAGTTGTAATAAGTTTTGATACTATTGTTCCGTGTTAATGTTAATGTAATAGCGTTGGCGCCGTCACGAAGCCTCTTCGCCGTCAACAGTAGCGTTAAGTAATAAAATAGAAATTTTTATCAAAATTCAATAAGATGTTACAAATCCATCACGTTTTATTTACACGTAAGTGAGATATAGACCCACGCCGATTTGCATGTTCAATTAACTTGGCTATGAAACCCAATTAGACGCGATAGTTTAACTAATCAGTCTATGAAAAAGTGACAGGTAAACGTGCAGTTTTTCAAATCCGATGCGGGTACATTTCTCACGATTCGTGCACTCGAGCAATTAGAGAAATATCGAGATCTGGAAATTAAATTTAATTAAACATTTTCCGAATGGTTTTACTCGGTTAACTTGTCCCCGTAGGATGGTCACAAACCAAAAGCGGGTTTTTTGGTTTCCTCAGCTGAAAATCAACACAAATTTGTATTTTGCATTTTTAAAATTGAAAAAAAACTAACAATCAGTTAGTCACGGCGTTGTCCGCGTCGTGATGGATTAATCACGAGCGTCGTGGCCGGTCCACGTTTCGCGAAAACAATGGACAAACGACCAACTTTGACATCAGAACAACGGAACATCATTGAGAAAAATAATCATTATCGACGGTCGATTGTTGATTTCGACGGGTTCGCACGCAAAACAATTGATACTCTTAGTACTAGAGTTCAGTTAACAGATCTTTCTAACATAGATATACCACATATCAAGCTAAAATGCACTCGAACAAGATAGACCAAGTACTCCAAAAGAAAGCCAGTGGGACATTTTGTCATTAAGGAAATTAGCAACTATTTCTAGTTTTATAGTTTCAGGTCACTGGTGAACAGGTTTAGACAGTTAATGACAGCTGTCACGTGACGTAAGAAAAGTATAAAAGTGTTCCTTAACGTCAAAACTGTCAAATTTGACTTCATGGAGCTGTGAAGACTGCTTACAGTGTAGATTCTACAAAAAACACATCTACTTGCCATTTTTATACATTCAGGTCACTGGTGAGTGAGTTTTGAAAATTATGGCAGCTGTCACGTGACGCAAGCAAAGTATTAAATTGTTCCTTAACGTCAAAACTGTCAAATTTGACTTCATGGAGCTGTAAAGACTACTTATAGTGTAGTTCTTTAAACTTTATACTCTTAGGTCACTGGTGAGTGAGTTTTGAGAGTTATGACAGCTGTCACGTGACGCTAGCAAAGTATTAAAGTGTTTTTTAACGTCAGAACTGTCAAATTTGACTCCACAGTGCTTTAAACAAAACTTTCAGTGTAATTTCTACAATTAACAACTATTTCTTATTTTATAGTTTCAGGTCACTGGTGAACGGATTTCGGACAGGGGCGGCTCCTCACTAAGTGCACATGTGCACGTGCACTCCCAAATTTTGAGTCCAAAAATGCATGTTTTCATTATAAATTTTTTAATGATTGGAATAATTTTCTATTAATACCAAGTATTATTAATCTTGGAAATAAATAAGCTTTTAATAATAAATAAACAGTCGCGAAATTATCAGTCGCGTGTTATTTTTCTTCGCAATTTTTTAAAATGCCTCCAGTATTTCCTACCGTTAGTGTGCAATATTTGAAAGCAATTACATATTTTAAAATTGTAGGAAGTTTGAGCGTGGTCTTAAAAATTTTTTTTCGGTACTCTTTGAAATTCAATATCTCGGTAACATGAGGAGCTACAGAGGCCATTTTTAACCCATTTTGTAGTATTTTTTATGCTTTTTCGAATGGCGTAGGAACGAATTTCCTGCGAATTTAAATAAAAGAGCTACGATTTTTCAAAAAGTAAAAAAATGCTTGTCAAAAGTGCAATTTTGGCAATTTTTTATTTTGCTCTATAAGGGTTCCAATGCACAGCAAAGGGCATATTTATACAAAAGAACCTTAAATTAGGTGAAATAAGCACAAAAAAAGCACTTTAAAATTTTTCAAAAAAATTGAATGATAAAACTGTCGTTTTCCTCGTTCACGTCCAAAAATTCGATCAAACCTACGCCGGAAATTACATTATAAGGAAAAAATCTAAATGGCCGCCATTTTGGATTGATATAGGTTAGGATTGATGGTACTCGTTTTCGACTAATTCGGGGTCAAGGAATCCATTTCTGCAGTCAGTTTGTCCGTATATGTTACTCAGTTCGGGAAACTTAACTTTCGTAAAAATCTGGGTTTGGGGGAGAGTTACGCAAAAATCAACGTCACCACTGAATTCCCCATCCTCGAATTAGTAGAAAACGAGTACAAACTTGATTTTTTACGAAAATGTCAAAATGACGCTTGTGGAGGCCATTTGCAATTTCCGCCATTTTGGATCGAAATAGCATAAAGTTGATGGTACTCGTTTTCGACTAATTCGGGATCAGGGAATCCAATGCAACTGTCAGTTTCGTCCTTGTAGTATTTTGTATGCTTTTTCGAATGGCGTAGGAACGAATTTTCTGCGAATTTAAACAAAAAAAATTCAATTTTTGTCAAAAGTGCAATTTTAGCAAATTTTTATTTTGCTTTATAAGGGTTCCAATGCACAGCAAAGGGCATATTTATGCAAAAGAACCTTAAATTAGGTGAAATAAGCACAAAAAATACCCTTTTTCAATTTCTCACTTTTCAAAAAAATTGAAAATCATGAAAATTGGTTTAAAAACTAAAAAATTAGCAAAACTATGAAAATTGGGTTAAAAACTAAAAAATGAGCAAAATTATGAAAATTGATCAAAATCATGAAAATTGGTTCAAAAACTAAAAAATGAGCAAAATCATGAAAATTGATCAAAATCATGAAAATTGGTTTAAAAACTAAAAAATGAACAAAATTATGAAAATTGATCAAAATCATGAAAATTGGTTCAAAAACTAAAAAATGAGCAAAATCATGAAAATTGATCAAAATCATGAAAATTGGTTTAAAAACTAAAAAATGAACAAAATTATGAAAATTGATCAAAATCATGAAAATTGGTTCAAAAACTAAAAAATGAACAAAATTATGAAAATTGATCAAAATCACGAAAATTGGTTCAAAAACTAAAAAATGAGCAAAATCATGAAAATTGATAAAAATCATGAAAATTGGTTTAAAAACTAAAAAATGAGCAAAATTATGAAAATTGATCAAAACATGAAAATTGGGTTAAAAACTAAAAAATGAGCAAAATCATGAAAATTGATCAAAACATGAAAATTGGTTCAAAAACTAAAAAATGAGCAAAATTATGAAAAGGCGTGATCTCAAAAAAAATTTCACTAATTGCCCCTAGTTTTGTGCACTACCTTTCAAATTTACTACGAGCCGCCACTGATTTCGGAAATTAATGACAGCTGTCACGTGAGGCAAGAAAAGTATAAAAGTGTTTCTTCACCTCAGAACTGTCAAGTTTGGATTCATGGAGCTGTAAGGACAACTTACTGTGTAATTTTTTCAAGAAAAACATCTACTTGGCATTTTATACTCTTAGGTCACTGGTGAGTGAGTTTGAAAAATTATGACAGCTGTCACGTGGTCCAAGCAAAGTATTAAACTTCCTTAACGTCAAAGCTGTCAAATTTGACTCCATGTTGCTTTAAACACAACTTTCAGTGTAATTCCTAAAATTCATTACTATTTGTTATTTTATAGTTTCAGGTCACTGGTGAACGGATTTCGGCAGTTAATGACAGCTGTCACGTGAAGCAAGATAAATATAAGAGTGTTTTTGAACGTCAGAACTGTCAAATTTGACTCCATGGTGCTTTGAACACATTTTTCAGTGTAATTTCTAAAATTAACAACTATTTCTTATTTTATAGTTTCAGATCACTGACGAACGGATTTCGGCAGTTAATGACAGCTGTCACGTGAATCAAGATAAGTATAAAAGTGTTTTTTAACGTCAGAACTGTCAAATTTGACTTCATAGAGCTATAAAGACTACTTACAGTGTAGTTCTTTCAAGAAACACATCTGCTTGGCATTTTATACTCTTAGGTCACTGGTGAGTGAGTTTTAAAGTTATGACAGCTGTCACGTGACCAAGAAACACGTCTGTCAAGTTTGCTTGGCATTTTATTTTCAGTGTAATTCCTAAAATTAACAACTATTTCCTAGGTCACTGGTGAGTAAGTTTGAAAAAATTATGACAGCTGTCACGTGACGCAAGCAAAGTATTAAACTGTTCCTTAATGTCAGAGCTGTCAAATTTGATTCCATGTTGCTTTAAACACAACTTTCAGTGTAATTACTAAAATTCAGAAACAACTATTTCCTAATAGGTCAGATCACTTCCGGTGAACGGATTTAGGCAGTTAATGACAGCTGTCAGTGTGACGTCAGAACTGTCAAATTTGACTTCATGGAGCTGTAAAGACTACTTATAGTGTAGTTTTTTCAAGAAACACATTTGTTTGGCATTTATACTCTTAGGTCACTGGTGAGTGAGTTTTAAGAGTTATGGCAGCTGTCACGTGACCTTAGATTTAATATCTGTGGTCACAATATCAAACTTTATTTATTGATCATTAACTTAAATTAATATGCAACGTAAACATGTTTCAACATAATAATTGCAAACTCATGTTTCTATCAACTCACTTAACCTAACCTATGTCTGTCATGTCACTCAATTGGCATTGACTAGACCCTACACTACACTAACTACTCTATATATTACATTCAGAACTAGTGAATAATAAGAATTTTATTAAACACATTTTTCTGATCTCCGTTAGGATCATTTTACGAAATTTTCACTATAAGAACCACATAACCAGGTTAAATTTTCCACTATAGATTCAATCTGATCTCGCGTCATGTTTCACGGTTACAGTCTAATCATAATGGAACATTTGCTACGTTTTATGCAGATTAAATTAATAGAACGACCGGTTTAATCAGTAGAAAGTAAGGGAACAAACTAAAATGATATTCATTGGAAATATTGTTTTATTTTTCATAGATTGTTGGTTATATGCAGGCTTTATTAAACCTGTCGCGTTATGGAAGCTGAAAGCCCACATGACTTAGCAGATCAGCAGCGTAACGAGATTTTTTTCAATTATTAGTTAGTCTGGCGCCAAATTATCACTTGGAATCAAAAGGGAGTAAAATGTACAAGTGATACGCGCTTAATCAGATGCAACCAGGCTTCAAATAGATCGTTAACGTGCATCCTCACGCCATCGTTAAAAGCTAAAATGTAATTCATAACCTGTGAAAAATTATTAGGCCGCTTCAAGTTTGAATTAATAACACCTCTCCCCCGTATCCTTGATGCAATAAAGGCCTCAATTATCGACCAATTTATGGTCTTAGGTACGGTCTATTATCACTTGAAAGCCGTCTGAAATTGCCCTGACAAGATGGTGCACTACGACCAAAAATGGGTTGGACGAGGTCAGTTATCGAAAAAAATGCCTTATTATTACGGTAGTTATGCCTGAGATATGATGGAGTAGTGGAACTTCTATTGTGGTGAGTTTAATGATGTTCAAATCAGTTTCTTATGGATTGTAATCACTAGAGTCCGAATTAAAAAGCACTAAAGTCGTGAAAAAAAGCGCTTAAAAAGCAAAATTATTTTCTTCAAAAAAGCATAAAAATCTGTAAAAATGCACAAAACTCTTTCAGAGATGCAAATTTTTTTTAAGTTTAACTTCTAGACATTTTTTGAAGATTTCAAATTGCTTTAGAAGCATACGGAAGATTTTAGACTGTTTTGAAACAAAAGGTTTTGAACTACTTGAGAGCATTTGGAAGGTTTTTGCACTGTTTAAACAGCATATTGTGGGTTCTGGAATGCTTTAGAGGCATTTGGAATCTCTTACACGGTTCACAACATTTTTTGGGAGCTTCTAAACTGTTTTAATATCTTCTGGGAACTTCTAGATTAGTTGAAAAGCGTTTGGAATCTTTTAGACTGTTCTAAATGATTTTGAAAGCGTTTTAAACTGTTTTGAAACGCTTCCTACTGCTTTAGAAGCATTTTGGAGTTTCTGTAGTGTTTTAAAATCATTTTAGACTACTTTAGGAGCATTGAAGGTTCTGGACTGCTTTTAAAACATGTGAATTTGAACTTTTGGACTGCCTTGAAATTTTTTGAGAGCTTTTAGACTAGTTGAAGATTATTTGGAAGCCTTTAGCGTGTTTTAAAAGCTTTTGGAAGCTTCTAGACTGTTTTGAAAGACTTCCTACTGCTTTAGAAGCATTTTGGAGTTTCTGTAGTGTTTTGAAATCTTTCTAGACTACTTTAGGAGCATTGATGGTTCTGGACTGCTTTTAAAACATGTGAATTTGAACTTTTGGAAGCTTTTAAACTGCTCTAGAAGCATACGGTAGCTTTTAGACTGCCTTGAAATTCTGTGAGAGCTTCTAGACTAGTTAAAGATTATTTGGAAGGCTTTAGACATATTTTGCAGTTTCTGTAGTGTTTTAAAACCTTTTAAGACTACTTTAGAAGCATTTGAAAGGTATTTGGGCAGTTTAAAGAGCCTTGAAGGTTTTGGACTGCCTTTAAGACATTTTAAACCTTGTATTAGACGGTTTCAGAAACTTTTGGAAGCTGTTAAACTGCTTTAGAAGCATACGGAAGCTTTTGAGAGTTTCTAGATAAATTGAAAAGCATTTGGAAGCTTTTAGACTGTTCTAGGCTGCTTTGTAAGCGTTGCAATGCATTTTAGAGGTTTTATAGAGTTTTGGAATGTTTTTACATTTTTTCAAATCAGATTGATCAATTTTCATAATTTTGCTATTTTTCAGTTTTTGAACCAAATTTCGTCATTTTGATCAATTTTCATAATTTTGCTATTTTTCAGTTTTTGGACCAAATTTCGTGATTTCGATCAATTTTCATAATTTTGCTATTTTTCAGTTTTTGGACCAAATTTCGTGATTTCGATCAATTTTCATAATTTTGCTATTTTTCAGTTTTTTCACCAAATTTCGTGATTTCGATCAATTTTCATAATTTTGCTATTTTTCAGTTTTTTCACCAAATTTCGTGATTTCGATCAATTTTCATAATTTTGCTATTTTTCAGTTTTTTCACCAAATTTCGTGATTTCGATCAATTTTCATAATTTTGCTATTTTTCAGTTTTTTCACCAAATTTCGTGATTTCGATCAATTTTCATAATTTTGCTATTTTTCAGTTTTTTCACCAAATTTCGTGATTTCGATCAATTTTCATAACTTTGCTATTTTTCAGTTTTTTCACCAAATTTCGTTATTTCGATCAATTTTCATAATTTTGCTATTTTTCAGTTTTTTCACCAAATTTCGTGATTTCGATCAATTTTCATAATTTTGATATTTTTCAGTTTTTTCACCAAATTTGGTGATTTCGATCAATTTTCATAACTTTGCTATTTTTCAGTTTTTTCACTAAATTTCGTGATTTCGATCAATTTTCATAATTTTGCTATTTTTCAGTTTTTGAACCAAATTTCGTCATTTCGATAAATTTTCATAATTTTGCTATTTTTCAGTTTTTGAACCAAATTTCGTCATTTTGATCAATTTTCATAATTTTGCTATTTTTCAGTTTTTGAACCAAATTTCGTCATTTTGATCAGAAGAAGTCTACTTCTAAGGGGGGTTAGGTTAGGTTAGGTTAAATTTCTAAATTGATTCTTCATTTGCAACATGTTTTTGTCGTTTCAAATATCTCAATATAGCAATTTTTGTCAAAGCAGTTATTAGTTTAGTTTAATTTTAACAACTTGAAAAGCTTGTTTTGTAAAAAACTAGTTAAACCATACAAAAATAGCAGTAAATAAGCACAAAACGAAGAAAAAAGCAAAAAAAGCATCAACAAAATCTATCAAATGACGCGTTTTTGCATAAATCGTTCACATTAGATGTCAAAGGTTGGTTGCTTTTATTATTTACAAAAAGCAAAATTTCTAGAAATCCGGACTCTTACTAAAAATGCTTTAGAACTGTACTGAGGAAATGCTGTTTTTTTTACCAATCACAAACTACCCCCTCTACTGATGTTTACGTAAATGTGGGTTTATCCATTATAGTGATCAATGTCAATGATTGCCATTTGATATTTAACAGGTTTTTGGTTTTGTTGTCTTTGCCTTGCCAGAATCTCAGGACAGTGGGTATAGTCTCTGATTGTACTGGTTTATATTTGTTGAAATATTTTCTCTAACCCTCTTGAATTCATTCTACCCCTACTTCTGTTATTTGTGTCTCTTTTTTACTCTTAGAAGCAGATTTTTGACCAATTTTTAGTAAATTACTCACGACCACGTGATTGCAATAAACAACTTGGTATCTCTCCGATGAGTGTCAAACTGTTTCTCATTTTTCGAAAAAATCTCATCAGAATATTTTTACAAGATGCTAGATTTTGCATGAAAGAACAGTTTTTGAACATTACATCCATAAAATTTTCCTCGAAACACGAAATTTCTGTAAATATGTTAGCTTGAAGCATGCATCTGCAAAACATATGTTTCGGTTCTAAACCGCCTTAACGGGCATTCCTTCCTCTATAGAACCGAAATGTAAACTTTGACACGTCAAAAGCCAGAACACGTGTAAATAAACATAGTTTTAATCTCAGGCAACGGGATATACTTTCCGTATATGTGCATACAATGCGCCGTGGTATAACTATCTACATATGGTCTCCAAAGTCATGAAATAACGGAATATTAAATTTAACCAATCTTCCTTCTTTACTGCCTGCATCATTAACATGGCTTTTATCCTCGGAGAGGTTTTTTTTTCCGATGCAAGCTCACCTGAGTGGAGAATTTTAATTACGTTCCCTCCTCCCGTCCTTTATTTATGAAGAATCTCCACAACTAATTTGCGCGAAAAAGAAACCTTCCATGTTGAAATGAAAAATCAGAGCCTCGGAGCCATCAAGGGTAATACGAATAAATTGACGTCCATATTCTGTCTAATTACGTTTTGAGTCCGGCATTATTACCAGGTTGGCAAATAGGGAGTCAAACGAGTGCGAATGGGGCAGACCTGCACCATAAATCTCGCAAAATCCAACCTTAATCCGCAATAACTCAAACTAACAGATTTGTCAAAATTTATTAATGGTGCTTATTTATTACGGCCACAATTACGCTAGCTTGTAAGATCTGTATAAGGACTTGTAAAATATTGAGGATTAATTCAAGTGGTTAAACATAAGTATCGTCTGCACTTGATAATAATGAAGAAGTCATTCAAGGTTTCAACTTAGCAAGTCTAATAACTAACTCACATAGGCAAGTGTCTATTTCTATTTGAACCAAATGAGAATTTTAGATCAACTTGTACTCGTGTTGACAGAAAATCAAAATCACCTTTAGGAAATTTAATTAATTTAAAATAATATGTAGGTAGTCCTTAAAATGGAATTTTAATTGCAAAGTACATGCGTAAATCTCAAAACAGTGGATAGTTGGTTTAAATGCATATTTTTGGTTTGTTTAATCAACTAATGACGGAATTTTGATTTACTTAAGTGTGTTAAACTGGTTTTAACACCAAAACAACATACAGTATATTGGTATTGACAAAATGTTGAACAATAGGGATGTATTTCTGGTTGCCTAGTTTGTAAGGTTGGTCTTGTATCTGGCTGTCAAACAAGGGGTGCGGCGTTCTTGTAATGCACCGCCCTCTGTACAAGAAAGTCTAGAATGTCACTTTTAATGGCGGCGTTAGCGGTTTTCGTTTTGTACACAAACCTATGCAGATGCAGTAGAAAATATGTTTTTTTTTATTTTTTCGTGTAGTTGATTAGAAGTTGTGAGTGAAAAATCAAAGAACGCTTCATTCCTGATCCAGATATGTATAGATATGGCTTTTCATACCCAATAAAGACCAGCCAAAGCAAGTTTGGTTAGAACCCTTTGTCCTGGAAAGTACAACAAACTAATGTGAAAACTGCTCAATCAAAGAAAATTTGGAAATCCTTGAAGCTAGGTAAGCAAAACTGGTAAATGGGTTTTATATTATTACCAAGACCTTTCTTTTAAAATGTAAATGTGCCAATGGAACTTCTAAAAGCTGTCCTGTTTCTTCAGAGTAAACCTTTGTTGCCCTCAAAATGCAGGCGGCCTCAAAATGTAACTCACATATGTATGTAAGAGGCAATAAGTTTACTGAATGAGAAAGCATATTGTACTTACCACTGAGTATTGTGTTGGAGTAAAATCATTCCAGTTCAAAGCTTTCAACCACTGTTGGGTTCGAGCAGGGTCTTTTGGACACTTTTGGGCCTTTCACCAAATTGCTTTTACAATTTGGCAAACAACAAGTGGACGGCATATTGTAGAGGCAATAGAATTTAAGTTAAAAAACCAACAACAAATTATAGAACAATGAAGGAACAATAACAATAGTGATAACACAATAAAATGAACACAAACTACACTTTCACTAGAACAATAAACATATAAACAACAATATATAATAGCAAACAAAAATTACTTTGGCAAGTAATCCCAAGTCTTGACTTTAAACCTTAAAAATTAATTTAATCATCGAAAAACTCAATTTCCACAATACAAACAAATGCAAACTGTCAACCACTATTTCGGCCATATTGGAATTTTTGGCATGCACCTTCTTGGCCTTCTTGTACAGAGGGCGGTGGTAGGTCCCATCCAGTAGGTTTTAGTCATATTTTTTGACCAATCACACACTACAAACAGTGCTGTGATTTAAGCGTAGACTGCACATGTAAAGTAACCGTACGATTAAAAATCGAAAATTTGGTGAACAACACATTTTAGATAATAATTCACCAGAGGGCAGAAATTGACGGTCGTGACACGATGGGGCGTTACCACGATCTACGTTCAAAGAGCGTGGATTCCAGAAAAGCAGAAAAGTGGCTAGAGTCCGGTGACTTATCGTAATGTCGTGGAATTATCATCTAAACGAGACTTTATTATGCGCCGACCGGATCAAGTCGAAAACGCGAGGGGTGAAGGGGGTCCATGTTAATTTCCTTTGTGACGGCCAGAACGGTTGGTTAAACTCTGGGAACTTTAAAACGCCAATTACTTTAACAACTGTTTCGTTGCGGAGGTGTGGTTGGGCGTTAAAAGACTACCTTTGCTGCTGAACGTCTTGGACGCGATGAAAAAATTGAACAGTGTGGCAACCCTGAAGCACCAATTTAAAACACAAAAATACCAATTTTTTTTCTGTTAGTCAATATCAAGAAGGTTGCTACGTTCAAATACACGGTTCGATTTATGACTGTTTAAAGTCATATCAGTTCTGACTTCACTTTAGTAATTCAAATTTGGACTTTTTTTATGGGGTTTGGCAACATTGTTTTTCCAGTTTGTGTCTCATATTTGTCACTTTTAAGGCTTACTAGATCTTTAACTTGGTGTACTTTTTGGGTCAATTGATTTAAGCACATATTCTTAGCAACGATTGACAGCTGTCAGAATTCTGTCTTGCTGGCTGTCTAAAAATAAACTGCTCGTCAAAAAGAATGGGACAGCTAAATTTTTGGTCTTTTTTGAGCGGCTGTTTTTTCAAATTGATTAACTCAATTTTAATAATTTTTTTGAGGATTAAAAGCTATTTTCTTCCTCTTTCTGATGGCTTAAATGATCTTTTTGAAAGTTGCCACGGATCCGAGTATACAGGGTGAGACTGAGGTGTAGTCAAAAAATGAAAAATTCGGTTCAAAGCCATTTCTCGCAAAACTTTCCGTTTAATTTTGAAGAAAAAAGGTCTCTTCCAAACGCACCGTTCTCGAGTAATCGAAATTCGAACTTATCGAGGCAATGAACTTGAATTGTAAGCAACAAAAAATTAAACATTTGATTTTATAAAACTTCAACACCCTGTATTTCCTGCATGCAGAACACGTGGTTAAAATTTGTGTATTAAAACCTGAATCACCCTGTATAAAAAATTACGTAGAATTCATAAACGCAACAAAAAATAGTTTTCATTTGGAAATGTCAACTGGAAGGTTGTATTTCAATTTTGAGACACCCTGTAATAAGATAATTCCCTGAATTTTAATCGAATTTATTCCATACTTTATGGACACACTGTATAATCGAGATTAACAGTATCCGTCGATTATCTTTTCAAACGCAAATAAATACGAAGATACGAAAATGGATAAGGCTTTAGTAGGCGCATGACTGTTTAAATTGTCTTTTCCCATAAACCGATCACGGGTCACGTCAACACCTCTTCGCGGTTTCGATTAAATAATGTGCGAAAGGTTATGCATTTACCGTTTGAAATTATTTAATCGAACCCGGTCATCCGTAAAATGTGTCTTTATCCACTCTTGAGCTTTGCGTTACCTCGGGAAAAACAACAATTTTTTTGACCGAGGAAGGATAAAGTTCAATGAAAAATCAGTGAAAAGGGATCAACCAAGAATGCCAGGAAATAAAAAGTCAATTTGGGTTGTCAATCATCAGGGCGATTCTTATTTTTGAGACCGCAGCTCTAAATAGTTCGTTGTTATTGCAACCAAACCATTCTCTAAGGTTCTTCAGCCATGAATTACGTCTTCTCCCCACAGATCTCTTTCATTCGATTTTTCCTTGCATAATAAGTTGCAATATTCGATACTTTTCCCCCCTCATGACATGTCCCATATATTGCAATTTTCTGGCCTTAATTGTCGTAATAACTTCTCTCTCCTTATTCATACGTCTCATCACTTCCACGTTGGTTATTCTGTCTACCCATGAAATCCTCAGTATTCTTCGGTATACCCACATCTCAAACGCTTCCAGTCTCTTCATTTTGGTTACCTTCAGCGTCCAGGCTTCCATCCCATTCATTTCCATCATTAGTCGTATTTTCAGTTCCAGGTTTAGATCCCGACAGCAGAAAAGCCTTTTCATTTTTATAAATGTGGTTCTGGCCTGTTCGATTCTGATTCGTATTTCTTGTGAGCTGTCGTTGTTTTCATTAATGGTCGTGCCTAGGTATTTGTATTCTCTTACTCTCTCAATAGGTTGATTGTTTACGTATATCCTACGAATGTCCTGAGTTGTTTTTGTCATCAACATATATTTTGTTTGGTTTATGTTCAGTGATAGTCCATATTCTTCGCTTACCGTGACCATTCTATTAATTAGCGTCTGCAGATCTTCGTATGTTCCAGCCAGAATAACTGTATCGTCAGCATACCTCAGATTATTTATTGTCATGCCGTTGATCTTAATGCCTATGTCCTGATCATCAAGTGCCCTATTTATTATGTCCTCCGAGTACAGATTAAAGAGGATTGGTGATAGTATACACCCCTGACGAACACCTCTCTGTATTTCTATTTCTTCTGATGTCATGTCTTCTATTCGTACTACTGCTTTTTGACCATAGTATAAGTTTGATATTATTCTTATGTCTCTGAGGTCTATTCTTCTCTTTCTTAATGTTTCTATGAGCAAGTCATGCCGCCGATGTCTATGTCTATTTTCCTGAATACTCTACCATGGACTACCTTCAGCAGGACTTTCAATATGTAAGCCATCAAGCTAATGGTACGGTAGTCAGAGCACTGCTTGGCATTTTTCTTTTTTGGAAGAGTTATAAAAGTTGATAGCAACCAGTCATTTGGTATTATTCCTGTTCTATATATTGTCACGTTAAGGGTTGGTTGAGGGGGAAGAATACGCAGGATTCCACAGGTAACCCACTTTATTTAAGTAAGCTGTGCCTTATTGTCAAGATAGTTATCTTACCCCCTGATGGTCAAGATGGCTGGGAGCATGATGTGAACTGGCTAGGCTGAAGATACACGGAGGGCAGCGCTTTTGCGGTGGTGAATGAACCCTAGACTTAGGTCCCAGGGCATTCACCGAGCCGGCAAAGACGTGAAGAACCTAACAAAGGGAGGTAAGCTGGAACGGCAACTTAAGCTGCGCGCCCACACTATTTCCTTTGCTAGGGCTGATCTAGGGTGTGGCACTTGGTCACCTACTGCTCCACGTTAAGTTCCACAATAGGCATACCCAGACTAACCCAGAGATCAGTCAGTGACTTCCCTCTGGGGAAGACCCCAGAGTTCGGTAATCTGTACGTGCATTTGGTGCAGTATTTATACTCACATCATGACCCCAATTCACCAATATTGCTGACACAAACATTGTACTGGGGAAGACCGGGGCAACTTAGGGTAACGGCACCTAGTGTAATCTTTATGTTACAATATGGTGTTGATTAATTCTACCAAAATATGAATCCGGTCTTCCTCTATCAGCTTAAGAATCTCCACTGGCAGTTGGTTCAGACCTGCAGCTTTTCCGTTCTTCAGCATCTCCAGTGCATATGTCACTTCATCCTTAATTATGTCCGGGCCTAAATCCCCTTCTATATTATCAAGATTGGTTTGTCGTCTTTCATCTTCGAATAGTTGTGTAATGTAGTCTTTCCATATTTCTAGTTTTTGTACTGTTTCTGTGACTATTTTTCCGTTGTTGTTGTATAATATATTGAGTTGCTTTTGTTTATTGGTGCGGGCGAGTTCTTTGATCTTTTTGTGTATGTTGACGCTATCATGTTTGGCTTGTAATTTTTCAATTTCTTCGCATTTTTGTTTATAGTAGTCTTCTTTTGCTTTCCTGATTTTTGAGCGGAGTATTCGTTGTGTTTCTTTATATCGTTGTTCATTTTTTCCTTTATAGCTTCTTCTCTTATCCATGAGATCAAGGATTTCGCCAGTTATCCATTCTTTCCTTCCTGCGGGCTTCTCTTTCTTTAACATGAGGGTTCCAATACGGCTGATTTAATTCCGCACCATTTTTCATTTATGTTTCTGCAGTGCCGGTATTCTTCCTTACTTTCGAGTGTTTCCAGATTTTTGTTTATTCTTGTTTGTAGCTCATTCCGTATTTCCTGGTTCTTTAAGTGTTCTATATTTAACCGGGTTTCTTTCTTTGACTACGATCGTACAATCGAACCTTTGATTAAAACAGGAACTTTTCCAAATGTTAACGTGTTTCACATCCCACACATTTAAGACGGAAGGAACCAAAAAAAAAAAACCCCAACACCTTGACACAAAATTAGCTTGCAAGTGTGACATAATGCGTTACCTGGTCAGGACTAATAAATTAATCATTAGTCGGCATATCTGTATCAATAAGAGAAAAGTTGCGCCATATAATAGTTATTGTACGAACACCCACTGGAAATAGCTGACACCGAAAACAATGCCCAATTTTACTAACACATCGCCTTGAATTATTCAAATGGCGACCTGGCTACCGATTCATTGGAAGCGATACATAATCTTAAGGTCTCTTCGCATTTAAAAGGACCCAATTAAGTGAGTCAACAACGAAAGGAATGTCCACCACTCATCTACAGGTTCGAAACGTTGTCCAAATTTAATTAACTTCTTAAATTAAAAAGTTAAATATTGCAGGAGCAAAACGTACACACGTTAAGATGGTAAAAAGGAGACAATGTGGTGTCGGCCCATCCTTAGTTTATTAGCTTGACCTGAAGGGAGTGCCGTAAAGGGTGTGAGCTCGATGTCGTTTGTCTAAATTGTTATTACGTTTCCATTCTTGGTGTTTTTCATTGATTGTCCTGGTATAGAAAACAAGTTTGAGAGCAAAAACCGTGATTAAACATTTCTTTTTTTTGATCATCTGAGCTGCAAGTTGTGTAACTAACTCCAATAAGAATTTTAAAAAAATAATCAGGAAACGTCACCCACATAATTTTCATTGAACTTGACTTGTTTCCTTTTACTTTTACCGCATAACAAGATCGAACCAATTAACAAAACCAGTAATTCAGTTACATTTGTCAAGGTATTCCACTTAGGGCCAGCTAAAATATTGGCTGCCATTGTTAAACCTTGTAATTATATTTATTTTACTCGTACGTCAATGTTTCCTGGTTTGAAGTATTTGATTTAAAGACAATATTGTTTTTGACTCTTTTTGAAAATGCATAGCAGTAAGAAAACCGGATGGAGCGACATCTGGAGATTTAGGAGGCTCACTCCCATAATAAAATCATAAATCCTACGAGTTAAATTCACACTCCAGATAAGTTTTCCTTAGTATATCATCGGATGTATACGAGTCAACGGAATCAAAAGGCACGTAACTCGTTTAAGTCACTAAATAGTACTCGGAGTAAGCCAGTTTGAAATATGGCTGCGGCCTATTATATGCGTACTTAGAGCACGATTTCTCGTACTTTCCCATTTCGCACCGTGTGATTTGCCTAATTACGCGTGCGGGAAAACGAACGTGGAACAACCTGTCATTTGCATGCTAATTTTAGCCCTTCTGGAAATTTGCCGGTGTTTAGTGTCAGACGTTTTGTGTCATATAAAGTGTTCTGTCACGTCAAACGTTTTGATTTTTTATACCCTAGGGTACCCAGCTACGTCATCAAGTGCTCCGCCATATTGAAATTTACGCACGTCGTTTATTACAAGCTAGGCTATCCATCTTTTTAATCATCTGTTCCTCCTTTAAACCTCACAATATGTATCTTTCATTAAGCAATTATAAATGAAAAAGAGAAAATATATTGTTTTGAAAAAAAACATCCTAAGAATCTTACATGTTTTGCATGCAATAAATGCTTTTTTTTTTCGAAATCTGTATAATTTATCGGTCCGTTTATTACTGCAACCAACAATACACCTTCACATCTGCTCGTGGAAGATGTGGCAACATAGAGCATAGTCCCAACTGACAGTCGGCTAAACATTTTGAGGTTAGGAATTTTAAAAAGTTGAAAAACACCAAAAATTACAAAAAAAGCAACTTTTTTTGACCAATCACAAACTGCTTAACATTGCTACAATTGTTCCTTAAATTTCTCAACTTATTCTCATCTATACTGATCGTCAAAAAGAAAGGAACAGCACAACTTTTGGGTTTTTTTTGAGTTTCTTCAAAGTGATTCACACGATTTTAATAACTTTTTTGAGGGTTAAAAGGTATTTTCTTCCTTTTTCTGACAAACTAAATTAACTTTTTGAAAGTTGCCATATACAGGGTGTGAAAAAATGAAAAATTTGGTCATACGCCATTTCTTGAAAGCAATTTTTTGGAATTTCCCAAGAACCTTTATCGAGTCTTGTGGTCAATATCTCTAAAGGTTTTTGCCAGTTTGGCGATTAAGGACCATTTACAAAATTTATTGCAATATTTTTAAAATGTAATTTATTTTAATTCTCTTGTTTCAAATTCAATATTTAGTGTACTCTAATTGTCGGTTCGGCCGCTAGAGGGCGTCAAAGTTGTCCTTGGTATTTTTGTAGTTTTTGCGAAATATCTCAGGAACGCTTCAAGTTAGAGGTCTGAACTTTTTTACCACAAACGCACCTGGAAGGGATGCAACTTTTATCTTCTATGTGCTTTTTTGGTACCAGGCACCGTTTGTCCGTGAAAAATTAAAAACAAAAATTGTCAAAATTTTTTTAATTTATTTAAAGAAAATTTTTGAATTTTTAAAATAAGCTTCTACTGCTTAAATTCTTTCAGGTTAATAATACAAAAATGACGTAAAGTGCCATTTATAAAAATGTCATTTTTTAAGGAAGGGGACTGAAAACAGTTAGGGAAAAATGAATGTCAAGGTGATATAAGGTGTCTCAAATTATCAGCTGAGTACAGGGTGTTTTAAAGAAGTCAAAAATTATCTCAAAAACAGTGTTAAAAGCAAATTTGTCAAAAATCTTGAATTTGACGCCCTCTAGCGGTCAAACTATCACACTAATTACCTTTTTTGAATATATCGTAGAAAAGCTTTAGGTCTGGACTATATTTTACCTTCAGTGACATTTTGTCGTAACTGTTCAAATAACTGAATTATTTTAGGTTAAAGGAAAAGTGGTTAAATCACTTTGAAGGTTTGTGAAGCTTGACTTTGACGCCCTCTAGCGGCCAAACGGTGCCAGCGATTCACTTAAATGGGCATATTTTTGGAAAGCTTACAATCTGAGCTATTTTTTAATTTCAATCACTTTTGGTCGTCAACTGTCAAATAAGCAAGTTAAAGACAATTTTTGAAAAAAGTGCACAAAAATTAATAATAAAAAAATATTTATTTTTTTTTATTTAATTTTTTAATTACTGTTTTTTATTATAGTTGAACACTATTTTCAATAAAACATGTTATATTTTTCAACCGTTATTTTCTCGAAAACAGGTGAATATCGACATAGGATATGTTACATGAAAAATATCCAGAACTTTAGGTAGAATCCCATTTGAAAATCTCAACTCGAAGGTCATATCTCAATTTTGGGACACCCTGTACATGAAATTTTTTCCTCAAAAAATGCGCCTTTAAGAATAATAACATACGTGTCCGAGCATTTTTCTGAAAGATAATTCCCTAAGTTTTAATCGACTTTATGGACACACTGTATATAAAATATTGGTGAGGTATACGAACCAGTGTAACGGGTTGATTTAAGTGTCCCTTTCAAATGTGGAGGAATTATTGCGGTTTGTTGGCCGCGAATGAAGAAGACAAATTTCGGTTTTTGCTGGATCGGTAATGATGATGGATTCTTGGGCGTTTGCGGAAATGAACCTGAAGAAATTGATATCAATGTGCCAGGCAATTGAATGGGATAAGTGACCGCATTTATGCGGCCACCGTAATTTGCGTGCGTTGTATTTCAATGAAATTAACCAAAAAAAAAAAAGCAACATCAAACCTGGACAATAACTGAAACCTTCCTCATTCCTCAGGTTTAGCATAAAAGTTACACAACCTCAAGGAGGAGCTAATAAGGAGCCGCCCGAGGTGTCCCGTTACATTGTGGCCTTCGTGAACATTTAAGAGATAACTGTCGTTTGAAGGTTCTTCAAGTAACGAGAAAAACTGAAAAGGTTAAGTTATATAATCATTTCCTCGAAGACAACCGTGCAAAAACGTCATTAATATTTATATTTCATAAACGATTTATCGGTGGCAGGAATACAAGAAATTACGTAAAAAAACTGCGTGGTGATAAAGGTAAACAGGTGAAAACACCTTGAATTCCTCAAAAGAATGCTACTAAGGGCCAGTTGTACAGTTAAAGTTAATCTAAAATTTACAAAAAGTTGTGAAGAGTTTTAAAATGGGCAAATTATCTAGTCGGGAAATGGGGTTTTTTCTGTCAAAACAGGTGTATCCAGTTTTAAGTGTCAATAATTCACCATTTGATAGCTAATCAAAAAATAAGTTGACTTGCATTATGTCATTTTTCTGAAAAACGTTTCCTAAGGAAGATACAGTCCTCCAAATTTCAATTTAAAAAATCGTTTTATAGTTTAAAACTGAACATCCAAGACTTGTGAAAGTCCAAATTTGTACTGAATAGTCTAAAAACTTTTTTACTACTAGGAATGGTCTTATGATTCGCTTTCTCAGACTGCCATCCTGGTTGAGTGTCTGAAACTGGCATTCAAGAACTAAAAAAAGTCCGGAAATCAAGACAAAGATTGTATTGTGCATCAAACTCATTTTTTACTACTAAAAATAATATAAAAGTTGACTTTTAATGCTAGAACGGACCTTACTAGGACTAAAGAGAGTCCAAAAGTATATTTTCAAGACTTTAATTGGTGTACAACTCAATTTTCTGGACTGGACAACAAGTCTAGAAGTAAATTAAATTTTCGGACTATTTTATTTCTAAAAATTAGTTCTCAAGACTATTATTGTAGCATTTGGTACCAAAATTTTTTACTTTTATTACTGAAGAAACTTGACTTTTGGAAATAGTCTTAAACTCGATTTTTCAGTCTTGAACAGTCTGAATTTCTTAGAGATGCTACAATTTATTGCACCTATGAGTGTAGAAGTCAATTTAATAGTGAAGAAGCTTGAAATAACATTTTCAAGATTATGGTCAGTGGACAAACTAGCTTTTAGGCCTGATAAGTCAAAAACTTTGTAAAGATAGTCTTGAAACTCGATTTGAGGCACTGAAAACAGCCTTAAAACACTAAAAACAGTCTAGTTTATTAAGAAATACCCGAATTTTTAGCACTGAGGTGTCTAGAAGTCGATTTAATAGTGACAAAGCTTCGAATGCCATTTTAAGTCTATGAAGAATGTAAAAATTGTTTTTTAAGTTTGCTATGTCAATAACTTGGTGAAGATAGTCTTGAAACTCGATTTTCCAAGCTGAAAGCAGTTTTGAAGCACTAAAAATAGTCCAGAATTCGAAGAAAATGAAAAGCAAAGTAAAAAGCACGAAAAGTTAGTTTTCAAGACAATTTTCATGAATCTAATGTCAATGTCCTGCATCTAAGACTATTTTCAAGACTAAAATATTGAAATTTGTCTTCAAATTATGAAAACTTACTTCAAATGCAAATTTTAAGCTTCTGATGTCACTTTTCATTAGTTCAGTCACATTTTGGGGTTCAAGTCAATTTTTAAGGTTTAAATGTATGAATTTGTAGTAACAAATTCTTGAAAAAGTAGTTTTTATGTCTACAAGTCAATTTTTAGTATTAAAGTCTCTCGATTTGCATGAAAACTGGTTACAAACACAATTTTTAAGCTTCTGAAATTTTTATCTTTTCTAATTCAATTTTCAAAACTAAAGTCTTTTAGTTTGTCTGGAAACTATGAAAACTGGCTACAATAATATTTTTTAAACTTCTTAAGTGAATTTTCCGTTTCCAAGACAATTTTTAAGTTGGGTTGGGTTAGTTTTGGGTCTTTGACCGTAATAACGTGTAATAAAGTGCTTGTTCCAAATTTGATCAATATTGCTCCAACGGTCTGACAGTTATGACAAAAAAAACGATTTTTTAAATAGAAATTTGAAGGACTGTATTTTCCTTAGGAAGCACTTTTCAGGAAAATGACATAATTGGCTATGGATTGGTGAATTATTGACATTTAAAACTGGTNCGCGGAGTATCNGCANNATACANANATGCGGGGTTTANGCCNAGGNACNTTCGTTGTGTCGGACTNTTNCCGCCCCGAAGGTAAGCGCTCNTCNCGNGNGGGTACNAANCGGACNAAGCCAANNGATCGCTGATNTNTGCGGANNGCAGCGGNCNNCNTNNGTNCNCGNTTNNNGNCAAGNACGTGAGGGCGCGGCTCACCCNNCNTCTGTATTNNTNACNNNTGNTGTNNATNNNATTAAANATCGAGGGNTAANGNATNAGNTCTNANGANCTACCGANNNCNTATGNGACTNCATCTTACGCGANCNGCATNATCTACGCCGGGGATTNGANATTTCANNGNGGNNTGNTNNGTCAGACNCCCTAAATACTNGATTGTTTNGATTCGTCTTNCTTTTCATTGATCNNCGCGTANNCGCGNCTATCCATTCCGCNNTTNCCCTNACTGGTTNTGCTATTAGCCTCAANNGCCNTCCTATGGCNNTCGNACTGNNANAAAAACTTACAAAACTACTATATCAAACACTCTGACAGGAATGTGTGAGTGGATATCGGAGCATATTAATTCAGTTATTTGAAATTTCAATTCTAAATGATCGTAATTTGATTTGTAGCATTCCTCCAACTTGGTAGCTAAATTAATAGTGCTGTTTTGTACTATTTTTTGAGGGCAAAAGTCCTCTACACATATGGCATGGAATAATTCGTTGTGATTGTAGAATTTCGGATGATTAATAGTATCCTGCAAGTTTTTTGGTTACATTACAGAAAAAGTAAAAAAACTACAAACCTGAATTAGTTTCCAGTGTAAGCTTTGAGAAACAGGCCTTTGAATAACCACCGAAACTTTGCAGTACAATTTATCGTTGCACGCATTTTCATCATCAATTCGGAAAATAGGAGGCAGATCTTTAAAGATCGGATCTAATATCTACACATATTAACTTGCTGCTAATTTATATGGTAAAAACTTACCCTCAACATTGATATCACCATTAGCAACCTGCTTGAAAAATACGATAAACACCGCACTTAATACCAATAAAGTATTCATATTTCTCAGGCTACTAAATTTGTATTACCGTAACTATTTCTGTTAAATATGCAATGTAGCAATTTTTATAAAGTAAATAGTGTAAGATGGCATTTTTTACGTCCTCATTTATTTGTGCTTGACACTAAAATTGTTCACATTATGAGTAGTGTGGAAAGACTAAAACATTGTACGTCAAAGTGTTGATAGTTTTAAACAATAATCAAATTTGTAACGATTATTACAATGACGATTCAATACATATACGGAATTTTTTTAATTAATTTTTTTATTGCATTATTTGTGTGTGACGTGTGTTTCCTGTAATCCAAATAATACCTATTGTTAGTTTTAAAATAATAATGAAGGACAAAGTTGGTTTGAAACAATTTGTGTGTCCAATATGTGAGATATTCGATTAATTAAATAATTGCATAAGTAACAAATTTAATGAAAAACCATTGAATGGACAAAAAGTTAGATCTCAACTTAGTTATAATAATATTTATAATTAATGCTTTTTAACTAATTAATTTAAAAAAAAAACTGACAGGTCATGTCGTGGATATAACAGAATTCCGTGACTTTAAGTACAAAAATGGACGGGACCGTAGTCACTCCCCTCGATCAGCTGTTGTTACGTCAAACATTTCCTGCCTCTCATGCAAATTCTATTTTCAATTTTCCATAGTTCGGTTTTCCCAAACAGTTGGAAATAGCACCTTGTTATGAAAAGTACGCAGTAATAATAAGTGATAAAAATGACGGAAGAACGTGATCGGTTAAAATATAAACTGTACAATGCGGCTTCTAGCGGCATGCCCCTATCCTTGTACACAGCCCTAGCGGAAATGGACCCCAATGAGGCAAATCAATTATTAAACGAGGTAAACAGTAAACACAGGATTTTTTTAGGTTTTTTTTCGTACACCGCTCAAATCCGTCTTTGTTCCAAAAGACGGCGGTTTTCTCTGTTGTCTTTGTTTTAAAAAAAGAAACGACGCACTTGGAGGTGTCATTGCCGTTTTTCAAATTGTCTGGAACCTTGAATATTTTTCTGTTATGATTATTTAAAATACTTTCCCATTTGTTCATACGTCAACAGTAATTTATAGTGCAAATTTTGAATTAAAGATTTATTCTGGAACAAAATTGCAATCTATATTGATTTAAAGTCACTTGAAAAAGTAGGGATTTTCAACCAAATTTTAAAATTTATTAGGTTTAAGTTTCAACTAACATTGGCTCTAATCCAGTCTGTTGTCTATCAATGTAAACAAAATGTGACATTTAAATATGAATAATATCAAATATTTTAAGATTTTATAGGACTGGGGTAAAGGGAGGGCTTAATTATAGAAGTCAGCTTGATTAGGCAACATCACCTTACTAATAAATGACAGATGACAGATGCCCAAATAGTTTCAAGATGACATTTTAGTAAATTTTTGACATTGACATTTAGTTTAAAATTTCTGTTGGAAACTATTAAAGTGATAAACTATAATTAAATAATTTCGTCCTACTATCAGTTTTTAGTGTTATTTTTTTTTACAGAATGTAACAGATGAGGATGGTCAAGAATGCAATCCACTTGTGGCAGCTGCCAGATTCGGTCATCATATGATAATTAAAATATTATTAACCAAATTCAAGCCGGATTTGGAACAAGAAGGAGTGGTAAAGTTTGACGGATATGTAATTGAAGGAGCGACAGCTTTATGGTGTGCAGCATGTGCAGGTAAAACTTATAATTGTACCCCAAAAGTTTTTCCCTCCCCTAGTCTGACTGGGAATCAAATGACGTAATTTGACAGTTGGTCAAAGTATTGTTTTGTCAAATTACGTCATCGTGACGTCACATTCTCCATGCCGGCTTCAGTAGAATAAATGTGACGTCATTTGACAAGCCGTCAAATTACATTACGTTATCTAAAAAACCATTTATGTGGGTTTGATTTGTTTCTTTTTGACAATTATCTTTATTTAGGCCACTTGAATATTGTAAAAGAATTGGTTAAAGCGGGTGCGGACGTTAATCACCCTACAAAAACTAATTCCACCCCTTTACGAGCAGCTTGCTTTGACGGACGGCTCGATATAGTAACATACCTCACTCAACATAAAGCTGACATTCACATTGCTAATAAGTACAACAACACTTGCCTAATGATAGCGGCATACAAAGGCCATATTGATATTGTAAGTGGCTTTGCGAGGGTTTTAATCAATCTTACCTAGTTAAATTCGTCGTAGGTTAGTTTTCTCTTAGAGAACGGTGCTAATCCGAACGAAAGAGCTCTCTGTGGAGCTACTGCTCTACATTTTTCTGCCGAATGCGGCCACGTAGACGTAGTAAAAGAGTTGTTAGACTATGGTGCTATTTGTTATGCTAATTACACTGGAATGACTCCTATTAAATCGGCAGCGGAACGAACGCGTCATAAAGTAGTCGAATATTTAGTGGAGAGACCCGAAATTAGCAAGGAAGAGCAAATTGAAGCCCTAGAGCTACTCGGAGCTTCCTACGCTAACGATAAGGAGAATTACGATATTGTGAAAGCTTACAAATATCTGCATAGATCCATGGCTTTAAGGTATGAAGCTTTGAAAACTTGGGACTCAACAATGTAATTTGTTTAATTATTGTAGGTATAGCGATCCAGACAATCCAATTAAAAAGAAACTAATAACCCCAATACCGGCCTACGAAAACTGGGTAGAATCACAAACTTTAGCAGAATTAGAAGCAATCCAAGCTAACAACAACAGTTTACACATGGAATCGCTGACAATCAGGGAACGCATTTTAGGAGACCTCAATCCCGAACTGCCTCATCCTATTATTTATAGAGGCGCCGTGTTTGCGGACAATGCGCGATTTGATCGGTAAAAATCCTTCTTAAAACTCACCAGTGTGCCTCACTGTACCGTTTGTGGTTGTTTCAGATGTCTCGTACTGTGGCTTCACGCCCTTAAACTACGTCAGAAAAACCAAATTTCAGTGGTCAAAGATCTGTTGCGATTCGCGCAAGTTTTTTCTCAAATGTTGCACGTGGGCGTTGAGGTGACCTACGAGCAAGTGATCGAGGTTCTATCCGCCGCCATCGTGGAACTGGAGAGGAATAAGGAGAAATTGGCTCAGCCTGGACCAAAAGACGAGCCAGAAACCGTAATGGTAATTTGCTGTTTTATGTACAAAATCTTGGTTAGTACTCGAGTGGTAGATAGTCGATAATGACGTGGTTTTGTCAAATAATTGATGCTGTGTACGAGTTAACTAGCATGCGCCGATATGTATCCCAAAAAAAATCGAAATTATTAACTATGACGTTACAAATTTCAATAACTTGTGTCAACGTAAATGCTTTTGTTGCCAACAGATGTCATTGATGTGTTTATACAAAATCATAGAGGTCTCTGGCAATATTACAAAATTCTTATTCAGAATAAATAAATAATAAGAGCAAAAAATGTAGTACAGGGTGTCTCAAAACTTTTTGTTGTTGTTTAATTTATCTATTCTCTGTTCAGTGACTTCAAACAACAAGGTTTCACAAAACAACAGGAAGATAGGGCCATTTTGAAAGTGCAATAAAAAAATGTGTGTTTGATAACGTCATACTACCAGTTTGACAGTTCAATTAATGCCAGGGTATTTTGACGTTTTTATCAGTTTCATAAGTAAACAGCTCAGGTCGTCTTAAATAGAGTAGTTCTGTGTCCAAAATGCTGTTCAGGTTTAGTGAAAAAGAACAAATTTTTATAGACCATTTTAGTTTTCAAAATGTTAAAAACCTTCTGAAAAGTGAATTTGTCTTAAACTGTCCCAGAACTGTTTTAAATTGCCAGAAGCCTCTAGGACCATTTTGAAAGTTCCATAGACCTCTAAATGTTACTGAAAACCTTCTGAAAAGTGTCAGAGCCCTTTACAAGTGTCTTAAACTGTCCCAGAACTGTTTTAAATTGCCAGAAGCCTCTAGGACCATTTTGAAAGTTCCATAACCTCTAAATGTTACTGAAAACCTTCTGAAAAAACCAAGTGTCTTGAAAAAGTTCCCAAACTGTTTTAAATTGCCAGAAGCCTCTAGGACCATTTTGAAAGTTCCATAGACCTCTAAATGTTACTGAAAACCTTCTGAAAAGTGTCAGAGCCCTTTACAAGTGTCTTAAACTGTCCCAGAACTGTTTTAAATTGCCAGAAGCCTCTAGGACCATTTTGAAAGTTCCATAGACCTCTAAATGTTACTGAAAACCTTCTGAAAAGTGTCAGAGCCCCTTACAAGTGTCTTAAACTGTCCCAGAACTGTTTTAAATTGCCAGAAGCCTCTAGGACCATTTTGAAAGTTCCATAACCTCAAAATGTTACTGAAAACCTTCTGAAAAGTGTCAGAGCCCTTTACAAGTGTCTTAAACTGTCCCAGAACTGTTTTAAATTGCCAGAAGCCTCTAGGACCATTTTGAAAGTTCCATAGACCTCAAAATGTTACTGGAAACCTTCTGAAAAGTGTCAGAGTCCTCTACAAGTGTTCTAAACCTTGTAAGAATTGTTTAATTGTTAGTATCTAAACATTGATTTGGTTGGTCATATCCTATCTAATTTATTGTAGCTCCTGCCTTAAGCTTTATAACCTAAAACTATAGTCATTTTGACAATCGATCAATATCACATTCAATCACCGACATACGTTTTTGGCACACTGAACAGATTATAATGAAAGCTTGTGTGTGGCAAAACAATTTTGTTGCACCTGTTATTTGTATAAAACTCTCCCTAAACTAATTATTCACTCTACTTATGTCTTAGTTTTTGCTTCGTAATAATTTAACTTTGGAGTGTTTTACTCAACTAATTGTATGTGCAATACTGACATGTTAATGATTTTGATAATGTCAATAGGACGAGATTGAAAGCAACCTAACTACGACCCTGTACTTGCTTACTATTTTAACAAAACTAATGAAGACATGCAATGAAGAAGAAAAGTTTAACGTCCAAAGAATGGTTTTTGCGCTGAATCGACTACAGCTCACCTTAAGAAACGGACAAACTTTGCTGCATTTGGCATGTAACGCCGAAACTCCTGTGGACGACTTTCACACTAACGACGTTTGCAAGTAAGTTACCGGTGAGTTAAGGTAAAGTGGGTGCTCAAAATGTTTGTTTTAGATTTCCTTGTGCCGAAACTACGAAACTGTTGATCCGATGCGGAGCTAACGTAAACGCTATGGATAACGACCGTAACACGCCGTTGCATGTGATCGTTAACTATCACAAAGCCATTTCCGATTTCCTAACTTTACACTCGATTATAACGGATCTCACTGAGAATGGAGCGCACACTGACATAGTCAACAATAAAGGAGAAACTCCTCTCGAAGCTTCCTCAACAGGTAAGTCAACTTAACACCAAACAATCAAATTTTTTAAAACTGAAACTGAACGATGATTAGGTGTGGCTGAAATAATCTTAAAGACTCAAATAAAAATCAGTCTCAAATGTATAGCGGCCAATGCCGTGAAAATAAACAATATTCCGTACAGAGGCCTGGTGCCGTCCGGTCTGGAAGACTTCATTGAACTTCACGGCAAAGGTATCGAAAGATGGGAGAAATACAAAAAGGATCTCGATGCCTTATGATTGCAGTTTAACTTGGACGTGGTGGAGTTGCTGATGCGACGTTTTAATAATTTTTGAACGATTTACAGATTTTATTATTAACTTTTTTTTTGTATGAAACTCGGGTTTATTGCAATTTTAGTTAAGTTTAAATGCTGATTTTGGCGCTAGTCACTGCTCGATACGGTCCATTTTAATTTGCTCAAAAGCTTGGAACGCAAGTACCTGGATCTATTTTCTTTAAGTGCAATTGTGATACTTTTACGTTTTACATGTTCCTATCTTAATTTAAAAAAGATCAAGTGATAGCTCAACTTTTGTGAAAGATCTTGATTTGAGTCGGAACTGTATAGTTATTGTAAATAATCGTCGACAAAATATTGTAAAGAAACTTTCATCTCTCACTGTTTCTATATATTTATACAACGTATTCTAGTCCAACTTTTAATATTATTTATTTATATGAGGACCTTGCTGTTTACGCTTATAGCTTGTAAACAAGTTGTCCCAAAAACAAAGAGTGGTCTAGAGACGACAGAGAACAAGACTAAAAAAACAGAGTCAAAGCACTGGGTCCCTCTTCGTTTTGACGCTCTGATGACAGTTGGTCAAATTATATTTGTTCTGGCCGCTTAACAGAGCGTCAAAACGAAGGCTGTGTTATAGTTTTTCTGTGTTCAATCTGCTAATGTGTAAGAGCGTAGGCCTAATTTTTAAATTTCTAACGATTCAGATAATGTATGTTGTGCGATTTACTCTTTGAGACTGTATTTAATAAGGTCATCTAATAATTATTGTATATCGCAATGTTGTACAGTAAATGTAAATAAACATGTAACAAAATAAATACTTGAGTTTCAGATTATAATTAATATTAATATCAAAAAGGTAAATTCAAAATTGGTGCATTCGCATGGTATGCCAAGTATGCAACTCTGCATGCTTTTATTTAGAATTTAGAAGAAGTAAAGAACCTAACCTTCTTTACTCCTACCTAACCCTAACCTAAAAAAAATCAGTTTCTAGGATACCTACACGTTTCTCACGTTTGGTTTCAGTTTTCAATTATTGACTATTTATTTAAAACTACTATTTTTAGCTTTAATTTGATTCTGTTTAGAGCCTTGCCTACTACATTTGTAATTTTTGAGCACACTTTGTCACAGTTGAAGTTCTAAAATAATATCAAGCTTTCAATGGCCAACAAAGTAAAATCTAAAAATCCCCAAAATCCTACAACAGGTAAAGATTTAACAAAACCAGCTAAAAGAAAGAGAGAAACAGAAAATACCGAGGAGTCAAATCCTCAGAAATCCAGAAAAGCCAAACCAGACCTAAAAACTAATGGAGGCCCAAAGTTTATGAAGTCAGACAAAAAACCAGACCCCACCAAGCCAAAAAGTGCAAAGCCTAAATCACTCACCATAGGAAAGTTTGCAAAAAAAGGAAATCCTGGCATAAAGGCCATAGAGAAAATTGAGGATTGGAATAAATTTAAAAAGGAAAAGAAAGAACTGAGGATTAATCGTATAAAAAGAAGAACAAAGGACAATTTCGATCGCATTCAGGAGGCCAAGAAAATGGGTGAGAAACTTAGATTGAAATTGCTGAATGATGAAGAGAGGACTAAAGTTATTAATCAACTACATGGTTTGCTAAAAGGCTCTTATGCCAAGTTTGTGGTTGCACATGACACTGCTAGAATTGTTCAGTGGCTTCTGAAATACTCAAGCAAAATTGTTGTCCACCAAATATCCCAGGTGAGTAAACCATTTATCTGTAATATTGATATTTAATAACTTAAATTGTAGGAACTAATCCCAGTGGTGATAACAATGTTACAATCAAAATATGGCACTTACTGTGTGAAACGTCTTTTAAAATATGGTGAGGATGACATTAGGTCTTCAGTAATAGATCAGTTTAAAGGACATGCAGTAAAACTAGTTAGTCACACTGTGAGTGCACCAGTTATTGAATTTGCCTTTTCCACTTATGCCAAACCAGAACAGAAACAATTGCTAGTGCAAGAGTTTTATGGAGACTTATTCAAAAATTCTAAAGATCCTACAGTGAAACACATCAAAGATGCTTATAAAGACAATGAAAGCATGAAAGCAGCTACTTTGGGTGCATGCAAATCAAACATTAAAAAAGTCATTGCTAAAGGACTGTTAGATTCTGGTTTGGTACAAACTGTGTTGAGTCAATATTTAGAAGAATGCTCTGAAAGTGACAAAGCTGAATTAATAAGTGATTTGGCCCCCCATATTGTGGTTATAAGCAACAGTAGAGATGGTAGTAAAGCTGCAATGCAGTGCATTTGGCATGGAACTGCCAAAGATAAGAAGGTTGTCCCCAAATAAATCATTCACCTTTAAATTTGATTTAATTTGTTACTTTTAAAGGTTATAATGAAGTCACTAAAGGAGAATTTGATTGAGTTGTCTAAGCATGAGTTTGGGCATCACACTGTTATATGCTTGCTGGATTCTGTTGATGATACTGTATTATTGCATAAGGTTATTTTGGTAGAATTGTTGAAAAATGCTAAAGATTTAGCTGTTGATGAGTATGGACGTAAGGTAAGTGTTTAAAAACCAATGAAAATAATTTCTAAACTTCAATAACATTAACAGGTATTATTGTGGTTGGTTGCTCCAGCAGATTCTACAGTTTACCATCCACAATTCATTCAACAATTAACATCAGGCCGTGAGGCCTCTAACAGCAAAAAACCTGCTGAAACTAGAAGGGCTGAAATCCTCCAATATGCCATTAACACTCTGCTTAATTTAATTATTGAAGATTGCCAGTTTTGGCTATCAAATGGTTCATTGGCCATTGAAATGCTTGCAATTGTGAAAGCTGGTAATTTACAACAGTATAGAATTTCTGCTGTACAAGCCTTTATTAATAAATGTAATTTACAGGTTCTGGTAATGTTTTAAAAGAGGTCTTAGTCAGGGTGGCTGAGTGTATAACTGAAGAGGACTGGACAATTACAGAAGGAGAAAATGAAATATATGGTATGGAGCATGCAGGTCTTCATACAGTTTTAAAGAAGCTAATTCAACATGATAAAGTGGCATTTGAGCAACACAAACCAACTTTTAGTTCTGTTATAGTGGAACATCTGGATAGTGACCTGGTAATAATTTTCTAAATTATCAAGGTAATAGCTAATTATATTTAATTTTAGTTGGAAAAATGGTTGAAAATCAACCGTGGTTGTTTCCTGTTGGTGGCAGTTTGGGAGAACTGTGGGGACACAAAAATTCAAAAAACTTTGAAAGAAAAACTGAAGCCCTACAATCAGTTGTTGACCTCCCAATCAACTACAGGAGCAAAAATATTAATAAAGAAACTTTGTTAATAACCTAAGTTATTTATAAAAGGACATTAAAACCAGGAACTTAATAAAATCAACTTTATTAAACTTTTTTACTTTGTCTACTCTTAGTTACTCTACCCCCTTTCTTATTCCCCTTTTTCTTCTTATTTTTCTTGGTACTTTTAATTTTGCGCGGGTGCAGCCAGACTGGAAAGGCCCCGTTCTTGTCTCGTAGCGTCTTTGGGTTAAATTCTTTCTTGATCTCCTCAATGTCCATTGAACTGGTTTGTTCTTGTTCTGTTGAGGCTGACTCCACATCAATAACTGACTCCGGGATCTTGTTACCTTCCTTCTGCTCCTGTTCCACATCTCGGATGATATTTTTGGCCAGGGGATCGTTGGCCAATACTTTTTTGAGACGGTCCAGTTCTTTCTCACCGTAACGGATGCGTTTTACTGCTCTGCACTTTCTCTTCCATTTGCTGCGTATACTTTTTGCCATCTCTGGTTTAATTTAAATAAAGCAATGGATTGTATAGTGTTTTCTACTAACTGAACGTAGTAATAATAAGAAAGAGTCTAAAAAGTAGCACTTAAAGGAAACATAATGATACAACACGCATTTTGAAATGAAAGTGAGGTTAGGTCTTCTTTTGTAAGTTATATCTTCTTTTCTGTTGGTTGATATTCATATACTTTTTTGCACTTATGTCATACTAGGTATGGTATGGTATAAGAAGTACGTGGTAGTACTTGTACTTGGTATTAAAATTAAACTATTATTTATGAAATAATTACTTACCAATCTTACCATAAACGCACGTGTCAACAAAGTGCATAAACATACATGTATAATCTACTTTTAAATCCTCAAGGCGCCAATAATTACGGCTGGAAACATTGTTATTTCCTACACTTCCTTCTTTTTGATGTGTATTTATAGCTGTTTATAGTCTGGTAATAAATGCTACAAGATTTAACATGCTAAGTTTAACGTTGATAAAGTAAACGTTCAATAAACCGAGTGTTTTTCCATTAACATTGAAACGCCGTTACTTGAAATCCCAAAATCAACTTTCCAAGTCCTTATCATTTTTATACAAATATACATACCTTCTGTATAATTTTGTATTGTGTTCAAAAAGTGTATTGTACTTCTACTAGTCTCCAGAATCCAGAAACGGCGACAACAAAAAATAATGACGACCGACCAAGATACTTTACTACAATTTTTTGATTCATCAGAAACTAGTAAGAAAATTGATTTTCCAGTTATTCTACGAACCAAAGATAGCACCAGATGGTAAGCATTTTTTTGTATCTTTATAGCATGTATACAGGGTGTTCCATACATAATATACATTGATTGGATGTTCAAAAATAGAGCAGATTCAAGCAAAGTTGGATTTTGAATGTAACACTTTTGGTGCAAATATAATCACAGTCAAAACAAAGCTTTAAAATTTGTTGATGGTTTACAAAGCAGGTTTATTTACTATTGATTGTTATTTTAATTATTTTTAGTAATAATAAAAATTACACCTTGAGACGCAATACACCACTTACCCTATCGCAATCCCGGAAATCCGGTGCCAGATTGGTAAGCAAACGTGGCAGGGTGAGGGTGTATTTCAAGAAAATACCCCAAAAATCCCTTCAGTACGCCAAAGACTTGTGGAATACCTTGGTGGATATGCAATGGCGATGGTTAAGTCTTACCGTATCTTTGATCAACGTGTTAGCTTACCTTAGTTGCGGAGCTCTGTTTTACCTTGATGCTTGGATTAGTGGAGATTTTGAAAGAAAAGATGGTAAGTACAGTGAAATGTTAAAACTTTTATGCTACTGGGCAATTTTTGGTAGAAACTAGTAGACCATGCGTAAAAGGCATCCAAAACATGTGGAATTTCTTTATGTTGGGTATCGAAACCATCACAACCACCGGTTATGGTTACGTTCATCCCACTGAAGAGTGCAGTCTGTATTTCGTGGTGTTAACCTACAGTACTGTCATCAATATTCTCATAGATGGGGCTTTTATATCGGTGGTTTACGCCAAAATGAACCGGCCTAAAGAGCGACGGTTGCACGAACATATGTTTACGAAAAAAGCGGTGGTAAGTACCATACTGATCAAATGCAACCAAATTGTGGTTCAGATCTCTTTAAGGAATGGTAAAATGTCCTTAGTTACACGTATTAACGACAGAGATGGAAAACATAAAGTAAACACTAACGTTCGCATGTTCCTAATCAAAGACCAAGTAAATGATGATGGTACAGTCACTGTTAACTACATCACAGAACTGGAAATTGTACCATTTGGAATGTTGTTCTGGCCTGTGGAGTTGATACACCAAATTGGCCCTAAAAGTCCATTTTGGACCATATCACCCGACGAACTGATGACGGAAAAGTATTTACAATTTCTCTTCTGCTTCTAACAATATCAATCAGTTAGATTCATACTTTTAGACTGGAAGTTGTGGTGGTGGTGTCGGGGAGCTCCCTAAAAACTGGCAAATCCACGAGAAGCCAAACGTCTTTTCTCAACAAAGAAATTATGTGGGGATACCAGTTTGTACAGTGTTTGGAATACAATTTCGACAAGAGGGAATACACAGTTAATAAGAAACTATTCCACCAAACTGTTCCACAAGAAGTGCCGTTATGCAGTGCGGAGATGTTGAGCCATTTGCAGGCACAAATGAATAGTTATGCTCAATCGGAAAAGATGGAATGCACTAACAGCAATGCGATCACGTAATTTTTGTAAAAATGTAAGAATCGAGTTTGTGTTACTAGTAAATTTGAGATTTGCTGTGCAATGATAGGTAGAGATAGACAAAGGTGAATGAAGACCAAATAGTGTGCATAATAGTGCAGTATTTGCGTAAATCACAGTATTACTCGTAGTTTGTGTGTGAATGGTCAAGGAAAAAGGAACAAGTTGGAAGGTGTTTTTTTTTTATCAATCACAAAATCTCCCAATTGTATTAAGGATTTACACAAATACTGCACGTGTAGACTGTATGTTAGAGTAATACTAGTACTGTGGGCATTTGTATTCTTTAAGGAGTACAAAAGACTCCTTAAAGAATTTCTATTTCTTGCTAATATGACGTACTAAGCAGAATTTCAAAATCTGTTATAAAGTAATTACTTCTTTGATATTACCGGATGTATTGAAAGTATGATTTTTCTGTTACTGTTCGACATAATTTATACTGCAACATCCTGTTCAAACTGTAAGTGTCTTAAGTACTTAAATAATAACGATATTCACATTCGTTTATTGACACATTGCGGATTTATTGACCACATTGATTAATGATTGTTTGATTTTGGGCAATTTTGCGGTCTTCGACGTTCTGAACAGGTGTTGATCAAATCTGCTTAGATAGTGATCAACCGGCGAAAAAAGCGGCGTCAGCATACCAAAAAAGCGGTAGATCATTGATTTAAGAACCGATCGAAGAATAAGGCATAACAACAATCAACTTCTGAAAGTTAAGTAGGACGCGGCCGTCACTGCCGCCTTTGCACTTAGCCGTTTCCACTAGATCAGTCTTCTTCCGATCGTCACCTGCAGAGTTTCTAAGTTGAGCAGGAGACGAAATCGACGGTTTTCAGTGGATCGTGGTTCCGATCGGTGCAGGATAATATGCGGGCTTGAGTTGTCGCGATTTCGCTTTTATTGCCTCTTTATGTTGTAAACGCCGTATATATTTACATACGTATGCGATATTTGTGTGCCCGGTAAGTTTTATTCTGAAATTTTGTTGCTTTTACTGCCGTAAAATTCGCTCAGAATGTGCACGGAATTTGCGACGTTATTGTCACAACGAATCTTCTCCTTTCCATCTTTTGTAGACTGTGATTGACATATCGTTCACTTTTGTGTCTTGTTCAAAGGATTGCATAAGTTTAATACAAGTACTAAGTAGTTTTGTAACCACTCGTTGATTTTTATTTTTTGATTTAGAATTGAGTGGTTAGTAGAATGTCAAACTTAAGTTATTTTTATGGTAACTCTACATGTGCAGTATTTGTGTAAATCACAGCATTTGTGATTGGTCAAAAAAAAAACTAGCAAGCTGAAAGTTGCTTTTTTGACCAATCACAACCTACTCACTGTGTGCTAAGATTTTTGGGCAAATGCTGCAAGTTTCCGGACAAATTGAACAGACTTTAGTCTTGAAATAAAAGTAAAAATTGACTTCAGAGGCTTGGAAATTTACTTTGTAACCAGTTTTCACACACATTGAAAGACTAGTATTGAAAATTGACTTGTAGACATAAAAAAATACTTTTTCTTTAATTCTTTACTACAAAGTCGCACATCTAAACTTTGAAAATTGACTTGGACACCAAAAAGTGACTCCAGAAGCTTAAAATTTGAATTTAAAGGAAGTTTTCATAATTTGAAGAGAAATTTCAATATTTTAGCCTTGAAAATAGTCTTACATACAGTATATTAGCATTAGGTTCATGGAAATTGACTTGGTTAGATTAACTTTTCTAGTTTTTGTGACTTTGCTTTTCATTTTCTTACTCTTGGACTATTTTTAGTGCTTTAAAACTGCTTTCTGCTTGGATAATAGAGTTTCAAGACTGTCCACCAAGTTATTGACATAGCAGACATTTTCCTTAGACTTAAAAATGTCATTTCAAGATTACTAGACTGTTTTTAATGCTTTAAAAGGCTGTTTTCAGCCTGAAGCAAAATAGATTTGCCAAACTAGTAAAATTTGAATTTACATTGCTTAATCATGCAAAACGAATTCGTTTTTACTACTCAGAATTCTTAAAACTCTGAAGATTCTAAATTAAGGAATTTACCAGGTTAGTTAACCGTTTTTGATAGTGCAAAGTCTTTATGTTAATTTTGTCGGTGAAAATGTCCTCCTAAATTATAAAAATATGCTTAAACCTTTTATAGACACTTTTTGACACTGCACGTAAAATTTTAATAACAGAAATCTACAGGGTGTTTATAAAGCCTAAATTTGACCTGTAAACATGTGCAGGATGTTCTCTCATTTATGGTCACCCTGGTCCCGAAATAACTTGCAAGCATTATGTTCCAAGCAAATTAAAAATTACCATGTAGTCGCTAATTAAAACTTAAATAAATACGCACACATAACAAGCTGCATTAACTTAACACATTTTTGCGCTTTGTTGGTTTTACCGTTTTTCCGATGTAAGTGACCACAAACATGTTCGTGGGACGAATGTTTGGTGTGCAGTATATTATAAGCAAAACATTAAAAATAGTTAATGTTTCAATTACGTTACTCTACTAGAATGACTTGTTTTGACACCATAGCAAACAATGTAACCAATTTTTGTTATTTTTAATTTGAAAACATTTAAGTGAAAAGTAGTGGGTAAAGTATACAGGTGTGGTAAATCCAAAACCGACCATAGGAAAACCGTGCAACTGACAGAGAAACGTAGATAATTGCATGCGTGGGACAAAGACAGAAAACGAAAAAAATACCAAGTAGGCCATATTTTCAGTACGCTGTTGCCAAAATCCAATTCCAATACATTTTGTCGACGGTATTGGATTTTGGCAACAGCGTACTGAAAATATGGCCTACTTGGTATTTTTTTCATTTTCTGTCTTTGTCCCACGCATGCAATTATCTACGTTTCTCTGTCAGTTACACGGTTTTCCTATGGTCGGTTTTGGATTTACCACACATTATCAAATTTACAAACATCAATTAATGTTTCAGAGTAGATCAACATGGATTAGCAATACTCTTAAACGAATTCTATTGACAAACTTATGGTTAACGGTGCGGAAAATGGTACGGTATTTTTATTATATGATCATGTCATTCAAAGTCTTGACTGACCTAAATTACTGATTGCTGAGCGATGATACAAAAAAGTTACGTTTATAATTGCAACCTAAATTCCATATACAAAACGCACTGTGTTAGACTGTAGCTATGTTGATTATAATGATTATTTCATTCTTATATTAATTTTTTAGTTTGTTTAAGTTGGGTAAGTGTGTAACTTAATTATCTCGGACCTTTTGATAGTTTGTGATGAGCAAGCTGAAAGCTGTTTCTACTAAACTTAAACTGTGCTTAAATTTAGGTTTAGTGGTGCACATTGTAGACTTAGCATGACTGTATCAAACCAATTAAGTTACCCACAAACTGAAAGTGCATTTGTTGTCCAAATTGAGTTTGGGACATTTGTCTACTACCAAGTCATATGAATCTACAGGGTTTTTCAATGAAAAGTAGCCACCCTGAATATCTTCCAAAATAATTTCACTGTTAAAAAATGCTAAGACACGTCAACAAAGATTGCAAGGGGGACATCTTTTTACGTAGGATTTGAATTTCTACCATCAGCCCCTTTGCCGCCATAGCCACCCCCACTAAGTTTTCAAATGGCACCATACCCTGTGTGGCACATCGTTGGAAAGGGTATTTCATAAGGAATTGCACTATTTTATTTGTATATTTGCTTTGAATTGAAACCAAAAAAATAAGATATTCAGAATTTAGACAACAATAATTAAACTACCATTGAATACATAGTTGATATTGCAAATTTCAGGTTTTCACCGCAAAACAAAAATTCTTCGAGTGTTACAATTTACTAGCGTTCAATGGCACAATAGGAGAGCGAAATTTAAAGCCGCATTGTTTTTTGCCACTTAGACCACAATAGATATTGAATTCAGCTACCGTACTCGAAAAATATTCGAACTGACCTTTAAACAATAGTAAATTACATAATTCCTAAAGCACATACCTTTGTTTACCTAACTTTGGCGTGGAGGTCAAGACGTTTACCTTTCGGTTCTGAACCCCAATGCAAACGTTTTTACGTCCCACTAACATTGGTTTCAAAATGACAGTAAAAAAGTTATTATGATACGATTTGATGATGATTTGAATTAGAAATTAGAATGAAGCTGTGAAAGAGGCGTTTTAATATCCGCGACGGTGGTCCAGGGTCAATGGAATCTATCAATGCACATCAGATTCTTTGAATGGACATCCAATAAAATAAATTAAACTTATTAATTACAACAATATGCTAATTTAGCGCAACAACCTTGATACGGCAAGAAGTTAGCCAATTTACTATCTGTATTAGTACAGACAGACATCAAATAATATTGCCGGTTAAATAATATGGCTACACCCAATTTAGGAAGAGGTTGGTTTCGTTTGATGGCGTTTATTTGTTACTAATGAAAGAACATCTGTCCTACTATTGTGTAACTTTTTTGTTATACCGGGTGTTTAGAAAAATGTAGAAATCTTTTGGTTTGTCAACATTTTGTATAGTATTAGGGGTCAATTTTTTTTGGAGGGTTGAGACACTCATATTACAACGGTGTACTCCAATAAAATTAATTACCTACAGCTGATTGAAACTTTTGGAAGGGCAAACACGACCATTAAAACACACTTTCTTATGAATTTGGCAAGCATTTTATGAAATATCAACTGAAAGTCTTACTAAGGTAAGACTCTATGTTTTCAAGTTTAAATCAGCTGTTTTTGACATTTTTTTGAGTGCCTAATGATACAGAGAGAGAACTAACCATTAAAAATCAATGTTCTTGACAAGGATCGAAACAACTTTATAATAACATGTGTCACTCTGGCAAAGCGGCTGTAACGTCGTCCGACAGTTGGTCACGTGACTAAGAAAAACTCTGATTTATATCATGTGACGTCACGATTTTACCATCTTTGTCAGGAGCATTGATTGCCAAATTGAGTTTTTGTATAATTTTGAAATTTCCATACCTGCATACATCTAACTGATAAACTTACTGAGGAAAAGGATATTCAAAATTACGTATCTCTTCAAATACTAATTAATAATCAACCCCTTAGACAATCATCGATCTTCTTCCGTATTCGGGTGGTGTTGCTCATATAGGCAAATCAGCTTCAACCCGTCATTAATAATTAAGCGTAGTTTTCTTGTAATTTCCGTAACCACCACGCACTTTTCCAACCATTTTCCACCAATTTTCTGTACGTAAAAAGTCAGTGTCACTCACGCTTTAACTATCCGCCGCGGCCATTTTGATTTACTACCTATGGCGTTTACGTCAGTACGTCAGCTGACCAATGGCGTTTGTGCACGGCCACCTTGATTGCTATTGACTTATCGGAAATCTGTCAGTGTGTTGTTTTTTCGCTTGCACGGTGGAATTATGTCAAAGAGAGAAACAAATGTATTAAATTTGGATCAAAATAATAAGTAGTTTGATATGGAAACCACCAAAGCAAAATTGGATGACCAAAGATAATTGGATTTTATTTGTCATATTCTAAACATTATATTCAATATCAGCGCGCGCGCCAGGCAACCTTGGGAATCCGGAAACGATCGTGTCCTTCCGTCCATCATCGCATTCTGGCCACGCCTCCATTTTCCAAGACGCTCGCTTATTTTTAATTTTGTATCCTGGCGCGACGAGAACAAACTTCACTCGTTTTGTTCCGGTCACTTTGACAGCTAATAACGTCAAAACCAGTCCGATTTCACTAGACTTAATGGTACTCATTTTCGACTAATTTGGGGACGGGGAATCCATTCCAGCTGTCAAAATGACAGTAACTGTCACTCAATTCGAGACACTGGCGATTTCCGGGTTATTTGTGGAGATATCAAAAAAAAAAGTGAGTTTCACCAATGGATTGGGCGCCCCAAAATTAGTCAAAAACCACCCTTCACTCGTTTTGTTTTGATAAAAAACGCTTGAGATGCATTATTGTTAATCTGTCACTTTGACAGCTAATAACGTCAAAACCAGTCCGATTTCACTAGGGTTGATGGTACTCATTTTCGACTAATTTGGGGGCGGGGAAGCTCAAATACCATTCCAGCTAAAATCTTTAAAAAGTATACTCAAGTTTCTTTTTTATCTAAGAAGTCTAGTTTTCTTCATAAACAATCATAAAATTAGATAATTTCTTTAACTGAAGTACCTACCTGCTCTTACAATAAATTGAACTGAAATTGAAAAAACATGTTAAATAAATCACACACAACAAAACCAAATTGATATGTATTTAATGCTGGGTAAATTTACAAAAGAAAATAAATAAGCAATCTATATCACAAAACCAAGAAGCAAGTTCTTAAAACACCAACAATTCTGTTATAAGTTAAAACACTGCTTTAGGATTTAATAGTCCCCAGGATACACACATTGCCTTTCTTTTCTTGCAAATTTTATGGAATAATTCTTGAAACGTTGGTATTGGGCTGTTAATGACTCGTTTGAATGCACCTATCTGTGATGTTCTTTCCAGATAATTTAAATTGAATGTGGTTGTTGTTCCCAAGCCAAAGTTTGATTGGACCTTTCCGCCTTTGTTTACCACCAAATGTTGCAAGTTTTCCAGTTTGGTGAAGAAAAATCTTAAATTCTACGAAGGTCTCGCAATAACAACACTAATTAATAAACTTAAACAACCCTAAATTAAGTTTTTATTTCTTCTGTTTGTAGTTTTTGGTGTTTTTCAACTTTTTAAAATTCCTAACCTCAAAATGTTTAGCCGACTGTCAGTTGGGACTGTGCCCTATGTTGCCACATCTTCCACGCGCAGATGTGAACCTGGTGTATTGTTGGTTGCAGTAATAAACGGACCGATGAATTATACAGCATTGATTGCATGCAAAACATGTGAGATTCTTAGAATGTTTTTTTTCAAAACAATATAGTTTTCTCATTTTCATTTATAATTGCTTAATGAAAGATACATATTGTGAGGTTTAAAGGAGGAATTTGTCAATAGGGCAACGTCCAAACAGGTGATTAAAAAGATGGATAGCCTAGCTTGTAATAAACGACGTGCGAAAATTTCAATATGGCGGAGCACTTGATGACGTAACCGCCACGGAAAAAAAATGAACCATATTAGTTTTTTTTTACAATTTCTAAAAGTTTATTATTTTATAAGTAACTATTAAGGATTTATGCATATCGTTACATTATATCGGCATTTAGTTAACACCTCTGCGATCAGAGTGGTCGCCTTGGGCACCGACTCATTTACGATTTAGAAAGGCGGATAATTTCAAACTGTACGTCGTCATAAACCGAGTAACGAATAACCTTTTCCTGTTGGAAGAAATAAATTTCATCATCACTACTAGAGTAGTTAAATTTTTTAATTCAATTTACCTGCAAATAATTTTCCGCCCTCTCCAATACCGCCGCAACAGACTCGTTAAGTTAGTGCAGGTACAAATCCTTCGTTCTTTTCACTTTCAACCGGGCAAAAATAATCACTAATTACCCGGTATCGAGATTGGAGTTCTCAGTAACCTGCATCTGCAAAGAATCTGGTTCATTATACGTAATTAAATTGATTTTAATAAGACACTTTTATTACACGACCGGCAGCAATAATCGAGCATAATTACGATAATAGTTACAAAACAGCGGTCTCTTGTGCTTATCTGCCATATTTAGAAGTCGGCCGAATAAAGGCCTTCTTCAACTTTCACAAATTCATTCACGTCGACCCCAAGTCGCGTTCTAAGGTCGTAAGTGTGTGTGTGTGCAAACGGGCGCTTGAATCTTTCGAAGGCACCTGCTGTTTGCTTTATTGCCACTCTAATTATGAGACTTTGTGGATGATTTCTGACCAGTTTTTGTATGAGTAGCACAACTCTCAGTTTTTGGCTTTTTCATTTAATGGTGGGTAGATACTGATAAATTGAGTCATTAGGAGATTGTCATTAATAATTAAGCGTACCTTTCTTGTAATTTCCGTAACCACCACGCACTTTTCCAACCATTTTCCACCAATTTTCTGTACGTAAAAAGTCCCTGTCACTTTAACTATCCGCCGCGGCCATTTTGATTTACTACCGATGGCGTCTACGTCAGCTGACCAATGGCGTTTGTGCACGGCCACCTTGATGGCTATTGACTTATTGGAAACTGACAGATTGTATTGTTTACGTTATGATTCAAAAGTCACGTGACCTCTATCTGATTTTATAATCATGATGTCATGTGATTTTTAGATCAGAAATCAGTTTTTATTACAAGTTTTAATTTTTTTTTTAAATATATTTGATGATATTACCTGAAATTAAATGACACTTTACTTTCTTCCTCTACAACCATCATCAATTATTATTAATACAGAATATTTTATTATAAAAAGGGTCTTGAAAATAATCTCTCAACTATATTTTCCTAGGTCACGTGACATTGGTTCACGTGATATTATTGCCATTTACAACAGAATGTGACGCACTGTCAAATCATGATACAGAGTCTGTTCGGACTTAACCAATTGTTGATTACTATCATATCCTAGGTAGGGATGGGAAAACACCGGATGTATTCGTTTGCAAAATAGTCACGTGACCCTATTAAATACAGTTTTAAACTTGTAAATTGTCTGAGACGTCGAATTTAAGCTGTCAAAAGTTTAAAATGAAAAATATTGAATTTTGAAATTATTAAAGCAGTCACGTGACCTCAAGTGATGCAGTTTTGAACGGCAAACTTAAGATGTCAAAATTCATGTGACCCTAAAAAAAAGAATTTGCATCTGTCAAAGTTCAAATGTTAACAAGTATACAAATAAAAACAATTGATGTTAAAAAATAATTATCAAATTAGTACAGTCTCTCACTGAGGCTGTCAAAAATGATATTTAAAAACCTCCTCATTTGACAATTGACATATGAATGCACCCCCAATAATATGCATAGGTGTTTTCACAATCCCATCCCTAATTCAAGACACTTTTTGTGAAAATATTACATCACAACAAGCTCCGTGACGTCATTTGACAGAACGTCACATGTTCTCTGGTTGAAAAATGCCAATAATGTCACGTGGAGACGTTGATTTGTTACTTTTAAAACCAAACACACTCCTACATTTGATAAATATCAGCCAATTTAGAGATGTTCCTACAAGAAAATTAAACTTATTGTAGGAAAACAGCCACGTACATTGTTAAATTAACCCAACTAGGAATGTTGCAATATTTCCTGAGATTCTATCAGTTCATGAACGAAACCTTTTCCTATTCACCATCCTGTTATCTGCGGTGGCAGTAGGGACGTGCAGGCACTCAGCATCGTTTCCTTCGTCGACAGTTCATCGCAGGTGCATCAAAACATTTCTACGGGAATCTTTGACGTCATATACGTGAGAATCTATTAAGAATTTTCCTTCGAATAGAAAACTGTATCTGTGGCAAATATACCAGCCGCTGAAAGTAAAACGTAACATATACGAGACGTACTTGGTTAGGCGACATTGAAACGCCGTATAAGGAAATGCATGAGTATGGCCTTATGTATAAAAAAATGAGAACACATGATCGTTTCGTCTGTCATACTGTTACTAGAGGTTAAGTTTTATTTTATTAAAAAATTACTCAAAAGGAGCTGTACCTGATTTTTCTCAAGTTACACTTATTAGTGCGTGAAATGCAAATCAGACGATTGCTTTGTCTGTACACCACAACTAGTACATAAAATCTACCAATAATCAACAATTAGTGAGCTTTCGTGTAATTGCATTGCGAAGGCTTCGTGGGCATTAGCAATAAACGTAAAAAATGAATGGATTATACTGAAGCTGAATGCAGTTTCGAATTGAAGACGGAAAACATGGAAATATCCGCGTGCACACCCACGGTTTTTGTGTGCCAATAAAATTACGCTAATTTCTGGTTTGGCTTTCGAGAATTAAGTAGATTCGAATGAGTCATATAATCCTCTTAAATTTACCAAAACGAGGGATAAATTTCTGTTATGGTAGAAAACTTGTTTTGTTACTAATACGGATGAATCATTCAGGTTGTTGCAACAATCTTTTCTAACAATCAAATTACTGTTCACCAATTAAACATCAAGACAATGAAATTCGACTCTTCTTGTAATATAAGTATTATTAGACAATAATGCACCTCTCAATTTGGGTGAAATTATGTGATTACGGTATGACAACACCTACTTGTCAAGAAAATTATGTTGGCATCACTATTTATTGATTTTACTGTTAAAAAAGTGGGTGTAGTTGTAGGAAATTTGCGAAAAACGGAATTTTATGACAGTTACCATAGTTGTAATGTGGGTCAAATTGCCTTTAAAGGTGGAATCTTAAAAATTATTTCACATTTATGACAGGACGATTTAACATTAACAATGTGTTGAAAATGTCATCAAACAAGTCAATAAAAATACATTTTTCTCACCTAATTGACTGTTGATGTCTCTTGACTAGTTTGGATGAATCAGAGTAGTGTTGGTAGTTTGTGATTGGTCAAAAAAAGCAGCAAGCTGGAAGCTGCTTTTTTTGACCAATCACAAACTTTTTCTCTAACTTTACGACTTTGCTCTGCCACATTTTGGTACTTGTTCGTATAGATTGGTTTTTGCTTGTTAATTTTTATGATCCTTAATATTTTTATAGACAATTCCTATTGACCGAAATGCTTTTGGAAATTTAAAAGAATATTTTTCAAAATTTGTGTCAAACACACTTCAATCAAACTAATGGGACATCATCAAGCGCCATCATACCTGAAATAAGATGATTTTGCAAGACAAAATAACTGGTCGCTTATATCTGTATGCATGATGGTTTTTATAACACCTTTACCGGTCGTAGAGGAGTACTGCCTACGTTGGTCCCACTGACGTCAGGTACTGCTTTTAGAAGCGACCGGTAGGCGCGCTAACCAACTTTGGCATATTATCTCTCGAGAGAACAGTTAGATCAGAACCATTGGAACATTTATTCAACGCCTCTGTCTGGGGCAAACCAAAAATTTAATTGGTCAAATACACGTCTAACTGTACATTGACTAGGACAGACAAACGCGTATTTTTGGTATTGCATGCATGAGAACGTCCGTAATGGACGGGAACGTCAATAATGCAATCGAAGAGATAATGCATCGGCGTCTTCCGGACTTATACAGTCTCGAGATTATGTGATCTACAATTGTGTATTTGTAGTAAGAATGGCAAGCAGTTTTGTAATACAACCGCATGATTGTCTTTTACTGCTGTACCAGTTGAAGTTGACTCCAAACTTGTGAATACTCATCAGAAATCCAAGGAGAGAAAACATTTTTTTTTGTTTAAAATGAAAAAAACATTTGATACTGTTTTTCTTCCTGACTGTACCAAATTTTGTAGTGCTTTTTTAGGTTATCGGATAGGAAATTTGATGAGGATTTCAAAAATGTGCTTAAAACAATCATTTTCTTACTCCAAATGGGTTTTACAGCCGATTTTGTCCCTGACTGTTCTTATAAACTGTGTTTCTGACAGTTCAAATTTTGACACCACTTTTCTCCCCAACTGTACTAAATTTTGTAATGTTTTTTTAGGTTATCGGATAGGAAATTTGATGAGGATTTCAAAAATGTGCTTAAAACAATCATTTTCTTACTCCAAATGGGTTTTACAGCCGATTTTGTCCCTGACTGTTCTTATAAACTGTGTTTCTGACAGTTCAAATTTTGACACCACTTTTCTCCCCGACTGTACTAAATTTTGTAATGTTTTTTTAGGTTATCGGATAGGAAATTTTATGAGGATTTCAAAAATGTGCTTAAAACAATCATTTTCTTACTCCAAATGGGTTTTACAGGCGATTTTGTCCCTGACTGTTCTTATAAACTGTGTTTCTGACAGTTCAAATTTTGACACCACTTTTCTCCCCGACTGTACTAAATTTTGTACTAAATTTTGTAATGTTTTTCTAGGTTATCGGATAGGAAATTTTATGAGGATTTCAAAAATGTGCTTAAAACAATCATTTTCTTACTCCAAATGGGTTTTACAGGCGATTTTGTCCCTGACTGTTCTTATAAACTGTGTTTCTGACAGTTCAAATTTTGACACCACTTTTCTCCCCGACTGTACTAAATTTTGTAATGTTTTTTTAAGTTATCGGATAGGAAATTTTATGAGGATTTCAAAAATGTGCTTAAAACAATCATTTTCTTACTCCAAATGGGTTTTACAGGCGATTTTGTTCCTGACTGTCCGGATAGGAAATTTTAAACTGTGCTTAAAACAATCATTTTCTTTCAAATTTCCTGAGACCACAATTTCAACTGATTTCAATATTTGTTGCACCAGTCCAGTTTTTCCTAAATAACTCGAAAATGGTGAAAGTTACGAATTTTTTGCTTTACACGGTTAATTTGAATGGTTCAACCTCCGTGAACTCCCAAAAATAACCGAGTTACAGGGTGCTCAAATTTCAAACCACCGTATCAACTAATTTGAAAATTTGTTGCATTTAACCGGTTTTTGCTAAATAACTTAGAAACGGTGAAAGTTACGAAAAACTTGAAAGAGAGCAAAAAGGTTCGTAAAGAACTGCTGAACTCATTCGTTGAAGTTTCACAGTCTGTCAGTGCGGCTACTATACAGAGGGTGCATGAAAATTGTAGTGGTTCAACAAAATTTCATTTAGATCCATACATTTATTGGTCAAATTGAAATTTATTGGTTAAGTTGGTAAATTTTCCAAATTTTTTAACTGAAAGTTTTGTTTCTTTTAGATTATTTTTAAAATCAATTTAATTTGATTTTGATTATAAACTTTTATGCAATTTATCGATTATGGTGCTATTAGCTACATTTCCTTTAATTTTTTTATTTCTGGTGGTTATTTTTTGCGTTCCCCGATTGTCATATTTTATGATGGGATCACCAACAACGTTATTTTAAGATGAATCGTAACGGAAACCGATTTCCGGAGGTTAATTCGTTTTTAGTTAGTTTCGTGGATCGTTTTCGACGATTTCGATTTTAAGCCAGCCTTGACTTTTAGGGAATTTTTTCCATTAGCGGAAGACGCAATTGCGCGGTAAAACACACCGTGTCGAAAGTTAATCGGCGAAGAGCGAACCCGATATTTTCAATTAATTACGTTTCTAACGAGAAAAACGGCCAAGAATAGAGCCAAAAAAGACAATTAACCATCTGATCGTCTATCAGTCGAGGGTTATCGGTCCGTAAACTGAGGATTACGCGGAAAAAGAACCGCGCATGGCGGGCGATATCTATTAACTTTCGATCGATCGGCGGAATTTTATTGGAAATGCGATCGTTGGACGGTGACTAGACTGATTTGCAGACGTCAGATGCAATTTGTGATAGCAAAAACTATATTCCCACAGTCGGTAAAGAAGGAACGATGAATGAGCAAATTCACGGGTGACGAGCTATCTACTCATCAATGTTTGACCGTAGATTGCAAACAGCTTCCTAGCTTTTGTTGTTCACCCTTTTTGATTCACATCTATTTTCTTTTCTTTTGTTGGACTTTCTCAATCGTAATATGTACTCTCTGTACTCAAAAACTCAAAAACGTGAAAAGCTACAGAAGTTTTCATAGCCATTTTGTAGCAGTGGCGGCTCGTAGTAAATTTGAAAGCTAGTGCACAAAACTAGGGGCAATTAGTGAAATTTTTTTTGAGATCACGCCTTTTCATAATTTTGCTCATTTTTTAGTTTTTGAACCAATTTTCATGTTTTGATCAATTTTCATGATTTTGCTCATTTTTTAGTTTTTAAACCAATTTTCATGATTTTTATCAATTTTTATGATTTTGCTCATTTTTTAGTTTTTGAACCAATTTTCGTGATTTTGATCAATTTTTAATTTTTTAGATTTTGTTCATTTTCATTTTTTTAGTTTTTGAACCAATTTTCATGATTTTGATCAATTTTCATGATTTTGCTCATTTTTTAGTTTTTAAACCAATTTTCATGATTTTGATTAATTTTCATGATTTTGCTAATTTTTTAGTTTTTGAACCAATTTTCATGATTTTGATCAATTTTCATAATTTTGCTCATTTTTTAGTTTTTAACCCAATTTTCATGTTTTGATCAATTTTCATAATTTTGCTCATTTTTTAGTTTTTAACCCAATTTTCATGATTTTGCTAATTTTTTAGTTTATAAACCAATTTTCATGATTTTCAATTTTTTTGAAAAGTGAAAAATTGAAAAAGGGTATTTTTTGTGCTTATTTCACCTAATTTAAGGTTCTTTTGCATAAATATGCCCTTTGCTGTGCATTGGAACCCTTATAAAGCAAAATAAAAATTTGCTAAAATTGCACTTTTGACAAAAATTGAATTTTTTTTGTTTAAATTCGCAGAAAATTCGTTCTTACGCCATTCGAAAAAGCATACAAAATACTACAAGGACGAAACTGACAGTTGCAATGGATTCCCTGATCCCGAATTAGTCGAAAACGAGTACCATCAACCCTATGCTATTTCGATCCAAAATGGCGGAAATTGCAAATGGCCTCCACAAGCGTCATTTTGACATTTTCGTAAAAAATCAAGTTTGTACTCGTTTTCTACTAAATCGAGGATGGGGAATTCAGTGGTGACGTTGATTTTTGCGTAACTCTCCCCCAAACCCAGATTTTTACGAAAGTTAAGTTTCCCGAACTGAGTAACATATACGGACAAACTGACTGCAGAAATGGATTCCTTGACCCCGAATTAGTCGAAAACGAGTACCATCAATCCTAACCTAGATCAATCCAAAATGGCCCCCATTTAGATTTTTTTGATTGAATTTTTGGACGTGAACGAGGAAAACGACAGTTTTATCATTCAATTTTTTTGAAAAATTTTAAAGTGCTTTTTTTGTGCTTATTTCACCTAATTTAAGGTTCTTTTGTATAAATATGCCCTTTGCTGTGCATTGGAACCCTTATAGAGCAAAATAAAAAATTGCCAAAATTGCACTTTTGACAAGCATTTTTTTACTTTTTGAAAAATCGTAGCTCTTTTATTTAAATTCGCAGGAAATTCGTTCCTACGCCATTCGAAAAAGCATAAAAAATACTACAAAATGGGTTAAAAATGGCCTCTGTAGCTCCTCATGTTACCGAGATATTGAACTTCAAAGAGTACCGAAAAAAATTTTTTGAGACCACGCTCAAACTTCCTACAATTTTAAAATATGTAATTGCTTTCAAATATTGCACACTAACGGTAGGAAATACTGGAGGCATTTTAAAAAATCACGAAGAAAAATAACACGCGACTGATAAGAAAAAACCCCGTGTGCACAATCTAATTGTGCACACGGGCCAGCTTAAAACATCGACTGACTCTAGACAGTCGCGGGGTACAGAGGGGGCGGACGGCGGAAGTTCGACCAATCAGATTTACTATACCCATGAGCTGCGCACTTGATTTTACGACGGCACACGGTGCACGGTGGCGGCGGTGATCCGTAATTCGTCCAGATTTCGTTTATTTATTATTAAAAGCTTATTTGTTTCCAATATTAATAATACTTGGTATTAATAGAAAATTATTTCAATCATTATAAAATTTATAATGAAAACAGGCATTTTTGGACTCAAAATTTGGGAGTGCAAGTGCACATGTGCACTTAGTGAGGAGCCGCCCCTGCTCTGTACTATATCTCAAAAACGTGAAAAGCTACAGAAGTTCTCATAGCCATTTTGTAGTGTTTTTTGACGATGATGTTTCTCTGCCCTAACTGACAAATTCTCTAGATGTTCAACATAAATTTCAAACTGTTATCGTCAGTCCACATGCGGAAATACCAATACAGTGGACTTACTCAAACTATACGAAGTTAGAATAACTGCAATTTTCAATAAGCCGAAGATCAATCGACCGTCAACATATCGAAACGATTTCTATCGATTCTACGAAGTTCGGGGCTGCACACTAAATTTTGNNACAGCACGACCTCATAANCNNGNTAGACNCTTNANNGACATGTCAAAANANCNGNTCNNGNANCNAGATACGACGTCAGGCNGGGCAGGAATGCNTGTTAAANCTNAGGACAATGAATATTTTTTTGTGGNCCCACACCGCANCTCATGGGGTCANCNATAACNTNCGANCATTNGCCNNTACCCAACANCACCCCNNGAAGTGTTNGTNGAACCCNAANNTAAAAGAAGNTAGANANACNTAAACANCGTCGCCNGGTCANCGTTACGANAANCACATCNTNGCGNCTCCCCAAANTCATACTNNACCATCNTCNTGCNNGTANTGGGGCAGNTNATNCNGGCNGCNACNTCANGTAGCTGAAGGTANTNTTGCGTTGGATGNTGGCGGGNNGGCAATAAGNNAANCCCCGTGCGCATTTCGNNNNCAGGGANTNTGTCTTTTCGCTGTNCTTGCCNAACNNCAAGCAAGATCNNCCNGGGNAGCCNNTCGCACCACGCACTTTTCCAACCATTTTCCACCAATTTTCTGTACATAAAAAGTCAGTGTCACTCACGCTTCAACTATCCGCCGCGGCCATTTTGATTTACTACTATGGCGTTACGTCAGTACGTCAGCTGACCAATGGCGTTTGTGCACGGCCACCTTGATTGCTATTGACTTTATCGGAAATCTGTCAGTGTGTGTTTTCTCGCTTGCACGGTGGAATTATGTCAAAGAGAGAAACAAATGTATTAAATTTGGATCAAAATAATAAGTAGTTTGATATGGAAACCACCAAAGCAAAATTGGATGACCAAAGATAATTGGATTTTATTTGTCATATTTAAACATTATATTCAATATCAGCGCGCGCGCCAGGCAAACTTGGGAATCCGGAAACGATCGTGTCCTTCCGTCCATCATCGCATTCTGGCCACGCCTCCATTTTCCAAGACGCTCGCTTATTTTTAATTTTGTATCCTGGCGCGACGAGAACAAACTTCACTCGTTTTGTTCCGGTCACTTTGACAGCTAATAACGTCAAAACCCAGTCCAATTTCACTAGACTTAATGGTACTCATTTTCGACTAATTTGGGGACGGGGAATCCATTCCAGCTGTCAAAATGACAGTAACTGTCACTCAATTTGAGACATGCGATTTCCGGGTTATTTGTGGAGATATCAAAAAAGTGATTTCACCAATGGACATTTTTTTGGGCGCCCAAAATTAGTCAAAAACCACCCTTCACTCGTTTTGTTTTGATAAAAAACGCTTGAGATGCATTATTGTTAATCTGTCACTTTGACAGCTAATAACGTCAAAACCAGTCCGATTTCACTAGGGTTGATGGTACTCATTTTCGACTAATTTGGGGACGGGGAATCCATTCCAGCTGTCAAAATGACAGTAACTGTCACTCAATTCGAGACACTGGCGATTTCCGGGTTATTTGTGGAGATATCAAAAAAGTGATTTCACCAATGGATTGGGCGCCCCAAAATTAGTCAAAAACCACCCTTCACTCGTTTTGTTTTGATAAAAAACGCTTGAGATGCATTATTGTTAATCTGTCACTTTGACAGCTAATAACGTCAAAACCAGTCCGATTTCACTAGACTTAATGGTACTCATTTTCGACTAATTTGGGGACGGGGAATCCATTCCAGCTGTCAAAATGACAGTAACTGTCACTCAATTCGAGACAGGCGATTTCCGGGTTATTTGTGGAGATATCAAAAAAGTGATTTCACCAATGGATTGGGCGCCCCAAAATTAGTCAAAAACCACCCTTCACTCGTTTTGTTTTGATAAAAAACGCTTGAGATGCATTATTGTTAATCTGTCACTTTGACAGCTAATAACGTCAAAACCAGTCCAATTTCACTAGACTTAATGGTACTCATTTTCGACTAATTTGGGGACGGGGAATCCATTCCAGCTGTCAAAATGACAGTAACTGTCACTCAATTCGAGACATGCGATTTCCGGGTTATTTGTGGAGATATCAAAAAAGTGATTTCACCAATGGATTGGGCGCCCCAAAATTAGTCAAAAACCACCCTTCACTCGTTTTGTTTTGATAAAAAACGCTTGAGATGCATTATTGTTAATCTGTCACTTTGACAGCTAATAACGTCAAAACCAGTCCGATTTCACTAGGGTTGATGGTGTACTCATTTTCGACTAATTTGGGGACGGGGAATCCATTCCAGCTGTCAAAATGACAGTAGCTGTCACTTAGTTCGAGATCGGCCAAACTTCTAATACAGTTTCAGGTAATATTAGAAAGATACAAGTTGCTTAATACATAAATTTCATCAAATGCCATTATTTTGCAGAATTAGCAGAATTAGCCCTTATAAATTTTGCCGTATCTTCTCTGACTATAAGGTTAGAAACAGATGGTGCTACTGTTAAATACTTTTCCATCAGATAGTAGGTTAAATTACTATTTTAATTGTATTATTTACACATTATGAAATATACAAATAAAATCTTTAAAAAGTATACTCAAGTTTCTTTTTTATCTAAGAAGTCTAGTTTTCTTCATAAACAATCATAAAATTAGATAATTTCTTTAACTGAAGTACCTACCTGCTCTTACAATAAATTGAACTGAAATTGAAAAAACATGTTAAATAAATCACACACAACAAAACCAAATTAATATGTATTTAATGCTGGGTAAATTTACAAAAGGAAATAAATAAGCAATCTATATCACAAAACCAAGAAGCAAGTTCTTAAAACACCAACAATTCTGTTATAAGTTAAAACACTGCTTTAGGATTTAATAGTCCCCAGGATACACACATTACCTTTCCTTTCTTGCAAATTTTATGGAATAATTCTTGAAACGTTGGTATTGGGCTGTTAATGACTCGTTTGAATGCACCTATCTGTGATGTTCTTTCCAGATAATTTAAATTGAATGTGGTTGTTGTTCCCAAGCCAAAGTTTGATTGGACCTTTCCGCCTTTGTTTACCACCAAATGTTGCAAGTTTTCCAGTTTGGTGAAGAAAAATCTTAAATTCTACGAAGGTCTCGCAATAACAACACTAATTAATAAACTTAAACAACCCTAAATTAAGTTTTTATTTCTTCTGTTTGTAGTTTTTGGTGTTTTTCAACTTTTTAAAATTCCTAACCTCAAAATGTTTAGCCGACTGTCAGTTGGGACTGTGCCCTATGTTGCCACATCTTCCACGCGCAGATGTGAACCTGGTGTATTGTTGGTTGCAGTAATAAACGGTCCGATGAATTATACAGATTTCCATGTGCAAAACATGTGAGATTCTTAGAATGTTTTTGTTTCAAAACAATATAGTTTTCTCATTTTCATTTATAATTGCTTAATGAAAGATACATATTGTGAGGTTTAAAGGAGGAATTTGTCAATACGGCAACATCCAAACAGGTGATTAAAAAGATAGATAGCCTAGCTTGTAATAAACGACGTGCGTAAATTTCAATATGGCGGAGCACTTGAGGGAAAAAAAATGAACCATATTAGTTTTTTTTTACAATTTCTAAAAGTTTATTATTTTATAAGTAACTATTAAGGATTTATGCATATCGTTACATTATATCGGCATTTAGTTAACACCTCTGCGATCAGAGTGGTCGCCTTGGGCACCGACTCATTTACGATTTAGAAAGGCGGATAATTTCAAACTGTACGTCGTCATAAACCGAGTAACGAATAACCTTTTCCTGTTGGAAGAAATAAATTTCATCATCACTACTAGAGTAGTTAAATTTTTTAATTCAATTTACCTGCAAATAATTTTCCGCCCTCTCCAATACCGCCGCAACAGACTCGTTAAGTTAGTGCAGGTACAAATCCTTCGTTCTTTTCACTTTCAACCGGGCAAAAATAATCACTAATTACCCGGTATCGAGATTGGAGTTCTCAGTAACCTGCATCTGCAAAGAATCTGGTTCATTATACGTAATTAAATTGATTTTAATAAGACACTTTTATTACACGACCGGCAGCAATAATCGAGCATAATTACGATAATAGTTACAAAACAGCGGTCTCTTGTGCTTATCTGCCATATTTAGAAGTCGGCCGAATAAAGGCCTTCTTCAACTTTCACAAATTCATTCACGTCGACCCCAAGTCGCGTTCTAAGGTCGTAAGTGTGTGTGTGTGTGCAAACGGGCGCTTCAATCTTTCGAAGGCACCTGCTGTTTGCTTTATTGCCACTCTAATTATGAGACTTTGTGGATGATTTCTGACCAGTTTTTGTATGAGTAGCACAACTCTCAGTTTTTGGCTTTTTCAATGGTGGGTAGATACTGATAAATTGAGTCATTAGGAGATTGTCATTAATAATTAAGCGTACCTTTCTTGTAATTTCCGTAACCACCACGCACTTTTCCAACCATTTTCCACCAATTTTCTGTACGTAAAAAGTCCGTGTCACTTTAACTATCCGCCGCGGCCATTTTGATTTACTACCGATGGCGTCTACGTCAGCTGACCAATGGCGTTTGTGCACGGCCACCTTGATGGCTATTGACTTATTGGAAACTGACAGATTGTATTGTTTACGTTATGATTCAAAAGTCACGTGACCTCTATCTGATTTTATAATCATGATGTCATGTGATTTTTAGATCAGAAATCAGTTTTTATTACAAGTTTTAATTTTTTTTTTAAATATATTTGATGATATTACCTGAAATTAAATGACACTTTACTTTCTTCCTCTACAACCATCATCAATTATTATTCTTATTGGCGCTATTTTTTCAGATTACATAGATGTAACAATATAGTAATACAGTCTTGCAATTTTGCGAAAGTAATACAGAATATTTTATTATAAAAGCGTCTTGAAAATATAATCTCTCCAGGTCACATGACATTGGTTCACGTGATATTATTGCCATTTACAACAGAATGACCATGTGACGCACTGTCAAATGATGATACAGAGCATTTAACTTGTAAATTGTCTGAGACGTCGAATTTAAGCTGTCAAAGTTTAAAATGAAAAATATTGAGTTTTGAAATTATTAAATCAGTCACGTGACCTCAAGTGATGCAGTTTTGAACTTGAAAAGGTTTCAGAACGGCAAATTTAAGATGTCAAAATTCATGTGACCCTAAAAAAAATAATTAGCAACTGTCAAAGTTCAAAGACAATTGACATATGAATGCACCCGGTGCAATAATATGCATAGGCGTTTTCACAATCCCATCCCTAATTCAAGACACTTTTTGTAAAAATATTTCAACAAGCTCCGTGACGTCATTTGACAGAACGTCACATGTTCTCTGGTTGAAAAATGCCAATAATGTCACGTGGAGACGTTGATTTGTTACTTTTAAAACCAAACACACTCCTACATTTGATAAATATCAGCCAATTTAGAGATGTTCCTACAAGAAAATTAAACTTATTGTAGGAAAACAGCCACGTACATTGTTAAATTAACCCAACTAGGAATGTTGCAATATTTCCTGAGATTCTATCAGTTCATGAACGAAACCGTTCCTATTCACCATCCTGTTATCTGCGGTGGCAGTAGGGACGTGCAGGCACTCAGCATCGTTTCCTTCGTCGACAGTTCATCGCAGGTGCATCAAAACATTTCTACGGGAATCTTTGACGTCATATACGTGAGAATCTATTAAGAATTTTCCTTCGAATAGAAAACTGTATCTGTGGCAAATATACCAGCCGCTGAAAGTAAAACGTAACATATACGAGACGTACTTGGTTAGGCGACATTGAAACGCCGTATAAGGAAATGCATGAGTATGGCCTTATGTATAAAAAAATGAGAACACATGATCGTTTCGTCTGTCATACTGTTACTAGAGGTTAAGTTTTATTTTGCTAAAAAATTACTCAAAAGGAGCTGTACCTGATTTTTCTCAAGTTACACTTATTAGTGCGTGAAATGCAAATCAGACGTTGCTAGCGTAATTGCTTTGTCTGTACACCACAACTAGTACATAAAATCTACCAATAATCAACAATTAGTGAGCTTTCGTGTAATTGCATTGCGAAGGCTTCGTGGGCATTAGCAATAAACGTAAAAAATGAATGGATTATACTGAAGCTGAATGCAGTTTCGAATTGAAGACGGAAAACATGGAAATATCCGCGTGCACACCCACGGTTTTTGTGTGCCAATAAAATTACGCTAATTTCTGGTTTGGCTTTCGAGAATTAAGTAGATTCGAATGAGTCATATAATCCTCTTAAATTTACCAAAACGAGGGATAAATTTCTGTTATGGTAGAAAACTTGTTTTGTTACTAATACGGGATGAATCATTCAGGTTGTTGCAACAATCTTTTCTAACAATCAAATTACTGTAACATCAAGACAATGAAAGTGCAAATTCGACTCTTCTTGTAATATAAGTATTATTAGACAATAATGCACCTCTCAATTTGGGTGAAATTATGTGATTACGGTATGACAACACCTACTTGTCAAGAAAATTATGTTGGCATCAATATTTATTGATTTTACTGTTAAAAAAGTGGGTGTAGTTGTAGGAAATTTGCGAAAAACGGAATTTTATGACAGTTACCATAGTTGTAATGTGGGTCAAATTGCCTTTAAAGGTGGAATCTTAAAAATTATTTCACATTTATGACAGGACGATTTAACATTAACAATGTGTTGAAAATGTCATCAAACAAGTCAATAAAAATACATTTTTCTCACCTAATTGACTGTTGATGTCTCTTGACTAGTTTGGATGAATCAGAGTAGTGTTCGTAGTTTGTGATTGGTCAAAAAAAGCAGCAAGCTGGAAGCTGCTTTTTTTGACCAATCACAAACTTTTTCTCTAACTTTACGACTTTGCTCTGCCACATTTTGATACTTGTTCGTGTAGATTGGTTTTTGCTTGTTAATTTTTATGATCCTTAATATTTTTATAGACAATTCCTATTGACCGAAATGCTTTTGGAAATTTAAAAGAATATTTTTCAAAATTTGTGTCAAACACACTTCAATCAAACTAATGGGACATCATCAAGCGCCATCATACCTGAAATAAGATGATTTTGCAAGACAAAATAACTGGTCGCTTATATCTGTATGCATGATGGTTTTTATAACACCTTTACCGGTCGTAGAGGAGTACTGCCTACGTTGGTCCCACTGACGTCAGGTACTGCTTTTAGAAGCGACCGGTAGGCGCGCTAACCAACTTTGGCATATTATCTCTCGAGAGAACAGTTAGATCAGAAACCATTGGAACATTTATTCAACGCCTCTGTCTGGGGCAAACCAAAAATTTAATTGGTCAAATACACGTCTAACTGTACATTGACTAGGACAGACAAACGCGTATTTTTGGTATTGCATGCATGAGAACGTCCGTAATGGACGGGAACGTCAATAATGCAATCGAAGAGATAATGCATCGGCGTCTTCCGGACTTATACAGTCTCGAGATTCTAGATTCTAGTATTATGTGATCTACAATTGTGTATTTGTAGTAAGAATGGCAAGCAGTTTTGTAATAAAACCGCATGATTGTCTTAGATTCTACTTCTCTACCAGTTGAAGTTAACTCCAAACTTGAGGACAAAAAAATTTTTTTTGTTTAAATGTAAAAAAAAATTGACACTGCTTTTCTCCCTGACTGTACCAAATTTTTTAGTGTTTTTTTAAGTTATCGGATAGAAAATTTTATGAGGATTTCAAAAATGTGCTTAAAACAATCATTTTCTTACTCCAAATGGGTTTTACAGCCGATTTTGTCCCTGACTGTTCTTATAAACTGTGTTTCTGACAGTTCAAATTTTGACACCACTTTTCTCCCCAACTGTACTAAATTTTGTAATGTTTTTTTAAGTTATCGGATAGGAAATTTGATGAGGAGTTCAAAAATGTGCTTAAAACAATCATTTTCTTACTCCAAATGGGTTTTACAGCCGATTTTGTCCCTGACTGTTCTTATAAACTGTGTTTCTGACAGTTCAAATTTTGACACCACTTTTCTCCCCGACTGTACTAAATTTTGTAATGTTTTTTTAAGTTATCGGATAGGAAATTTTATGAGGATTTCAAAAATGTGCTTAAAACAATCATTTTCTTACTCCAAATGGGTTTTACAGGCGATTTTGTTCCTGACTGTCCTTTAAACTGTGTTCAAATTTTAGACCACAATTTCAACTGATTTCAATATTTGTTGCACCAGTCCAGTTTTTCCTAAATAACTCGAAAATGGTGAAAGTTACGAATTTGTTGCTTTACACGGTTAATTTGAATGGTTCAACCTCCGTGAACTCCCAAAAATAACCGAGTTACAGGGTGCTCAAATTTCAAACCACCGTATCAACTAATTTGAAAATTTGTTGCATTTAACCAGTTTTTGCTAAATAACTTAGAAACGGTGAAAGTTACGAAAAACTTGAAAGAGAGCAAAAAGGTTCGTAAAGAACTGCTGAACTCATTCGTTGAAGTTTCACAGTCTGTCAGTGCGGCTACTATACAGAGGGTGCATGAAAATTGTAGTGGTTCAACAAAATTTCATTTAGATCCATACATTTATTGGTCAAATTGAAATTTATTGGTTAAGTTGGTAAATTTTCCAAATTTTTTAACTGAAAGTTTTGTTTTTTTTAGATTATTTTTAAAATCAATTTAATTTGATTTTGATTATAAACTTTTATGCAATTTATCGATTATGGTGCTATTAGCTACATTTCCTTTAATTTTTTTATTTCTGGTGGTTATTTTTTGCGTTCCCCGATAGTCATATTTTATGATGGGATCACCAACAACGTTATTTTAAGATGAATCGTAACGGAAACCGATTTCCGGAGGTTAATTCGTTTTTAGTTAGTTTCGTGGATCGTTTTCGACGATTTCGATTTTAAGCCAGCCTTGACTTTTAGCGGAAGACGCAATTGCGCGGTAAAACACACCGTGTCGAAAGTTAATCGGCGAAGAGCGAACCCGATATTTTCAATTAATTACGTTTCTAACGAGAAAAACGGCCAAGAATAGAGCCAAAAAAGACAATTAACCATCTGATCGTCTATCAGTCGAGGGTTATCGGTCCGTAAACTGAGGATTACGCGGAAAAAGAACCGCGCATGGCGGGCGATATCTATTAACTTTCGATCGATCGGCGGAATTTTATTGGAAATGCGATCGTTGGACGGTGACTAGACTGATTTGCAGACGTCAGATGCAATTTGTGATAGCAAAAACTATATTCCCACAGTCGGTAAAGAAGGAACGATGAATGAGCAAATTCACGGGTGACGAGCTATCTACTCATCAATGTTTGACCGTAGATTGCAAACAGCTTCCTAGCTTTTGTTGTTCACCCTTTTTGATTCACATCTATTTTCTTTTCTTTTGTTGGACTTTCTCAATCGTAATATGTAGGACTCTCTGTATTTTGTAGTGTTTTTTGATGATGATGTTTCTCTGCCCTAACTGACAAATTCTCTCGATGTTCAACATAAATTTCAAACTGTTATCGTCAGTCCACATGCGGAAATCCCAATACAGTGGACTTACTCAAACTATACGAAGTTAGAATAACTGCAATTTTCAATAAGCCGAAGATCAATCGACCGTCAACATATCGAAACGATTTCTATCGATTCTACGAAGTTCGGGGCTGCACACTAAACTGCAAACGTTTTAACCATGAAATCGACGGCTCATTTGCAACTTCTCATTGTTGCCAAAATGTCCGAATCAAAACCAATTAACAGTGAAATTTTGTCTTTTTTATCTGTTGGTTAAAAGCACCGCTTAGGATTCCCTGTTAATCACGGTTTTAGCAAATCCGTAGCCAATGGCCTGTTTAATTGCCTAAAGGCGGAAAAAACACGATCTTGACATTGACTTCTTCAGTTTGACCGTCAATATGGCCGCGGCTTAATTGCAAGGAAGATTTCGGTCATAAATCAGTCGAAATGCCCAGGCGATATTGATGGTTTAGCTCTTCAAAGTGGAAGGTTAAAGAAAAGTTTTTTTTTACTATTTCCTGCTTTATTACCGGATGTTTATTAACAAATTTGGTTTGATTATTTGCAGGTTTTAACTTGAAACGGACTGGAAGTTAGTGATCTTCAAAAGTGTTGGTGTGCATGCGTGAGTCCTAAACTACTGAAGGTGAGTTAGTTATCAGAGCAAATTGGAAAAATGTATTAACTGATTTTTGGAAATGCCATATAGTGTTGAGGAGAAGGTTTAAGTAAGTGGCAACGTTGCTTGTCAACTGTCGGTCAAGTCAACTGTCACTTTTATGTCAGTAGTTTCATTATCGTCGTTTTACAATATTTTAAGGAGTATTTTGATTTAACTTGTTTTTAACTGGGATACTATGTGTGAGACTAGATAATGTTTGTGTGTTTCGGTAGTCAGTTTTGAAGTACATTTTACAACTATCAAGGGGCCCAGTGAAACATTCTGAAGGAACTAGAGTTTGTGGAACAGAAAAGGATGCTTTTTCTAATAGAAAACACTGTCACAATGAAACAGCCCATATATTTACTTACTCCCAAGAAGAGTTTTTACAAGAACACTACAAAAACCAAGTTTATTCAAGCCAGTGGTTCTCAAAGAAACATGGATATAGAGTAAAGGTGTATTTAGCAGAAGCTGACAAGGTGATTTACCTAATACTATAAAAAGGACTCTGGTAGAGGTATTAATGAGCTGCTAATACTAAATAGCTTATGTTTCAGGTACCTTTATTTGCCTAATCTGAAGTTTGCTTATCATGCTTTGAAAGGGTCCAAATTTAAAAAGTCCCATTATCAATTGCTCTAAAAGACTCTAAACAAAAGGTGTTTGAAGCTATGGTTATAATGGTGTTGTCAAAATCAATATGCAGAGTGTTGAAAAAACAAATTTCTAATAAGTTTCAGGTAATATTAGAAAGATACAAGTTACTTAATACATAAATTTGATCAAATGCCATTATTTTGCAGAATTAGCCCTTATAAATTTTGCAGTATCTTCTCTGACTATAAGGCTAGAAACAGATGGTGCTACTGTTAAATAATTTTACATCAGATAGTAGGTTAAATTACTATTTTAATTGTATGAAATATACAAATAAAATCTTTAAAAAGTACACTCAAGTTTCTTTTTTATCTAAGAAGTCTAGTTTTCTTCATAAACAATCATAAAATTAGATAATTTCTTTAACTGAGGTACCTACCTGCTCTTACAATAAATTGAACTGAAATTGAAAAAACATGTTTAATAAATCACACAACAAAACTAAATTGATATGTATTTAATGCTGGGTAAATTTACAAAAGGAAATAAATAAGCAATCTATATCACAAAACCAAGAAGCAAGTTCTTAAAACACCAACAATTCTGTTATAAGTTAAAACACTGCTTTAGGATTTAATAGTCCCCAGGATACACACATTGTCTTCCTTTCTTGCAAATTTTATGGAATAATTCTTGAAATGTTGGTATTGGGCTGTTAATGACTCGTTTGAATGCACCTATCTGTGATGTTCTTCAAGGCAAAGTTTGATTGGAACTTTCCGCCTTTTTTCACAACCAAATGTTGCAAGTTTTCCAGTTTGGTGAAGAAAAATCTTAAATTCTACGAAGGTCTCGCAATAACAACACTAATTAATAAACTTAAACAACCCTAAATTAAGTTTTTATATCTTCTGTTTGTAGTTTTTGGTGTTTTTCAACTTTTTCAAATTCCTAACCTCAAAATGTTTAGCCGACTGTCAGTTGGGACTATGCTCTATGTTGCCACATCTTCCACGAGCAGATGTGAACCTGGTGTATTGTGGGTTGCAGTAATAAAGTTTCCGATGAATTATACAGATTTCGAAAAAAAAAAGCATTTATTGCATGCAAAACATGTAAGATTCTTAGAATTTTTTTTTTTTCAAAACAATATAGTTTTCTCATTTTCATTTATAATTGCTTAATGAAAGATACATATTGTGAGGTTTAAAGGAGGAATTTGTCAATACGGCAACGTCCAAACAGATGGATAGCCTAGCTTGTAATAAACGACGTGCGTAAATTTCAATATGGCGGAGCACTTGATGACGTAACCGCCACGGGAAAAAAAATGAACCATAAGTGACATGTGTCAGTGTGTAAAAACGGATGTGACGTCATTTGACAATTGGTCACAAGGTTTCGATCAGACTGCTTGATAAAGTGATGGACATGACCAACTTTTGTTATATTAAAGTTTCAAATATTGGGAACTTGTAAAATATCAAGACACAACTTTGAATCTCTCGAACAAAAATACAGAAAAGGAAACATTTTGATAGAGACGAGTGACGATTTGTAGTAATCGAGACTACTCAAGCAGCACCGGATCCAAAACGCCTTTTTGTTTTTTCCCAAACGAGTGGTTAACCACGTCGCCGAAGAATCTGTGCACAACAAAATAGTGGGTAACCGAGTATGATGGCTAATTTCCACCGATTTTATAGTTTTAAACGCTATCGGCGTGGATTCTGAATTGCGCCCTGTGGCTTGATATAATAGGCTAATTCCACTTCCTTCTTCCTAAAACGTCCTGAACGGGGTTATTAGAACGGTAAATTAAATTTCCGCGATCTATTGCCTTTTATTAACCGGATCACATTATAATAAAACTAGCGTTAAACGAGCCTAAGGGAAAACTTTGATTTTCAATTTTCTTTGTAACAATCATGAAATGAATCAATTTTGTGAGTAGGTAATCAAGAAGAAATTGATCTAGAATGTTTTGATTGATTTTACTGCTGAATGTATATTATGTTATTTATAAAACTGGTTAAAAGCCGCGAGGATACAATATATCTGGCTTTTCTGAGTAATTTTATTCGAATTGAATAAATATCTAGCCGGTGCACGTGCACGATATTTCCTTATAATTAAACTCGACCAGGCATTGCTCAATAATGAGACGACTGCATGTTCGAGAAATCAACACAGTCCGGTTATGTCGTTCTAGCGTTTTATCTTGTTGATATACCAAATTGCTGGGAACAGAAAATCCTGTTTGATTCACATTTTTAAAATTTTTCAAGTCAGTTTTTTTGCTCGGCTTTTGAAATTCACTCACGTCTAGTTCCAAAGGTTTTCATTGATATTTCGCGGTTGCCAGCTTGAGCGTTCCACATTCCCGGTGATTTAAAAAGTTTTCTTACCTTTAAGACAGACATTGTAAAGTTCGGGTATTTTTAAAAAACTAATTTTGTTTTTTGCTATCCATAGATGAAGTAATCGCCCCAGTATTGCTCCGTATCAGTGCAAGAAAGTTGTTTTGTCTATCAATACCTTTTTTACGAGAGCATTTGGCAACATGGCATCAGTTAGCAAAAGACAGAAACATATTAATTGACAATTGACATTGACAGTGCTTCAGTTGTTACCGATTTGACATGACTCACCAGAGTGAGGTTAAGCCGGTAAAAAGCTAAATATAAACAAGAACAGAGCGGTAAAATTAAATCACTGTGGATTTTACTTTATTTGAATAGTGCAGGTTGGTGTTGGTAGTGATTCTGGACTGTGTGTGTGTTATTTTCTTGATGGTGGGCAAAATAAGGTAAGCAGCAACCAACTTTCCGTATGTCACATGAAACATCTATTAGTCCCAAAATCAGTCGCTGTTTGCCTTCACTGTACTGTTTAGACATTAACAAAAAATATGAAAAACACAAATACAACGCACAAAAAGGTCTGGTGAACAATAGCTAACTACGAATTTTAACACAAGACACAAATGAGAGATGCTTTGTCCGCTGTTGCCAACTTTCTTATTGGAACTTGAAATTGAAAGTTTGTTTTCACTTTATTTACAAGAAACATTGAAATTTTCATTACAAACTAGAACTTTAACTACTAGTGTTTAATGTTTAGTAAAAACATTTGAAATTGAAATTTTAAGAACAGGACAGCAGTTGTTTGAGTATTATATCTAAGTGATCAGTCACTTGGTTAGCATAGATTCACATATTCTCATATTCATTCTTTTTTCGAAACACTTCTACAATTTTTAAGAATGATGTAATGATTTCAGACTACGCATGCGATTTGGCAACAGGGCAGACGAACTTTACAAATCACCTGATTTGCATTTTTTCTTTTTTATCTGTACTATATAGGACGTAACCTAATCGAAAAAAAATTGACTCAAAATTCGTGGTTAGCTATTGTTCACAAGACCCTACACAAAATAATAACCTAATCGATAAATTTAAGTTGCAACGGGAAAACTGTCAACAAACGCCACAATTATGAATTTTTAAATGGCGTTGCAGACGGGACAGCGGCAATGCCGAATTTTCCCGAGTTTTAACGATTAGTTAAAGAACATACGTTAATGACGTCAAAATTCCGTCTCGATCAGTTTACAGCTAATAGACAAGGAACGACAATTATTACGTCACTGTCGCTAGCCCTGGAATAGACTTTAGAATCCCATGTGACGTAGAAAATGCTAGTTGTCTGTCTTCTGCTTATAGGAAACTGAGCGAAACAAAATATGTATGGACGTATGTCTTATATGAATTTTTACCAAATGTCAAAGTGTCAACTGTCATTCACTAAATCCTAATGTCGTAGCAGGTTGCTATATTTACTTTAAAATACAGTGTATGTTTGTTTTTAACTGATTTGAATAAAACCCAGACTAAAAAAATATTTTTGCGATTTCTCACTTTTTAAAAATCGCTAAGAAAAGCTAACCTAAATAGATTCACTAGAAAATACCTGGCAAATTACTCCCAGCGCAATTAAAGAAAAAATCTTTTTAATGGGTCTGTGCAACCATTTACCGTTAATAAATAATTGTGAAAGCAAAACAACGTTTGTGTGTCTGGCTTTTAATTACGCCAAAAGACTTTGTCGTTTTGTTACCGTTTTGCTATTAAAAGCCAAGCACGACCGCTCGCTTAAATCGACAGAACCAAATGGGTGCTGCAGTTATTAGGGCGATTCAGAAAATCTCCATATTTTGATAAGCAATTTAGATAAGTGAGTGCGACCTAAAACGAGTGCGAAGCACCCAAATAATAATTAGACAATAAAATCAAAAGGAGACTGATTTAAATAATTTTCAACTAAACCAAGTGAATCACCATAATTTAGCCATTCAAGATGGCTACTTTTAAATATACCGTGAAATTGCAAATATAGTCTGTTCAGCGAAAAAAAATTGTAATTTGTTTTAGATACAAGAAAAATGAAATTACAATCTACATTTTGACGTTTGAACGAACCTCCTAGCTGTCATAGGGACCAAGTTAGAAGCTGTCAATGACATTTTCAATCTTGAAAGAAAATTGTATTAAAAGAAAGCCAAAATTACGAGCTATATTTTGACGTTTGTACAAACTTGTCAAATAAGGCCACTTAAAAAAAAAACAGAAGAAAAGTGACAGTTTTGCAACTTTTTGACTGGGAAAATTGAGTTGACGGATGTGGCAACATTTAGTTAGTATAAAAAATATTTGCAATGAATAACGAAGCCGTTATTTTGATGGCGGGGGGATGGCGCAGAAAATTTGCAATGAATAACGTAGGCGGCATAGCAAAAGCACCCGGCAACACCGCCCACATTTGTGACAGATGACAAAACGACAGTTCTTAATGTCAAAAGCGTCAACAGTGTAAACTACCGGGATCAAGAGATGTAAACAAACATCAGTGAGGTTAAGGTTATAAGCTGCTGGTTAAATACATTGTAAAAACTGTGAAAAAGGCAAAATCGGGGAAAAACTTGAACACCAAATAATGCGTGCAGACCTGGGAGAGGAAGCAAGTGAACAGATGTCCAGAGTAGGTCAACAAAAGGCTCGAGTGTCAACACAATGTCCAAAAGATTTCCTGAGTGAAAGAAGAAAAACTGGGTTTAAGAAGGGGGCTATTAGAAGTTCAAAGATCTGAAGAATGGAGCCGAGGTGTGGTTCAGCTGGTCATTGAGGCAGGTATGTCCACCACTCTGAGAGGCCTTGTTTCTTCTTTTCGCAAAAGCCCTGAAACCTTGTTCAATATTAAATGTATGTTGGTTGTAATAGAGATGTCTAGCAAAATGAGACTTGATGGAGTTTGCATCAAAGTTGGGGTTGTTGGAAAATTTATCTGCCTTTGGCCGATATAGAGTGCATTGCAGTTCATAAACTCCAGATCTGTGAAGTGTGGGTGTTGTGTCTTTGGAGTTGCAAAGGAATTGGCGTGAAGTGTGTAGGACTTTGAAACAAATAGTGATGTTGAGAGGCTTAAATATGTTTCTTAATTGTAGGGAAACAGGGCCTAGGAAGGGGATAGAATAGTAATTTGATAGTTTAGGTTCATCAGTTATAAGTAGATTCTTGTTAATGAACTTGTTAAAATGATTGTAATAAATCTTGTTGAACAGAAAATCAGGAAAGTCATTATTTGTGGCTACAGTCTTAATCCAGGAAAGTTTCTCGTTAAAACAGTGTTGAGTCATGGGAATAGGGAATTGTAGGGGATTAAGCAGTCTCAGCAGAATTTAGTTAGTAGCTTTTGGCGCTATTTTTTCAGTAATTCAAAAAGTAAGGAAAAAATTACACTAAAACACACAAACCAGCTTCAAGACAACTGACCTAACCTAAACGAACAAACTTTACAGGTCATGACCAACATAAGGGTATTTTGTCGTGGGAACCAATTGATGTAATGAGAGTGTTGTAAATGTAGGACGTCATCTTTCATAGTTTAGCGCAAATTTGGTGAAATTCTCATAATCATGATCAATAATAAGGAATTATTAATGGTCATGTTTTAGAAAGTATGCACTTGCATTTTTGTCTAGTAATTGGTTATGTAAGCGGTAGGTAATGTATTCAGTACCGCTTTCAAGAATCGAGGTGCTCAGCACTAAAAATACCGACAGAAAAATGAATTTTTATTTTGTTAAAAGATTGGAATTTTTATTACGGTATACCAAGAAACCTCGACCATTACGGGACCTTGACTCTTGCAAATCTCTTCAAAATTTCAAACACGTTTGTTTTCAGTTTCACGTGTTATGGCAGGCAGTCGATAAGAACAGCGACATGGAAACGTGCATATAAGTACCACCCAAAATATTTATTATTCTAATGTACAGGGTGATTGGTTTTTGGACTTTATCGAAAAATGTCAAATATGATAGTTATAGTCCATCGACCCTGAAGGTTTTGCAAGATTTACTTTTTAATATACCGGGAGGATCAAAAAAGCTATATGACACAAAGTTATGTTTTTTGAAAGAAATACCCCATCATATTATTTGATTTTCTAATTCCGATTATTATTTGCAATATTTTCCATACTTTGTTTCAGAAGGGAGGACATATAGAACATCTGTCAGATCAGTGCTACCTATACCCTTTCATAAATTGACATTTTTTGAAAAAGTGAATAGTTCAATGGAGAGCAAATGTCACTGCCATCAATCAATGTTATGATAATCTGAGTGTATGTATGATTTGCTGTAGCGATTCAATGTTAATGCCACCTGGACTTTACAAATGTAATACCGTGAACTTTCTTCAAACCAAACCACCCACGGAAATCTGGACTGGAGGCAGAAATTTTAATTAGAAAGTGTTTTGCACGCAAAAGTGGGTATTTTATAGGTGCACGTCACGGTTACCTTATATGCTATCTTGTTCTTGATTTGTCATCGCAAATAGCGTAAAATATTACACATCCGGGTGTTACTGAGGAATCGTAGAAAACCTGAAGGCAAGGATCAACGTCCGATTAGAATAAAATATTCATTAAAGTAAACTGGGCGGTAGAGGATTTGCCAGCGTGTTCGACTACACATACCATGAATGTAATTTTCAGAGAGAATCACACAAATCAATATTCTCTTGTTGGTTTCTATGCATTTTAGATCATGAATCGACCTCCGTGGTAGCATAAAGGCGAACGTCAGAAAATATCAAGATCGCCGACCAGAGGATTATTAGCTCCGGAAAAAATGTCTAACACGATCATTGAACTTGATATTACTTTTCCAATACAACCCGACCAGCAACCTACAATATCTCCATCGATAAAATATATATTGTTCTCATCTCCGTGGTAATAAATATACTATGACTAGCAGTTTAGACAGCTCTTTTAATCTATGTGTTATTGCGAACCGCTCCACTTTCATTCTAATCTATCCGAGATAAAATTGGTCTACTGCTTACAATGGTAATTGCATAGTGGATATAATACCGTTCGTTTTCATAAGATTTAATGGACGTTGAGTACTTTGTACCTCCAAGATGAAGCAATTTCTACAATAGTGGAAGACAACGACCATTAGAAACACTAAAACACTTTTCATGTAGACTTGTATGTGGTTGGTACACCAAATAATTAATTGCTCAATTTCTTAGATTATAGGAAGTGTAAAGATAAAATCACTCCAAATTTGTATTGAATAGTCTAAAAACTTGTCTTATAATTGGTTTTTTCAGATTCATGGTCGAATGAATTATTCGAAAATATTTTTTCCAAACTCTAATTGGTGTCTAGACTGAAACAAGTTTAAAATTCAATTAAACACTGCAAACAATCCAAATTAAACTTTCAGACTAATTCATTTCTAAAAATTAGTTCTCAAGTTCTCAATTTTTTACTTTCAATTCTGAACAGTCTTAAACTCGATTTTTCCGTCTTAAAGCACAAAAAGGAGTCTGAATTTTTTAGAAATGCTACAATTTTTTTGCACCGATGAGTGTAGAAGTCAATTTAATAGTGAAGAAGCTTGACATGACATTTTCAAGACTATGGACAATGTACAAACTGACTTTCAGGCCTGAAAAGTCAAAAACTTTGTAAAGATAGTCTTGAAACTCGATTTTTCAGGCTGAAAATAGCCTTAAAGCCTCGTCTCTAGTACCCCCCCATTCTTTCAATTTTTTTGAAAAGTGAAAAATTATAAAGTGTTTTTTTTTGTGCTTATTTCACTTAATTTAAGGTTTTTTTTTGTATAAATATGCCCTTTGCTGTGCATTGGAACCCTTATGGAGCAAAAAAAAATTGAAAATTTTGACAAAAAATGGCATTTTTCGAATTTTTGAAAGATTCAAAGTGGTTATTTCCCTTAATTTGAGATCCTTTGGTATAAATATATCCTTTGCTGTGCATTAGAACCCTTATGGACCAAAATAAAAATTTGCCAAAATTGCACATTTGACAAAAATTGAATTTTTTGACTTTTTGAAAAATCGTAGCTCTTTTATTTAGATTCGCAGGAAATTCGTTCCTACGCCATTCGAAAAAGCATAAAAAATACTACAAAGTGAGTTAAAAATGGCCCCTCTAGCTCCTCATGTTCCCGAGATATTGAATTTCAAGAAGTACCTAAAAAACCTCTCTAGTCGAGCTTAAAGCACTAAAAACAGTCTAAATTTTTAAAAAATGCTTGAATTTTTAGCCCTGAGGTGTCTAGAAGTCAATTTACATTTTAAAGCTTTGTAGAAATTGTTTTTTAAATCTGCTATGTCAAAAACTTGGTTATTATAGTATTGAGATTAGATTTTCCAAACTGAAAGCAGTTTTAAAGCATTAAAAATAGTCCAGTATTCTAAAAAAATGAAAAGCAAAGTAGTAGAAACTTGAAAAGTTAGTTTTCAAGCAAATTTTCATAAAGCTACTTCAAATGCAAATTTTAAGCTTCTGATGTCACTTTTAATTGGATCAACGTCACTTTTTGGTGTCCAAGCCAATTTTCAAGGTTTAAATGTGTGAATTTGTAGTCACAAATTCGAGAAAAAGTAGCTTTTCATGTCTACAGGTCAATTTTTAATACTAAAGTCTTTCAATTTGTCTGAAAACTGGTAATAAAAAAAAATAAAAACTGGCTACAAAGACATATTTTAAGCTTCTTAAGTCAATTTTTCGTTTCCAAGACAATTTTTAAGTTAGGTTGAGTTGGTTTTGGGTCTTTATAACTCAATTATCTCCTGAACATGAAAACTATCTTCCTGTATCTACATTACTGGAGAATTTAACTATTTTTTGATGGGGTATCTAATGATGAATTATTTAAAACTGGACCACCCTGTAGATATTAGATTTTTCTTCTTATTAACAAATTAAGAGAGATTGCTTAATAATCTTGAAATTGAGAAGATTTAAATATTTAATTCTTCCATGCGAAAAAGTCTTTTTATACTTCTTACTAGCTACACAAAAATAGGTGATAGAGACAGTCAGGTGGAATATCACAATTGAAACACTTGCACCTGCACGACCTTAATTAAAAACAATCATCATCTCATTATAATCTTATTAGATTGCGTGTATTTTTATTTGTTGCAATAAAAATCCCAGCTTCTTGCACCGCTAAGGTCAAAACGGATTCAAAACCCAACCAACAGAACGAATTGCTGATGTACGTTTTTGTTTCAGGTAAGAAGGACAAGTGGTCATCTGCATCCATCATCATTCATCATCACGAAATCGTAACTGGTGAGGACATTTCGGATATACAGAATATATCGCTTTAGGGAGAGATTGATAAAGACAACCTTAAAAGCTTTGAAGGTTCCGTGTGGTTCGGTCGCAGGTACCACCTTGAGAACCGCAAAAAAAAAGCTGTACAAGTATGGACAACGAATTTTATGTACAGCACTTTATATAGAAAGGAGGTCGAGGATATTGCACTCTTATATCAGTCACCTGCGGTTGTTGATTTTGAACGAATACTTGAATTTCAAATTACACGGCGGCCCAACTTTATGTGAGTGTCAGTTTTTAATGGAAATATGTGGAAAATCAATGCAGAGTGGGGTGACGTAACGTAAGATTCACTAAATTACCCCAAAACGTCTTGAACAAAAGGACACCTTTAAAATTTCTAGAAAGGTTGCATAAGACAGTAAATTTAAAGGAAATAGTTTAAAACAAGTTAGCTTTGAAGGTTATAGATAATGTATTTAATACTTTGAGTGATTATAATAGTCACAAAATTAAAGAATATTGCTGGTATTTTATATGTCTGAAACGAGGTTAGAACTCACCGAATGGTAGTAAACCTGACAACAGCAGACATAAGTGTAAAACATTCTAAATTAGTCTTGAACAAAAAAAGTCACTAAATCGGTTTAAAATGTGCTAAACCATACTTAGTATTACGTCATTTTACTTTAATTTTTGCTTATAAATTCATATTTGTATAACTAAATAGAATAAACCAATCACAAACGTGTTTACCATGTTTAGGCAGCCCACCTTGAATGCAGATTGGGTTTCACTGCTGCTTTATCTACACCAGACATCTTCATATAAACTTAATTGAGTATGACAGTTGACAAACACGTGATATTAAAAAAATTGCACCGACAAAATTATGCTTTGGATACGGTTTAGTGGTCAGAAAATTGGAAATATCGACCACCTGAATAACTGAATATTGATCGAACAGTTGCAACGATATTATCTCGCGCAAATTGCGCACTGTTGTTTAGAATGTTGACCGCAGAAATATCAAATCTCTATCGAAAAAATGGAATATAGCGGAACTGAAAATTGGCCGGCTGTCTAGTATTTTCCCAAGCAAATTAATGTAAGTCTACGCATAAACCAGACTTAAATAGCGCGAATATCAATGCATAATATCCTCACAACAGCAGGCTTAGCAAAGACGTAAATTACATCTGGTAGACCGCTTCGTAGTCTCGATAATTATCGTACTTTTCGATTTCCGCTTGTACTCCAAATTACAAAAAAAAACTGACTTGAACACGAAACGATTTTTCTCTAAGGAATGCCTCGTTTTTTGAGATACTGAGTGGCGCATTTGGAAACAATAGTTGTTGTGACACGATGGGAAAAAGACCAGCATCTATAAAGAGAAAGTTATTAGCGGACCGATCTTGTAAGGTTTATTTACAGAAAGGTTGTTCACCGGTCAATTTATTAGGCACACGTTTATATAATGGTCAGATTAACGTGATAATGATGGTATAATTTATATTCTAATTCAGGCGATTACAATTTGTATTTTCCTGTAAGTTTCTTTTAGTTATTAAAATTATCTGACACCGCTTTTCTCCCTGACTGTACCAAATTTTGTAGTATTTTTCTTATGTATTGAATAAGAAATTTAATGAGGATTCCAAAAATGTTCTTAAAACAGTCATTTTCTTATTCCAAGTTGGTTTTACAGGCGATTTTGTCTCTGACTGTCCTTTCAAACTGTGTTTATGTCAGTTCAAACGTTGACACCGCTTTTCTCCCTGACTGTACCAAATTTTGTAGTATTTTTCTTATGTATTGAATAGGAAATTTAATGAGGATTCCGAAAACGTACTTAAAACAGTCATTTTCTCACTCTAAGTGGGTTTTACAGGCGATTTTGTCCCTGACTATCCTTTCAAACTGTGTTTTTGGCAGTTCAAACTTTGACACCGCTTTTCTCCCTGACTGTACCAAATTTTCTAGTCTTTTTTTTATGTTATTGAATAGGAAACTTAATGAGGATTCCAAAAATGTACTTAAAACAGTCATTTTCTCACTCCAAGTAGGTTTTACAGGCGATTTTGTCCCTGACTATGCTTTCAAACTGTGTTTTTGGCAGTTCAAACTTTGACACCGCTTTTCTCCCTGACTGTACCAAATTTTGTGTATTTTTTTTATGTTATTGAATAGGAAATTTAATGAGGATTCCAAAAATGTACTTAAAACAGTCATTTTCTTACTCCAAGTAGGTTTTACAGGCGATTTTGTCGCTGACTTTTCCTTCAAATTGTGTCTCTGGCATTTTATATTTTGACACCCCTTTTCTCCCTGACTTTACTTGATTTTGTAGTGATTTTTTATGTCATTAGATAAAAAATTTAATGAGAATTAGAAAAATGTGCTTAAAAATATGATTCGGTCACTCCAAGTGGGTTTTACAGGCAATTTAGTCCTTTAAACCGTGTTCAAAATTTAGATCACAATTTTACTAACTTAACAAACCAGTTTTTCCTGAATTACTCGAAAACGGTGACTGTTAAAAAAAAATTGCAGGAGACCACAGATGTTCCTAATCAATTCCTTAACTTAGCACTGTAAGTTCTTAATAGCTTCCAGTATACAGGGTGTGTATGAAAATTATGGTGATTGAATGTTTTCGGTCACCCTGTACACATTTTTTGAGATAAAATTTTTGTTCAACACTGCTGGAAAGAGGAGCTCAAGACGGCTAATTTAAGCGATACAACTTCCCTGAACTCACAAAAAATAACCGAATTACAGGCTGTTCAAATTTTAAACCAGAATTTCAACTGATTTGAAAATTTGTTGCACCAAACCAGTTTTTCCTAAATAACTCGAAACATTTGAAAGAAAGCAGAAATTTTCGTAAAGAACATATAACACTAGGAATAACACATTATAACACTACTATACAGGGGGTGCATGAAAAGTATAGTGATTCAGATTTATGACAGTCAGGACAGGAAAATGATATTTTTCAAGCAAATTTCAATTAAACCCATAAATTTAGTGGTAAGTGTCTAAACACTGGGTAGTTTGTGGTTGGTTAAGAAAAAGCAGAAATCTGCTTTTTTGACCAATCACAAACTATTTGAGATTTACACGAATACTGCACATGTGGACTTACCATAACCCCAAAACGTTGAACGTTTTAACAGAAAACAGTCACGTGACTGAAAATCACTTTTAAATGGTTGTTGTAATTCACAAGTGAATCGTTCAGAATTTAGTCAATTTTGGGGTTTGTCGTACTTTAAGCATAGATTAAGTAAAGTGTGGTTTAGAGTGTGACTTTTTTCACTTGTACTGTTACAGTCTGACCCACACTTAAATTAAGCTCGGCTTACAAAACGACGGTGCAAACGGTGGTAAGTGACTTTGAAGAGCAAAAATGCCTCTTCCAGATTCTTATTAAGTCACCTTGCTGGCTTCCTAAAGTAGACCAATAATTTTAGAAAAAACCCTGTTACAGTAAGCGTTTCAAATCACTGACATCCGGTATGGACAAACGTTTCGAACAAAACCATTTACTATAACCACCTATAACCGAGTAACGTTGACAATGTAAAGGTAAAACCAGCTTTGAAAAAAAAACACAAGAAATTCTTTCGAAGGTCGGCTTTTGTTTAATTATTCGGTTCCATGCAAGCAAGTTTAAATAAACTATAAAGTGGTATTTACTCATTACACAACACTAATCCATTGAGAAGTAAGGTTAAGGAAAACAGTACCAGTTTACAGTTCACTTCCTTGCCAGGTTTTATCTCCACCTGGGGGACTAGCAGGAATCAAGCGGTCATAAAGTGCATCTCCCTAATGGTGCGGCTCTCTTAACCAGATAAAAATGACCGCAGTGAATTTATACCTGGAAATAAAACTGTTAGTTACTGCTCGAAATCCGATATCTGTAAGCTTTCAGCACTTTATTAGGGCTTTGGTACATATAATATTGACAGGCAATTTACGATTAGAGCGCAACAAAGTATACAAAGTGAGTACCACTCCCTACAGCCAGTTCGGATGCAGTGTGTATATAGAACGATGTCTCCTCGTTTAGATTGACGTTGGAGAGTAATATGTGAATTGGATGCGTTTTAATAGTCTAAGTAGTCTTTTATTTTGTTTAATCTTCAGTGAATTTTGAATGGAAATACTGATTTACTCCAGGTGTAAACCGCTGTGGCATTATGGTGTACAAACTTTAGGAATTAACGGGACTTACTGGAAGTACACTGGTATTTTGAAACCTATTAATAGAATTGGGAACGACTAAATTATATTAAAAGAAAAAAATTCATAAAATAATTTCTACCATTCAAATTTAAACGTAAATAAAGTTTGGTAATTTCACTGAATTCCGTAGGAATACAAAATTTTAAAAATTTTTACGTTCTCTAGCGACGACAAACAAAACATTACCCCTAACCCATCAACTTTGAGACCCTCTAGCGGCCAAACCGTCTAACCTATCCATTCAAATTGGGAGACTGTTAGAAAGCTCATTTCATTGGCTATCCACTGAAGTATAAAACACTCTAAAAATGGTGCAAATAAACGAGTTATTGAAGATTGAACAAAAGAATGCACGAAAAAAGTCATAAGAAAATAGTCGACTTTGACGCTCTCTAGCGGCCAAACGGTCCAACCTATCAATACGCGTTGGAAACTTTTTAGAAAGGTCATTCCCATTGGCTCTCTATTGACGTATAAAAACTCTAGTAAAAATAGTGCAATTAAGCGGGTTTTTGCATATTAAACAAAAGGATACACCAAAAGAATTGGTCAAAGTTGACGCCCTCTAGTGGCTAAACGGTACCACTAACCAACCGACTTTTCTACGTCAATATAAAGCTCATTTCATTAGCTGTCCATCGACATATAAAAGTATATACAAAGTGTTACAAATAGGTGTGTTATTTACGGTTTACAGACAGGGTGTCCCAGAAACACTTTTTGACTGGTTAAGGGCTAATTTGACCATTAAGGAACCATTTTACATCAGCTACTAGGTCTACTACGATGTAATGCATAGAAATTTCTTGAATAAATAACCGATTTTGCCAATGACAATTTTCGTAAGGGACAAATTTGCCTGAAACACCACCACTATTCCAATGGGTTTTGCTTTATGTTGGCCACTTAGTGCAAGCGAAAATCGACTTTAATGATTTTATTTCTACAGTTTTGCTACGGCTCTAAATTTGACACTCAGTGTGCCATGTTTTGTGCCTAATATCAGGCCCGTAACCTGACCGATTTAAAAAAATCCCTCAAAGAAGTTAGAGTGATTACTGTCAAGAAAAACGTTTAGTTAGTTTTTAGAGTCCTCTGGCGGCCAAACGAAGCACCCTATCAACACAAACGGCCATATTTTTGGAAATCCCATTATATTTTCTATCCATTGACATACAGGTGTGGTAAATCCAAAACCGACCATAGGAAAACCGCGTAACGGACAGAGAAACGTACATTATTGCATGCGCGGGACAAAGACAGAAAACGAAAAAAATATCAAGTAGGCCATATTTTTAGCGTTATTTGGAAACCACCCCCAATCGTACAAACAATAATGTATCTCAAGCGTTTTTTATCAAAACAAAACAAGTGAAGGGTGGTTTTTGACTAATTTTGGGGCGCCCAATCCATTGGTGAAATCACTTTTTTGATATCTCCACAAATAACCCGGAAATCGCCAGTGTCTCAAATTGAGTGACAGTTACTGTCATTTTGACAGCTGGAATGGATTCCCCGTCCCCAAATTAGTCGAAAATGAGTACCATCAAGTCTAGTGAAATCGGACTGGTTTTGACGTTATTAGCTGTCAAAGTGTCCGGAACAAATCGAGTGAAGTTTGTTATTCTCGCGCCAGGATACAAAATTAAAAATAAGCGAGCGTCTTGGAAAAACGGAGGCGTGGCCAGAATGAGATGGGCTCAAAACAGCGATCGGCCAACACAGCGACCGGTCAGAACAGCGACGTGAGAGATCGGGATGAGCGTAAGGGCGACTTCGGCAATCTTCGGTTTTACTGGTGGAGGGGGAAATGGCAAATGATCATCGGTTTTCGTTCCTATTCTAACCTCACATTATTATTAATTAAAATATTGTTTTGTTTGGTTGGAAATATCTTGTCTTTGATTATTTTAATATTGCAATAACAGCTGATACTGCAATATATATTTTCTGGCCTCAAACTATCTGTGGTGTTCGTCTACGTGTTGGTGTAATTATTTTTCAGGTTGTGGACGGGAAAAAGCGCAGACTATTTTAAAGTTTTGGAGATGCTTGTTTACGACTTCAACAATTACAAGTAGGTAGGTAAACTATTTGAAATTCCTTTTAGCTGGTATGGGCTTTTTAATGGCTTAATTTAGGAAGCCATCAAGTAGTGATGTGTATTATTTTGTTGTTGAATAATAATATTAAATCATTTGAAAATAAATAGGTATTACCTTAAATTGAACTGATTATGTTTACAGGATAAAGGATTACTCCAAAGGCTCTGAAGATTTGGTCTTTTGCAACAATAAGAATAAACCAGAGCAACCATTAATGTTACAGATGGTAAGTTTTTACTAGAATTTATTGTGATTACATACTTATTTATTTTTTGTATTGTTTAGGTTGACAGGGCACTACTGAAATCCAATGTGGAATGTTTTGGAAGAGGGGTACCTATTTTTAAGGCAACATTTTAAACAATGAAGTGTAATAACCAGTGTTTGAACTGTATTATTTAAATAATACAGCTAGATATCTATACTATAGCTGTTACTCCTTATGGTTTTATTATGTTATTTGTAATTTACATATACCATTACATTTAGACAAATCTTTAAAAGTGTAGAAGCAGCTTGAAATCAATATGTGTTTGTATATTATTATTTTTTTTTTCTCAGNAATCACTANCGGAAAGCCNGGGCNNTTATCTNNNTTCCGGCCAGCACGNCTTATNACAANTNNTAACGCGANTGCNTCCTCNAGCATGGCATTCNTCCCCGGTANCNNNGTTACAAGGCGNNCAGCACATCTNANGGAAGAGGTNNTACAACAGCCTNCATNATGANCCAGTCNTGAATACAGANGGNCGTNCGTGNTGAAGGNTNNNGGNNGCAGNCATNCCGCGAATNGATTNTATNNTAGNCCTNCCCCCNCTTGTTATAACAGAANTNCNTNAAAATATANCTTNAGGCTACTGAACTACNNCGTACTTNNTTTCNTATGGATCCGTGNCCNCCGCTTNATACACTTATCNCTGTACTANCGNNCTGGGTCTTTAANNCGAGCTTCCGATTGCANNTTTGAGNAGNAANNCGTCNNGANCCTGCTTGCTNNAAANCNCACTAGNNTTTNACNGCAGANANGNNNACNGNTAGACTCTCNACTTNCCGGGNGTTTCACAAGAAATTCTTTCGAAGGTCGGCTTTTGTTTAATTATTCGGTTCCATGCAAGCAAGTTTAAATATAAACTATAAAGTGGTATTTACTCATTACACAACACTAATCCATTGAGAAGTAAGGTTAAGGAAAACAGTACCAGTTTACAGTTCACTTCCTTGCCAGGTTTTATCTCCACCTGGGGGACTAGCAGGAATCAAGCGGTCATAAAGTGCATCTCCCTAATGGTGCGGCTCTCTTAACCAGATAAAAATGACCGCAGTGAATTTATACCTGGAAATAAAACTGTTAGTTACTGCTCGAAATCCGATATCTGTAAGCTTTCAGCACTTTATTAGGCCTTTGGTACATATAATATTGACAGGCAATTTACGATTAGAGCGCAACAAAGTATACAAAGTGAGTACCACTCCCTACAGCCAGTTCGGATGCAGTGTGTATATAGAACGATGTCTCCTCGTTTAGATTGACGTTGGAGAGTAATATGTGAATTGGATGCGTTTTAATAGTCTAAGTAGTCTTTTATTTTGTTTAATCTTCAGTGAATTTTGAATGGAAATACTGATTTACTCCAGGTGTAAACCGCTGTGGCATTATGGTGTACAAACTTTAGGAATTAACGGGACTTACTGGAAGTACACTGGTATTTTGAAACCTATTAATAGAATTGGGAACGACTAAATTATATTAAAAGAAAAAAATTCATAAAATAATTTCTACCATTCAAATTTAAACGTAAATAAAGTTTGGTAATTTCACTGAATTCCGTAGGAATACAAAATTTTAAAAATTTTTACGTTCTCTAGCGACAAAACATTACCCCTAACCCATCAACTTTGAGACCCTCTAGCGGCCAAACCGTCTAACCTATCCATTCAAATTGGGAGACTGTTAGAAAGCTCATTTCATTGGCTATCCACTGACGTATAAAACACTCTAAAAATGGTGCAAATAAACGAGTTATTGAAGATTGAACAAAAGAATGCACGAAAAAAGTCATAAGAAAATAGTCGACTTTGACGCTCTCTAGCGGCCAAACGGTCCAACCTATCAATACGCGTTGGAAACTTTTTAGAAAGGTCATTCCATTGGCTCTCTATTGACGTATAAAACTCTAGTAAAAATAGTGCAATTAAGCGGGTTTTTGCATATTAAACAAAAGGATACACCAAAAGAATTGGTCAAAGTTGACGCCCTCTAGTGGCTAAACGGTACCACTAACCAACCGACTTTTCTACGTCAATATAAAGCTCATTTCATTAGCTGTCCATCGACATATAAAAGTATATACAAAGTGTTACAAATAGGTGTGTTATTTACGGTTTACAGACAGGGTGTCCCAGAAACACTTTTTGACTGGTTAAGGGCTAATTTGACCATTAAGGAACCATTTTACATCAGCTACTAGGTCTACTACGATGTAATGCATAGAAATTTCTTGAATAACCGATTTTGCCAATGACAATTTTCGTAAGGGACAAATTTGCCTGAAACACCACCACTATTCCAATGGGTTTTGCTTTATGTTGGCCACTTAGTGCAAGCGAAAATCGACTTTAATGATTTTATTTCTACAGTTTTGCTACGGCTCTAAATTTGACACTCAGTGTGCCATGTTTGTGCCTAATATCAGGGCCGTACCTGACCGATTTAAAAAAATCCCTCAAAGAAGTTAGAGTGATTACTGTCAAGAAAAACGTTTAGTTAGTTTTAGAGTCCTCTGGCGGCCAAACGAAGCACCCTATCAACACAAACGGCCATATTTTTGGAAATCCCATTATATTTTCTATCCATTGACATACAGGTGTGGTAAATCCAAAACCGACCATAGGAAAACCGCGTAACGGACAGAGAAACGTACATTATTGCATGCGCGGGACAAAGACAGAAAACGAAAAAAATATCAAGTAGGCCATATTTTTAGCGTTATTTGGAAACCACCCCCAATCGTACAAACAATAATGTATCTCAAGCGTTTTTTATCAAAACAAAACAAGTGAAGGGTGGTTTTTGACTAATTTTGGGGCGCCCAATCCATTGGTGAAATCACTTTTTTGATATCTCCACAAATCGCCAGTGTCTCGAATTGAGTGACAGTTACTGTCATTTTGACAGCTGGAATGGATTCCCCGTCCCCAAATTAGTCGAAAATGAGTACCATCAAGTCTAGTGAAATCGGACTGGTTTTGACGTTATTAGCTGTCAAAGTGTCCGGAACAAATCGAGTGAAGTTTGTTATTCTCGCGCCAGGATACAAAATTAAAAATAAGCGAGCGTCTTGGAAAACGGAGGCGTGGCCAGAATGCGATGATGGACGGAAGGACACGATGGTTTCCGGATTCACAAGGTTGCCTGGCGCGCGCGCTTTCATAGTTTCACATTTCATAGTTTTATGAATGCAGTCATTTTCCAGAACGCTGATCATTGAATATAATGTTTAGAATATGACAAATTAAAATCTTATAAAAGTTTATCTATTCAATTCGTCAATTACGTCATCCAATTTTGCTTTTCTGGTTTCCATATCAAACTACTTATTATTTTGATCCAAATTTAATATATTTGTTTCTCTCTTTGACATAATTCCACCGTGCAAGCGGGAAAACAACACACTGACAGATTTCCGATAAGTCAATAGCAATCAAGGTGGCCGTGCACAAACGCCATTGGTCAGCTGACGTACTGACGTAGACGCCATAGGTAGTGAATCAAAATGGCCGCGGCGGATAGTTAAAGCGTGAGTGACACTGACTTTTTACGTATAGAAAATTGGTGGAAAATGGTTGGAAAAGTGCGTGGTGGTTACGGAAATTACAAGAAAACTACGCTTAATTATTAATGACGGGTTGAAGCTGATTTTTTTTAGATTCTCCAGTCGTGGTAATTCAGAAAATTAGTGGTTATTGTTAGGTTAGGTTAGGAGTTATTAGGAATTAGTGGGCATTATTGGCATATTAGAAATTAGTGTAGAAAATTGTACTCAGCGATTTACCCCTCGGATTTACTGGATTCAGTAGTGTTGTCTAGTTGCAAGACCAGTTCGCACAATACGAGAATAATTAAAAGGGATTACATTGATTAAAAAGATTCTTTTGCAGAACCGCAGCTCATAAACAAAAACGAGCAATTGTTGCAAATAACTGGGAAAGAATGCGAGACCTACTTATCTGAAATTGTCTTACAACGACCGGTGGATGCCTTTAGCCGAGAGTGATTTTCAATTATAGGTGAACACTGTGTCTTCTCCGAGACAGGAATTTGCAAAGTATGCACACGATCTTGTTACTGATGTAGCGCTGGTTATCTATTTCAAGGTTAATATTATATACCGAGTTATTTATTTTCATTTACATAGTGAGGCCACGCCGATATGGCCATATAACTTACGCTTAATCGCTGCCCCGGGGTTTGTTGTTTTAGTCGTCTTTTCTATAATTGTTATGCGGATGCGTTAGTGTTCAGAATTTTCCCTAGCCGGACACTGACAGCTCATGAATTTATCTTTAATTGAGTGTTATGGCCGGCATGAGCTGTAATAAAGGTTTCACGTCAGGGGACAACTGTGATAGCTTAATTACTGGTAAAATAAATATTTTACTTTACCAGGAAATTTTGACCAGTAAATTACAAATATTTTGACACTGCCTTTTTCTCCGACTGTACTAAATTTTGTACGGTTTTTTCTAGTTATTTACTAGGAAATTCTGTGAGGTTTCCAAAAATGTGCTTTAAACGGTCATTTTCTCATTCCAAGAGGTTTTTACAGACGGTTTTGTTCTTTCAAACTGTGTTTCTAGTAGTTCAAACTTTGATACCGCTTTTCTCTCTCACTGTACCAAATTTTGTAAAGTTTTTTGAGTTGTTGGTTAGGAAATTTAATGAGAATTTCAAAAATGTGCCTAAAACGTTCATTTTTCAACTCCAAGAGGTTTTTACAGGCGATTTTGTCCTTGACTGTTCTTTCAAACTGTGTTTCTAGCAGTTGAAACTTTGACACCGCTTTTCTTGTTGAGTGTACCAAACTTTTTATTGTTTTTTGAGGTTATTGGATAGGAAATTTAATGAGGATTTTAAAAATGTACTTAAAACGGTAATTTTTTTACTCCAAGAGGTTTTTATAGGCGATTTTGTTCTTGACTGTTCTTTCAAACTGTGTTTCTAGCAGTTCAAACTTTGACACCGCTTTTCTCTCTGACTGTACCAAATTTTTTGGTGTCTTTTCAGGTTAATTGAATAGGAAATTTAATGAACTTTCCAAAAATGTGCTTAAAATCGTCATTTTTTCACTCCAAGAGGTTCTTACAGGCGGTTTTGTCCTTAACTGTTCTTTCAAACTGTTTTTCTGTCAGTTCAAACTTTGACACCGCTTTTCTCTCTGACTGTAGCAAATTTTGTAGTGTTTTTTCAAGTTATTCAATAGAAAATTTAATGGGGATTTCAAAAATCTGCTTAAAACGGTCATTTTTTCACTCCCAAGAGGTTTTTACAGGCAATTTTGTCCTTGACTGTTCTTTCAAACTGTTTTTCTGTCAGTTCAAACTTTGACACCGCCTTTCTTGTTGACTGTACCAAATTTTGTAGTGTTTTTTGAGGTTATTGGATAGGAAATTTTGTGAGGATTCTAAAAATGTGCTTAAAACTGTCATTGTTTCACTCTAAATGGGTTTGACAAGCAATTTTGTTTCTGACTATGCTCAAAAGTTGAAAAATCATGGTTTAGAAAAGTTTTCTTTGAAGTATTCGATACAAAACGTGTTTCTCAGATTTATGACAATTATTTTAACAGTGGTCACGTGACTGCCTAGCTAAATTGTCCTCCAAAAACCATGTGACATTTGTCACTAATGTCAAAACTATCCAATGTTGCTTAGAATTTGCCAGAATTACAGTTTAACACAGTTTTTGAAATAAGACGTTTGTCTGAGTTTTATGACAGTTATTTTGAAAATTGTCAGTAAATTAGTGGTAAATTACAAATTGTTTAAATAATCATATTTTCAGATTTACGTCATTTTTCTCATCTCAAAAACATATTATTTGTCATAAAGAAAAGTGACAAAAAACCGAAAATGCATTTTTTTTAGAAGAAGCTATACTTAATTTCTTTAATATTAATTTACTGGTAAAATTGGTAAATCTTCCTGTTACACTAAATTTTACTTTTCCAAGAAAGGACATTTTGAAAGAAGACTGAATAACTGATTACTAAAGCTAACATACTTTGAAAACATAATTTAGTGTATAAGCGTGAAAAAAGAAGAAGGGAAAAATTATGCTGGCTTATTGCCTGATTACAAAAACATATTAAAAAAAATAATTTAGTTCTACATGTGTCGAAAAAGAAGAGAGGAAAAATAATTTGATATGATTTAGCTGGCTAATTTCCCACACATTTTGAAATAAGACATGATTACAAAAGCAAACAAATGTTAAAGAAGAATTTATTTGTATAAGAGTTAAAAAAGAAGAGGGAAGGAAAAAATGGTTAATTTAATGTGTGTGTAGTTAGAATAAAACTATACTTCTTCACACCCTAATTACGACAGTAATAAGCGTGCAATTATGTTCTTATACTTAATTGTTATCAAGACCTATTAAATGAAAGTAAAGAGTTAGTAAACGTACAGTTTAGTCCCCTTAAGAAAATGTGACGAAACCGTATGTAAAACTGGTATTACCAATTTTGATTTGTCACTTAGCTTAGACGGAATGCGATTGGCTACCATAAACGACTTGCAACTTGCAACACGAAAATTCTGAATTTGTTTTGATTACACATACAGTAAGTACGGTATGAATCTAGGTTGTGCGTTTTCCAGTTAACGAACACGAGAATGGTCATCTTAAAAGTTATTTCGTATCATTTTTAGTGATATTATTGCCGTTTTGCGTGCATTACCATCGCGTTTGTAAATTGCTTAACTCGGGCAATAAATTTTAGCATTTCTCTAGCGGAAAAAAAGTTAATGTACGACAACTACCTGCTAGCTGAACGTGATTAAAAAGCTCACGCGGCGAAAATTCCATGGAAAGACCACTCTCTTACGGCTTTGCCTCGTTATTATAACAATTTTATACTACTTTGGCGCTTTAAGCAACGGTTAGAGGTGGTTTTTAGGTAGCACGTTGTTATTACTTCGATCGTGTGTTGCGCGTTTTAATCTGCTTAATGATAATACGAGAATTTAAATAGGGCCTCCGTCTCACAATGTTGATAGTTAATTCATATATTAAGTTTCCAGCTACCGCCGAGAATATCTTTACAGAAGAATAGATTGCTTCTTTAAACTGTTTAAGTGCCTGAAACAAATGATTGAGCCTTGCCAAAGAAGATTTAAATCATTTGTTTGTCTAATTAATCGCAATCTGTTACTGATAATCAAAGTTGAAACAAGTACTTATACAGGGTGGAGCAAAATGTGCTTAAAACTGTCATTTTCACACCACAAATGGGTTTTACAGGCGATTTTGTTCTTGACTGTCCTTTCAAACTATGTTTCTATTAGTTCAAATTTTGACACTGTTTTTCTCTCTGACTGTACTCAATTTGGTAGTGTTTTTTTAGGTTAGTGGATAGGAAATTTAATGAGAATTCTAAAAATGTGCTTAAAACTGTCATTTTCACACCACAAATGGGTTTTACAGGCGATTTTGTCCTTGACTGTCCTTTCAAAGTGTGTTTCTAACAATGCAAACGTTAATGAGGATTCCAAAAATGTACTTAAATCAAACATTTTCTGACTGGAAGTGGGTTTTACCAGCGATTTTCTTCCTGACTGTCCTTCCGAATTGTGTTTCTTTTAGTTCAAAATTTGACACTGCTTTTCTCCCAGACTCTACCACATTTTAAACGGTTTTTCCAAGTAACTGAATAGGAAATTTAACGAGGATTCTAAAAATGTGCTTAAAACTGTCATTTTCTCATTCCAAGTGGGTTTTACAGGCGATTTTGTCTCTGACTGTCCTTTCAAACTGTATTTCTGGCAGTTCAAACTTTGACACTGTTTTTCTCTCTGACTGTACTCAATTTGGTAGTGTTTTTTTAGGTTAGTAGATAGGAAATTTAATGAGGATTCCAAAAATGTGCTTAAAACTGTCATTTTCTCACTCCAAGTGAGTTTAACAGACGATTTTGTCGCTGACTGTGTTTTCAAACTTTGGCAGCACTTTCCTCCCTGACTGTACCGAATTTAGTGATATTTTTTTAGGCTATTGGATAGGAAATTTAATAAGGATTCCAAAAATGTGCTTAAAACTGTCATTTTCACACTACAAGTGGGTTTTACAGGCGATTTTGTCCTTGACTGTCCTTTCAAAGTGTTTCTAACAATTCAAACGTTGACACCATTTTTCACCATGACTGTACCCATATGTTTTTTGTTTTTTTTGGCTATTGAATAGGAAATTTAATGAGGATTCCAAAAATGTACTTAAATCAAACATTTTCTGACTAGAAGTGGGTTTTACCAGCGATTTTCTTCCTGACTGTCCTTCCGAATTGTGTTTCTTTTAGTTCAAAATTTGACACTGCTTTTCTCCCAGACTCTACCACATTTTAAACGGTTTTTCCAAGTAACTGAATAGGAAATTTAACGAGGATTCTAAAAATGTGCTTAAAACTGTCATTTTCTCATTCCAAGTGGGTTTAACAGACGATTTTGTCGCTGACTGTCTTTTCAAACTGTGTTTCTGCCAGTTCAAACTTTGGCAGCACTTTTCTCCCTGAGTGTACCGAATTTTGTGATTTTTTTTTAGGTTATTGGATAAGAAATTTAATGAGGATTCCAAAAATGTGCTTAAAACTGACATTTTCTCACTCCAAGTGAGTTTAACAGACGATTTTGTCACTGACTGTCTTTTCAAACTGTGTTTCTGGCAGTTCAAACTTTGACAGCGCTTTTCTCTCTGACTGTACCGAATACCTATTGTTTTCATTCGATTGACAATCTGAAGCCAAGCTGAATGAACTAATTGAACCACCCTGTAACTGTCAAAATAACAGAGTTACGGGCTGTCACAGTAAAAACTGTCAAAATCAAACAACTCAGTTTTAACAGTAAATAACTCACTTATTCGACGTTTTAGGTAAAAACGCTATACAGGGTGGTCAAAAGAGAATTTCAAGGGCTACAAATTGGTATATTGAAATTTTTTGGTAACCACCCTATAGTTTAGTAGTAGTTTACAGGGTGATTTAATGAATTTTTAACATCCTTCTAACTTGTTTAATTTTCATTTTATAAAAAAAAAATACCAAATATGAATCTTGTAGATATTTGCATATACTTTATTCCTAGATAATCCATCAGTATACAGGGTGTCCCAAATGTGAGCAACAAACCAAACTTATAATTTTTTATTCAATTTTTGGAATCTACGTCAAATTCTAGGCCTACTTGATGTAAAATGTCTGTATCGATCCTCAACTGTTTTTGCTTTAGCAGTCTTGGTTGGCCGACCCTCAAATCGAACAAAAATTCCCAATTTGAGCGAAATTTTCGTGCACTTTTCCAGAAAATCGTCCATAACTCGCTTATTTAAAACACCCTGTATAAAACCACTGTGTAACAAAAAAAAACTAATAAACGGGGCTATCACGTGATGATGAGCGGGCACGGCTAAGTTGCCCTGTTTGGCCGCTAGAGGGCGTCAAAGTTGACTCTCGTTTTTTGCAGTTTTTGCTCAATATTTCAGGAACGTTTCAGGTTAGAGGTTTGACATTTTTACCACAAATGCACCTCGATGGGATGCAACTTTTACCTTCTCTACACTTTTTTGGTACCACGCACCGTTTGACGTTGAAAAATTAAAAACTAGAATTGTCAAGAATTTTCAAAGGTGGATGATACCTTCTGATTTTTTTCAGAAAATTTTTTTATTTTCAAAATTAACCTCAACTACTTAAATACTTTCAGGTTAATAGTACAAACATAATGTAAAGCGTCATTTGTCAAAATGTAATTTTGCAAGAGTGCCACGCCCTAAAGTGTCAAAATTGACATAATTTCAAGATCATTTTCGAAACGGTGCCAGTTAGAGCAAAATGGACGTCAGATTTCTGTTAAAAAAATCACTTTGATTAAGGAAAATCCAAAATGGTATAGTAGGCCCAAAAAAATCCCTAATTTAGATTAAAGCACTTTTCCAGAAAATCGTCCATAATTCGCTTATTTAAAACGCCCTGTATAAAACCACTGTGTAACAAAAAAAAACTAATAAACGGGGCGGGCTATCACGTGACGTGGAGCGGGCACGGCTAAGTTGCCCCGTTTGGCCGCTAGAGGGCGTCAAAGTTGACTCTCTTTTTTTACAGTTTTTGCTCAATATCTCAGGAACCTTTCAGGTTAGAGGTCTAAAGTTTTTACCACATGAATGCACTCGATGGACTGCAAGTTCTACCATCTATACACTTTTTTGGTACCACGCACCGTTTGACGTTGAAAAATTAAAAACTAGAATTGTCAAGAAATTTCAAGTGAACATTTTTTATTTTCAAGTTAATAGTACAAAAATGAAAAAAAAACGAATTATTTTTGAATTTTCAGATTTTTCAATTTTTTCGGAAAATTTTCTGGACAAATTTCCGTAAATTTAATTTTCCGGACAATTTACATCTCTGCTTTAGAAAGTTGTGTAAATCATACCGCCAACTGACCAATTCGATCACTATTGCCAACCTAATTCACATTCACTCCTCCTAGTTTTTACTAAGACTATAGAACTAAACTATAGTTTCTCTTTAGTAAGTTTTCCAAGAAAACTTGAATATTACGTTATTAGGATACCAAAATTCAAGCAAATCTAATTTCAACGTCAAATGGTGTAATTAGATCTAAAATGGTTCGCGTGCTGAATGCGAATCGTTTTAACCATTGTTTCCTTCGAGCACAAGCCGATATTTATGTGTAACGTTTAAGTGATCGTGAAAACGAGTTACTTAAAATGCAGAGCCGCGTAATTAAAAATTAATGACCTTTATTATGGTTTAAAGCATCTGCACGAGTGGGCATTAGCACATTGTTTTCAACTAGCCAGAGCCACGGTTTCCGTATCAAGAATAACGGACAACGTGGAATCTTTATGTAGGAGTCCTACCGAACGTTGCGCCAATTTATCAAATAATATTAGAAAGGAGCCACACCCACGATCGGATACTGGCACCAAATAACCTGAAAAAGGCAACCATTCCAAATAATTAGCCCTCAGGTATCATCGTTTAAACACCTTTTATCGATAATTTCGCTCATCGATAGATAGTAATCGCGAAAACGTCGCATTTAGAAGATACGGCGGCTAGAATTAATAAACCTGCTAAGTTGTGATTGTTACTTATTACTACTTGTCCTAAGATTTTACTTTAGGCGAAGATCAAACTGCCGATAAAGGCCGATGATAAATAAATCGATCGGGCGTTCATTAAAAGGGAGATTACTTGCATTCTCGGTCTGGGGATTCTTCAGATTGGAATTGTGTGAGGATTTGACTCGATGTTGCTGATTATTTTACTTAAAAATTACAAGAAATTTACGTCGAACCAAAAGTAACAAATATGCATAATAGAACAACATCGGAATCGATCTTTGCTTGTTTTGAGACGAAAGAATACAATTTGGCACAGATTGACCACGAACGAGTCAAATTCAGCGTCCAATGTGGTTCCAACAGACGTAAAATGGCTCAAAAGTAAAATTTGGTTCTGCATTGATATTTTGTATCTGTTACGTAGTTTCTAACTTCTTATGTTTATAGCGTTAAATTTTTTAACCGATTAAGACTATTTTTAGTGTTGTCTCATTTACATTTACTTGCCTAAAGCTGTTCAGAATATTGATTTTTAAACTTCTGATTGATGAAATTAGAACCAGCCATTATTACCATACATTAACCCTAGAGCGAAAGCTCGTTAGGCAGATGAGCATTGGAAAAATTACCTCGCCACCGGTTTTTATCACAATTTTGCGAATTCCTACGTTGAAAACCAAATAAATCACCATTAAAATTAACGCAACTCGTTTACGATTCAAGCCTCAAGCCGACAAAAGATAAATTTCCAACCGTGACATGATTTTTTGCCTTCGCTATTTAAAAAAAACGCAAAGTGAAAAATATGTTACTAAAATGGTCCATTTAACCAATCCACTTTAAGAACCTGCAAATTGACCCTGGTAGATCTAACGGTTGTATTTATTCGCACAGAAGATTGTAATGTGGCCAGTTGAACCATTAATCAATTAAATAGTTGAATATGAATAATACCTTTGGGAGTGCTTTCATACTTTGTTAATGATCAGTCACGTTTATGGGTTAGCTTTTTCTGCATATGTAATAAGTTGTTTGCACATGGACAGTCACATGTAAAGCAAACAAGTTATCAATTCTTTAATTAAAAAAAAAAACAAAAAATTTTGTGTGCTTATTTCATCTAATTTAAGGCATAAATATGTCCTTTGGTACAAAATTGCACTTTTTACAAAAACTGACATTTTCCCAATTTTGATTGATTGTAACTTTTTTATTTGAACTCCTATGGATTTCACTCAAACGTCATTAGAAAAAGGATAAAAAACACTACAAAATGAGCCAAAACTGGCCTCTCTAGCCCTTCATATAACCGAGATATTGTATTTCAAAAAATAGTAAAAAAAACACCCCCCTATTCTTTCAATTTTTTTGAAAAATGAAAATTTTAAAGTGCTTTTTTTGTACTTATTTCACTTAATTGAAGATCCTTTGGTATAAATATGCCCTTTGCTGTGCATTAGAACCCTCCTAGGGCAAAATAAAAAATTGCCGAAATTGCACTTTTTGCAAAAGTGACATTTTTTCAATTTTTGAATGATTGTAACTTTTTTAATTGAACTCCTATAGATTTCACTGAAACGCCATTAGAAAGAGGATAACAAATACTACAAAATGCCCCAAAACTCGCCTTTCTAACTCCTCACGTTACCGAGATATTGAGTCTTAAAAAGTACTTAAAAAATACCTCTAATACCCCCCCATTCTTTCAATTTTTTTGAAAAATTATAAAATGCCTTTTTTGTGCTTATTTCACCTAATTTAAGGTTTTTAGTTATAAATATGCCCTTTGCTGTGCATTGGAACCCTTATGGAGCAAAAGAAAAAATTGAAAATTTTGACAAAAAATGGCATTTTTCGGATTTTTAAAAGGTTCAGAGGGGTTATTTCACCTAATTTGAGGTCCTTTAGTATAAATACACCTTTTGCTGTGCATTGGAACCCTTATGGAGCAAATTAAAAATTTGCCAAAAATGCACTTTTTACCAAAACTGTAATTTTTTGTATTTTTGAAAGGTTGTATCTTTTTTATTTAAACTCCTATCAATTTCGCTAACCGGCCATTAGAAAGAGCATAGCCGACTTTCAACAGTTGTCACGTGACCACTTTATTAGTAATCAATTGTCAAGTGACGTCACATCCGTTTAGGCACACTGACACATGACACTTTCAAGGTTTATCTCTATATTTGTCTAAAGTCAATAATATAATGCCTATATAGGGTTTTGAAATTTGTATGTTTGTAAAAATCAACTTACAAACAAATTGTTTAACAATAATTCAAATTGTTATTTTCTCCGGAAAATAACTTATTTGCTCTCTATCGCACAAACCAGAGGAAATGTCGAGCATTTCCTGATAAAGAAATCGGAATCTGTAACTCGCTTATCCAATCGAGTTTGAAAACAATCAAGTGCAATGCAAGAAATTGGTTCCGTCATTAATAAACACCGTGAAAGTTTGCTTATCAGGTTTTGCATTTTTATGAACACTCTGTATGATCTAACTTGCGTTACTTTCAATTTTGGAAACCAGTTTCCAGTCTTGTACAGTCGACCCAGTTATTAAACCGTGTTATATAACATCCACGATACTGTATGTCTTGTGTGTACCCAATTCAATTTCGTATGTAAATTTAAATAACCAATAATTGCTATAGTTGAGTATGTCAGTTGCATAATTTGTATAGTTTAACACTGATTTAAGGTTTAAAACAGAATATTAATAAAGATTGTAGACCACTAAATTAATGGCACATTAACATGCAGAGACCAGTTTTTTTAGGGATTTTCTCTCACACCAAAAAAGGTTTGTTGTGATAAACCAGATCGCTCTTCAAATTGAAAAAAGTCTATTACAAAAAACTCGTAGGCCGTCTGCCCACTATTATTTACCTTATTCAAATTAGGACTAATTTATTCGATTCACTTAAGTAAGTCATTTTGTACCTGCAACCAAACAGGTTGCCTAAAATTAACCCATTCAACAAGACATTCGTATTGTTGCTTCATTGTGTTTTTGCAATGACATTTTTGTGAAATTCATTGAACTTGTTTGAGGTGACAAACCTTAAGTTAATATTCACATCATTTTTCATCAGAATCATGGTCATCACTAAACCTGAGCTAACAAAATGTGCGATAAAGTAATGGTATAGTTTGACCCTTTCAGAACAACAACAACGACAAGAAGAAGGTGTTGACGTAAGACCGGATACTTAACTGACCCCCTTATGTTAAGGGACACGAAATGCCCAGTGCAGAGGTCACTAGGTCTGACTCGAACAGGTCAGACGCTTCCCAAAGACCTCGAGTGTCCTTTAATCGGGACGTCCACGTCAAACGTATCGGTAGGAGTTTTCTACTTTTGTTGTCTCTAACGTTTCTAACGACCCTAATGCGCCAGTCTAGAGTTTCACAGGAATTCCAGGCTGGCTTTTTAGATAAAACCACATTAATACCTACTAAATATATTAACCCAACAAAATCAAGCAGAAGGTTTTAGCTACCATACACTTTATACAGGGTGTCCCACGACGAAAGACATCGATTCATATTGGAAAAAGTATAAATAGGAGGATCTTTTCAAGATGGTTGCACTTCCGTTTATACTGGAAGTCGATCACAACTTTCTTATTTTAAATAGAACACCCTATATATTATTACATATTTGGATTCCTCACAAAATTCTGACCAACTTATGTGTGCCAGAAGCCTCTAGCAGCCATTTTGTATTGCCAGAGGCCTCTGAAACCTTCTTAAGCTTACTAAAACTGTTTTTAACGTGCCAGAGGCCTCTGGCAGCCATTTTGAATTGCCAGAGGCCTCTGAAACCTTCTTAAGCTTACTGAAACTGTTTTTAACGTGCCAGAGGCCTCTGGCAGCCATTTTGTATTGCCAGAGGCCTCTGAAACCTTCTTAAGCTTACGATGAATTGTTTTTAACGTGCCAGAGGCCTCTGACAGCCATTTTGTATTGCCAGAGGCCTCTGAAACCTTCTTAAGCTTACGATGAATTGTTTTTAACGTGCCAGAAGCCTCTGGCAGCCATTTTGTATTGCCAGAGGCCTCTGACAGCCATTTTGCTTACGATGAATTGTTTTTAACGTGCCAGAGGCCTCTGGCAGCCATTTTGTATTGCCAGAGGCCTCTGAAACCTTCTTAAGCTTACGATGAATTGTTTTTAACGTGCCAGAGGCCTCTGACAGCCATTTTGTATTGCCAGAGGCCTCTGAAACCTTCTTAAGCTTACTATGAATTGTTTTTAACGTGCCAGAGGCCTCTAGCAGCCATTTTGTATTGCCAGAGGCCTCTGAAACCTTTCTCTGAAATGCCCTATGCCTATCTCTAGCCGTTCTCGAAATATTTGATGTTTTTCCAAAAAAGTGACAGTTGCAATGCTCAACATATTTTTGTACTCTGTCAAAACCGTAATTCATTTTGCAATGAAACTTTAGGTTATTGTAAATAAAGGATCGTTTTATTAAACTGAGGGTGCGTAATGACTCATTTGTATACAGGGTCGTCAAAAAAAAATCATAAACTTGCCACTAAAAAAAAATGAAAAATTTCAAGTTTTTTAAATAGAAACCCACATTTTTTAAGACGGAATCATTTTGAGCATTAAAAATTACTATACGTTTCCATTTACTTGCCTATACCTAAATCCAACACATTTCGTTTTATTTGAGAATAAACTATTTATATTTTTTCCAATATCAATCGATGTCTTTCGTCGTGGGACACCCTGTATAAGTGACCACCTTAATAGGCTATAACAAAATTGCATAGCTACAGCAGCATCTTTAAGATTTTTTTAAATTAACAGTAGACCTAATCAACATTAAATGTCTCATAATCATAGAGTGTTTGATATTTTTATCATCGCTTTATAGGTGGACGATCGTTTACTTGGTTATTCTATACAAAACATTGTCAGTCATGGTGCTCCAATCTTTGCTTCAAACAAATAAGGTTGAGATTTGCTTCTAACCAAATATCGTATTAACGGAATTTACCCTCTCTTAATAAAGGTTATTGCAAGCAAAAATAAACCATACTGACTTCAATTGTAATATGTGATACTGTTGACAGACAACAGTGTTGGTAGCCAAAATACAGGGTAATTCAAATTCGACCCTCACTTTTGTGATCTCGGAAACTGTAAGAGACACGAAAAAATTTAAAGTGCTTTTTTCTTACTTAATTTAAAGTTGTTTGTTATAAATATGCTCTTTGCTGTGCATTGGAATCTAAAAATTTGCCAAAATTGCACTTTTTACAAAAACTGACATTTTTTCAATTTTTATTTGAACTCCTATAGATTTCAATTAAACCCCATTAGAAAAAGGATACAAAATGATCAAAAACTGGCCTCTCTTGCTCTTCGTGTTAACGAGAAATTGCATTTCAAAAAGTAGTAAAAAGTCACCCCTAATACACCCCCATTCTTTCAATTTTCTTAAAAAATGAAAAAATTTAAAGTGCTTTTTTTGTACTCTTTTCTATAAATTAAATAAATGAATTTTCTTTATTTTCTTGAAAAAAAAAAATCCTTATTTTCAAGACAAAATGTTGCAGCTTAAGTTTAAGTTAACAAAGCAAACAATTGATACATTTTCTGGTAGTTTTGGGTGTATTGTCAAAATATTTTTTTACTTTACATTGGAACCTAAAAAAATTCCAATCAAACGTTTTTTTTGAATTTTTTTTCACAAATTCCGCAAAGATTGGCATAAAATAGATGCGATTACTTCTCTCCCATAGTCATCGTCGTTGCCCTGTACAGTGGACGAGAAACTATCCGAGACTTCCAATAATTGCCAGGCTATATTTATTAAAAAAAAAAAAAACTCCGCGAGTATGTATACCCTTAATTACAATTTCTTCGCCGTATACATCGAAGGCCGGGGAAAATAAAGCAAAAATAGAAAATAGTGTAGTAGCCTCGCTGGAAAGAATGGTCCACTGTAATTGCTAATATTCATTAATAAATTGCTTGCAATTGTGAGAGCTGCAGCTCGAAATGCCTCTATAAATAAATGAAAGGAGACAGACCTCTCCGTGGATGTAAAATGAAGTTGATAATAACCTTCAACTTAGATTGTAGACATAAAATTCATTTCAGGTTTTCAATGGTCAAATATTTCAGTCGGAATATAGACGTGAACGAATAAACAGCTCGAGTGCGTTTTGTTAGATAATTTCCTACGTAATTGCCTTTCGCTTTTTGCATCCATTGATCCGTTGTTTGCTGTGTCGATTGTCTTGTGCCTAGTGCTAGTGGATTAACGTACTTTTCAATTGACAGAAACCTCTGTAAGTGATGTTGTTTCTTGTAGTTTGTCTTCTAAGTTTCCTCTTTGGACTAACTTTTCTTACCAGACTTAAAGGTATCTAATAATTAATTTACTAACTTTCTAAGTTCCTTTTAAACTAGACCCAATAAGGAAGTTGCATCTTGAATACCATTTCACAGTTCAAGAAGAGATAACCTATTATGGTGTAGTTACGAAATAATTGCATGATAACTTTTGCCTTCCTGACAGTGTTTTCATTAAATCAATATTTAATACCCCAAGGGAACTGAGTTTAATTGACCCTGTGATGGTATACCCTCAGTGAAAAACTTTTCTTAGCCAACTAAACAATTTTAAAACATATTTTCATTATTACACAAAAATAAACCTTTTAAGAAATATCCACAATGCACGAATCTAAAAAAAAAACGTGACTTTAATAGCTTTATTGTTTAATCTTTGGCTTAAAGCAAAAGTAGGTTATACGACACTTGGTTTATTGAGATGTATAAAAGTCAAATGGATTTTACCATATGTTCGAATTTTAACGTTAAAGCTATAACTTTTAGTAGCTTAAAACACTTAAAAAACTTATGTGATAATAAAAAATAGAAGAGGGAACACACTGTTTATGAAACAGTCTCCGAGATATCAACAGTCAATTAAGACAGAAACGTTTTATGCACGACTATGTTTTACTAATTTTAAATTTTGTTGTTTTTGATCAAAAATAGCTTGAACGTAGCCTTGTTGCTCAAAATGCATTATTTAAAATAAAACAGAAAATTTTCACAAACAATTCAATTCATACTCTCTGTAGAGGTTAATTGTGCCTTTAAAAAAACTGCTTAAAGATGTAGAACACCTATATTGTTAACAGCTTAATTAATGAGGTATTTTTATGAGAAAAGTGTCCTCAAAACTATATTTACACTTTTAGTTATACAGGGTGTCACTGAAAATTCTTTACAACGCTCTGCCGCAGTTAGGCGATTTAGCCATATTTGCCTTAATCCAAAAGTTGATAATTACAAAGCTACAGGCCGGCAAAGTTAAAATGTATAAATCAATTTTTAATCGTAGTTTTTATACCAAACCATTTAAAATTGTTCAAAAAAATTCCTTTTTCTCGGTAACGGTAAATCACTTTTGAGTATAAAGGCGTATTTGCCTGTTATTTCTGCTTAGAAAAGGTATACCTTAGTCGGTATACCTTAGTCGGTTTATAGTATTTACCGTATTTACAAAATGCGTTTGAACTACTAAATGTACGTTAATTTCAGACTAAAACAGTCTCCACAAGTAGCTTTTGGATTAAGGCAAATATGGCTAAATTGCTTTATTTTGACCCCAGCTAACAGCGGCAAATTAAAGACCTTTCAGGGATACCCTGTAGAATATTGGATTTAACATGCAAAATTCGCTCCACAAAACTGTGTAAAACTATAAAATACACTTGAAAAACAGTACATTAACCGTGTATTTCATACTTTCATGAATTGTCATATTAATCTTAAATTGAAATTTAATATAAGTTTTTATTAGTTCATTGCAGTTATGTTTAGAAAAAAATTGTTTTCTGCGGTTGATCCCATTGATAATCACTAGATTTCACACTTTCACATTGAAAGCTTTTTGGCAATTTAAAAAATGTAATTTTCTTTAGTTATTATTAAAGTAAATGCCTGTATAAAGTAGACTATTATCGAAATTTACTTACTATATTGTCTAATTTTTGTAATGTTAAGAAGAACTTACAAACTCATTAGACAAAGTACAAACTTCTGTTTATTCATTATAACCAACTTAATTGCCTGGAACTGATATAATTTCAATATTATCGCTATTTTTTTAAAAAACTAACTTATAGTAATTTAATATTTTTTGTTGAACAAGTTGTGGTTGTTTAGCAGATTTTTTTATCTTGATCTCATTGTTAATTAAACGTATTTCACACTTTCTTTCAATTCGGTGCGTTTTGATTTCCGACAATTTAAACATAAATTATAAGTATTAAAGAGTAATTAAAATTTACCTTTAAAAAATACTTATTTCTTCCAACATATTTTCCTTATAATTGTTTGAGATATCAAAACCAGTAAAAACTTTCGATTTAACGTTATTTGCTTAAGATATTTTTGCAGAGGTAATGTCACGCTTTAATTGCAACTTAATTAAGTAATTAGCGTGTTTTAGGCCAAGGTTGCCCACAAAATTGTCAATCAAAAAAACCATTGTAACTAAATAACGCCAATTTATTTTCGTGTCAATAAAAATCCCGTTTCTTTTCATTTCGTTTACATTTCCTACATCGTTATGATTTGTTTCTAGTTTTGATCAAAAGTCACGTTCTGCAGGTGTAGATGCCGGTAATCCATATGTCGGTATGTCTTTTAATGAACGGTTTACTGTTAGAAACTGGACATATAAAAGAACAAAAATAAAATTTATTATCAAATCTTTGGGTCTTTAACCTGTTAGGTATTTTACACACTAATACAATTCTCTTCCGGTTGTCTAGTGTATTTTTTTCCTGGTTTGTCAAGGTACAGTATCTATTATTGTTACTTAAAACTTGTAATTAAACCATTACTGATAAACGATTTTTTTTACTTAAAAACAATGCCGTAAAATCATACATTCTCGAGGTTTTTGTTGTAACCAAGTTTAGGTATGTCAAACTTTCTCTAACGCGTTCTTAATGGAATCTTTGAATCATTCTCTTTCTCAGCCTGTAAACTCATAGACTTGACCTTTGTAATGCATGACACTTATTTATTGCTGTGGCATGGCTTCGATCAATTTATCAATCGATTTTTTGCTTAAATTGTTTATAGTAATATTGAAAATTGATTTTGACACTGAAATATGCATGTTAATACAGTGAAGTTAAGTGTAAAGTAATCAAAAAATTAAAAAGTTGCTCTATTGACATTTTACGTAAAAATTTGTTGTGTAAATCAAATTAACCTTAATAATTGAGATTCTATAATTTTTCAGTTTATGTCTAGCATAACTGTACTAATTCCAGTAAAAATACAGAAAGAAAAGAGGAAGAATAAAAAAGTAATAAAATTACAGTGAATAAGAAGAACGTGGCGGTTGGACTCCCAGAGACATCAACAGTCAAATAGCAGAGAAACTCCATCCAGTGAGAAAACGTAATTTTCCACTTTTATTACTAATTATAAAACTATTTCCATGTTTTTGTTGAATTAATTTCTCTGGAAACTATATTCTCGTGGAAACAGGTTGTTAGAAAATTGCTGGTCTCGGTAATGGTAATAGATCCACCTAACCTTCGACGTAAATTACAGACGTAAAGCTGATTTCAGCCACTCAATGGTCAAATATTTTAGTCGGAATATAAACGCGAACGAATCAACATCTTACGCGCGTTTCGTTAGATAATTTCATAGACAATTAACGTGCCTGAAACCCGGTCTAAAACGGTCTCGATTCTGGACGAGTTCAAATCGATTTGTGCAGTGGATAAATCTCGTTAACGAACCCGTAAGTGGAGCTTTTTTCCCCCCTTTCGGTCTGCCAGACGACTTTTTTTTCGAGAAAACGTTAAATGTAACCAATTAATATCGTTATGGGTTTGAATTGCGGCTTCTTTCATGAAAAGCGTATCAGGAATATTGAATGAAGGCTGCTTTTTTCGCTCAAAACTTATCATTAAGTGATATAATAACATAGCCATGGGAAGCTATTTGTTAATAGATGTATGTTGAAGCACGATAATTACTATATTTGCTGTTTTCAAGTCTTTATCGATGCCGGTTTGATGATTTTTTGTGTGATTCTTTGATGGCATTCTCGTCAAATGCAATGGGAACGGCTTGATAGGAAATTGATTATAGAATATTCTGAAGTCTAAAAATGTGTGAACTTTTAGGTGTTAATAAATTTTCTGCAAGTCTAAGGTTAAACACACACGTTATTAATATGCTTAGCACGTTTGGCATTGTGTATTCGCCTTTAGGTGAGTTTGCTCTGTCAATATTCCTCGCATAAACTGATTTCTTTGTTTCTGTATACTACATTAAGTTTTATTGCTATAAAGTGTGTTGACCCTGTAAAATTCTACATGTGCAGCATTTGCCTACATCACAGAACATGGTTGGTACTTTGTGAACTAAATTACTCCCTTATTTGACAAGTTACGTCAAAATGTCATTAGAAAACAAAAGATAGAGCAGATTTCAAGCTTTCTAAAAATATCCCCCCATGAGTTGATTGATAACACCGTTTGACCGCTAGAGAGCATCAAATTTCCTTTACCATAATATCACATATTATATTGTAAATATTTTTTAATCAGATTTCATGTATCTCTTAATCCGGCCGAGTTTCTGGCAAAGAAATGGTTAAAATGTTAAATTTTAGGTCTAACTCTGTTGGTTTTTGAGATATCAAAAAACCGACTGCACCAGCGTCTTTTCCGGGAAATTTTAACATAAAATGACACCGAGACGTCAACTGTAACTTGACAAATAAAAAAGTTGTATTTTTTTACGGTTCCAGGCCGCCATTTTGAATTTTCTGTCAAAATATTGACTTGCACCTCATTTTAAAGGAAATTTCAGTTTCAAGAAATGAGTTTCAGGCCTCCATTTTGAAAAAATATTGACTTGCACCTCATTTTAAAGGAAATTTCACGTAGTTTCAAGAAATGACAGACAAAATGGCGTCGCAGGCCGCCATTTTGAATTTTCTGTCAAAATATTGACTTGCACCTCATTTTAAAGGAAATTTCACGTAGTTTCAAGAAATGACAGACAAAATGGCGTTCCAGGCCGCCATTTTGAATTTTCTGTCAAAATATTGACTTGCACCTCATTTTAAAGGAAATTTCACGTAGTTTCAAGAAATGACAGACAAAATGGCGTCGCAGGCCGCCATTTTGAATTTTCTGTCAAAATATTGACTTGCACCTCATTTTAAAGGAAATTTCACGTAGTTTCAAGAAATGACAGACAAAATGGCGTTCCAGGCCGCCATTTTGAATTTTCTGTCAAAATATTGACTTGCACCTCATTTTAAAGGAAATTTCACGTAGTTTCAAGAAATGACAGACAAAATGGCGTCGCAGGCCGCCATTTTGAATTTTCTGTCAAAATATTGACTTGCACCTCATTTTAAAGGAAATTTCACATAGTTTCAAGAAATGACAGACAAAATGGCGTTGCAGGCCGCCATTTTGAATTTTCTGTCAAAATATTGACTTGCACCTCATTTTAAAGGAAATTTCACGTAGTTTCAAGAAATGACAGACAAACTGGCGTCGCAGGCCGCCATTTTGAATTTTCTGTCAAAATATTGAATTTTTCAAGAAATGACAGACAAAACTTTTTTGAATTTTCTGTCATTTGACTTGCAAATTTTAAAGTTTCAAAATATTTTCCACTTTTGAATTTTTTTTAAATGTCACCACCTCATTTGAAAGGAAATTTCACGTAGTTTCAAGAAATGACAGACAAAATTTCCTGTCAAAATATTGCGCACCTTTTTAAAGGAAATTTCACGTAGTTTCAAGAAATGACAGACAAAATGGCGTTGCAGGTCGCCATTTCCTTTACTGTTTACCGTTATTGCATTGCAACTTCCAGAGACATCAACAGTCAAGTAGCAGAGAAACCCCATCTAGTATGAAAATGTTATTTTGTATTTAAAAGCGTTTACAATAACTTGCTTCTAATTAAGTAACAGAAACCGAATTTTTGCCAATTTTTGAAAGTTTTAAAGGGCTTTTTTGTACTTATTTCACCTAATATAAGATACTTACTGCTGTACATTGCAACCCCTCTGGAGCAAAATGATGAAAAATTCCACTTTTTCACAAAAAGTGGCATTTTTGTGCCTTTTCAAACACTCTGCATAAACTGTACAAAAGTTTTGTTAGTGACTATACTAAACTGGTTTGTGGTGGTAATTCCTCGAATCTAGTCTGACGACATTCTATAATATTTTGCCAAAATTAATAAATATTCATGTTTCAAAACCGCTTAATATCAATAAATCCCCTTTTTTTAGCTCGCCTTGATATTTGGCGTCATATTTCACAATTTCGGTCCAAACTCGTTAAGCCGCAATAATTAAAAAAAAAAATAGCTACACAAACCAGTTTTCTGGTCGCCCTACAACAGCTTTCGCGTGTCCATACCAAAAAATTGCGTTGAAATAATTAAGGCGCCTTTCCATCACGCACAATTACGATTCACTCAACAACAAAGCGTTTCGAACAGCAAAAAACCATCCTCGCGAATGTTTTTCTCTCGGGCGTTTGTAAATAATAACAATATTTTAAATGGAAGTGCCGTGGGCTCGGAAGGTCGTTATGAAATGTAATACGTGGTGATGTGCGAAATATTATGCAAATTACACATTAGGAATAATTCAATTCGTTAGCGGCATGCAAAGTAACGCGAACGGGTCTACAAATGGTAATAATTGAGTCATTATTTCTTGTGGGTTAATAGTTCAGTCCAATTTACCATTCACGGTATACAATGTAAGAAACCAAACCAAAAACAACTAGAAGAATGACATTTTTCTTTAAGGTTAGTTTTTAGGTTTTTTTTTTTCATATTTTGTACTGCAAATAAAAACGCTAATAATTTAAATACTAGCTGCTGACATGATATTCGTAATTAGACGGTTTTTGTTTATATAACATTGAATTTTTTTTAAATGCAAACAAGGACGTTTCAAATGCTACTTAATTATTATTGTTTCGTTCGTAGTCAATTTAACCTAGACAATAGCAATAATAGTATTGCTTATACTTGGCGTATAATTAGTTGTTTAGGCAAATTGTTTTTTTCTGCTTCTACAGAAAAATTTGCATTTATTTTGATAAAATGTTACTCTTGCCATGGGCAACTATTAAAAATTAAAAAAGATAATATACCATACTTACAGCAAAGTTCGTTTCATGGTAATTTCAGTTTTTACTAGTCAACGTAGCTTTCTTTTGCAAGTATTTTGCAGATATGCATAATTTTTCTTAATAACATTTTAATATAGATACAAGTTGTTGATACGTCCTCTTGTGGACATTTCCTGAAACTGAAAATATTTTCTAGAGATTTTTTGGACTCATTTTTAATACGATCAACCGTTTAGTGAAAAAAGCCGACTCTTATTTGGACACCCTGTACAAGTGGTTTGTTTGAAGCTAAGTTTGACCATAATGACTGTTGATTTTGTGTCCTAAAAGTTTTGGCTTCTATAATACAGGGTGGGGCAGTTTTAAATGTCAATAATTTACCACTTGATAGCCCATCAAAAAAGATACAGTCCTCTAAATTTCATTCTGAATTGTCTGAAACTGCATTTCAAGCACTAAAAACAGTCCGGAAATCAAGACAAAGATTGTTACGCATAATTATCATTTTTTACTACTAAAAATAGTCTAAAAGTACTTTTGAGGCTAGAAATTACTTTATTTTCAGGACTTTAATTAGAGGACAACTCAATTTTCCTGACTAATTAAGTGTAGAAATCACTTAAACACTCGAAACAGTCCAAATTAAAAAAAAATATCGTAGCATTTAGTGCTAAACTTTTTTATTTTTTTTTTACAGAAGAGTCTGAAACCCAAAACTGTATTTTCAGGACTTTAATTAGAGGACAACTCAATTTTTTTATTGTTTGGTAGTTCAGGGAAGTTGTATCGCTTAAGTAAAGTCAATGTGTAAACAGTCACCGTTTTCGAGTAATTCAGAAAAAACTGGTTTGTTAAGTTAGTAAAATTGTGATCTAAATTTTGAACACGGTTTAAAGGACTAAATTGCCTGTAAAACCCACTTGGAGTGACCGAATCATATTTTTAAGCACATTTTCCTAATTCTCATTAAATTTTCTATCTGATAACATAAAACAACCCTACAAAATTTAATACAGTCGGGGGAAAAATGGGTGTCAAAGTTTGAACTGCTAGTAACACCGTTTGAATAAATAGTCAGGGACAAAATCGCTTGTAAAACCCACTTAGAGTGAGAAAATGACTGTTTTAAGTACATTTTTGGAATCCTCATTAAATTTCCTATTCAATAACATAAAAAAATACTACAAAATTTGGTACAGTCAGGGAGAAAAGCGGTGTCCAAGTTTGAACTGCCAAAAACACAGTTTGAAAGGACAGTCAGGGACAAAATCGCCTGTAAAACCCACTTAGAGTGAGAAAGTGACTGTTTTAAGTACATTTTTGGAATCCTCATTAAATTTCCTATTCAATAACATAAAAAAAATACTACAAAATTTGGTACAGTCAGGGAGAAAAGCGGTGTCCAAGTTTGAACTGCCAAAAACACAGTTCGAAAGGATAGTCAGAGACAAAATCGCCTGTAAAACCCATTTGGAGTAAGAAAATGACTGTTTTAAGCAAATTTTTGAAATCCTCATTAAACTTCCTATCTGATAACATAAAACAACCCTACAAAATTTAATACAGTCGGGGGAAAAATGGGTTTCAAAGTTTGAACTGGTAGTAACACCGTTTGAATAAACAGTCACGGACAAAATCGCTTGTAAAACCCACTTAGAGTGAGAAAATGACTGTTTTAAGTTCATTTTTGGAATCCTCATTAAATTTCCTATTTAATAACATAAAAAAATACTACAAAATTTGGTACAGTCAGGAAGAAAAGCGGTGTCAAAGTTTGAACTGCCAGATAAATGCTGCTGCTAAAATAGTGAAGTTTGTCTTCAAATTATGAGAACTTATTTCAAATGTAAATTTTAAGCTTCTGATGTCACTTTTTACTGGTTCAGTCACTTTTCAGTGTCCATCCAGTCAATTTTCAAAGTTTAAATGTGTGAATTTGCAGTCAAAACTTCTAGAAAAAGTAATTTTTCATGTCTACAAGTTAACTTTCAATACTAAAGTCTTTCACTTTGTCCGGAAACTATGAAACTAATTTCAAGATAATTTTTGAGCCTCTCAAGTCAATTTTCATTGTTTCAAAGTCAATTTATTGGTTTCTAAGTCCATTTTCTACACTAAAGTTTTCCAATTTGGGCGGAAACTTAAAGAAAACTGTAATCCAAATTGCTCCAACGGTCTGACAGTTATAACAAAAAAAACCGATTTTTTAAACTGAAATTCGAAGAACTGTATTTTCCTTAAGAAGCATTTTTCAGGAAAATGACGTAATACATATCAGCTTATTTTTTGATGGGCTATCAAGTGGTAAATTATTGACATTTAAAACTGGACCACCCTGTATAATATAGCTTTAATTTCCAATAATTAATTAAGCATCATTAGGCTATTTAGTGCGATTTTTATTCCCAAAAAAAAACCGATATTTTGATTAAAAAACAAATAAAATGCCGCCTGGCCGGTCTTTTATAGAAATTCCGAGTAGGCGAAGTCGATTATTTATATTATTTAAATGTCAGCCGGGTCTCGGGCGTATATTTTACTCCCTATAAACACCTACAGTTCGTAATAACGTCTGAATAACCTGCTCGAACCAACAGACAAGGACGATTCCGACTTCTCTTTTTCCTCGCCTCACTGTGTGATGACGACAAATGCAAATTTCGAAAAAAAATAATCGCGATATTCTCGGTCTACCAGTCGGTCCGCGCTACTAAAATATTTCCAATGTTGACTTTAATGAAGTAAGACGGTTTCGATTATTTTCTGCTCGAATCCGATTACGCGCTGGTGTCGATTTTAGCATACTTGGTGCCGATCTTTGTTATGGATTAAATGTTAAAAGTGAGTGTAAGTACTTTGTATGATTAATAGCAAACAAGGAAAACAAACAATCAATTATTATATTAGAAGGTGCCAGGTTGCCGCCTTACTTGACTGTTGATATCTCAGACGTATTAACAGTCAAGGTTGCTTATTGTGGAACATTTTCTAACAATTTTGTATAAATCCCCGTTCAGTCTGTGATTAGTCAAAAAAAAAGCAACTTTTGACCTATCACAAACTACAATAGCTATTTATGTAACCAGTTACGAAAAGTTCGATTTTGTGTAACGAATGAATGTTTGTAGGTCCTACAATTTGAATGAGTTACACAATAAGACATTTTCGAAACGTGTTGCATACATAATTTTTTCTAATTTTGACCAAAAAGCTGTGAAAACCATCTTTTAAAGTGATTTAACACAAATATTCACTTTCATAGCACCTTGTATAAACTGTGACAACGACATGTTATGATGGATGTCGCTCATATGTTTCTACGGAAATGCATAAAAACAGGGAGTGATGAAATGAACTTTTCATAACCAGTTACATAAAGTGATACGTTTCGTCACTCTAATCAGTTTTGAAAAGTGTCACTTTATATGCCAAAATTAGAAAAACAGTATTATGGCCATTACAGTGTTTTTCTTCCAAAGAAGTATTGCAGCCAAACCGGATTAAAACGAAATCAGACTTGAAATACGTGTTAATTACTTGTTTCCCACTCAGTGTAATTAAATTCGCATTTATGATACGTGATCCACATCACCGTCTCATAATGCAGACATATATGGAATTTGTAATACGAAGCCAACTATTTAATTCAGAAAAGCTGATGATGGCTCAATAAATACACTTATTCAGGTATTGACAAATACAATAAACGGCCAATGTTATTGATTTTGATGCTATTAAATTTACAGTAAGCTAGGTTGCCGCCTTGCTTGCATATTGTTATCTAAGAGATATTAATAATGTTAAAGGTTATAGGTGTGATGTTAGGTCACATGTATTTGCGCAAATTACAGCACTGTCATGGTTTGTGATTGGTCAAAAAAAGCAGAAAATTGCATTGTGCTTTTTTGACCAATCATAGACTTTGAGTTATAAAGATTACAAAACAAGCAGCTATGGTTCATTTTTTTTCCCGTGGCGGTTACGTCATCAAGTGCTCCGCCATATTGAAATTTACGCACGTCGTTTATTACAAGCTAGGCTATCCATCTTTTTAATCACCCCTGTTTGGATGTTGCCGTATTGACAAATTCCTTCTTTAAACCTCACAATATGTATCTTTCATTAAGCAATTATAAATGAAAATGAGAAAACTATACAGGTGTGGTAAATCCAAAAGCGACCATAGGAAAACCGTGTAACGGACAGAGAAACGTAGGTAATTGCATGCGCGGGAGAAAGACAGAAAACGAAAAAAATATCAAGTAGGCCATATTTTTAGCGCGCTGTTGCCAAACGCCGTAAGTATTCAATACCCTCGACAAATTTACTTACGGCGTTTGGCAACAGCGCACTAAAAATATGGCCTACTTGATATTTTTTTCGTTTTCTGTCTTTCTCCCGCGCATGCAATTACCTACGTTTCTCTGTCCGTAACACGGTTTTCCTATGGTCGCTTTTGGATTTACCACACCTGTATTGTTTTGAAAAAAAACATTCTAAGAATCTCACATGTTTTGCATGCAATAAATGCTTTTTTTTTCGAGATCTGTATAATTTATCCGTCCGTTTATTACTGCAACCAACAATACACCAGGTTCACATCTGCTCGTGGAAGATGTGGCAACATAGAGCATAACACACTCCCAACTGACAGTCGGCTAAACATTTTGAGGTTAGGAATTTTAAAAAGTTGAAAAACACCAAAAACTACAAACAGAAGAAATAAAAACTTAATTTAGGGTTGTTTAAGTTTGCGTTTGTAATAAAGTGGTCTAAATTCAATCAATAACCCTGTACAAATACAGTTTTTTAGATCTTAGAATATAAATAATTCATTGAATTGAATCAATTCTAATTTTTTACAAAAATGATTTTCTAGAGCAGTTCTAAAATAACACTTTTCCACAATCGACCTAAACAATTTGACTTCATTTGCAATCAATACATTTTCAAACATGTATTTATTTGAATAAAGACTGTAAATTTGGTATTATTAAACTTAAACACTAAGTTTCTAGTCATAGACCTAGAAGCACTGCTAAGAAAACAACTCTCAAGAAAACTCCATAAATAGTAAAACAAAAGTAAAAGCCACCGTAAATTATTCCTGACCGTATATTTCAAATTTGCAACGAAAGTTGACCGATAACAATCTGAATACTATTTCATAGTGAGCAAAATTCATAAATGGGCATTGCTTGGGTAGAAGTTATCTCGAATCTACAAATTTATAACACAATCCCATGCAGATCCGCTCCTGTGGCTGCAGCTTGAATTAAAACAATAAATAATTTAGAATACACGCCCGTGGGTTTAATAATTTAACGAAAACAATTTACTAGTGACCCGAAGTTAACTTACACTCGCATAGGAGAAAATCATCAATCATTTTACCAGAAAAAATTCGATCTTTCCATATGTGCTGGTCACGATCAGATTGGAATTTGATGGGAAAAATTACGAAGGTTATTTAAAATTTCACTCTGTTACATGAGTAATTGCGTCATGATTTCCAAACCAAACAAGTGCAAAGACATACAGGTGACAGTAATAACACCAAGCATTTATTAGCAGAAAGGTTCATTTCGAACAGTTTAAAATTACAAGGTTGCTTTGCGTAAACCATAATAGAATGTGAACGCTACTTAAGTACTGAATCTCGATACAGATACAGGGTGTGGTCATTACCGTTGATGACCTTAAACTATTACAACTAAATCATCACTGTTTCACCCGAATTTCGCTTACATAACCACACGTGCCAGTTAATTACCCATTTATTGCAAACTGGCCCTACTGAGGCAATCACTTTCTCTTTCTTAAGCCTCGAGCAAGTGGTTCCATTCTGCCATTCAGTAGATTTAAAGAGGCGAAAATATGATCACGATCTGTGCTAATTCCTGCTTTGCAGACTCATCTTCATATCTTCTCGTTAAATATCACTCGCTAATAGTCTTCACTTCTATTCCGGGTTAGTTATCCTTCAGTGTCTGGCCTTTGTCAATGTGTATTTCGAGTTTAATTACCTGCTTTGCATTTAATCTGACAAGGTTTTTTCTTTCATTATTACTTAATCAATCTGCATTTACTTATATGTCTTAGTTATGTCGGAATTCAGAATAAATGATGGCAAGCCAACAAGTATGATCAGTCTCATTTTAACTTTGACAAAACGAGACAGGGGTTACTTCAGACCAATCCAAGTTCTAAATAGTACTTGGGAAAATCACAGAGGCGCCATTTTTGATTTAACTAATTTGACAGCTGTCAATTCATATTAGACAAGAATGTTTAACACTGAAAAGTCACGTGATTAGCTGACAAACCACACGATTGGGCCGTGCATCGGTTTGACAGTCGAATACTACATAAATCAAATATACTTCAAAATCGTCGGATTCTGTTTACTATTTTATTTCTCAATATTTATTTATTTCGTTTTTTCCAAAAACGATTTTCTTCATTCAATAGGAACCATTTACTATTTGTCCACTAAAAATCGGAGTAAATCAAAATTTGAAAATTGAATAGGGCTGAAAGTCAAGTCGATGAAACTCTTTTCATTATAAAACGTGCTAAGTTTTAAGTTTTGTCTTGTTAAATTCTAAAGGTCACCTAACTGTTTTTAATCACCAAATTTAATTTTATAAATCACGTGACTACTGCTAATAGTGACATCAGCAATTTAAACGGACCATTTTTAACAAAAAAATGTTATCTTGCATGTCACGTGACTAATGTGCGTTTCAATCATCAAAACCACTTGGAAAAGCCACGTGATCGTTTTTAAACTTACATTGACATACACATAATCACGTGACAATTTTTAAGGACACAATGTAATGCTAAAAGTCACGTGACTGTTTTTAACAATAAAATGACATTCCTAAGGTTACATGATTGTTTTTCAGGTTTAAATGGAATTTAAAAGATTACGTCACCGTTTTCAAGTTTAAACTGATATTATAAAGGTCACGTGACTGTTTTTATGCATCAAATACAAATTTCACAGATCACGTAGGATAAGTATTAATTTTTAAAGTCATAATGGATATGTGTGGGTCACGCGGTCACGTGACTGTTTTTAAAAAATGTTAATTAAAAGGTCACGTGGTAATTTTTAAAACTAAAACTGACAATTATAAGGTCACGTGACTGTTGTGAATAAGACATTGGACGCCTTACTGTTACGTTACCGTTTTCCAGGTTAAAATTAAATTTTGACCAATTAAAAATTGAAAGTCACAATGACATTTTTGCAAAAGGTGCTTTAAGTTAAAGTTTTATAAAAATGTATGTAGTCATTTTAAAAAATTAAATAAATTCATATTGATTTCAAACTTTAACATTCTGTATTTCCATAAAAAACCATCTTTGGATCATGGTTTATATAGCAAACTAGAGTTAATTTTTGACGTTTAATTGAACCTTAAAATCTGACTCATTTATCGTGAAACACCCTGTATATCAAATTTGTATTACTTCGACAGACACAATAGTTAATAAAAACATTGGCAGTCCTTCAACTTTTTTTTTTAGAGTATTACATTGCACACACCATTTTGACGGTCTTAAAGCACCTCGTTAAATATCTGGACTAGATCTTATCGGTCAAGACAATAGAAGTTTGGCACACCCAAAAAAATTAAAAAAAACCGTCGAGAGCAGAACCGTATTACGAAATGCATTGGAAAGTCTGTATAGGTACTCGTAAAGCGTGGAAAACGTACTACAGGTTTGCGATATTGCTTCAATTCCTACGCGTTTTGCTCTAAAATTCCAATGTAAATTTTCCGGTAAGTATGACATATCACGTACGCTTTACGATTTATGCGATTCGAGAAATCGGCAGAATTAATATTAATATGCGGATTATGCAGTTTTTCACCGAATTCCGGTCGTGGTCGTTGCTCAATCAATCAAATACTTTTTTGGATTCTTCGTGCATACGTTTTTGCTGGTGCATACGACTAGATAATGTAGGTTTCTTACTGTAATTCGTTCATTTCAAGTATTTGTAAAAATGAATAAAAAATTATAATTGTACTTCCACTTTCTTGTGATAACATATTGTAAAAGTGTTCAACCATTAATAGTAAAACCCACCAGATACCTAAAACGGTTCTTATTAATAATATTTGTGGTATTTAAAAGCAATTAAGTAATTACACTTTATAGTCAATAAATCCTTAATAAGGACTTTGCTGTAGGTGTATGTAAACAATATTCTTGGATTCATTCGACAAAACATGTGAGATTCTTAGAATGTTTTTTTTCAAAACAATATAGTTTTCTCATTTTCATTTATAATTGCTTAATGAAAGATACATATTGTGAGGTTTAAAGGAGGTATTTGTCAATACGGCAACGTCCAAACAGGTGATTAAAAAGATGGATAGCCTAGCTAATTAAATCTCAATATAGGAGATGTATGAACAAAGTAAGTGGTTTTATTTATTTTATATCCTGTTCATTAATATTTTTTGTAGAAGAACTCATAATCATGGAAAATATTTATCAAAAGTTAAAAAATAAACAAGTCTTTGTTGGTGGATGATTGTGTAAAGTGCTTCAAAAAGTTGTCAAAATATGCATGTAATTATTATTAATTAGTTATTTGCAATCACACAGATTTTTAAACTAATTACATACATAGTATAATAAACTATTAGTTTTCTAAGGTCGTAACTTTTTAATACACACACAAATTGAAATAACTACTTTGATTTTGCTGCTTTTAGAGGCACAACATATAGTTTTAGCAATTTTCAAAAGGATTAGGGAATAAACCTCCATATTGACTGATATTGTTATGTAAATAAAAAACTGTGTCAACTTGTATATAAAAAATAAATAAATACAAAATTGATGTAAAGTTCAGGTTTTAATGATAAAAAAATATCTGGAAACGTGGTGCCTATTCTAAATATGTTTATTATGTTCTCTGACATCTTCTGGACAAAAATCAATTGAATCATTTAGTCTACTTTACATTTTTGTTGTAAACATTAAATCCATCACTAAACAAATTTCAATTGTATTAAATAATTCTCACAGTACAACACGAATTGTGTATACCTCAATCAGTAAAGTTCAACCTTACAATTATCGGAAGCAACCAACTGAAAAATTAGCAGTCTCTCTATCGGACATTTGGTTAATTAGCAATTTTGTAATTTAAATTTTATTATTACTACCTGCGGTATAATTAACTGCAGTAAGCATTGTTGTTTAGCAAAGCGTGGAGTTATACTAAATTTTTTGGGCAATTTCTTCAGTGAACCTTTTTGGATGCTGTGGCAGATGGTAAACATAAAACTGGTCGTTTATTGTTCAAGTTTGTGTGTCCTTGGTCATTGCCAAAAAGTTCGTAAAAAGCCAATTGCCTTTGAACCCACATAAACCGCAGCAGCAGCAAAATGCGACGTACTTTGTCGCCAGAATACCTGTGTACGAAAAACCCACTTGGTCGTGGTTTTGTGACTTTACGTGGGTCGTAAATAATGCGAAGGCCATGGTCAAGGTGAATGGTGATGTTAGACACCATATTAGCGATGACAAGTCCGCCAATCATCAATTTCATGTCTCTCTATTAACATATGGCCGAGTATCAAAACAACGGCTTTATGTAAGCAAACCGTAGGCAAATCGAGTGGACTCTTAATCAATATTCGAGATTATTAGTTAAGATCAGTTGGGTCGATTTCCTTCACAAAAAAATCAATGAAAGAAACGTTTCAGGTAGTTGGGTGGGTTTAATCGTAGGACATCTACCAAATTTTGCAACGCAAATTAATTCTTATGTAATGTTATTTGTTTTGGTCACCATCGCAGTATTTAACTTTGTTGTTTTTGATTTCAGTGCCCAGGGAAGCCTCCAGAGTCACTGGAGCTGTTACCGGGATCAATGGGGATACTGTTCTCACCTCTCCAGTAAGGAGGGAACGTGTAAAACGTTCCAAGAAGGAATTAGCAGAGGAAGCTGCCCAAGTTATTAGACAGGCTGATAAAATAGGATGTATTGCCAGTAATGATAAAGGTATTCCAAATTGTGATCACTTTTTTTTAACTGTGAGTGAAGTTTAAAGATACTTTTTCTAATTAATGTAAGACCATTAAACCTCACTTTGTTAATGGTGTACCAAATTGCACCCTATAGGCTCCAAAATGCCTTATTACAAAAGATGATTTGCAGGACCTGGTACACGAAATAAATGATGATAAAGTGATGGTAGTTAAAACCAAAGTTAATAATCTTGTAACTCTATGACAATCTGTCTTGTAAACTTACAATGAGTTTGTATTCTATTTTAGGTGCCATTCCAGACAAATTTTACACGCTTCCTAGTAGAAAGAAGAACAAAGAAAACCACATCGACTACCCTTCAAGCTCGTTGGACAGACGATCTCTAAAAAGGCGCGGATCTTCGGATTTGCAACCTCCGAAAAAACCACCGCGCACTTTTGCCTCCACACCAAACTCGCTGAACCACCCGCCGAAATCCTCCATCTTCGATATATTCCACAAAAGTGCCAAACCGAAAAAATCTAATCTCAGAAGAAGCGTAAGCGACGCTACATCTTTACGATCCAAAGCTTTCGGACCGGTCGAAAACAACCCAGTTGCGAGCAGGAAGCCTGAGAGTGATGTTGAAGAACAAGTGAGGAAGATCAACACTAAGAAACAGTTGTCTCCTATTATCGAAGTTACGCAACGTGAGGATTATTTTGCTCCAAGCGATTTAACACCCAGTGCAAATCAATTACCTAAGGTAAGTTTGGTACTATATTGATATTTTGAAGTGATGGATAAACTACCAATAAAGTAAATATTTTACTTTAGCACGAAATTTGACCAGTAAATTACAAATAGTGTGTTTCTGGCAATTCAAATTTTTACACCACTTTTCGCCCTAAATGTAGCAAATTTCATCATCATCAGATAGGAAATTTAATGAGGATTCCAAAAATGTGCTTAAAACAATCATTTTCTTACTACAAGTGCTTTTACAGGCGATGTTGTCCCTGACTGTCCTTTAAACCGTGTTCAAATTTCAGACCACAAATTCACTTAATTAAATATTTAATAATAATAACTCCAAAACAAAAACTCCTTGACCCAACACCGTAAGTTTGCAGGACTACCCATTTAGTAATTTATAATTACTGATGCTTTCTTATGCTCAAATAAATGTTTTATTACAGACATCGACACCATTAAAATCAGAAGAAAGCATCACCGAACAACTGAAAAACTACATAGACGAAGTGGACGAAGTACTTTACAAAGAAACTGGTATCCGGATCACCACCCCCTCTCCTACCAAACAACCCATAATTATTGATGTTGACAAAGCTGAGAACATTTCCAGTAATAAAAAGCACAAATTGAACTTTGGCTTAGGAAAAAAACTCAAGTCCTTGACTCAGAAAAGACAGAAAACTGAAAGCGATAAGGACAACCGCAAGAATGGTGTTGTCAGTAATAAAAGGGATGTTCCGGATTTAGTGGTGTCGGAAGAGACTCCTGACATTGAGTTTGAAGAAGAAACTCAACTTTCTAATCAGTCACCAGTCATGATACATAGCAGTCAGCAACCTGCGGAAAAACCTCCATTAACCAAAGGTATGCTTTTTCATTCATTTAACACTTCTTGGAAATGTTTTCATTAAAAACAACTAACTAGTCTTTGGAAAAAAGTCGTTTTTAATGATTTCTTCAAACTGGTAAATTGATCTAATTGAATTCAACTAACAAATTGAAGAAGTGTGCAGAATATGAAATGAATCTTCAACATTCTTTAAATTCTACCTCTTGCCAATTAGAAACCTCGATAAAGGTTTGGTTATTTTTTTTTTACTTTTAAAGGAAGAAGTCAACGTGGCATGATTTATTTATGTTTTAATTACTGAGTCAAAGTTGTATTTGCAGGCAAAACTGTAAACACAATGGTAAAGAGACTGAGCACCGATTCTTGCTCTTCTCCACCTCCAAGTAGGACCAACGTCCTTATAATGCCAAACATATCGGTGCAACACAACAATAATCAACCCTTCTCATACACAAGAGGCATCAGTCCTGATAAGTATCGGTCCAACGAGGACATACCACGTGACTTTTCCAAACCAGTAATTTATGCCCAAGTGGTATGTGGAGCCAAAGGAAGATGTAAGTGTTAAATAATATGCTTATTACTCACTAGTTTCGAAAAGATAAATAACACCCATTATCTATCCCGTGAGTCATTACTCACGGCTATTAGGTACTCGTACAGTTCAGTCCACCCGACGACACCACCGATATAGTAAAAATCAAAGTAAAATGGAATGGCGTAACAGAAACGTTGACGTTAAAAGAAATAAAAATATTTTGACTGTTACGTTTATGAACATTTGCTTCCTGTAGTGACGTAGAAGTTTTGACTTTCTATTTTGACAATTTAGTCTTTCAGAGTCTTTTGTCTTTAAACCTGAAAACTGTCAAAATCAATTCCATAGAGGTAAAAAACAACGAAACATAGATGAAAAGTAACAAAATTAGTTTGACTAAGATGCATTTTATACCTTTATCAGTTCATCTTTGACATTTGTAACATTTGGTTATGTGTTTTTTACTTAATTTCAGTCTAATTTTAAATATGACACCAATACCAAACGTATTTCATAGCTTTGTGAGTGGAATTTGGACAGTTATGACATTCGGCCGTTAGTTACAGTTCTGTCCTAAACCTGGAAATTGTAAAATAACAACACCATTGAGATACAAAACAACGATTAATTTACATTGATTGTCACGTTAACAGCATATGATATTACAGACTGCATTTGTTTTCAAGCTCCATGGAGCGGACAAAGCGTATTCCACGTCACGATGACGTAATTTGGCAAAACCATAAGTTGACCAACTGTCAAATTACGTCACACTTGCTCTACTCGTTCCATGGAACGTAAATTTGTGTGTAACAGTCTTGGTGTGTTGTTTTCTTTCGTTGTGAATACTTTTACCACAGTCGTAGAAAAAGTGTAGTATTCTACACGAACCACACTCGCTTTTGGCTCGTGTTGCAATCTTCGTGAGTAATAGTTATCATTACATACTCGTTTGAATAATAGACTATTGAAAACTACATTCACTAATAATTCATCACATTATTTACAGCCAACGAGAAACAAACAGTTCACACATCTTACAATGGCAGAAGACATCCGCACTCTGATTCTGATGAAGGCTTAGGAGGTGAAGACAGTTTTAACCGGAAATACGAAGCTGAAAAGCCTTTCACCCATTTTGGTGATAGCGAGCCCTTCGAAAGTTACCAAAGCGAAACCGAAAAACAATTGATTGACGAAATCGACAAATACAAAGCGGAAAGCCCCATTTTGCCTAAATACCGTAATCCAAGTCACGTGAACGGGTACACTTCTAGTTATAATGGAATCATGGAACGAGGACGCGGTGACGGGATGGATGCAAGACGTAGGGAGAGTTTGACCGAACCCGATAACTTGTTACCTTTGGAAAATGGGTTTAATGGAAGAACCGACTTGTCAGCTAGAAGGGACCTGCTGGAATCACGGCTAAACAAGAGAATAAACGATAAAGGAACTCCATCACCGGAGTTCTATCCCAGCAGACCGCCAAGAAAGAATGTGTATGTGAGTGAAAAAACCTCCAAGTACTTCAGAAGCGGTTCGACTAGTCCTGTAGGATTTAAGGAAAAGTACATCTCGGAAACTAAAAAGGATTCTTTTGGTGAAAGGTCAGCAATAATCAAATTCAAATCTAAAATGTTTTAACTTTTTTTGTGTGTAGTCATTTCGAATCTCGGACCAAAAAGACTTTTGGAGAAGCCCCAATAAATTACAAATACAACGGTTCTGACGTGGAACCCAAAAGCATGGAATACCAACCAAGCGATTACCGTTCGTCGCCAGAAAACCAACGCATGGAGTCTAGTCATCGCAGTCGTTACACCAACGAAACCAACCAGCTGAACAAAGACAAAAGCATTTACAGATCGACTCCGGAGATTCACCACAGAACCAATGAACCATTCGGAACGTCATCATACAATTCCTTACCTAGGGAAGATCATTTCGAAAGTGGTACCGCTCAAAGGTTTAGGTCGGAAAGGTTTCTTAATCGGGAAGAAAGCGACAGAAGAACAGATAGACTGGTGGACTCGGGGATTGAAAACGACTTTAGACGGGACAGTAGTGAAAACTATCAGTCATCTTCAAGGCCAGTGAGAATAAGGAGAGATTTGTATAATGAAAGCGAGGATGAAGGTTGGTTGGCACTATTTCTACTTTAAAGTTTGCATTTTAAAGTGTTTTCAGGATTTGCAAGTTCATTGCTGATCGCCAACGAGAAGCAGCAACACAATTCAGAAAATCAATTCCGAAAGTCTAGGAAAGACTACGATTCCGACATTAATTCACGCGATGAGTTCTACAGGCACAACCGAAGTAAATACGTACCTAGAGAAAGAAGTATCGATGATGGGTCACATTTCGATCCTCGTCTAGACAAGGATGTTGATCGACCTGGAAGGGTTTCGGAGAAGAAACCTCCAAAGCCTGAAAAGAAAAGTGGACTAGAAAAGGTATACTGTACTGACTGATCTACTTGAACAGCACTTGAATATCTTGTTACAGGTAAAATCCCTCTTCACAAGAGACAAGAAGAAGGACAAAACCAGCACATTGGAGAAGACAAAATCGAAGCCTTTGTACGCGAAACAACAAGCGCAAAACGGCCAGGTAAAGATTATTGTTACATTTCTATCAAGAATGGAAAAAATAAAGTCCAATACGGATCGGCGACTTAAGGAATGAGAAAAAAATGGAAATTCCTACGCTGCGCATTGCACCGCCACGGCATTGTTCTGAGCCGATTAAGTGCCCATCTTTAAACAATGTTATCTAATTACAATCGGCTCGAAAACCTTGAAATACAGCCTAGATACTCGTATTAAAAATACTTTTATAAATAAATTACGTATCAGGAAAATTCAAATATTCTCGCAGGCATTCAGAATATTGACCACAGTGTCGTACCAAGTTTGTTTAACAACGGAAAACAATTATAGATTACAACAATAGGAAACCTTTATCACTAGAAGGTGATCAATCAAACCAATTAAACCCTCTTAAAAAAAGTGGTTGCCCACCTATACAAACCCATCTACCTTACATATTTTATGTAAATACCACCATCAGACACAATCCGAAAATCCACTTACCAGACCCTCATTTTCTAAGCCATTAAGCGGACCGGCATTTCGGATGTTCCATTTTTTTTTTCGCAAATAATAGGGTTTCGGTTATTAGTGGTTTCGTCCTGCCGATAAGATTTATATCTACGTTTGACCCACCGTGTATTAAGCATTGCCGAAATTGGTTTTTTGTTTGTGCTCCTCAGTTTTTTTTATTTTTTTTTAATTGTGTTTGTTCAGCATTTCTGTTCAATGTCTTGTCAAGAGAACTTTACCCAAACGAAAGAAGTTTTTAAAATTAAACAAATATAATTTCTTAAAAACCTCCTCAAGTTAGTGTATTATGATCGTGACAATTTGATTTCGCAGCAGGCAACACTGTAACGTTAATTTTTATTGAAACACAATAAAATCACAATTTTTAAATGCCAATAACTCGAAAACGGTTAAACTAAATACTTTTTTTTTGGGATCAGAAGAAAAACATCTAACTATATATAAAAGTCGCAACAAGCTGTTTAAATACAGGGTGGTCCAGTTTTAAATGTCAATAATTCACCAATCCATAGCCAATCAAAAAATAAGTTGACATGCATTATGTCATTTTCCTGAAGAACGCTTCCTAAGGAAGACACAGATCTTCAAAATTGTTTAAATGCGTCGATATAGGGGGATAGTCTTTATTTTCTACGCTCACTGGATATTATTCAAAATTGACAAAAATGTCTACTTGGGTTATTGTATTTTTTACTTTAAAATGGTTCAAAAGGATTCAAATCTGGTCATCTGTGAGGTTTACGAATTACGAAAATAGTCAAAAATCAGGATTTTTTTTTTATTCAATTAAACACTGGTAACAGTCCGAATTTTTGGACTAATTTAATTCTAAAAATTAGTGTTTAAGACTAATAACGTAGCATTTAATGCCAAAATTGTTTACTTTCATCAATGAAGAGTCTGAAACATAACTTTTACTAGAAAAAATAGTTTAAAATTCGATTTTTCAATCTTAAAGCAAAGTGAAGCGTCTAGAAGTCAATTTAATACTGACAAAGCGTGAAATGGCATGTTTTAACCTATGGGAAAAGAAAAAATAGTTTTTTAAGTCTCCTATGTTAAAAACTTGGTGAAGGTAACCCTAAAACTCGATTTTCCTAGCTGAAAGCAGTTTTAAAGCCCTAAAAATAGTCCAGAAAATCAAAAGCAAACTAAACAAACCTGAAAAGTTAGTCTTCAAGTCAATTTTTATGAATCTAATGTCAATATCCTGTACTTAAGACTATTTTCAAGACTAAAATATTGAAATGTATTTTCAATCTATGAAAACTTACTTCAAATGGAAATTTTAAGCTTTTGATGTCACTTTTCATTGGTTTAGAGTTACTTTTTGGTGTCCAAGTCCATTTTCAAGGTGAAATGTGTGAATTTGTAGTAAAAAATTGTAGATAAAGTAGTTTTTCATGACTACAACCTAATTTTCACTACTAAAGTTTTTCAACTTATCTGAAAACTATAACGACTACAAAGACAGTTTTTAAGCCTTTCAAGTCAATTTTCACAGTTTCCAAGTCAATTGCCAAGGCTAAAATCTTACAATTTGCGAAAACTGGCTACAAAGACATTTTTTAAGCTTCTTAAGTAAATTTTTACTGTTTTCAAGACAACTTTTAAGTTAAGTTGGGTTGATTTTGGGTCTTTGAACGTAATAACTCAATTATCTCGTAAACGAAGCTTCAAATCAGAATTTTTTAAGAGATACTTATTTTGTCAAATTGGACAAGTAAAGTAAGGCAGAAAAGAATCAGGCAGAAAAATTAAAACCATCTTCCTGTATCTACGCTACTGGAGAATTTTGGCAAACGTCATTCATAATACGTATTAATTTCATAAGTGCTTGTTCTAAATTTGTTTTAAAATTGCTACAACGATCTGACAGTTATGACAAAAAGCATTTTTCAGGAAAATCACATAATGCATGTCAACTTACTTTTTACTGGGCTATGGAATGGTGAATTATTGACATTTAAAACTGGACCACCCTGTATACGTACCAACCCTGTACATGACTTATTAATTAAGAAAAAATTTCCTAAAATTCTAGAGTCCTTCAGATTATCGAAACAGACGACGTCTCTCTACCCCTAGTCCATCTCGAGACATACCAAAGAAGTCCGAATCTGCACCAGGCAGTTGGTTCAAATCATTGGACAGGCTGACTAAAAGAAAATCTGACAATAAGGTACTTAATGTAATACTTTTAAAGCACTCTCACACTTAATTATTATTAGCGCCACAAGGATGGAAATCTCACCAGTACAGAGGACGAAACGGTAACGACCAGATCGAAACTGTCCTCATCTGTCAGTAATCTCCGGTTTTTCGGAGACACTGACCAGGAATCTAATGGGGACAGCGTTCGAGGAGTAACAACATTAAAGAAACGACCAGGTCTCAGAAGTCAGTCCACCAGAGACTTGCATGATATTTCTGAGGAAAGAAGGAAATCGACCAGTCAGAGTGGAGGAAGACGATCAGACAATCTGCACAAATCCCTTACTAATATTTCAGAATCTGACAGGTGAAGTCCCACAAAATCTATATCAACACTCTAAGTCACTGATTTTTCACTTTAGGGACCTCAAAGGGAGCAGAAATAACCTGAAACCGCCTATGTCCCCCACAACCCGGTACAACCAAGAAGTGAAACATAGAGATGACCGCAGACGACGTACTAGTAAAAAGCCGGATATTAGTTCTGTTGAAAGTTCAACAGAAGGTGATAGCAGCCAACAGTCTCAAAGAAGTATCGTCTACTTACATGCAGCCACTGGTAATTATTCATACCGTTTTTTAAAAAGATCAGCCTCAAATTAAAATAATTTTAGTTGGAGACATCCCAGGTCCAGAATACTTACGAACCAGTTCCAGAGCTGTATCAAGAGAAGATTTAACGTCAAACGGGTCCAGTTTCATACAGCCTCAAGTAAAAACGCTAAGCAGATCTTTTTCGGTATTGGCTCCGTGGAAACCTCGTCATCAAAGGGAAGCCCTGGATATCGATTACACTCAATACAATAAAAGTACCAAAAACGGAAAATACGAACAGCGACCATCCAGAAACTCGTCTAGTCGCAATGACAACTCAACTTTGAAGCGCAAAGCTCAAGAAAGCAGAAGAAACAATTACCAACCGTCTCTAAATCGGAAATCCAGAAGCAAAGAGAACTTGTCTGGAAGTAAACATCAATCTAAAGAAGAAATGAGTCGAGGTAATGTTTTAGTTTTTGGGTAAATTTGTTAGATAATTTTCTGAACATTTTATAGGAAGTACGTCCACTTTGTACAAGAAAAAGGACAAACTACCCAGAGAAAATTCGCGATATATAAAAGAAAAAGAAGACAGAAGGATGACGACTAAAAGTCATTCTGTTGAATCGATAGCTAGAAAATCTCGGAATGACCGGGACGTTTCCAGGTCCGTATCTATGCCTAGAGACACTGAAAAAACTGCAGGTTGGTTCAGAAAATCCAAAAAGTAACCACACCAATTAAATATACGTTAGCTGTGATAATTGTATGCGCCATCACGTAGTATATCACTTGTTCCAGTGTCTCTCATTGCTTTACACACCAGTGCCATTGCAATATAATAACGCCCTAATTGGTTATCTCCTTATCACTTTCTATTATCTAATATAATGTGCCTTATACTTTTTAGAATCGCTTAGAATATCAATTGTATTTCTTTTTCGTTACGTTTTAAAGTGCCCTAGTGAAAAGGAAATAGAATTACATCTTTTTTTTAGGAATAACCTAACAAATATACTTAATAGGTCATCTATCCAATTACGTTGGAACATTTAATAATGAACTCTAATCCACGGTGCTATGTTGTAATAATAGTTCGATATGTAGACTTGTATATAACAGCGTAGGTATATCGAGAACAACTCGGTTCATTAAATAATGAAAACTGACCGAAACGTCGACCAATTTTATGTTACCCAATTCTACCTGCATTATGTAGTAAAATTGTAATAAGGTTTTTTTTTACGTTGTTAAATACCTTCTGTCTAAACATTTTTTCTCTTGTAATTATGACTTAATAAAAATAAATAACTAATAATCATTTGTTTTATTTTGTGTCACTGAAATAAGTAAATACCTGTAATTTATGCAATCCTTTTAAACTATTTTGGATTTCAACTTGTAGTAGTAGTCCATGTTCTCAGAGTGGAGGTAAATGAATACAAAAGGGGGTGAGGAACACTCAGCCTTCTCCACAACAAACTTTATTGAACCTCAATTAAAGAGGGTACGCTTACTAGTTTCGAGTACATAAATACTCATCTTCAGGAGCTTAAGATGTAAAATTTGTGCCGGCTGTTTTTTTAAAAAAGGGTGAGATAGCGATACCCAAGGTAAATTAAAGATAAAAGCATAGAAACATCGCTCGATGTGTCCAATAAAGGGTTAAATAAAACTTGTGATGGAGAAAAAGGGAAAAAGTTGACAAAATTCTAATACATACTAATACAAATGTTTAAAAAAAAATCCATCAATCCTCGTCTTCGACTCGGATGATTTTTAAAACCACTCTCGCTCATGCTATTTGTTAAAACAAATTACTTAGAAACTCGTTTTTCCGGAAAAATTAAATGCACTAGAGATATTACCCCCGACAAAATGAATTCCTGGCACTAATTCTACAAAAAACGGTCTTTTAAAACCTTTTTTATTCATTATAAATTTGGCTGAAACATATCGAAGATACAGTCCCTTAAAAATTTAATAAATGAAACTAAAGTATGACAAAATTAACATTAAGTATATTTCAAAATAAAAGCAAGAATCAAATGAAATCGACAAATAAGTACATCTTAGCTCAAGCACACCATCAATATCATGGGTTTAATTCGCCCGTTTGTAAATCATAAATGTAAAAACAAATAGTGCGCTGCACTTAAAAACTAAATTACAGCAAAAACCTGACATCGTGTAAGTAAATAAGGAAACAATAGTAATAACAACAAAGAGATCTTATATGACAATCTCAAAAGAAAATCACATTTTAAAACAGTTTAAAAGTTGTTCTAGTCTAAAAAACGGTTTTGACGAGACTTAACATTTAATACTTTCACTTCCGCTTCGAAAAAGTCATTTTCCACGTATACGGTTATTTTAAAATGCGACTCGGATGGACTTTTCGGCAGTTTAATTTTAAATTCAGCGGTTTCACCCGGACATATTTCTCCTAACATCGGACTCACGTTCAAACCAACTGGCGGACTGATAACCACTTCAAAATGTAGTTTTTTTGTTGATTCGGAAATTAAAAACAAACTGTCCTCAGGCTTTGCGGGCGGAAACAGAACTATAGAGGGCGGTTCAAGTCGGCAAGAATTGTTCATTATAGTTTCATCAATTAGTCTAGTGTTTTCAGAGCACAACGACTGGTATACAATTGAATCTTCTGGACATTCAGGCACTAAAGTTTGGTTGGGATCTTGTTCGATTGTTACGACCATTTCTTCCTTGTTGAAGGATTCCAATAAGTCAGCAATTGCTGAAGGAGCTTCTTTAAATTTCCCTAAATCACTGGGTAAAACTTCACCCAGAACTCTGGCTGCTAAAACTTTAGTCAGGTCATCAACCGCCAGATCTTTTTCTATGGATTTCCTGTAAAGGCGTTTTAACCTAGCCCGGTTAGCTTCAGCTCCGGTCACAATTTCGAGTTTTCCAATATCCATAACTTGTAGATTAGAGTTTTGTTTCAAATATCTACAATCTCTGGCTGTAGGAATGTAGGTAACTGTCACAATTTTCTCTTCGTTTGGTAACAATACAAATATACCGGGCTCCACTCTTAAATTAGTAAAAGTGGATAGTTGCAGTAACTGTTTGGTGGCTACTTTTAGGTAGGCAAAGGACGGAAGATTGCCCGTATTTTTTATAGTGAATCTTTGTTCCATTAGGACTCTGTTATCCATTCGGCCTAAAGATAACCAATATTTACCTAAAAAATTTTAAAAGATTACTAATAAAACATTCTTTGCAGTAAAACACTCACCTGTGTTATCTCTGATTGCATTCTGATACTCATTACTAGTATAACCGCCATAGCCCCACAACCTGACACACTGTTTCTTTGTTTGTTTCAAATTACCATCCAAAGGCGTGAAAACCAGCTCGTCAACGGCAGCTCCGATTTTCGTAGGAATAAACGATACAATCAAAACCCTGGACTCGTGTCCGTGTAAGACCAATTTACACGCATTCAATATATCCGAATCCATTCTATTGTCTTTCCTAATCTTGAATTCGTACGAGGACAGGGAGCATAGCAGTCGAAGAGTTTTTTCAGTCTTGTTCCTCAACATAAACTGTTTGGTTACGCATCTAAAACACAAAAGTTGTTTTGCGGCTTTAAAGCCGGTTTACTAAAACTACCTGTCAACTTTAACACAGCCCCAAATCAGTTCACTAACAGTGGCTTCAATGGGCAGTTTTCCATTGGGGAGACTAGTCATGGCACTTGAGCTTCTTGAAGTTTGTGCCGATGTTAGTAAAGGTCTATTCTCTGCTAAAGGAGACTCAAGTTGGAAACGTTGAGGTTCATTTAAACTAACATTTTTGCTTTGTACTGTAGGTTTTTGATTTTCCTTGTCTTCCTTAGCTGCAACTAAAATGTTATTTGTAGAGTCCGGATTAAAAAGCACTAAAGTCGAAAAAAAGTGCTTAAAAAGCAAATTATTTTCTTCAAAAAAGCACAAAACTCTTTCAGAGACGCAAAAATTTTTTCACTCCTAGAAATTTTTTTCTGAAATTTCAAATTGCTTTAGAAGCATACAGAAGATTTTAGACTGTTTTTTGAACTACTTGAGAGCATTTGGAAGGTTTTTGGACTGTTTAAACAGCATATTGAAGGTTCTGGAGTGCTTTAGAGGCATTTGGAATCTCTTACACGGTTCACAACAATTTTTGGAAGCTTCTAAACTGCTTTAATATCTTCTGGGAGCTTCTAGACTAGTTGAAAAGCGTTTGTAATCTTTTAGACTGTTCTAAATGATTTTGAAAGCTTCTAGACTGTTTTGAAAGACTTCCGACATTTTGGAGTTTCTGTAGAAAGTTTCTGCTTTTAAGACATGTGAATTTGAACTTTTCAAAGCTTTGAAACTGCTTTAGAAGCATACAAAAGCTTTTAGACTGCCTTGAAATTTTTGGAAGCCTTTATTGTGTTTTAAAATCTTTTGGAAGCTTCTAGACTGCTTTGGAAGGCTTTAGACATATTTTGGAGTTCCTGTAGTGTTTTAAAACCTTTTTAGACTACTTTTGGAGCATTTGGAAGGTGTTTGGGCAGTTTAAAGAGCCTTGGATGTTCTGGACTGCTTTTAAGACATGTGAATTTGAACTTTTGGAAGCTTTGAAACTGCTCTAGAAACATACGGAAGCTTTTAGACTGCCTTGAATTTTTTTGAGAGCTTCTAGACTAGTTGAAGATTAATTAGAAGCTTTTAGAGTGTTCTAAAAGCTTTTGGAAGCTTCTAAGACTATTTTGGAGTTTCTGTAGTGTTTTAAAACCTTTTAAGACTACTTTAAGAGCATTTGAAACCTTGTAGACAGCTTTAGAAACTTTTGGAAGCTGCTAAACTGCTTTAGAAGCATACAGAAGCTTTTAAGAGCTTCTAAATAAATTGAAAAGCATTTGGAAGCTTCTAGACTGTTTTGGAAGGTTTTAGCCTGCTTGAGAAGCATTTTGGAGTTTCTTTAGTGTTTTGAAATCTTTTTGGACTACTTTAGGAGCATTGAAGGTTCTGAACTGCTTTTAAGCATGTGAATTTGAACTTTTCAAAGCTTTGAAACTGCTTTAGAAGCATACAAAAGCTGTTAGACTGCCTTGAAATTTTTTGAGAGCTTCTAGACTAGCTGAAGATTATTTGGAAGCCTTTAGCGTGTTTTAAAAGCTTTTGGAAGCTTCTAAACTGCTTTGGAAGGCTTTAGACATATTTTGGAGTTCCTGTAGTGTTTTAAAACCTTTTCAGACTACTTTTGAAGGATTTGGAAGGTGTTTGGGCAGTTTAAAGAGTCTTGAAGGTTCTGGACTGCCTTTAAGACATTTGAAACCTTGTAGACGGTTTTAGAAACTTTTGGAAGCTTTTGAGAGCTGCTGTTGTTGTAGGTATTCCAAAAGTTACACACAGGTAAGTTCACAAAAACATACATCTTCGCGAAAACTGACAAAGCTGACAAAGGAAGGGCCCTTTAAATGAGTAAATCTATGAATGGACTGGGGGTCCACCTTTATTTTGCAAATATTTAGGATGTTTATATTATTGTCGATTTGGAGACCCATGAGAACGAATACAGATTAATCGTTTCTGTTACCCTCCTCATCCCATGACTACCCAAACCATTGTTCTAAAGTAAGGAGACAATAGTAAACCAATTATTAGAAGGTTTAGAGTATTAATTAGAAAACCCTAGCACTTCCAAAACGATTCTAGAAGGCACCTGACAATTTAAAATAATTTTTGGAAGGATTAAGACCTAGAGGCCTCTGGCGAGTTTTTGATAAGGTGGTCAGTAGCAATTCAAGTGATTCAAAATGGTCTTAGAGGCCTCTGATAATTTAAAACAAGTCTGGGAAGGTTTAAGAAACTTCTGGCACTTTTTAGAAGGTTGTCAGTAGCATTTAGAAATCTGACAATTTAAAACAACTCTGGAAAGGTTTATGACACTTGTAGAAGCTCCTGGCACTTTTAAAAAGGTTGTCATTAGTATTTGGTCAAAATGGCCCTAGAAGTTTCTGATAATTTAAATCAATTCTTGGTTTAAAGTTTAAACACTGCAGTAGCCATAGTAAACAAACCTACTAATACTAAAAATCACTTACATATGACAGCTTCATTATCAGAAAATGATGTGGTATAAGATGCATTTTGACTAACTGGCAGACTGAAAATATCACTTGATTCCCTTTGTGGTTTGTCTGCATTTAGTTGATTTTGCATACTGCACAAGTAGTCCAACACATTTGAAGTACTTTTCTCTGATATAAGTTGCTGTATAGCACTTATACTGAAACTCTTGCCTTGTAACATTTGTTTTTCACCCTCCACAGCTGGTACTTTGTCCACATTGGAGGCTGTCGTAATATCAATTAAGGGTATTGCCTCAGATTTGGTAGGACTTGGTGCTCTAAGTAAATCTGCTAAATTATCAGATTTTTGCTGAAAAAATGCTCCTATGGACACAGAAGGCAAGTCTCTAGTGTCAGAGAATGAGGTTGAAGCCTGTGGCGCTGGGAGATCATGTTTACGCCTCCAAGACAGTTCATCTTTTAATAGTCTTGATTCAGCTTTATCAGCAGGTAGAAATAGAGAATCACTGACATCTATCATTTTACTAGCTGTAATAATAACACAGTTTAATTTAACACCTAAATAGCAGACAATATTTACCCTGAGCTATCTGCTTAAATTCCTCAACTGCATTGTGAGCACTTATATCAGAATCATTCAGCATATCCTTAATTTTAGAGAAAATTGACTCCCTTGGTTTATTCAGGATAAAATCACTTTTTTCCAAAGATGAATTGCGAGGTGTTGATGTGTTTTTAGGGGTTTGCATTAAATCACTTTCATTCACTGTACTCTCACTAGGCAGATTAATATGTGATTTACTACTTGTAAGACCCAAATCTGGATGAAGCAACTTAGAGGGAATGGCACCTTTTGGGTCACCTATTTGTGATACTCTATCCAGTGTTTCATTTGCTAGTTGCCTTTGTTGTTTTAGCAAATCTTCAACACTACTGCTTTTCATGCTAACTTCTGCAATGTTGGATAAGTCTACATTGTTTAGTGACAAAATTCCCAAGGAACTTTCTAAAGACATTTCTGAGAGTTTCTGATTTTTGCTCCGTTCTACCGTGGAAGTGGCTATCCGTGGGGGGCCGTTGGACTTGGGAGTCAAAAGCCCACTATTTTGGATACTATTCATTTTCACTACAAACAAAAAACCTTCCCCTAAGTGGTGTTAAAACAAAGCAAATTTTTCAGGATTAAGGTTCTAGTTTAAGCTTATTAACGGCCAACACAGGGAAGAAGCAGTGGAAATATTACCTTTAGGAGTGATTTAGCAAAGTTTTTAAAAGCTTATTTCCTATTTTAAGCCTTTTTAAACGCGAGTCAAATTAACGAAATAACCGACATTTAAAATTCTTTCAAACAAAAAACACATCTGTCAAATGTCACAACAGCTGAGCTACATGTACAACGTTGCATCCACTGTATGTAATTCTTTGAAAGTTTCAAAATTTCAACAACAACAACACAAAACAAAAAAGCATTTAAAAACTGAATTAATAGAAATTCAATTAATCATGTAGGTACAAACTTTTGAATTCTGCCCAGTATTCAATTATTTATAGTAAGTTTAATGAAAACACTGTTAAATGGCAACGCTGTATTTTTTATACAGGCGATCACGAGAATAAAGGAAGAATATCAATCAACTCAACTTAACCTCAAATAAAAAAAACATTTTGATCTTTGATGTAAAATCTGATGGGGTCACAATTTTGACGGAATTTTCAAAAACCTTTGCCTTTGGTAGTTAAGAAACCAACATTTAAGCTGAAGAAGGGACTGAACAACATTATAAGACTATACAACGCAAGGTACGTGCATTTCAATTTACTCAAATTTGTGATAAAGGATACTGCATTTTTTCCAAAAGTTTTTGGTTTATTTTTATGATTTTACTCTAAATACCGTTTGTATGTTAATATTTTAGAGTTAAGAAGGTTAAATAAGATGTAGCTTGTCTTTGAAAGTATGTTTATTTAGTTGAAACTCAGTCGTAATGTTGCACAATTTTGGGGTGCTTGTTAAGTTTCACCCAATGCTTCTTCACGATTTTTTAATAAAAACCCTTTTTTTGTTATTTTTGGCTCAAGTATAAAAAAGTGTACATCAGGATTAATTGCTACAAAAAATCATACTATTTACTTATTAACTATCTGCTATTTAAGGAAGAGGTTTGTGTAACACAATTGTCTTACAGAAAAAATCTACCTTAAACTTTTGTATGTTTGATAAGGAGAGAGGGTTTGAACATTTCTGTGGATACCATCAAAAACACTAAAATCTAATATTACAGACTTCTTGATGACTCAAAACCATTAGAAGAAAAAGTAACTAGCATTCTTCATTTTGTACAAATTGTGTTTTAATAAAAATAACTGAAGAATGCACAAAAGTCTTATATGTTTTTTGGTGCTGATTTTAAAGAACAATTTAATTGACTTAAAAAAAAATAGTGCCTAATGTGATTAAGTGTATTGTAGAATTGTGCTTTTTTAGCCTTGGGTAAGTATAGTTCCTGTGTCATTGATACAATTTAATTGTAAATAATAAATTAATTTGAACATGAACATATTTCATTTTTAGGCACAGGACACCTATAACTTACTTAAGGCTAAGGTCATTAACTTTGAAGGTAAATGAGTTTTTTAAATTGTAATAATTCCACAAACCCTCACCTAATCCGCCAAGGTTTGTCTAAAAAATATTATTATTTTTAGGTTCATTATCATGTGGAGAAAAAATACAGCTTTAGCAAAGTTTACTCCCATTCTTAAAAATACCACGCGACGTTACGCGCAAGTAGCTGAAACCAAAATCTTAGACTACCAAGCAGACATCCACAATCTGACACCTAACGAAAAAGTGCACGGTTTTGTCGTCAAACATGTAAAAGATATCCCAGAGTTTCGCATCAGAGCCATTTACCTAATTCACGAAAAAACTAAAGCGGAATATTTGCATTTATATCGGGATGACAGTAATAATTTGTTCTCCGTTAATTTCCGGACGACACCCAAAGACAGTACCGGATCCCCGCATATTTTAGAGCATACTGTACTTTGTGGTTCAAAAATATTTCCAGTCCGCGACCCATTCTTTAAGATGCTTAATAGATCATTGGCAACTTTTATGAATGCTATGACAGGATCAGATTATACTTTATATCCTTTCAGTACCCAGAACTACTCTGACTTTAGGAATTTACAACGCATTTATTTAGACGCCGTGTTTAACCCTATTTTAAGTGAGCCTGACTTTATGCAAGAGGGTTGGCGATTAGAAAATCGGGAAGTTAACGATTCGAAATCAGAACTAATGATTAAAGGCGTTGTTTATAATGAGATGAAAGGAGTTTTCTCTGAGAATGAGAATATTTTTTGTCAAAAATTACAAAGTTCTATTCTTCCAGATCACACTTATGGTGTGGTATCTGGGGGTGATCCTATGGTAATTCCAAATCTCACTTGGAATGGTTTAGTACAGTTTCATAAAGAACACTATCATCCTAGCAACTGTCGCTGTTTTTCCTATGGAAACTTCCCACTGTTGCCTTCTTTAGAGTACATTAATGATGTGTACTTTCAAAACTATGCCTACTCTCAACCGACCAATACTGTGGTTCCAAAACAGAAACGTTGGACTGAACCCAGAAGAGAGCACATAACCTCAAGATTTGACCCTATGGGAGAACCTTTTGAGAAACAGAACGCCATAGCAATTTCTTTACTAGCATCGGACTGTACTAACGCTTATGAGACTTTTCTAATGCAGTTCCTCACTGAATTACTGGTTAAAGGACCCAATTCCGCGTTTTACAAGTCTCTAATCGAACCTAACTTCTCTAGTGGGTTTACTCCTTCCACTGGATTGGACACTCAACCTAGAGACACTGTTTTTACGGTTAGTTTGAAAGGCATCAAAACTGAAGACTTCCAGACAGTTGAAGATATTTTTAATAAAACCATTGATGACGTTATCAGTAACGGATTTGCTCCGGATCACATTGAATCCGTGCTGCATAGTTTTGAATTGTCTTTAAAGCACGAATCTAAAAACTTTGGTTTAAACCTGTTATTTGGGTTGACTGCAATGTGGAATCACACTTCTAACATTTTACCTGCTTTGGAAGTGAACACTTTGATTGAAAGGTTGCGCACTGAATTGAAAAACAATCCAAAGTATCTTCAAGAGGTGGTGAAAACCTACTTCAAAGACAATAATCACAAACTGATACTCACCATGTCACCGGACAAAGAGTACGATTCTAAGTTAGTGAAGGCTGAGGCTGATTTAATTAAAAAGAAAATTAAAAATTTAAGTGACAAAGATAAAGAAGCCATATTTGAGAAAGGGTTGCTGCTGCAAAAATTGCAGGAAAGCCCTCAAAACACAAACTTACTGCCAACACTATTAATGAACGACATCAGTTCAAGCATAGAAAAAGTCAACAAAGTCAATGTTAGTATCGATCACGTGAGCACTCAAATTAATAAAGTCAACGCGAACGGTTTAGTTTACTTCAAAGCCATTTTAAACACCAGCGATTTGTCGCAAGAGCAGCAAATGTTACTTCCTCTGTTTTGTTACGTTTTCAATAAAATGGGAACAGACAAATTGAACTACAAAGAGTTTGACAGTTTGGTCAATCGGAAAACTGCCGGCCTGAACTTTAACGTCCATATAGCGGACAGTTTGTATCACTTGCACACCTACGAGCCTGGAGTTTTGTTGTCCAGTCATTGTTTGGAAAAGAATGTGGACAGTATGTGGGATTTGTGGATTCAGTTGTTCAATTTGACTAAATTAGAAGATGTAGAAAGGTTTGTGGACTTTTTTTTAGGTTTCAGAATTTTTAAACAGGTTTATTGTTAGATTTAAAATGCTTGCTCAGCTATACATGGCGAACTTAACCCATGGAATAGCCGATTCTGGTCATATTTACGCAATGCAAACCGCCTCCAGCCTAGTATCAGGCTCCGCCTATCAAGTTGAGCTTCTATCAGGCTTACAGCATATTTCCTACATGAAAAGACTGATACACACTTCCAACTACAAAGCAATGCTAGAAGAAATCTTGGAGATCGGCAAAGTGTTATTCGACAAAACCAAAATGAGGTTAGTAGTTTATCTTATCAATGATTGTGTGTTAACCTGGTTTTTTTTTGTTACAGGGTGGCATTAAATATTTCCCCAGACAACCATTCTTTGGTTTTGCGTTCGTATGAGAATTTTATTAACAACCTTCCAGGAAATAGTAAATTACTTGGTCAAGAAATTCGAGATAACGCGTATGTGGTGGGAAAAGTATGGTCCCCGTCTGATTCAGTCAACTGCCAGCATCACATTCTAAACATCCCGGTTAATTACTGCAGTAAGGCTGTTCTAACCACTTCTTACACCAAAAACGAGCACGCGTCCTTAAGGGTTCTGGCCAAGTTACTTTCAGCTAAATATCTCCATCCGGAACTAAGAGAAAAGCGTGGAGCTTACGGAGCTGGAGCTCGAATATCCCCCGATGGGGTGTTATCATTCTTCAGTTACAGAGACCCGAAAACCGTCGACACTTTGGACGTCTTTGACAACTCCTACGATTGGGTTAAAAAACATTTAAAAGACTTGACGGACCAGGACTTGGTCGAAGCCAAACTAGGAGTTTTCCAAGCTGTGGACGCTCCGGTTCCACCAAGCTCAAAAGGCTGCGAAGATTTTTTGAGGAAATTGACGCCGGACACTTTACAAAGACATCGGGCGGAGATAATGGCTGTTAGCAAGAAGAACATAGAGAATGTTACTGAAGCGTATTTAGGAGATGGAAACGTGCTAAAGACTGGAAAAGTTATTTTGGGGCCCAAGAACGAGGAAGTGGATATGGCGACGAGGAAGAACGAGATGTGGACTGTCGTAGATAATGCTTAGTGTAGTGAAATGGAATGTTTATGAGATATTTATTAAATAGTTTTGTTTTTTATTGTGCATTTGAATTAATTGACCTTTAAATCCTTGATGAGTTGTAATTACTGAGGTTAACTCTGGCCGAAAAGGACCAGAAGTCCCTACTGACCGAAAAAAGTGTCAAATATTTGATATTGCGCAAAATATTAATTAAAACTGTTTACAATCATTAATTAAGGTAAACCTTTTTGGCCTGGTTAAAACCTACATATTTATTATGTGTGATACTTTATGTAGGTTTTTTTGCAGTTAAATATTCCTCAACAAAATTGAGTAATTATTAAAAATTAAAACAAATGTCTATGGGTGACGTTGCCGAGGAACGACAATACTTAATTAAAGCCTTAACATTTTTAAACCATTATCAGTGGCTGTTTAAGCACAAAAACACGGATATTTTTACGGAGAAAGTGCTTACAAATTTATCGAAGGAATGGCGTGATTATTGTAGTCAGTTAACAGTTACGGAACTTCATAATTTCGTTACTGGAACAGTGGTTAAGGTACGTATTTACAGCAATTCAAACTGCTTCTATAACATGCTTGACACATTTCAGGAACCTATACCTTCAGACCTCAAAGACTTGATCGACGATATTAAATGTTTGAGTGTAAACGATGAAGCTACAATTTTAAATAATACAGTGGATGTGGGCAATAGTGTGGTGGGTTTGAGTAGGAAAAAGTCACACGAAATCGCCTTATTGGCACCCATAATTCATGAAATCTGCCAAAGAAATGGTTGCGATGTGTTAGTCGATGTTGGTTCTGGTGTGGTAAGTTAGATTACCAAACTGTACAATTGAGAATCAAATGATGAAGATTTCTTAGTAGAATCAGTTTTAACTAAATACCAAAGGTGTAAACCAAGTCAACAAAACTCCAAAACGTATGTCTGCGATTAAAAATGTGCATTTAGTATTAAGTTAGAGGTTTATGGACTTTCAAAATCGTTCTAGAGGCCTCTGGCCATTTAAAACAATCTTAGGAAGGTTTAAAATACTTGTAGAACCCTCTGGCACTTTTAAGAAGGGGTTCAGTAGCATCTAAAGGTCTCGGACACTTTCAAAATGGTTTTAGAGGCCTTTGGCAATTTAAAACAATCTTAGAAAGGTTTAAAACACTTGTAGAACCATCTGACTCTTTCAAAATGGTTCTAGAGGCCTCTGACAATTTAAAAAAAATCGAAAAAAGTTTAAAGCACTCAATTGTACAACCCCTTCTGGCAGTTCTAAGAACTGAAAATAACTGGTACTATTATAAAACACATATTCGATATTTGTCTAGTGAAATGAGATAAGGGATGTGACGCAGCATTATCTACATCGTGACGTAGATATCTTTTTGAAATATTTTACCTGTTCCCTCTTATGTATTTTGGCTAATTCTTCACACACAATAGCCACGATCAGTTAGGTTATATTTGAAGTGACTCATTTACTGAAGTTTACCTTTGTAGGGTCATTTGTCCCACCTGCTCTGCACCAAATACGGTTATCCAGTACTTGCTCTAGAAGCTTCCAGAACTCTCGTTGAAACAGCTGTTAAACTGCAACAAAAACACCACCCTCAATGCATTAACAAAGTGGTTTTTGCAGAAGTGTTTGTCAGCGCCACCTCATCTGAGATTATACATCAGCAGATAAGGGAACATTTTCCAAATGCCAGAAAAATAGGGTTGGTAGGACTACACGCTTGCGCAGATTTAAGTGTGGAAGTCCTGAAGTTGTACAGCGACTTACCCAATGTAACCTGTTTAGTTATAATGCCCTGTTGTTACCATCGAATGAGTTTGGTTGATTCAGAGGAACAGCGGTTTCACAGTTTTCCTGCTAGTCAACTAGGGTTGGATTTGTTTCAAAAGTACGAAACAAGAGGATTTTTAAATCAGCAGTTTTTGAGGCTTGCCTGTCAACAAAGTTTGTCGTCTTTTGTGAGAATGAATGAGGAGGAGCATCGAATGCATGCTCAACATTGTGTGCATAGGGCTATATTGGAGTTAGTTGCTAAATTTGGTAAGACTCTATTTAGCCAATATAATAAGGTAGAATGCCTAAAAGAAAAATTTTGTAAAAAACCTACCAATGCACATTTTACGTGATAAAACGTGAACGCCGAGGGGTATATGTCAAGATTATTTCCTGAAAACACACATTTTTCAACGTTTGCTTTATTAACAAAAGAACACCTACTACGAGTACTTAACAACACAAACCTACCAATTAAACTAAACATCACAAACGTAATAATAATATTAAATGTTGATTTTTTTACATTAACATTTAAGCTGGCCTAAAGTTTGAACAATTAGTAAAGAAATTGCAATTTTGATAAATTACAGAGTATGTAGAGTATTTACTTTCTTGCTTCACTTCACGTGGTGGTAGATTTTCATTGCTTAAGGTGGTTGCAGCTGCTGAATTTGAAGTTATAGTTGTTCTGGCTGAGGGAGCTAGAGTACTACTGCTGGCAAGAATCTGTTCAGAATGAATGTTTCTCATTTTCTCAATAATATTTAAATGATGGTCGGGATTTAGCTGCAAATATGGTTTTATAGAACTTGCATTAGAGTGACCCGTTATCTTTATTAATTCTTGTTCTTCAACACCGTGGAAAGCAAGATTGCTTACTGCAGTTGCTCGATTAGAGTGATTTGATATTTTTATTCTTTTTGTGTCTAAACCAACTTTTTTAGCTGCATTTTTTGTCCACTATTTTTGTATCATGGTTTGTTGCTGTTCTTGGTCCAAAATCGGTTGCAACTTAGAAATAATCTATTTGTAGTTATGGCGCTTGTTCTCTTAGCGATTAGTTTATTAAAAAGTCTGACAGGGCAGATGTTTTTATTTATAGTATTTTGCACCAACCATTTACTTTCGGCCAGTTTTTTAGCTCCACCTTGATTTGTTTTCGAAAAAACTGGATTGTATTCAATTCTTCCTAAGAGCCAAAAAATACTTTACAATTAGCTTATTATTGTATTGATTTAAATTCTTTACCTGTTGCAATGCCTTTGTTGTCCAATTCAGTTTGAAAATAGTCAACTAAGCAATTAACAGCTTCTCCGCCTCGCCATGCCAGTTCTACAGCAGCAATTTGATAGAACTTCTTTTGTAAACCAGCCGGGGTATCTTCATCAAACAATTGGGGTGAAAGCTTTAGAACTTTGCTTTTTTTTAGTAGGATCTTTTTGTAATAATTTTTGCTTTGTATCTCGAGCATTTCTTGCTTGTCGAAACATTACGTCTTTAAAGGGATCAAATACTATGTTATAATTGTCAAAATAAAGCTGTTGTAACTGCTTGGCCGTTATATTCCACATTGTTTTGATAACTCCTTCTTTATAATCTGTTCCATCAACTTTTTTCATATTAAACGTATAGTCTTTCAAAATGTTTGCAAGGTTTTCAACTGAAGTTGTTTCATTTAAAACATACCCTTTTTCTTCATAAAAGGCACTAAACTGATTCCAAATGGTCCTCTTTGTAGTCCTGGGAGTACAGTTTTCAATTTCTTGATCAATTTCCACAATATTAGAATTTCCAAAGCGTGACATTTTAAATCGCGGAATTTTTCACAAACTGTTTTGAATGTTTGTATTACAAACAGCGGCGTTACTATGGAGACCACCCCGGCCTACTACAGATTTTCGTTCAGCCATGTATATTTTTGTTTACATTTCAAATTGACAATCATACGTCAAAATATTTTAATTTATGTAATTATTTAATGAAAACTACGTTACAGTGATTTATTAATTGTTAATATTGAAGAAGATAACTTAAATTTTATAAGTGGCTAAATCCCGTTTCGTTTAATATCAAATTTTCTTCAAAAAACGTATTCGAAAAAGGTAGGTGGTGTTTAATCACTGTTAAATTTTAGCAGCCAGGGATTTAATCAGTATAAAACGGTTTCCATTGGTGGAACTAGAACGGTTCTCGGAATTTGATTGGCTGCTGGTACAATGAAGGAAATAATCATAAATAGTATATTTTTTATGTTAAATATCAAAATTTCAGCTTGATGGTTACCCTTTTAGTGTGGTTGCTTGTTTTTGTTTCATTAAGAGCTGATGTTTTCCCAATAAACTCTGTTTGGCTACTTTAATAATAATGTGGTTGATGGTTTACATTAGAAACTTTTTTGTCTGAGTATTGATTAAAACTTTTCATTTTTAGTATTACATTAATAATTACCTAGGCAAAATGGGTTAGTGAGTTTAAGCTTTATTAGCCATTTCAAAAAGTCTTAAAATTCTCGAGAAATTTACGTTGCCTTAATATAAATTTTTAATAGATTTTTAAAGTTTCCACCAACTGTTATAATAATTATTAAAGTAACTTTATAGTTTAATTTCCTAGGTGGTAAAAAAGTTTAGTCACAACAGGAGCAAATGTTTACACATTTTTTTTTCTGAAATATAATCAGATCTGAAAATCATATTTTTGTTGAAGTCACGTAGAAATAAGGCAAACACCGGACTAGTCCGGGTTTGACGTGAAAATAAAATTTGATTTACGTTACGTGCTTGCGAAAATGTACAAAAACACTTAGTAAAGATTCTTTATTTACGATTACGTTACTTTCGATCGATAATTAGCTTGAAAATGGCCCATCTCTCGCTTGTCACGTAGACACCCTAAAAATACCTCAATTTATTTCGGTTATACAACCTGTTGCCCTTTTTTTCCCTCGCCCAAAAAATCTCCCTACGTCAATCGACTCCAATCAGTGTAGATCTAATTTATTCTTGATTCCAGAAAATTGCCGGGTGCGTAGACTGAAACGTAAATCGGGCAAATCTGATGCATCGGACAGCGACGCGGGTTTCGTAGTCTATTTGAATAATTTACCCCAAACGCATAAACTGGTGGGAGGAAAACGGATTAACGTAACGGACGCCAGTTTTTTGTCCCTTATGCGTGAAAAATGGAACGAACGCAAAAATGATTGTTGGCTGGTCGAGGTCCTGATGGGGCTTCAAGCCGCCATTCAAGCGGTCTGCGAAAATGTGATTTTGCTTGATAGAGTTGCATTTTTGAAGGAGAAAAGGCTTCATTGTTGTATGAGGAAAATAACGAATGATGCTGTCTCTCCGAGATGTTGGGCGTTGATTTCTGAGAGAAATATCCCGGCATCTGTGCGTTAACTTAGACTAAATAAAGAAACGTTTATTGAATGTTGTTTTCATCTTCTTCCTACACTTATAGTGACCCATATACCTAGTTTACTACTCAAAAATGATTCATTGTTTCAGTTCAGTCAATTTAAATGTTTTGTTAATGGTTTTGCAACACAAACAGTTTTTTAGCAATATAAAAATTGTTATTCAAAAACTAAATACGTGTGAATCATACCTTCAAGAATTGTGATAAAAAAGACATTAAAATAACTCGATTTAAAAATGACAAAATTCAGCTTTTTTCTGCTCATTTTATTTAATTTTTTATTTACAAAAAAATATTTTTATTATTGTTTTGAAAACAAATATCAACCAATTTGCATTCATCATGGCTTAAAAGCTAAATCAGGATAAATGAGGGCTATAAAATGCCTGTGTTAAACGTTTATTTATTTTTTTTATTATACATACATCGAGATTTTACACATTATTACTAATAATTAATCTGACGTACTGTAACTTGGGAATGTGAAGCGAATAGTTCGAGAACCACTCCAGCCTTAAATGGTTCTCGATGGTTAAAGAAACGACTACAGAAGATTAGAAAATCAACGGATTGCTTTACTTTCTACGTTGTCTTAAAGTAGATCTGAAAAAAAAATATAAGGTATTAAAGTTGAGCACGGAGTTGTAAAACAATTAGAAAAACTTTGTCACTAAACTCGATTAACCGAAGAAATAAGTTTATGTTTTCAATTTAACTTCTCAAAAAAACGTTATTGCTCTTATCTCTAATTTAAATACTGCAGTGATTTAAGGAAATTTAGGCCCAATTTAAGCCTAGTTTATAAAAGAAATTTTAAGTTTAGCTGTAACTTTAGTATTAGTAATAAATTTAGTATTAACCCTAAAAAAAAGGGTGTTTATAAAACCCTTAATTTAACCATACAGTTTTCTGAAAGGTAACCTAACTTTAATGTTTTTTTTTTTAAAGTTTTGTTGCCTAATGCTACATTACTGCACTAAATCAATAGCAAAAGGATATTCTTTGAATTTCTGTTTAGAAATTTCATAAATAAAGCAAAAATTCAATATTAAGAGGAAGTTTAATTATTGGACATTTAACTTTAGTATTAGCTGTAAGAAAATTTAGATTTTTATGTAAAACCAAGGTCAGCAGTTACAGCTAAATTTACAGTTAAAGTTAAATTTTGTTTATAAACATCACAATTTAAAACCACTACCTCTATTCTTAATGCTAATACTAAAGTTAATGCTAAAGTCAAATTTTGTTTTATAAACCAGGCTTTACATCTCTTATAAAACATTGGGATACACTTTTATTTACCTGTCATTACAAGGGTTACTGTTTGCTAATTAAGAGTTGTTTTGAATTTAATGCATTTCTTTGTGATTTATAACAAATTTGTCAGACTATTTAAGTCAGAACATAAAGTTCCTAACAAACGCGTAACATTTTAATATCTGCGGTTCCAGAGAATATAAAAGCAAAAACCTTCAAAGAGCCAAAACTTGGAAATATTTTAATATCGATTTCCTAAAACGAGGAAGCAGGAAAATTGTTTTATTACTGAAATAACTCTTTGCCCGAATTACAGAACTAAGTATATAGGGTGTTCTAAATTTTTCGAAGCTAAAACCTAATTAACAATTTTGTCCAAGTTTTATAACTTTATGATTCACTAAACTTTCGTAGTCATATGAAGCTATAAAACTTAACAAAAGTGTATTTTAGGAAAAAGTTTTAACTTGCAAGAGGTTGTATTATTGTAGTTACCAACTTTTTGAAACCAATCATGTTTTTTGGTGTCAACTGGGCTTTACAGTGTTGCAAGTTTAGAATTACATTTTAAAGATAATTTACCTGGAAGTATTGCATCTGTAAAGATTGGAAATACCGGTGTATGTACAGGGGAATGTTGTATCGGTGATCTCGTCCAGGTTCCCTAAGCTATCCCATGTCGGCGTCGTCAATGCTCTTTTACCATACCTAGGTGAAGATAGTTGGTGGCATTAAAATTTTGTAGGTTATGAAAAAAGGGGCTAAATCACCTTGGACCAAGGTAGAACACGTCAGCTCTTGGATAAACGTTTATTTTTGGGTCTTTCTTACTGGATCGGCCATATCTGACCATTTGCTGAAACGCGTGTGACGAACCTGAAATTTGATTTTTTCTTCATCGTATAGAAATTATTAGTGTAAAGGGAAAATCAAATAAATTAAGATTGCAACACTGCATTTTTTAGTAATTCTAGTTTATTTTGATTTTCCATGTAATGTGTGAATATAATAATAATAATTACACGGAAATATTTAGATGTAAATGGCTTTAAAATCAATATTGATTTATATCAAAACTTTAAAATCAGAGCAAACGTAAAAATTCGTTTACACTAAAGTGGCAATGCAATATTTCCTTTTCGATGGGAACAAACGTGAATTCCTATATAGAGTGGCCATACCAAATATTTGATTTAAAAATTGTTTACTGTGTTGCAGATTGGTTTTTCCGGAGTAAACTTATTACAAGTAATGCAAATATTGTTTTACATTGTTTTTGTCTGCGTTCTGGATATTATCCTGATTATACTATAACGGTACATGTTAACAACACCAACATCCTCAGGGAACTGAACTCTAAATTGTTATTGCATATTAGGTTAAACATGCATTAATTAAGTACCTGACATTCTCTTATTGGCTTCAGGGTCTGCGATCACAAGTGAAATGACAATGGTAACCAAGTATACCAATATCACTGTAACTTTCCTGATATGCATCTGAAAACAAAATACAACTTTAGTTAAAAACCAAACAAATTCTGGAGCAATTAAGTTTTAAATGCCCAAGTTATACAGAGAAGAGCTCTAATAATGGCCACTTAAATGCTTTGTTAATAAAAACTGCTTTTCCATTATTCCCATAGAATTTTCTTCAAAACCACTCCAGAATTCTAATATTTCGATATGCTTAGTCGATTAAATCTCTAGTGTTACTTTCAAAACAGATAAAATAAATAAAGCTGTTATATTTCGTTCTAGACGACGAGAAATTCGATAGCCAACACTCGAGTTCATCTTTTCAGTTTCCAAAAAATTCTGAGGATTATTTTCAGGATTTTAACGTCTGCACTGTGTTGATTTCCTCGAATTTACCAGAAACAAACGCCAAATATAGGAAATCGCCCCGAAGGAAAACATATTCATGACGTTCTCTTGATGACCGCCCAAAGGGACGGTTTTCCTTCCACACAAGGAAATCCATATCTATGGAAATGTTTCAATAGATTTTGATGCTTTACAACTTCTCGATATATGCGTGTGTGCATTAAGATTATGAAAATTTTCGATTACTAGTGTAGTTATTTATATTTTTGTTTTGATTTACTTTCAAACAACATGAAAGTTTAAAAACTGTTCAAAAACCCCAAACGTAAATAAGGACCAACATTTTCTACCATTAATTTTGATTTTAATGGTAAATGTCATTAAAATGCTAGAGAATTTCTTGCCAATTTCGACCTTGCATACATAAGCAATTATCATCCTTATTTGTTGAACGATTTTACATATTCTAACTTAACTATATTTAACTGTCAGTTTGCATTTAAAATCGAGCCTTTAGGGGTTTTCGTCATCTTATTCTAAAAACTTAAAATCCAATTTTTACTACCCTACTTTCTGTAACACATTTAGATCGCAGTTTCAATAGATTTTGGTTCGTTTTACATTCACTGGTAAAAATACAGAGTGGCTCATTATTTTGGAATTAAGTACTTTTTATTGTTTGTATTATCTTTAAGTGGTGGTTTTTTGCAAGAAGACTAAGGCAATGAGTTTCCTAATGAACATACTTTTAATAGACGGTTATAGGGGGGTATTTTGGACAAAAATAGGAGTATAATGACATCCTGAAAGCGATAATTACTTCCGACACATCCGTAACGTCTGTATTGTTGTCGAAGATAAAGGAATTGATTTTTTCAGCATTGTCTTGTTATAGAGTGCTACTTATACTGAAGTAATAAGAAAGACTTGTGTAAAATTGCAACAGGGGTCTACAAGTGTTCTAAATCTTCCAAGAATTGTCTAAAATTGCCTCTGCAAGTGTCCTGAACTTTCCAAGAACTGTCTAAAATTGTCACAAACCGTTACAAGTGTCCTAAACATTTCAAGAATTTGCTAAAATTGCCAAAGGTCTCTACAAGTGTCCTGAATCTTCATAGAATTGTGTAAAATTACCAGAGGTGTCTGCAAGTGTCCTAAATCTTTCAAAAATTGTCTAAAATTACGAGAGGCCTCTGCAAGTGTCGCTAAACCTTCCAAGAGTTGTCTAAAATTACCAGAGACCTCTACAAGTGTCCTAAATCTTTCAAGAACTGCAAGAATTGTCTAAAAGGTCTCTACAAGTGTTCTAACCTTTCAAGAAATGTCTAAAATTCTCACAGGCCTCCACAAATGTCCCAAAACCTTCCAAAAATTTGCTAAAACTGCCAAAGGTCTCTACAAGTGTTCTAAATCTTCCAAGAATTGTGTAAAATTACCAGAGGCGTCTAAAAGTGTCCTAAATCTTTCAAGAATTGTCTAAAATTGCTAGAGGCCACTGCAAAAGTCCTAAACATTTCAGAAATTTGCTAAAATAGCCAGAGGCCTCTACAAGTGTCCTAAATCTTCCAAGAATTTGCAAAAATTACCAAAAGCCTCTACAAGGGATCTAAACCATCCAATAATTTGCTAAAATTGCCAGCGGTCTCCGCAAGTATCCTAAATCTTCCAAGACTTGTGTAAAATTTGCCAGAGGCCTCTGCAAGTGTCCTAAACTTTCCAAGAACTGTCTAAAATTGTCAAAGGCCGTTTCCAGTGTCCTAAACATTTCAAAAATTTGCTAAAATTGTCAGAGCTCTCTACAAGTGTTCTAAACTTTCCAAGAAATGTCTACAATTCTCACAGGCCTCCATAAGTGTCCCAAAATCTTCCAAGAATTTGCTAAAATTTGCCAAAGGTGTCTACAAGTGTCCTAAATCTTCCAACAAATGTCTATAATTGCCAGAGGTCTCTAAATAGTACAGAAAATGTCAGAAGCCTCTACAAATGTTCTAAGCTAAAATTGCCAGAGGTATCTACAAATATTCTAAAACTTTCAAGAATTGTCTAAAATAGCCAGAGGCATCTACAAGAGTCCTAAACATTTCAGAAATTTGTCATAAAATAACCAGAAACCTCTACAAGTGTATACATACATTTTCAGTCAATCTACAGATAGATGTAGGTCAGGAGTTTTCTAATATTTTTTGTTTTTTTATACTGTCTTGTCTGCCAATCAAATTGATCAGCATAAAAACGTTTGGACAATAAATAATAAGAAAGTTTCTTTTGGCTTTTGACCCCTGTTTTAGTGTAATTTTTATTTTGTGTTTAGAAGAAATGTTCATCATTTTCTCAACTGGCAAATTGCATTTTCTGTGATTTTGGATCAACGCTTCGGGCCAAATAACCGTTAAAATAGCAAGTAGTTGCACCAAAGTGTTATTCCACGAAGACCGAAAGTTATTTCAACCGTTTGAATCGGGTTAATTCTCGTCATTCATGTTTCTACTACTACTCCGTAATTTTTTTATTGAGTACAGCAATATTGGAAAAATTCAATCAAGATGAGAAACCGCTAAGTTTATATTTATGTACGGTTACGGTCCTAGATTTACGAGATTACGAGGAATTTGCGAAAATCACAGCTATAGTATTTTGTGGTTGGTCAAGAAAAGCAGAAAGCTACTTTTTTTGACCAATCAGAAACAATCAACAGTGCTGTGTTTTATGCAAATTAGCAGCTTAGCATTAAAGCATAAAAATGCTGGTTTTTAAGAAGACAAATAACCACAAAAAAAAATAAAAACGTATAACTTCGTATGGGATGTAACAAAGAAGTAATAAATAATAATAAAATATATTAATAATAATGTCTTACAGAAAGCTCCAAAGCTTACCAGCTTATTGTTTTTCGTCTACTTTAGGATTTTCGTAGATTTACAAGAAAACAGTACAAACATTATAGGAAATGGACCACCACAAAAGAAATCAATTATTGATACTTAATCTTCTGATTGGAATTAGGAATAAACTATTCCCCACTATAGTGGTTATTGAATGTATCCCCAAGTGTGTATGTGTGGTTAATCACTCTTGTGTTGATTAATAAATAATAATACTCTCTCGTAATTTATCTCGTTAATAAGCAGATCGAATAACCTTTTACAGTCCGGATAAACCACTGTTATTACCTTATTACAATTTCCCCCAACGTTGATGGGCTTTATAGCCATATTTGAAACAATACGTTTTGCTCTTTACTGTCCCTTTCTAGAGTTTATTGTGTTATTAACTTCTTAGGTGAATCAACATTTATTCGGCCTGTTATTTCAGCCCTAAGTCGTCCTAAACCCTTATTGCCTTTAGCTTGAGTGGTGGTAGTTCAATCAAACAAGGACCTCAGTCCCTTCAACATTTGTGAAGGCGGCTCTTAATAGATTGAAGTAATTTAGTAATTTTTTAGTGATTTTTACCATATCATCGATAGATTATCCTAGAATCACTTAACTAATTACTGGTATTGTTATATGCATGGCTTTTAATAGCGGCTAACCATATGTGTTGCTCCTATGGCTTTTCAGTATAATTGAAATTCGAACCTCGACTTCCATAATGCAAATTGGAAATGGTTACGTGGTTTTTGTTTGGGGTTAACTTTGCACTGGAATAATGAGAACGAATTTGGAAATTAGCGCATTTTATTAGAGCAAAACTCTATTTATGTTTAGGTATTTTAGAAGCTTTTGCAGTAGAAAATTATTTGAAATTCTTGTTTTTTGCCAAAATTTTAAAAAATTGTAATTTATTAAAGTAAAAAACCTACTTTTTTACAGGATTATTTACATTTTATGGATTTACATTTTTGAGTGATTCAAGTAATTTTTGATCTTGTTCCTTCTTCAAAAAGCATTTAAGATTTGAAGCTGTATCCAGGCTATAATACAGCATAACCGTTTATGCAGATTTTTAAGGATTGTATTCTAAAGGTCACGTGACTGATTCACTATTCAACTTGAATTTTGGCTTAACAAGTGAATATGTCACGTGACTGTTTCCGACCAGTTTACCCTTGAATTGAATCTTGCCGTAGAAAATTGCAAGTTTTGAATTTAAACGTAAAAACAAAATTGAATTTTTTTTAAAGTCACGTGACTGCGTTCAATTTTTTGCTTGGTCACGTGACTCACTAGAAAATCCATATTAATTTTTTTTAAGGCACGTAAGGTAAATTGTGTTTCTTAAGAATACAGGGTGGTCTAGTTTTAAATGTCAATAATTCACCAATCGATAGCCCACCAAAAAATAAGTTGACATGCATTATGTCATTTTTCTGGAGAATGTTAAAATGTATGTAATTTGTGTTTAAGACTAATATCGTAGCGTTTAATGCCAAAATTGTTTACTTTTATCAATGAAGAGTCTGAAACTTAACTTGATAACCCTAAGACTCAATTTTCCAAGCTGAAAGCAGTTTTAAAGCCCTAAAAATAGACCAGAGTTCTAAGAAAATGAAAAGCAAAGTAAAAAACCTGAAAAGTTAGTCTTCAAGTCAATTTTCATGAATCTAATGGCAATATCCTGTATTTAAGACTATTTTAGAAGACTAAAATATTGAAATGTACTTTCAAATTATGAAAACTTACTTCAAATGCAAACCTTAAACTTTTGATTTTACTTTTCATTGGTTTAGAGTCACTTTTTGGTGTCCAAATCAATTTTCAAGGTTAAAATGTGTGAATTTGTAGTCAAAAATTCTAGATAAAGTAGTTTTTCATGACTACAAGTCAATTTTCACTACTAAAGTTTTCCAACTTATCTGAAAACTATAACGACTGACTACAAAGACAATTTTTAAGCCTCTCAAGTCAATTTTCACAGTTTCCAAGTCAATTCTCAAGGCTAAAGTCTTTCAATTGGTCTGGAAACTATGAAAAAGTCAATTTTCACCGTTTTCCAGACAATTTTTAAGTTGGGTTGGGTTGGGTGGTTTTCGTAAACGAAGTTTTAATTCAGAATTTTATAAGAGATACTTATTTTGTCAAATTGAACAAGTAAAGTAAAAAAAAACTGAAATTTTTTAAAAATATCCAGTGACGTAGAGAATAAGGCAGAAAAATGAAAACCATCTTTTTTAGATTGAACATTTATCGACTGTACTTTCCTTTGGGAAGCATTTTTCAGGAAAATGACATAATGTATGTTAACTTATTTTTTGATGGGCTTTCGAATGTTGAATTATCGACATTTAAAACTGGACCACCAGTGATAAGTAGTGTAAAATTTTCGCAAATCACCAGAAATTGAGTTTTTATGTTAGAAGCTTCATTTTTTTACACAAAGTGTCTAGAATATTGTGTAAAATTAATCGGAAACTGTGCTTTCTGTTATGAACCATAGTCACATGCCTTTTTTAACCATAAACAACAGATCAGAACGTTTTTCAATTGAATCTGCAATTTCGAGTCCTGGGTTGACTAATTTCGTGTTGTTTACATTGTTATTACCGACGTATCCAAGGCGGAATTCACGGTGTTTTACCTTCCCCCATAATAAGCCCTGAAAGGGGGCAGTTTGTCATACATAAGTTCACTTGTTTACCTAAATGTTGTGCATGCAACTTACACGTGTTAGTGTTAAAGCCGAAACACGAAACCGAAAGGGAAAGTTATTTTGGCTGCGATTTTTACTTGTAAGTGAAAGTAAGAAACTAGATTTTTTTTAGAGAAAAACTTCAGCTCAGAACTAGAGTTTAGTTTCTAAAAGGCTCGTCCAAGAACCAACTTTTTTAAGTTGTTTTGGTGAAAAATTCCAATTTTTTGAGTGAATATTAGATATTAGTAGTAGTTGTCTCCCAAACTAACTCCCATAACCAAACAGAGGAAACTTGTTTAGAGTACGTAAGCTTCTACAAGAAAAAACATTTTTTTGTACCTTTACTCTATTATCCTTCCTCTATTAATAGTGTGCAATAAATTATTTGTACCACATAACTCGTGTCCATACTTAAGGTTACCAGATTTTAGAAAATTTTACGATAGTAATAAAACTTTCAAATCTTGCTAGTTATTTTGACATTTAACCCAATTTAAACCCCGGATTATCAAACAAAGCAGTTTCATACCAGAAATCTGCAAATTATCCAATCAAAGCAACTCACGTATTCAAATGCGTTTTACACACACCATATCCATAACTTAATTAGTCCCTCAACTATACAGCTGGGTTAAAGATATTCTGGTTATAAACACAAATTAAATTCTTAAGTGCATGCCGAAAATGTATCTTTCCTAACCAAATTTAATTCCACGATACGTGCTTATTAGGTGTATAGTGTGAATAACGGTCTGTTTGTAGTGAAGACAAAAGTTTTTTAATATAAAATAATGAACAAAGTTCCTGCGTGTACGACCGGAACTAAAGCTAGACTTAACTGACAAGAACAAGTTAACAGGAGCCGCGCTAAAAGGGCATTAGGTGAAAATTGACATTTTAGCTTCAACTTACTCGAAACAACACTTTTGTACATTAACATTTCTCATCTTAATTTTCGTATTAAAGAGAGTTTAGTGTTTCATGTGAATCTACCCTAAGATATGGTAATTAAAAATCACAATTAATTAAGTATGACAGTTCTTCAAGTTAGTTGTGAGTGTCTTATTTTCATTTTCTTACATACTTCTCTTATTTATGATTTAAGCAAGGTAATAAGTGTCACAATGTCACAAATAACAGGGTAATAAACTGTTAAAGTGTACAAAATGAATTTTCATAATTAAAACAAACATTTTAGATTGTTTTTACGGAAATGTTAAGTTGTTTGACCATTTCCAACAGGAAGTTTAACACAGACTTACAAATTGTCCCAAAAAGAGCAGCACTCACAAAATAACATGGTAGCCTGTCAAAAACTAAGTTCGGTTATTTCAAAATGTAGTGTATTAATATAACAAAATTGACTGAAAATTGAACAGAACAGCATAGGCACATGTAATTCTTATGGTAAAATCTTAGTTACATGATATTGAGTTGAAACAATATTCATTACAAATTATTATAATAATTTACGAATTTTTCAACATTTAAACTACATTTTTTAAGGTCACGTGACTGTTTTTGCCAGCTGTCAACTGGCTTTTACAGTGTTGCAAGCTCAAAATTGTATTATTTACGTCACGTAACGTGTATTTTACAATTTCAGCTTTTACAACTGTCTAAGCTTAATTTACCAAATGATCAACATTTAAATTACATTTTAAAGTCACGTGACTGTTTTTGACAGTTGGCTTGGACAGTGTTGCAAGCTCTAAAATGGCATAATCAAAGTCACGTGATGTGTCACTTCAGCTTCAGCTTTTACAACTGTCTAAATTTAATTTACCAAATTTTTAAATTTTAAACCATATTTTAAAGGTCATGTGGCTAATTTTGACAGATGTCAACTAGCCTTTACAGTGCTGCATGCCTAAAAATTGAATTATCAAAGCCACGTGACGTGTATTTTGTAATTTAAATTTTTACAACTGTCTAAATTTAATTTATCAATTTTCCAAAGTTTAAACTGCGGTCTAAAGGTCACGTGACTAATTTTGACAATGTCAACTGGCCTTTACAGTGTTGCAAGCTCAAAAATTGAATTATTGAAGTCACGTGACGTGTATTTTGCAATTTAAAAAAAAAGAGCAGCACTCACAAAATAACATGGTAGCCTGTCAAAAACTAAGTTCGGTTATTCCTGACGATAATTTGACAATTACCACGTGACTGCGCTAATCCTACACAATGGAGTGTCACGTGACAATTGTCAAACTGATTGTACTAGTTTGAAGAAAGTTTTAATATGATTTACAACTGTATTAACCATATAGCAGTGTTTTTCAGCAGGTTTTCTAGTTCTACAGCTTTATAAAGGGGTATTTGACAGTTACCAGTATTATGTAATTGCCTGTAAGAACTGTCAATATTGTATTGTTTATAGACCTATAAACAATCATTAAATATGATTTGTACTACCTTTAAGCAGGATTTTGTAGTTTTGATAGCTTCATGGAGTGGTATTTGATTACATTTAGGAAAAAATGTGGTGTATTCAATTTGGAAACAGTTTTTTACACCAAAACTTAAAGCAAAACAAGCATTATTAAGCAATACTTTTCTAGTTAATATTTATTATCCCATTCCTACTTTCTTCGTAAGAATCCCAGTTAGAAATTGAGATAACAAGTTTTCACTTAATAATGTTAAAATAACATCTATATTGTAATATGCAGCACTGGGAAAATGTACGAAAGTACTATGTTACTAAATTATGAATGTTTCATTTATTAACTAGTGGAGAATTTGGTTATTTTACAATCCAAAAATGGTCGCAGGGATGTTATTAAAGATTTCTGTTTTAAGATTTGATTATCGGTTTCAGCAAAATTTACATATCTGCCGGTAGTATTCAGTTGGGAATAACTGCCTTAAACTTTCAGATTTTCGGAAAGATGGGCTGAATTCACTTATTATATTTCCGTGCTGAATTTAACAACAACATAACTAATAATCGTAATTGATGTGATAAGTTTTATTAACAAAATTAATACCCTAATGCAATACTGGTGTTTGCGATAAAAATCCTTAAATAAGTTAGCGAACAGATTGATAATAGTTCATGTAATCCCAATAAATTAAACTTGCATGTTTGTTTAGTGTTGCAACGTATTTTTCCAGGTTTTTTTGGTCAATTTTTTAAAAAGGAATATTGCTTTCAAGTAGTAAAATTACGTTATTCAGGTTGTATTTTTAAGTGTAGATCTGCTTTATATTCCAAGTAGGTTCAAATATAGCCGGAAGTGTGACGAGGGTGTTATTTTATTTGATGTTCTAAAACTGTGTAAACCAAAATGTCTTGAATATACAAAGACTTTTTTAGTTTAAGTAAAAAACTAGAAGATGTTTTATGCTGGTATGTCCTGGTTTAGTATTAAATTTTTTTAAACAGTTTTCAGCAAAATAGTGTGGTGTTGACAATTTTTTGCTTTGTCATACTAAAATGATTTTAAAAATAAAAAGAAATGACCATCATACTTCTATAAATTATGAACTAGACGTTCATTGAACATTATATCGATTTTTATGCAAGTAAGCAGTTGCAACTTAAAAATACATTTTCCTTCGCCTGAACAAACAAGAATGACATAAAATTTAAATTTTTAATTCAAAAAAACTCACTTACCTGTACTCTTCTGACTTGGTTACTTGACTTTTCACTATTTTTTTTCTGTTGAAAATAGCACTTCTTGAAGCTGAGCGTATTCGCACTGTATTGTCGTCTCTGGATTGCTGCTGCTTGTAAAAGAAACCAACAATAAAGACTGCCGTGACTGCTCTTTAGTGTTTTATATTAACAGAACTGTTGGCGCATCACGTGTCCCACAGTTAGCGTTTTCGGGCTGTGGGAGGCTGTAGGCAGCGTACGATTTGATTGGTCCACGCTTAATTGTTGCTATCTGAATTAGGCCAACTACTGTACAGAGTTCTTCTATGTCAGTTTATTTGCTGAGTAATGTGGGGGTGGTTGAAATAATATGTTCGAGTAATTTTGAATTATTTTTTTAAGAAGAGTGGGTTTGATACTTTCAAGAAACGAAATTTGTGTGTAATATTGTACACATTTTTCAATGCTTCCTACTGTTTCTGCCATGGTGCAAAAAATAATACTTAACATTAAACACCTGGACATTTTTCATTATCAAAAAGCAAGATTATTTGACTTTCTCTAAGAATACAACAAAAATGCTGTATGGTATAGGTGAAAATGTTTGCCATGTGATTCTGCCTACCTAAAATTCAACAACCATGAAAATTAAATGGTTCTGGCACCGAAAATCATGTTCGCGAAAAATTCAACATTCCGCCTGTAATTTCGTATGACAAATCCAGGGATTTTTCCAGTAACAGGTGTTAATGTTACGCTGGGCGATAATTAGCATGTAGGAAATAAAGGGTCCGCCGCTCTGCTCTGTTTAATTGATAAGCCTGTAGATATGTAGTTTTTTTCTGATAAATTTACACGCAAAACGAGCTCTAGTAATCAGGTTTTTCCTCGTTGATGTTAAAAGTCAATCACAGCACAGTGGGTAGTTTGTGATTGCTGTTTTTTTTTTAACCAAAATGTGACAACTTCATTTTTTTGCAGGTTGACTGGAAAAATGGAGTTTGACTACAATGATAAGCTCTGCTTTTTGGCTGAGTGGTTCGACTATGACTCAGCGTACCATAAAAAATTCATCCTCAACTATTACCCAAGCGACAACACTTTGGAGCTGTTTGACAGGGATTTAAATCGATCATATTTAAAAAGAACTAAAATGGACAGCTTACACATGAAAGACATGTTTGTTGGTACTAAAAGTTGAACTTTTAAAATTACAAATTATTGAGTTGATTTATTGCACAGGTAATACAGTCAGAATCTACGGAAGACAAGTAAAAATCACAGACTACGCTGATTGTAGGACCCAAAAAATCGTAGGGAAAACCAAGGAGCACGCTTTTGCACTCGTCAAACCCAACCTCATCCCCAAACTGGGTGAGGTACTGACTGAAATTCAGCGTAGAGGCTTTCAAATTTGCAACATGAAAATGTGCAAACTGACCCGCAAAGAAGCCTTGGATCTCTATGAATCGTATAAAGGAGATCCCAACCTGCCTTTTGCCTTGGAGCACTTAGTTACAGGAGCTGTTGTAGCTCTGGAGTTGGTGGGAGAAGATGCAGTTGAACGATGGTTGACAACCTTAGGACCTCGTGACCCTGTAGAAGCGCGAAAATCCGCTCCAGACTCTTTAAGAGCCTTGTACGGAGGTGACGGTTCTGTTCTTAATGGCTTCCATGCTGCAGCTGATGCTGCCAACGCGGCAAGGGAAGCTAAATTTTTTTTCCCTAAAGATAAATCTTCCAAAGTTCCTGAATCCACTGTCATAGCTAAGAACAGCACCTGCTGCGTTATCAAACCCCACGCAGTCCTGGAAGGCAACTTAGGTCACATTATCTCAGCCATAAACGAGTCACACTACAACATCACAGCCCTACAAATGTTCTACCTTAGTAACGCCAACGCTGATGAGTTTCTGGAAGTTTACAAGGGAGTGGTCAGTGACTATCACGCCATGTTGTTGAGTTTTATGGACGGTCCATGTGTGGCAATGGAAATTTCGGGAAAAAGTAACGAAATTGACGTTCATAAGGAGTTTAGAATGTTCTGTGGACCTTCCGATTCGGAAATAGCGAGACAGATTAGGCCTTACACTCTAAGGGCTCGATTTGGTTGCGATCGATATAAAAATGCAGTCCACTGCACTGATTTACCTGAAGACACTGTGTTGGAGTTGGAGTACTTTTTTAAAATACTGAAAGATTGATTTTTTTTGTTTAGTGATTTGCACTAAAACCCCATATTTTTATATAGTTTCAAAATTATACAATCTTGTCCTGTATCGACTTACTTTAAAAAAAAATGGGATGGCTAAGTACATGACAAATAACCCAGAAATAAAGTAATAAAATGCGGTATATGTACAAATAAAAAAACTAAACATAACAAATTCATATAAAATTAAGAACACACTTGGAGTTTCCACTGTCCGCCACATCTAAAGAAAGAAAGAAAAAATACAATCACCTTTTTTTACTTGTTTTTTTTTTAATTAATTTTACTTACTGACAAGATCTCAGCCAACGTTGATCCCAAGCCCGTATCGCTGCCGTTCTAGTTATAGGAGTGGTACTGGCGGAAATCCCACATCTGACGCATTGCTTTATCACACGCGGTGTTTTGCCCAAATACAAATGCCTTATAGAGTCGACAGTTTGACAAGTGGTGACCTCGCCCGTACTTGTCAAACATTCCGGTTCAGTGTTGTATTCCAGCTAAAAATTGTTATACTATCAGTCTTATCATTCGACCTAATTTAAGTTACACACTTGTATCGGTAATATCAATTGGGACAGTTGCGGTGAAGCCAGAACTGTTCTGCTGTTAAACGGCTGCATTGGTTGAACTTGGACTTGACTAGGTAACAGGCAGCAATCATCTGAAATTCATTATTCTTTAAAGTGCATTATTTAAGATTTACACTTTGCTGTTTTTATTGTAAACAAAAGTAAACCACAACTCAAAAAAACAAGGCATTATGAGGCATTTTGAGATAATAAGGCATTTGAGAGTATTTTGAGGCATTGACTGTATATTTCAAAGTGTAGTGTATTAATATAACAAAATTGACTGAAAATTGAACAGGACAGCATAGGCACATGTAATTGTTATGGTAAAATCTTAGTTACATGATATTGAGTTGAAACAATATTCATTACAAATTATTATAATAATTTACGAATTTTTCAACATTTAAACTACATTTTTAAGGTCACGTGACTGTTTTTGCCAGATGTCAACTGGCTTTTACACAGCAAGCTCAAAATTGTATTATTTACGTCACGTAACGTGTATTTTACAATTTCAGCTTTTACAACTGTCTAAGCTTAATTTACCAAATGATCAACATTTAAATTACATTTTAAAGTCACGTGACTGTTTTTGACAGGTGTCAGTTGACTTGGACAGTGTTGCAAGCTCTAAAATGGCATAATCAAAGTCACCTGATGTGTCACTTCAGCTTCAGCTTTTACAACTGTCTAAATTTTATTTACCAAATTTTTTAATTTTAAACCATATTTTAAAGGTAACGTGACTTTGAACGTGACTAATTTTGACAGATGTCAACTAGCCTTTACAGTGCTGTATGCCTAAAAATTATCAATGTCACGTGACGTGTATTTTGTAATTTAAATTTTTACAACTGTCTAAATTTAATTTATCAATTTTCCAAAGTTTAAACTGCGGTCTAAAGGTCACGTGACTGTTTTTGACTATGTCAGCTGGTCTTTACAGTGTTGCAAGCTCAAAATTTGAATTATCCAGGTCACGTGACGTGTATTTTGCAATTTAAGTTTTTACAACTGTCTAAATTTAATGTATCAATTTTCTAACGTTTAAACTGGGTTTTGAAGGTCACGTGACTGTTTTTGACAATTCCAACTGGCCTGTACAGTGTTGCAAGCTCAAAACTGTATTATTAACGTCACGTAACGTGTATTTTACAATTTCAGCTTTTACAACTGTCTAAATTTAATTTACCAAATAAACAACATTTAAATTACATTTTAAAGTCACGTGACTGTTTTTGACAATGTCAACTGGCCTTTACAATGTTGCAAGCTCAAAAATTGAATTATCAAGTCACGTGACGTAGTTCTTACAATTTTACTACGGTCTAAATTTAAATTACCAATTTTTCAACTATTTGTTTTAAATGATAAGTGTCTACGTGCTAACTTGGTTACTATGACAGTTAGAAGATTCGTGAAAACGTCCAAATATAACCCGTAATTTCAGGCAACCGTACAAAAAATATTTTTTGTTTATCAAAATTTGGAAAAACAGTCACCTGACCTTAGAAAATCAACTTAAAGCTTTCGGCACAAGGTCAAATCAAGTGTCAAAATTTTGATAAAACCTTTACGTTGTCACCTAACCTATTTTAAAAACCGTCACGGGACCTTTAAAAAAATCAATTTTAAAATTTGGTCTTTAAAATTTGGAAAAAATAGTCAAAAGTCATGTGCAATATGTAAAAGCAGACATGCTACTTAATCCAACCTAAAAACTGTCACATGACCATAAAAAATTAATTTTAAGGGTGTATTTCATCAAGATTTATCATTATCTCAATACCAGGGGACTTATAACTAACTATATTTAAGAATGCCACAAATGTGTAAACATTTGAAGGTATCCTGAGGCAGTTTAAATAATTTAAAGACATTTGGATGTATTTCGAGGCAGTTTGAGGCATTTTAGGCAGTTTTAGCAAAAAGACATTTTGGTGTACAAAAAATGATCGGCAGTCTACCCCTCGACAAGAACTTACCAACTAGAGCATCATCAGGTTCATTCACATTTTGCACTAAACGACTTAGCAATCTAAAACAAATAATTAATTTTTAAAACCTTGCAAATTCAAGTTTTTACGAGTAAACTTACCGAAACAACAAAGCCAAAACATCCATACTAGCATCAGACCGAATAAAGACAGGTAAACAAGCCGGGCGCAACAATCCCCAAATTCGGATTAGCACTAACATTTCCCTCAACATGTTCAAGGCTTTGACGTCTTTTATTAGCTCGTAGCTTTTACCAATAGTAGGCCGACTATCCGGCACTTTGACCAGTATATTAATAGCCAAATCGGCCACCCATTGAATGAGTTGCTGTAAACTTTGCAACGTTGACGGTTCCACAGTGAATTCTTTAGCCTCTAAATGCATCAGCACTTTGTCAACGTCCGTTTGGCCATCGGCTTCGGCTAAAAAATACACTATAAAAATCCGACAGAAAAAATCACGAATCAGTAGTGTTCTGGATTGGATAAGGGCATGTGTCAATAAAAAAAATCCTAATATTCTTACCAGATAAAGAGTCAGCTGGACTTTTGTCGTGACTGTTCATTTCGCTTGGTCTTAGTAAGCTTTTGAAGGCTCTAGAGATGCTGTGTAACATTAGAAAACTAGACAAATCATTGGCTTTTGACTGTCCATTTGGGCTTAATCTGTAAATTTGTTGCTTATTGATGTACCTTAAAACCGACATGAAAATTACCTGTATAAGGACGTTTTCATGCATAATAACTGAACGTAAAAAAATTGCTGCACAAATCCAGGCTGTCTATTAAAACTTTCAGTAAGTCGGTCACACACTGCTTCTATCATGTTAGGCCTTAGCACCAGCATTAAATCCAACCAATCATAACCACCAATTAAACAATACTAAGATTATCAAAAACATTTTAGTATAGATACAGGATGTGCAAATGGTTTATCTAAACTTACCTCTAAGACTGTAGTACAATATGGAACACTTAATGCAGAACTCTCAATTTGAGGTGGAAGTTTCAATAAATGCAAATTATCATCAGTGTCCATAATAAGTAGTACATTACCAAGACAGGACAAAGCTATACTGCCTATTTTAGTGCCCATTCTTGGACACTTACTCAAAGGCTCCTCATTATATCGTGGAATTGACAACGACGTGCTTGCGATTGGTTTCAAAGTGTCACGATATAGACAATGGACTGTGTTATCGGCAAAAGTTACCACAACAAAAGCACTGGAAGCGCTCTGCACTAAGTTCAGTTTGCACACTTCAATTGCTGTCATTTTACTGCTGTACTGAAAGTGGCCTTGGTATTGCCAGTGCTACAACATTATCACCAATAATAATAAGTTAAAACCAACAAAACCAAACACTGACCATAGTGGTAAAAGCTTGAGCAGTTTCAGAGTTAACAAACGACTTATGTACTGGAAAAGCTTTAGTTTTGAACTCCCAAACTTGCAAGCAACTTTGACTATCACTGTTTGTAGCCACTACCAAAGAGTCAGCATCTTCACGCATCAGCCATTTTATGTGACTGATTGTGCAGTTTTTATCCTTTAAAACTTGTTCTAAATATATAAATTTTTGTCATAAACATCCTTGTTTCCAATTAAAAATAAAAAAAATGCAAGAAGTAAACAGTTAGACATTTTGAACAATATTTGATTAAACTGAGCAATACAAAAAATCCATTAGACTTACTAAGTGCTTCTTTGGGTGCTTGAAATAAGAAGAAATTAAGCAAACATTGACTAGTTATAACACATTTCTCCTCAACTTTCCTAACTGAGACTTGATAGCCGCGGATCGGTAAAGAAGGATCCCCAGTACTAACAGCCACCAAAAAATGACCATCTAAAAATATCTCAATCACACTTTCCCACTTTAATTCCACAAAAAGACCTTACTTTTTCCATAGGAAATATCAGCAGTTTTTATAAACATCCTGGTGGGTCCTAAACTTTCAGTAGCCATAACCATAGGGGTTTGACTAGTGTTTTGGGGTAAAAATATGGCAGCCAACATGCCGGTGGCGGTTAAAACAATAGCCCCATTGGCAGACCGACCCCCGAATTGTTTTACGGACGGGGTGAATTTGAAATGAGCAAATTTATCAAAGTAACAGGGACTGTCTTTCTTTTCTGTGTTGAGGCAAATTTTTTTCCCTGGATGGAAAAAAGCTCCAGCTAAGATTTGCTCACCATCCAAGGATATTTCTAAATGTAAATGCCAATCATTTAAAATGTGCTCAGGAGTGGTGTAAATGCGAACAATGCCATTTTCATCCCCTACTAGTAGAAATTTTCCAGTGAAATCCCATTCTAGTAGACTTACAGGTGAAGTACTGCATAATATTCTAGTAAACACAATAGAAGTGATCATGTATTACAGTAAAATAAAATAAATAATACTCTTACTTGTGGATTTGCCAGGGAGTGTTTAAGTCAGCAACATACACATAAGAACTAAAGAAAATTGAAGTATTCTCTTCCAGGTTACTCTGAGTGCTGAATGCAATCACATTGGTGCAGGAAATTGCGCATAATATTGATTTATCAATCCTGAAAAATATAATACACAAACAAATTATTAAAAGAAGATTGGGAAGAATACTTTTGCAAGTTAAAGTTGATAATCTATAACTTTCATCTTTTTAAGCAGGGAAGGTATTAGATAAGTTTAGTTTAGACTATGTTATTTTGCACCTGATCTGACATATTCAAACCTCAAGCTTTTGTACTTAAAATTAGCTTGGAGATGTTGGGGAAACAGACATGGCAAACAGAGAATGGCTGTCACTACTACCAGAGTGTCTTATTCCATGGGTTGTTAGTTTCTATTTTCTGGGCCACAATACACAGTGATATATACCTATCATTTAAGATTTACACATACTAGCATACTTGTGTGATACTCATGTATAGTGATATCATACAAGTATGCTAGTCTGTGCTTTTAGATAATAGATAACAAACTGTTTTTCACTATGTGGAAGAAAATTGTTACTTTCACAATCAAATCAACATTTTATTTATACATGTTGTGCAACATTTGTAATTTATTTGAGTTTAAAACTTGATTTTGTACAATAAATTTTAAAATTGATAAATTGAACTTACTTGTTGATGTAGGAAAGTTTCTGCGAGTTTTTGCGTCTTGCTGGACGCCTGCTCACGGTAAAAATTTGATCCATTTTATTGGTAAAACTTATTAAAATGCGAAAGTCAAAATGTTAATAAATAGGTACTTGTTTTTCCACAAATTTTCACCTTCACAGGCACAAACACAAAAACAAAAATACAAAATCCTCTAAGGAAAAAGTTTTGACGTAGGTTATTCAAGCATCAACGATCAACGTCAAATGCGATCGACTGTGGTTATCTCTGTTTAACATCTTTTGATACGATAGGCCAGACAAAGATAGATAATTCCATGGTCGAGACATGTAATTGATATTTGACAGACAAAAACAAAACAGCACTTAACCTAACCTACAAAAGATTTGTTTATAAATTAAGTTTGAAAAATTTAGCTTTTACTATGCAAAAGTACGAAAAACTCGAGAAAATCGGCGAAGGAACCTACGGGACAGTGTTCAAAGCCAAAAATCGGGAAACCCACGAAATTGTAGCCCTAAAAAGAGTGCGACTAGATGACGACGACGAAGGTGTCCCTTCTTCAGCCCTACGCGAAATCTGCCTGCTTAAAGAGCTCAAACACAAGAACATAGTTCGTCTCTACGACGTGCTGCATAGTGACAAAAAGTTAACTTTGGTGTTTGAGCACTGTGATCAGGACTTGAAAAAATACTTTGACAGTTTAAATGGGGATATTGATTTGGATGTGGTTAAGTCATTTATGTACCAACTGCTTCGCGGTCTGGCGTTTTGTCACAGTCATAATGTGCTGCACAGAGACCTGAAGCCACAAAACTTGCTGATCAACAAGAATGGAGAACTGAAACTTGCTGATTTTGGGCTTGCTAGAGCTTTTGGTATCCCAGTCAAATGTTACTCTGCTGAAGTAGTCACTTTATGGTATCGTCCTCCTGATGTGCTTTTTGGGGCTAAACTATACACCACCTCAATTGATATGTGGTCAGCTGGGTGTATTTTTGCTGAACTCGCAAATGCTGGGAGACCCTTGTTTCCTGGCTCTGATGTTGATGATCAACTGAGAAGGATATTCAAGTTGCTGGGCACACCAACTGAGGAAACTTGGCCTGTTATGACCCAGTTGCCTGATTATAAACCTTTTCCTACATACCAACCTAGTATGAGCTGGTCACAGGTGAATGGTAATTTTTTTGTGGATGTTAGTAAAAATAGAATTTTTCTAGGTGGTTCCTAAGTTAGGAGCAAGAGGCAGAGATTTGTTGCAACGCCTGCTGATATGTAATCCTGTTGAAAGAATATCAGCAGAGGATGCAATGCAACACTCATATTTTAATGACTTAAATCCAGCCATTAAAAATGACCGTTGCTAGGTTTTTAAGTGGATTCTGTTGGTATAAGTGTGATTTTGATAATGTGCTAGTCTAAGGATATTTGTTATTTGTCTTAAATTCAATCCAACCAAAACTCATTGGGTTCAACTTTTTTTTACCTGGGAAAATTAGGTTTGAGGGTTTTCTGTAATTTAGTATGTTCTAAATTGTTCATAATCAGTCTAAGAAACTGAATCATTATAGATGGGTGATATATTGTGTTTTTTTTCTGAATATGTGATATTATTTTTAATGTAAACTTGGTTTAATTAGTAATTACTTTATGCCAGAATGTTGTTATTAATAAGTATAAGAATATCATTATAATTTTCTCAATATATTCAATTTACACACCTTTTACTAAGTTGATTTTCATTCTTACTTTGAAAGAAAAGAAAAAATAAATTGGTGTAAATGTAATAAATAACATTGTTTTTAACATTGATAGGGTTGCACTTTGACCTCTAAAACCAATAATGGTATCATTGTGGTTAACAATTAATTATAAAGGCCTTCATTGATATAGTTATTGTGTTGCATAATCTTTTAGGGATCGTCGTTAAATATTCAAAATAATATGAGGGCAAACAACAGAATGAAAAATGTATTACATCAAAGAGTTTAAACTAATTATAGTTTATTCCCCAAGAAAAACTTAATAATCTAATCACCATCTGATACTGAAATCCTGCTGGCCGGTTTCTATGAAAACAGTGGTGGGTGTAGGTACCTTTCTGCGACTTCCGCCAAATACCCAACTATCAGGTTCTAGACCAGCCGTTCGGTTCAGTCGTTCACCGAACGGGTACCGGCGGTACCAGGCAGGTTTTCTGTCGACAGGTCCGCCTGCTGTAGATTAGTATAGTGACGTGTTTTATATCTGTTCGGTTTTTCGACTCTAGTATTATCCACTTTTTTGTTTATTGTTACTTCAGGAACTATAATTTTCAAGGTAATGTTATTACGTTCGAATTTTACTGGTCAATATGTGTTCAGGTGTTAAGGTCGACTTTAGTGTGTTTGTCCATTTAGGTGCAAAAAAGCTGTTTTACCAAAACTGGGTAAACGTTCAAACTGACCTTAACATAAAATCAAAGTGATGTACGCGAATAGTCAAGTACCTAATAGCCTTTTCTTGTTTCTTGACCAGCAGAAAAATACCATTGAATATACAAATACAATCACATTTGCGATACTGTAAATCGTGTATTGTTGGATTGAGAATAGTGTACTTGTAAATATTCATATAAAAAAAGCGAATTATTTACATTGTTTGTCTACGAGATTCACCTGCACTAAGCTTTGAACTTGTTTTGCTGTAAAATATGGATATTGCACCTTTTGCTTCAAAAAGGCATTGGTGCGTGTCGCACGTTTATTCAGCCTCAACACCTGAGTGCATTACACCCATTATTACTAACTTTATTAACCACTGGTGTTAATAATATCCAGCAAACAAAAGAAAAGGCTTCATATTTTGTGCCACACCTGTTAAAGATCGAATTTTAAATTTTAAATTATACCTTTGTACTGGTGATGTGGTATTTAAGTAACACACAGATGATTAAATATTCAGCTTCTTTATGGTATAGTGAGATTATAAATGTGATGGTTTGTGAATTGCAGTTTCAATTAAACCACAAGACAGATTTCTATGCAGCAACTTTTTCCGATATTATATTGACCGCTTCAGTGGTTTTACTCCGAAAGTTTCAAAGCCAATTTCTAATATCAAATTAAAATCACAAATCAATTTGCTGTATCAACTTGCTTTGAGTGTATTACACTTTCGTTTCTACAGTGCGTTTGTTATGTAAAATGTGTGTGTATATCAGATTTGAACCGCTTTCGGAACTAATTTTAGTTTGTAGAGTAACATTGAACCGCAGTGTAAAATAGCATGACTTTCATTGAATTGTGAATGAAAAAGTGAATTTTTGGTAAACTGGCTAGAAACTGGATGCAAGATCTCTAACTGGCCTATTTGTTCTCTTTTTGACGAAATTTTTGTGCATCGGTTTGTTCAATCCTGAATAACTCAGTTATTTAAAACATTTACTATAGACACATAATAGGATTATAGATAGCCAATGAATGGGGCTATCCATTGGTGGAAACTGCGCATCGCTAAGTTGTACCGTTTGGCCGCTAGAGGGCGTCAAAGTTGACTAAAAATTTTCGGACATTTTCCTAAATATCTCGAAAATGGTTTAATTGATCGAGTTGAAAATTTTATTGAGTGTGGACCTCGATGAGGCGCAACTTTTTCCTAATGTACCATTTTTTTGTAAAATGTACTGTTTTTTTATAAAAAAATAAAACCAAAAATTTTGAAATTTTTCAAAGGGGTGCCCTTTCGATTTTTTTGGAAAAAATTTTGAATTTTTAATTTTGACTTTGACTGTGCCAATACCTTTGGATTGGTAGTAGAAAAATAACTTATAGTGTCAAAGTGACAGATTGGCTTTAATAAGGGAGCTATGACGTAAAATGTGCGTAAAAATGGGTTTTTATGGGTTAACTCGGAAATGGTACCACTTATTGTCAATTTGAGACCAGATTTAGACTCAGGAGGTCTGAATTAGTCTATGATGTGAATTTCGTTGAGATAGTACCAACATTATGGTACTCAGATATGGAACCCATCGAGCGGTCCAAAAAATCCTCATTTGGACAAAATTTTTGTGCCTCGTTTCATTCAATCGTGAATAACTCAGTTATTTAAAACATTTCCTATAGACACATAATAGGATTATAGATAGCCAATGAATGGGGCTATCCATTGGTGGAAACTGCGCACCGCTAAGTTGTACCGTTTGGCCGCTAGAGGGCGTCAAAGTTGACTTAACATTTTCGGACATTTTCTTAAATATCTCAGAAATGGTTCAATTGATTGATTGATTGTGAATGAAAAAGTGAATTTTTGGTAAACTGGATGCAATTTAGTAGTCACATTGTCTCTATGATCTCTAGCTGGCATATATAGGTTACTTTATTTTTACTTGCATAGGATAAAACAAATGGAATTTTTAGTAGATTAATGATTTGCAGAAGAATGATAATTATCTTAACTACTTGATAATCCTCTTTTAAGGCAACTAATTCTGTTTTTTCACTAAACAATTTTAATCAGTGTAAACAGGTACTATATATAAATTGATTAAGTTTCACATCACCAGCGGCTCGATAACTAATTAAAAGCCTTTATACAGCTTTTTCATAACATTTTTTAGTGGTTAATAAGAGGAAAGTACTTTTTCAGCTTTATTTGAAGTAAAACTGAATTTCACGACTGACTAAGCGAAGACGTTTTCTAATGCCTCTCTCTTGTTTTTTTTTTCGGTATACCTATATAAAAACAGGGCATTATTGATTAATAATAAACGGAATTGCTATTTTGATATTTGCTAATGTAGGCACGTTTATGAAAGTAAAATTGCATCATTAAAAATGAGGAACAAGTTTTCTTAAATTTGGCCTGAACCTTAAATGTGTTGTTGACCTCTTCAGCAGTTGAATTGAAATTCAGCGTTTCCTGATGTCAAAATGCACTCAGTTTGAATAATACTAATATACATTTGAACATCCACTGTGAATAATTGAATAGACTAGCATAGGAAACGTGCGTATGTTACAAGAATTCCTCCTTATATGACATGATCTCGATTTTTTAATAATTTTCCCACACCGGTCTCGAAAGGAAGCAAGAGGTTTCACTTTTGCCTTTACTTTGTTTTTCACTTCGTGTACTGAGCTTTTATAAATAGAAATCTGCATGAAGCAGCTAACAAAGACAGCTTCAGGCGGATGTTTTCAGTATGATATAATAACCGCAGTATATGTTACCTAGTAGATGAGTGAGAAAACTAGCATTCTTAATCGTTCAATGTCAGGTAGACTATTATTCATTTTGAAACCAGACAAGTTTTATGTTACGTAGAGTTGAACAAGTTTTGTTTTTAAATGCTTGTTTCGTGACCTACAAATTTCACGATTTTGATAATTACATCCTGTAATAATACTATTGTTTAGATATGTAGTTTTCTCGTTTTTTATGTTGGCTGAAAAATGATTTTTTGGGTCAAAGATTCTTAACAAACTGAGTGTGATACTGGATGTTCCAAAAAATTTGCCAGCAAAGTGTCAGGAATTTTTTTATTAATGAGTAATTCCACTGAATATACCTATACAAATGCAATACTTAAATTATTAACATACATGGTTTAAAGGAAACAAATTAGTTGTGTAATAAAATAATCAACTCTAAACGTTTCCCATGATTCGAGATTACCGTCGTTCATTTAATCGAAACAATCCCACTACCACACGATCAGTGTCGCATTTCGACTCCCATCAATGGCTGAAAAATGTTACGGTACCACACTGACGCTTGGTACGACCATTACTGTGTAATTCGTTATTAAAACGCGACGCAATCCGCCAAATAAGTATTAAATTAAACCATCCTGTGTGACTTGGAATGCACGCCGTCTAAACCTATTGTTAACCGAGCCCATATAACTCCGGTTGGTTCATGGACGAACGAGAAATTGTTCGATAGGTAAAGGTTGAATGATTGTTTAGCTTTTAAGATTTAGCTGCTGATTGAATGGTGATAATGTTTGTTATTATTGCAGAATGTCCACGCTACTGAAATGGGCTCAAAACACCCAGGGCAAACTAACAAACAACAAGAACGCAACCAATGGGGAACGAAAATGGATTCATCCACCTGAAGCCCTACAGAAGGGGCATATCGCTTATTTGGTGAAATTTTTAGGAAATACTTTAGTTGATGAAGCCAAAGGAATAGAGGTAGTAAAAGAAGCCATAAGGAAACTCAGGTTTTCCCAACAGCTGAGAAAAAGTGAAACAGGGGCTAAAACTAAGAAGGTCGAACTTACGGTGAGCGTTGATGGGGTAGCAATCCAGGAACCCAGGACACACAATATCATGCACCAATTCCCGTTGCACCAAATATCTTATTGCGCAGATGACAAGGGCGAGAAAAAGTTCTTCTCTTTTATAGCAAAACAGCAAAATCCTGGTGAGTACTTCATATAAATTTCGAAATATAAAACAACTGATAATTGAAATTTCAGAGAACGAGTCTGAGGAAAAACATTCCTGCTTCGTCTTCATATCTGATAAATTGGCAGAAGAAATCACCCTAACCATAGGTCAAGCGTTCGAGTTGGCGTACAAAAGATTCCTGGAAACGTCCGGTAAAGACTTGGAAACCCAGCAGAAAGCGATAATCATTCAAGAAAAAGTGAAGAAAACTGAACAGGAGTTGAACGCGTACAAGCAACGTTTGGTCGAAATCGGTCAGATTCCCTCAATCAGGAGTGAAATTGAAGCTTACTTGAAGAAGAATAATCTGAAAAATATTCTGGACGTCGGTTCTTCAGCGACAAATAATAATGGAGTGGTGAAACAAGAGAATGGACATCAGTCACCAAAAGTTGAAACTGCTAATATCATCGATTTTAATGGAACAGGTGAGTTATTTCCAGCTCTTAATAGTTTAAACAAACATATTTCTAGTACCACCAGTACCTCCTCGAAGCGGTGATAACCTGCCTACCATAGGTACTAAACTAGAAGGTTTGTTGCTGAACGAGCTAGAACCTGATGATGATGACTTTGATCCTAGATCGTTCGAGAATAACAGCACAGCGAGTCAACCGGCTAATTTGCCTTTCAGTAAGTTGTCATCGATTTTCAAGGCGTTAATTAACAAAGAAAACAATTGAATATAGTTGCGCCTCCTCCAAAACCGGCCAAACGAACCAATTTAACTTTGAATACTCAATTGGAGCCCAGCACACGATCTGATCAGCTGTCATTGTCTACTCCAATAACTGCCACTCCCAACAGGTACCTACTAAATGATTTAGTTTGAAACATACTAAAACTATACTAACTAACAGTACATCCAGTTCTAAAATCGACCCATTCGAAATGGGAGACTTTGGAGCGAACCTTACCACGTCCCAGGACATAGAAAACGCAATTGGTTTGTTGGATAAGCGCATTATGGAAATGAAGGTGTTTTTCATTTATTGCATTACTCAAACTATAGTATTATCATTTTGTGGTTTTTATTTTTAGGCGGGATTTTCCAGAGGAATAAGTTTTGGAAACGACGATTTCTCGTTGGAAAGCCTGGACCCGTTGAAAAACTAAACCAGCGCTGTATACACTCAAGTATTAAGGTGATATCAAATTTATTACATGCACTTTTTGTTGTTAATTATACACAGAGATCCTTATTCTTTGTTATTTATTTTTATACTTTGTAAATTTGCAATGCAAAATTAAATAGTGGATTATCTGAATGGTTTTTTTTCTGCTAAAGGATATCGAATAATGATAAATTCAATTGTTATATTTATTGCCTTTTCCAAATAATCAATAACATATCACGAATGGTGCAACAATCAACGCTACTCATCAAACCTCTTGGGCGTGACAAATACCGTGGTTTTCTACGACAATTTGCGCGATTCAGAAACAAATTACTTACCGATTAAGCGCATTAACACACAACAATACTAGATACGATACCACAGACGCACCGCGACCAAAGGCCGTAGAAACACCTTTCATTAAACATTTAAAATTTTAAAAACACCTTTATAAATATAGTTTTAAAGTCTACACGTACCGACCCTATTATAAATCGAACAAAAAAGACTATTAAAGCTTCATTAGTTTTTATATCGCAAGTGTATAGAAAGCGGTTTTATCACTGAAAATTGTTGTTAAATTGACACCAAAACAAATCAAATTAATACTTCATTTGTTTAGTTAATTCTAACAAAATTTTCTATACTGTTTGGCCATCTATTTGGCAGGATATTAAGAGCCTAGCAGTAGTTGGAACAAAATATTTTGGTCCAACTCACTGGACTATCTGTTGACTATGTTCTATAAACGAAAGCTTATTAGAGGCGAGCCTACACTTGCGATAAACATTATTAAATATTATAGAGGATAATTGAAGACTGAACTTAAGGTATCAGCGGACAAAATGATAATAAAACTGTACTGACTAGACTGTAAAATATTTGATTTAAGGTTATGTTATAACCAACCTCGTTGAAATGGACACAAACTTTCCATAAATATTCAGCCTTTGTGACAATATTCAAAGATTAACAATACAAAAAAACAACGAATCTGTAATGTAAAACATTCACACATTCTAGGTTCTTAGTACGGTATAAAAAGTTTTATGACAATAAAATTGAGAGAGTCCTAATCAAAGCTGTTGGCAATAAACTGAAACGTATAAACTTAAGTTAAAGAAAAATCAATAAGTTTTTGCTTTAGTTTAAGTATAGTTTTTGTTTTTAAAACTATCTTGTGCTAGTAAAGAATGTAATAATTGAAAGTATAAATTTTGTATAAGAAACTAGATAAAATAATCAAAAAACTAATAATCTGTCTCACTGAGACTACAAACACCATTTTGTCCGCCGCCCTTAGAACCAGTCGACCTCAACATAACAGCATCAACAAACGAACCTTACACATTTATAACAAATTACGTAGATTTATTTTATTGTCACCAGAGGGACTCGAACTGCATATTACTGAAACCGGGCCTCTCCCGCAACTCCCAATACTTCCCATTGTACTCCCAAAGGTCATTTCGAGGATTGGAGAACCAACGGGGCTCGTGGGTAATACCGAGCTCTTCCCGACGCTTACGTCGTTCTCTTTGCGCGTTTTCTAACTGGAGTTTTAAAGTTTCGGCAGTGTCGATGTCACCTTCTTCTAAAGCTTTTTGATCCGGTCTAAACCTGGAATATGCATACCGCATAGAAAGTTCATAATTTTTAACTTTCTATGCAATTTTGTACGCATGCGCAAAATTTTGTAATGTCTAATTTGAAGTTTTAACTAATCAGTTTCTCTTTACATTTTATTAAACAATTGAACAATTGGGGCTTCTACTCTTGATGGGTGCTGCAGCTACAGCATTAAGAGACACTCTCTTGTGGGGCCATTCCTGCAGAAAGACAAGACAAAAAATCCAATTAGCCCAAAACAACGTTTTGCCCTCACTCTGTGATTGTTACAATTTTTTGTATTGGCTGTGTAACAATTTGTTTTTTTGCCTTATCCTCCTTAATCAATAAGTTTGCAATGACAATATCGATTAAACTGTATAAACACCAAAAATAAAACCTACCTAGTGTCCGTGGGAGGCAAAATAGAAGAATTCGGACCCAACTCGTTCAATTCAATAGCAAACCGCGTGAATCCATAATAGAGCTCGTGGTTCTCCGGTAAATTGCCCGCACGCCAAATGCACCTTGCTGAGGGTGCAACACCGCAATATAGCGATTCGGACCACTTGCCAAACAGACGGCAAACTGGCTTGCCTGCTTCATCGTACACTGCTCCTACGACCTAAATAAACATCTTCATAGCAATATCGAAAAAACCGTATTAATACCATACTTCATGTCGTTTCGACGACCAATAACTGGCTTTCGAAAAAGTGAGTTTACACGTAATCTTGCCACCGTCGATTTTCAGTTCTCCGTATTGATCTACCCATCGTTGGTTGCTAAACAGGTTGTGAACGCACGTCGTCACCTTGTTCCAGGTGTAAACGTCCCCCGTTTTCGGTAACATTACCCGCACAAAACCGACAGGCTGAAACTCCATACTTTTTCCCCAGAATTTTGTTTTAATACGCGCATCCTGCCAGAAAGTAAAATTGGAACTTTCTGCGTGACAGGCACTGACTGGTGGATGATGAGACACTTGCTCCGCTATAAATCTAAACCCTCGATCTTCTCTTATACACTCATAAGTTTCTCCCAGTAAAGGATTGAAAGGTTTATTTCCGGCTCTACTTAACGTGCTAGCGTAAGCGGATACGGCAAACGCAGCCACTTGCACCATTCGTTCGTAAGGATCTTCGGTGTTAGCGGCTCGATCTAACAATTCCGAATACTCCAGTTCTTCGCACAATCTTTGAAGAGCGTTCAGCGGCTCGTTTAATGCCACCGGCATACTCACTTGAGACAAATCCTTACCTGAAGTACCGTTTGCATAAGAGTTGTACAAAAAGACAAAAACGAAAACTAACCTATATTTTTACTGAGTAGATTCCATAAAGACAGACCACCTGTATGTGGTCTGGGGGCTGGTAAAACGGTTCTTCTACCTGTCAAACTTTGATCGCCCAGCTCTGGAAATTAAGCCACAATTAAGTGATTTTAGAAAAGCAGAAGACATTTTAAAGGCATTTAAACTCCTCTACTTCGATTATTAAGGGTATTAATTTTAGTGTCAATTAAAAGTCTACAGTTAAAAACAAATAAAGTCACGCCAACAGTCACTGAACAGAGCTTAAGTATGACAAATATCAAAGTAAAATAGGATGACGTAACAATGTAACAGAAATGCGACAAATAAAGAAGCAAGTCTCACCTCCAGTATCCAAATTCGAAACCGGATTATCCAATTCAGTCCCCAACTCAGATTCTGTACTAACACTACCCTCACCACTCGAAAACGAATCGGCTTCCGAACTACTTTCAGATCTAGTTCTCACCTGAGAAATTCTACTTTAACACCCACAATTCTCAGACAATTGACCTCTCACCTCACTTTCCTCATCTCGTTCGTCGTCTCCAGGCTCAAAAATTGCGGTTTTTTCAGCTAGAGAATCTTCAGCGTCAAAAAATTCAGTGGCACTCACACAGGACGAGCTGTAGCTCAACGAACTGCTGTATGGTTGTCCCTGAAATCGACCAATTCAAATATTGGTCCAAAACTGTTGCGCAAACACTTACTTTCTCTTTTAACGCATCCAAGCATGATACCTCTTCTAAATTGGAAGCCTCGTGGATTTTCAGAAGGCGATTCTTCAAGTCCAAATTTTGTTTGAGAATCTTACTGACATCGTCTTTAAGGCTGATCGTATTCTGGCTGCTTGCACTATTGAATAAACCACACTTTTCTGAGTCTAGAGAGGCTTTCAAGCGTTCTCTTTCGGAGTTTAGAGTGTTCATCAGGCTTTTAACCTCCGCAAGCACTGTAAGATTTGCTTTGCTGTATTGCCCTTTGATTCAGAATTAAAAGGTCTTACCGTTTTTACCTAAACTAATAAATTCATCTCTAAGATGAAGGTCTGCTGGCAGCGATATAGCGTCGAAATTACTAACATTATCGGAAGTTAAAGAATCTGGACCTGGGGTAGGCACCGGAAGTGACGAACACAAAGTGTTAATTTGCTGGTGGGAAACCGAAAGCATCGACAACGAGTTTGCCTAAAATTTCACCACCCTTAATATACAAAAAGCTAGAAAATTGTGGGGTGCCACTCACAGATAAGGGTGAGATGTTATCAGCATCCGACACCATGGTAGATTTGTTAAATTGTATACTAAGATCGACGCTGTTGGTTTTTGTTTTCTTTTTCCTAAGGCCGAATTTTCTTCTGTCCTTTTTGACATTGGGAGAAGCGGTCTCGATTGTCTAGTTACATTAAAATTACGTTATGCAAAGTGAATTTATATACAGAACAGTGTTAGCACTTATAGTGGACTAATATAAACTGAGGAGTAAACCAGTAGGTTGGGTTAGGTTTAGTATAGTTAGTTTAACAGTTTTTTTTATTTTATAACTATAGATTAACCTCTCAGTTGCACACACCTCCAAAGTAACAGCATTCTCCAACTGTTGTAAGATAGATCTCATTCTTAGTAAAGTTTTCTCAATCTCAACTGCATTTCTCTGACATTTATCCAAAGTAGACACCGATTCCTGCACCCAAAGATTAACTCTTCCAGTGTTGTTTGACTTTACCTTCCTCCTTAGTGAGTTTTCCTTAGAGTCAATGTCAGCAGGCAAGTTGAGCCCTTTAACTTAATTAATTAAATAACAGAGTTATAGTGAGGTAAATGTGTTGTTATACCATGCATTCGGTCCGTGGAAGAAAATAAATTCCCAACATTAGTACCGTATGTAATAATGTGTTGCCGAAAAAGTCGATGGGCGGTCAACTGTTGTACCCACCCAGTAAAAATATCATCAGTTTTAGCTTTCAGGTGGTAAATAAACTCTTCAGCGTCAATATCAACGCGACGCCGTCGCGCTTTTGTGGTAATCACAGACAGTCCAATATCAAGAGTACCATGTAGCTTACCCTTTTTAATGTCAATAGGATTTTTTCCGTAAATCAAAATGCCCTTATCCAGAATAAAATACCGCTACAATGATACATAATGAGTCCAACCACTATGCAAGTTAATGTGTATACCTTATGCCAGCCTTTTAAAGGCCATTTCCGTTTTTTGTGCAAATAACCACTGAACAAATTGGGTTTGTTTTCAAACCGTTGCCCATCTTTCAAACCAGCCATTATTTCCCACTCTGAACCTTTTCTATTACGTTTCTTCCTAGCTTCCGTTTGAAACGTTTGATTTTGTTCTGTTCCGCTATCCGCACTTAAACTATTCGTCTCTAGACTAGCATCAGAATCACTTACTTGTGTTGTAGAATTTAAGACTTTTGATCTGACTCTAATAAATTCTGGGCTTTTCTTCTCACTGGTTGCCATTCCGACTATTTGTTACTCTAAAATAAGTGTGTGTACTGTAGCAGTTTAAATTTGAATGTTGGATGTAGGGTAAAAGTCAGTTTAGAAGGCTTAAATTAATGACTGCAATTACAGTTTGATTATCGGTCAGAAAAAAACTAAAAACGCGGAAAGTCAATCCACTTAATGCTGGTTAAGTAGGGGGTTATTGTCTGACTAGACAATTTGTAAAGTTAATAGAATTCAACGTGAAAAAGGTGGCATAATGGAATTAATAAAAATACAGCTATTATTAGAACTTGATGAGCTCCATTAGTTAAAAATTATGTAAGCTGTGTTTTACACACTCTGTTGAAAAACTGTGTTTGCTTTAGGTTAAAATACCTAATAGCAATAATCAACTGGTTTTAAGTAACCATTATAAGATAATAATATTTCTATCTTCTCATGTATATGACAAATCATTTGAAAAAAAGTAACTTTTGCTGGCCTATTTTCACATTTCATTTTTTTCTCCTGTAAATTACTTATTAAAGTTCCCATCCCTCTAGTTTCTCAGAGATATTTGACATGGAGTACTAATGCAAATTTATATCTGTCTGCAGTAAATATGTGTTCAAGATAAAAACATTTTACCATTCATCAACTTCTATAAGTTACTTACAAATAAAACCAGATAGGTACACCACATATTAAAATATAATAATAAAATTTATTCTCAGAATTATCATACTTAGAATACATAAATTTTACTGTTGTTAGTAGATGTTTGCAAATGGATTTACTACCTCACTTACCTAAATGTGTGTACACAGCTGATGTACATAAAGCACAAAATTCAGCATTGAACTTTAGCTGAATAATTAATTCCTAATTGATTTGCAAATTTTCTGAAATGTGCTATTGTATTAAATTAACATGATATCACACGAAGAAATATGAAACTGGTTGTGATTGCTTGGATAATTAAACTTGTTTGGTAAAGATTAAAACTGAACCAGAATAATGGATAAATTTAATTTAAAAAACAGTACTAGAAAATTAGTGGTTTTCACTTAACAGTAAAGTCACCACTAAATATAAACTTGTGACCTAGCAGTAGCAACTACCTAGAACAATACAACCTTGAAACTTGAATGAATTAAGAGGAATCATTAAATATAATTCCATCTTCACTAGATCTGGGGCTACAAGCAACAAGCAAAACCAGATTTTAAACAAATTAGATAATTTGTGTCAAGGTACAGAGATGCCAATAGTTCAATGTAGAAATTTATGAAAATGCAAACTTAACAGGAAATGTCACTTACCGGTAGTATAGCAAGCACTGCAAGCAGAATATTGATTATTCAACGCTCAGCAATAACCGCAAAGACAATTTACCTTTGCAGTTTAAAAGGATATAATCAAGAACAATTTGCCAAAACTGTTTGCTGCAATTGAGTTTCTTCTGGAAGCAGCATTTAAATAGGTCCTATAGTCAGATAGTCATGTGTCTGAATGATTTGTTAAAAAGTAGCTATGAGAAGGACAAGTTAAATAAGTTTAAACCATATTAATATAGAAAAGAATTAGAAAATAAAGTTTTTAAACATCCCACAATACAAATACAAAAATTGAAGTAATTTTTTTTTCTTGACCGAGTACTTTGACAATGACAAAGTTCAAAGTGAATGCCAGTTGACAGTTATCAACGTACGGTCAATCACAGCTTCTTTTGCATTCTATTTAATCACGTGCTCTTTATACCTTCCTTTTTAAATTAATCACGTGATTATACTGCTCTACTGCACTACAAGTAAGGTTTACGTCATCATGTTCCTGTCGGCCACTTTTCTTATCAGCTGTTATTCGACAACGTCATCAAATTCTAACCAAAAATACCCTCAAAACTTGAAATTTGCTTGTTGTATATTTAATACTGAAAAATGGCCCAAATTTCAGCGGTTTTATCAAAGTTCTTCAATGAGTACTTGTCGAAAACCCCGAAAAAGCTTAAGGCCATCGACGCCTATTTGTTCTACGTTTTGTTGACCGGCATCATACAATTTGTTTATTGCATTATCGTGGGCACTTTTCCGTTTAATTCGTTCCTCAGCGGCTTTATTTCCACCGTGAGCTGTTTTGTGCTGGGAGGTAAGTTTTCATTAAAGATGTACAAACACGCTCCTACTAACAATTTATATTTCAGTATGTCTCAGACTCCAAGTGAATCCAGAAAACAAGAGCCAGTTCTATGGCATCAGTCCGGAAAGAGGTTTTGCTGATTTCATATTCGCTCACTGCATTTTACATTTAGTTGTCATGAACTTTATTGGTTAATATGTGTTATAAAATAAATCTTATTTGTATATCACAAAAACCCAGTTTTATTTTTCCACAAATACTGAAACTAAGCATTGAGAGCATATTTTAGCAAACCACCCCAATTTCAGCATAACAATTGAAAGGAAAGTAAAAATTCTATAATAATCGTCAAAACAAATTTATTAAACATCCTCACCTAGATTACTTTTTTTTCTTGTTTTTCTGTTGAAATTTCGATTGATACCGTATTTTTTTTGCGCTTTTGGTATCCACTATATCTTTGAAATGGGATTTCTTTTTCTTGACAGCACTGGCCCCATTGAAGCTAGTGTCATTGCCAACTTTACCTATTTTCTTTTGTTTGAATTTCCTTTTTGCAGCTCTGGCTTGTACGGCCGCAATTTTTGCTAACTTCTGCTCTTCCGGATCATCTTTTGGACTGCTTTTAGCCTTTTTCTGCTTCCCATTAACGGCTTTGCCAGTTTTAGCTAAGTTTTTCAGTTTTGTCTGTTCCTTCTTCCTTTCTTGCTTGGTCTGGAACCAAGGCCTAGCGGGTTCCTTAACTCCAGCCAACACTTTTTCCATTTTATTCGCTTGGTTTTCCGCTTTGCTCAAAAGTCGCTCTTCTTCTTCTTCTTGCAAAATTTGAGCTATTTGTGGTTCTAGTGATTTAACTTTCTGCCTGTACTTGTCAATTATATCAGGAGGGATGACGCGGTTTTTCACTGGAAACCTGGCTCTTTTAATGATGTCCTTAACCATTTTCCGTTCTTGTTCTCCTGCTAAACTAACGGAAACACCAGCACGACCTGCACGAGCCGTTCGACCAACTCTGTTAACCAACAAATTTAAAATTAACAGTACAATTACCGAATAAAAATCTTACCGATGAATATAATGCTCTAACACTGAAGGCATAACGAAATTGATAACAGTTTTAACTCCTGCAATATCTAAACCTCTAGCAGCCACATCAGTGGCCACTAAAATGTCCACGGACGTGTTTTTAAATTTTTCCAAGGCTTCCAATCGTTGAGGTTGGGTTAAATTGCCGTGCAATTCCGCTACCCTTAAACCTAATAGTCCAAGCAAAATGTGAATTCGATGAGCTTGTTTTTTGGTTTGTACAAAAACCATGCAGCTTTCGCGGAATGTACGGCAAACTAATGCTCCTAAAATTGGTTCGCGATCTTCTTCTTTCTCTGATCTAAAACCGAAGAAATTAAAGAAGGGACAGTAAGAGATAAAAATTTGCCTGCAAATACCTTATTCGTATAAACTCCTGTCTTAAATTAAAGGCGACATCTTTGTTGCTGTCCACAAATAACCGAACTGGATCAGTCAGTGAAACTGCAGCCAGATTTTCCACTTCGTCAGTCATTGTGGCGGAAAACAAAACAGTTTGTCTGGTTCGTGCGCACTGTTTTACAATTTCCCTCATTTGTTCGGCGAAATATTCATCCAACATACGGTCCGCTTCATCAAGGATTAATACTTCAATGGACTCCAAACCAAAAGTTGGAGTACTCTTTAAGTGGTCAATTAGACGACCTGGAGTTGCTATGACAATGTCAGGTTTTTTCCTGAGAACATTTTCTTGGGCTTTCAAGTCCAAACCACCCACAGCCAAACCTAAGAATAACACACGAGAAATATTGAAAGGAATGAACCAAAATATCTCACCTATTTGAATATCAGTGTACTGCGCCAATTGTTTACTAACTTGGTACACCTGTACACCAAGTTCTCTAGTGGGCACCAGAACTAGTACGCGTGTGACTGAAGTGCCCTCTGTAGGTCTGTATAACAATCTTTCTAGTGTTGGCAGCATGTAAGCTGCTGTTTTACCTGTACCAGTGGCTGCGCAGCCGCATATATCACGTCCTAAAGATTTTTAAACTGTTTAGATCACTGTTTTTAAAATTTATCAGGTGTGTAAGTAAATATAACACTTGCTTCATAGTCTAATCAATATGGGTGATAAAGAACTTACCAAGCAAAGCAACTGGTATTGTGGCTGCCTGAATAGGGGTAGGATGAACAAACCTCATATCAGAAATTGCTTTCAAAAGTGGTCTAGACAAATTCATCTGGTGAAAACTAGCATGATCATAATTATCATCAACAGCCACTAATTCTTCTTCTTCAGCTTCGCGATCGGACAATTTCCGTTTCTTCCTTTTTAGTTTCGCAGTTATTTTATCGTGTTTTAACTCATCGTCCGACAAACTGATATCCGACATTGACTGATCTTCGGCGGGTTGTTCCGGTTCTTCGACTTCAGATTCTTTCTGTTTGGCTCTTAGTTTGTTGATTTTGTCATCTGTTTTTGACTTTGCTTTGCGTTTCACGTATTTTTTAATGTCGTCCCATGAGTCTTTGTTGTACTCATCTATGGAGCTTACAAACTGAAAATCGTCTGCAAAGTCTTTGTTTTTTTTACTGCTTTGTTTTGTAGGTTGGAACTAAAAATTTAAAAATACACACAGTACAGTAACAGTACTGAATAATGAAAGGGTAGGAAATATTAAAGTTTGTATGTCCATCCATTTACAGATAATAGATAAGTAGGTTATCTACAGGGTGAGTTTCTTGCAAGTTTAATTAATACATAGATAAAGGACATTGACAACAAGCAAGCAAAAACTACACAGTAAAATATTACATAATGGTCGCATTCGTTTTCAAGCTTCATGGAGCAAGCAGAGCGTTTTTGACGTCACAATGACGTAATTTGACAATTGGTCAAATTATGGTTTTCGCAAATTACGTCATCGTGATGTCAAAAAAGCTCTGCTCGCTCCATGGAGCCCGAAAACGAATGCGGCCAATATATTGTTGACAAGTCTGTAATATATGTAATATAGCAGAAGGGGATTATAAGAAAAAATTTTCAATAGTTAACACATAACTGGCGCCCTCTAACAATTATAGAAAAATCTGGTTTGTTTTTCTCATTTGGCAGTTTGGCACTTCTGGCTACCAGAGATCTTCTGTCTGGATCTCTCTTAACTTTAATACCTTATAAACTGGAAGACATATTCATATTTACTTGACAAAATTATATAAAACAAAATGAATTAACAGTTTTATTATAAAACTGAACGAAGGTTCTACAATAACATGCAACCACAGTTTTCTTACCTACATGTTTTATGGCAACTTACCTCAACTTCGACATCTGATTCTTCAGATAAATCAGCCACTTCATCATCTTCATCTATAGTGCATATTAAGTCTTTGAACTTCTTCACTTTTTCCATGATTTTTGATAATTGTATCTTTAGGATATGTAAAGAAAACTAAACAACAAATGGTCTGCCACTACAATACCAATGTGAAACGTGTTTATTTATGTAAAGGTGGACATACTAAAAACAAACTAGTTTAGCAAAGGCTTTCACACGAAAATGAGGAACTAGAAAGTCTGAACACTTGGAATAATAAGCTTTATTAATAAAAAAGAGGAATTAAAAGCAAATAAAATTATTCAAAACAACACCATGCCTGAGAACTTAGGTTATGTTTAATTCTTCTTCTCTTTTTCTGTTGCATCAATGAGTGGTATATAAACATGGATAGGGTACGCAACCTTAACGAGTTAAAGCTTAGCTCTTAGCTGACATTGTTCTAACTTTTTACGAATCTTAAGCAGATTCTGTCGATATTTACCATAGAAATCCGCTTTCCATGTATAATAAAACTTAACTGTAGAAAATAATCGTATTTGTATCTATTTAATCTATAAACAGACATCCAGTAAAGACATTTATAAAAGGAAAATGTAATAAAATCATATCTTTATACGCAAACGACCCGTACATCCTCTGTAAATAGAAAACAACCGCATCAAAAGATCGTAAACGGAGATAATTATAAAACTGAAAGTCTTTTAATGTTAATCTTAATTATAAGATTTTTGATTTCGGGGTTAGCACGTGCATAATGTATATTTTAATGTGGAGTGAACGTGAGATTTAATCTTCGGTCGCGTTATATTCCGCACACAAATTACTTTAAAATCGGCAATAATAAAAATTATATTGAGAGCACTTTCCAGAGCCTTTCATTCCGGTCGATTGTAGTTAATGGGAAGCGCCACGCATCCTCTAAAAATGACTTTTTGGCCAAATATATTTAGTTTTATTGATCTTGTGTGATGGCACAAGATGGTAGAGTCAGTTTATTCCCCATATTTCTTTAGTTTAGGATTTTTTGTTTTTTCTGGTAAATGCTTTCTTGTGATTGGTCAAGAAAAAGCTGAAAGCCGTTTTTTAGACCAATCACAAACAACCCTCTGAGGTTTAAACAAATATGTTGCACATGTAGACTTGTATTTATCTGTAAATTTTTGACTGCATAAACGAAGGTTGTTAAATAATACGAAACTACCCAAATCGTGTCAGATATGACTTATTGAGCATACAAATGACTTAATAAGCGAGTTAAAATAGGTGGAAGAAATCCAATTTAGCGAGTATAGTTCAGCTTGAACGCTTAAATCGTTACAATTATTTGTTATTAAAATTACGTAAATATTTTGCGAATCTAATCCACGTAATCCAATCTTTAGCACGAAGATATTTGGAGCGGTTGTTATATTTTGTTTTTACCAGAAAATATGAATAATTACGTTTTCTTTAGTTACATCTTGAACACACTTTCTTTATTATGTTGAAGAAATTAAATAGTTTGATAGTATGTTCCATGTTTTTGTTTTAACTGCTGCTTATTTTAAATGGGACACCCTGTATATTTTTTTATTTTTGTATTCTACGTCAAGTTCTAGACATATTTTGTGTATTAATGTCATATACCTATCTGTATCCGTTTCTGAGATATTTTCATTTTATGTGAAATTTGATATTTTCGGTCTCCAAAACATTTTTAATTTATACATATCAGGAAAGGCTTTTTTCTTAGTTTTTGTGTTTTGTCATGTTAGACAAGGTTTGTTCTAGGAATGGGTGCAGAAAAACGTCAAAAAATATAATACAGTGTGGTCAAAAAATCAGTTCTAAAAAAGGACAGAAAGTCTAGTTTTTCAAACGGAACACATTCTTATAATTCTGTCTGATTCTCTGTCCAAAATTAAAAAAGTTTCTATTATGCCACTTAATTAAAAAAATCACTTTTTAAATTGAAACATTGAACCACCAACTGTCAAGATAACCGAATTAATGAAGGTTAAAGTAGTAGTTGTCAAATTTAGTCAAAACTGTCTTTATTGTCACACACAACACTTTGTATAGACTTTTATATGTCAATGGATAGAAAATAAAATAGGTTTTCATAAAATATGGCCGCCTGTAAAAATACAATCATTAAGGTCGATTTTCGCTTGCACTAACTGGCCAACATAACGCAAAACCCATTAGGATAGTGGCGATGTTTCAGGCAAATTTGACCCTTACGAAAACTCGTCATTTGCAAAAACAGTTTTTCAAAAAATTTCCAAGCATTACATCGTGGTAGGTCTAGTAAGTCAAGTGACCGTGTTTTCCTAATTTTCTATAGTCAAATAAGCCTTTAACCAGTCAAAAAATGTTTGTCACGAAACCGTAAATAAAACGTGTATTTGTAGCACTTTGTATATACTTTTATACGTCAATGGACAGCCAATGAAATGAACGTCCGATTGACGTATAAAAATCGATTGGTTAGCCGTTTGCCCGCTAGAGGGCGTCAACGTTGACCAATTTTTTTGTTTAATCCTTGAAAACTCGCTTAATTGCACTACTTTTAGTAGAGTTTTATAAGTCAATGCAGAGCCAATGAAATGAGCTTTCTAAAAATATCCCTATTTACCAAAAAAAATAATTGTATGATAATTTTTTTTGTTATAATATAATTTAGACCTGTTCAATTTTATTAATAGTTTCCATAATACTAATTTAATGCCAAGTAATTGCCTACGTAAACTTTATTATGTTTTAATTTTTCTTCTTCGTTAAATTTTTAGTAATTCAAGTTTGGTTTGTTACTAAACGTTTACAAACCAAAAAATGTCAGTTTTTGAGTGTTCCTTAACGTCAGGTCAGAACAGATAAATGTGGCTCCATGGAGCTGTTTCAGGTTTTGACAGTTATGACAGCTGTCACGTGACAGCAAAGTATTATAGTGTTCCTTAACCATTAACGTCTCAACTGTCAATTACAGTTTTAAACGCAACTTCCAGTGTAATTCCTCAAATTAGCATTATTTTTCTAATTATATAGTTTCAAAGACACTGGTGAACGAATTTTGACAGTTATGACAGCTGTCACGTGATTGAAGAAAAGTATTAAAGTGTTCCTTAACATCTCAATTTTAAATTTGACTCCATGGAGATGTTTCTATGAAAATCTGGTGACCAACTGTCAAATGACGTCACACTCGTTTTGGCACACTGACCAAACCATCTTTGTCTCTAGAGGATTGATTTCCAGATTTCTTCGTCTAAAAACGGCAATAAGGACCAAAATCGTTTAGACATAGTTAGAATAATTATAACGGCAAACCCCTTTAGAATGCTAGTAAATTTCGTGCAAATTTCGACCTTACATTCAAGGATTTTTTAAGTTTTTAAGTCAAGAAAATGTGTAAAAAATAAATTTTCTGCACTACATATACAGAGTTATTAACAAAACTGAATGCATTAGTTTGCTGACCAATATTTGTTTCAAATTTTTTGCTTTACATTTTTTTATACACTCTGTATCTTGGAAATGTATATTTTTGGAAGCAAAACTAGATCCAAAAATTAATGCATTGAATTTTGAGAACCATCCTGTATACCGCTTACCTTTAGTTTATGAATTAGAAGGAAATTAACAATTTAAGGTAAATAAGGTCCAAAATCGTTTCCATATAGTTTGAATTGTAACGGCAAACCGCATTAAAGTGTTAGTAAATTTTGTGCCAATTTCGACCTTAAATACTTTAGGATTGTACGTTACTTTGACAGATTACTTGAACTGTCATTGCACTAGCAAATGTCGACAAAGCAAGATCATGAAAGTATAAAAAAACTTTTAAACTGTCACGTGATTGAAGAAAAGTATTAAAGTGTTCCTTAACGTCCCAATTTTAAATTTGACTTGTGTTTCTATGAAAATCTACTTACATTCTACTTGGAATTTTAAAATTTCCAAATAGTCCAAGTTTCAGTTCCTGAATGGTTGCTTTTGTGTGCGTTTTCTTAACATTTTCTTGGCATTTCAAGATTCTCACCAAAAATAGTGTTACCACAAATAATTACTAATTTGACTTCAAAGTGCACTCAAACGTCAGGAATCGTTTATATAGAACCTGGTCTGGCATCCATCCTCTCTTTGACTGTTTAGGCAAGATAAACAAAAATAACTTTTTCTGAAACGCCCGGTAGATTGGTTTGGGGAAACCGTAAAAAAAAGTGACGACTACAACTATACAGTAGGTTATGCCTTGCTCTGTTGCACAGAACCCCTCTGCGCCTATAAAATGGTGTTACATTTCTTGTTAGCGATCAGTTAGCTTTTAGCAGTAGTGTTAGTTCGAATCGCAGGACAGATTCGTTCGTCGTTTTATAACTGTTCAACAACTCCGATATGGCCACTTACGCTGCATATAGGCACATCGAATTGGATAAAGTGGGACACGGCAAAAAGAGGTGAGAGATGTACAAACATTTTTAGATTTTTCCTGGTTTTTTCTGGGTTCTGATGCGGCGCCGCGATTTGCCCCTGTTTTGATCAATACCGGTTGGAATCCCTTAAATTTTCGGGTTATCTCATTGAAATTGAATGAAACCGTGATTGATTTTGAGGTCTGGTGGTTTTAGGGGGTCTGTGGCATGTCATGGTTAAGTGTTTTACAGGAAATAGATTAAGGAAGGTGGGAAAATTGAGTAAACCGGTATTGATGCAGTTTTAGTAAGAATTTTTTTGCGGTACATACGATCTGATTGAAAATTTTTTAAACAAAATACACGTACACCAAACACTTTTTATTAAAATAATAATTGTTATCTTTGATGCTTCTACAGCACTTATTTTTTATTTTTTTTTCCGCCAGCTGTCAAACAGAAGAGGGGTAAGTTAATTTAAAACATTTGTTACGTGTGATTTTTCTTTAGTTTTTAATAAAAATTTAACCAAAAGTTGTAAGGGCTTAAACTATTTTTTAAATGTAATTTAATCATTCTTATTCGTTTCTAACTTTACATCCACTTTAAATACACATGCAAACTATTTAACAGCACTTACCAGCTTCTGTAATTTAACACCATTTTACACCTGTACAGAGTGTCCCAATATTAGATGTAAATTTTGCAACAAATGCAAAAATATGGTACATTTTTGAGATACAAATAAGCATTAGGCACCACAAATAAAAGTAGAACTCAAATTTTTCCAAAACTGAAAGTTTGGGACACTCTCTATGCACACTATTATTTTTATTTTGCTCTGGAGTGTGCTGATACTATTTTTCGCTTGTTTTACTGATTTTATGTTCTAAACAAATATCGTCGTATATAAGGTTTTCGAGGTTTTTGTAGCAGAACTCCCGTGTAAAAAAAGCCGTTTGTTATTCAAGTTTTTACTAAAAAATCTACTTTTTAGAATAACATATTGAATTGAAGATTTCTTTACCACTCTATATAGACAGGGTGGTGCAAATTGATTTTAGGATGCTTTTAAAGGGTGGAAAGTACATAAAAATAAACAAAAAGGGGCATATAAACTATGGTTGAGGAGTTTTTAACTTAATTCTTAAAAAAAAAATGTGCCACATCAGAATATCTTAAAGAAATTTAAATCTGTCATAACTTTTGAACGGTCTCCGAATCTGTACAGATTGTATTCAAAAATTGAGAAAATCCCCAAATGATCACTTTGAAATGGTGAACATGCATGCCAAATTTCACTTCACTGAAATTCAAAAACTGGTTTATGTGGCCCAAATAAATAGCAAAAACCAAATACCGGGTGGACCAATTTGCAATTATAAGTCAAAGAGTTACTAGATCGGACAAATCGGGACAGGACAGGATTGGGTTAATCCATTAAGGGGTTATTACACTGCATTCTTTAAACCAAGTTTAAGTTCGACTGTGACAATATAGATATGAAAAAAATCACATACAGTTGTAAGAGCATTTACCCGGTTCAAAGTGGGTGTAAACTTAGTTCACTCGGTGCAGAAAGTAATTCTGAACATTGTTGGTCTCTTGCAAAATTTCCGTAACTCTAACTGTTTCCGAGATTTTTTTTTACTTCTGAAATATGCATCAAAATTTTCATTCAAAAAAAGAAATGAGACAAATTTTCGCGCACGTGACCTTAAAAACTCATTTAAATATCTCAGATATGGTATAGCAGCTCTTGTTAGAGTCATGTGACTTTGTTTCTGAAGTTTTCGACTGTCAAAGTGATCAGAAAAGTCACGTGACCTTCTTTAACGAAAGTTCGAAAAGCTCCAAGTTTATTTTGAGGTCTTTCTGAACGGTTTAAGACCATTTTTAGGTTTAAGACATTTTTCAGGCCTTTTCGATACGTTTTACAACGTTTTGACTGACAAATTTGATAGTACGGACCTGCTGTTAACGGCAAAATCACTGTACTACTACAGTTGGTTAAAAACTGCCTAATTCTGGTCAGAAAACACAGAAAAACACCATGATTCTTTGTTTTTGTAAAGTTTAGGAGTTACTGACCTGCAATTAAGAGCAAAATCACTAAGTCGGCTACAAACAATACAAGAACAATATTGTTCCTTCTCTAGTTCAGATATCCAGTAAAATTAAGTATTTTGTGACAATCCACAGTGTTAAACGGAATAAGGATCAGACGTTATACTTTCTAATTCGCTTTTGTATTGCACTTAGGAACGATTAAACAAGACTTGCATAGCAATAATAACAGTTACTTAGATGGAATATTAATTGGACGTAATAAAGGCTTGCTCGCTGTATTTTAACGTAAATTGGATTTTTTTTTGCAACGCTCTGTTCGTATCTCCGTTTGAATCTTTGTACTTATGTGAAGTTGTATCCATCCAAAGCTAGTATTAAAAATAATGAGCTCTGAATTTTCTACGTTAAAAAGAAAACAAGGGTCAAAAAGTAGCTCGATTATAATGATAATAGATGAAGAAGCGATGAGCGAACCAGGAAATAATTTAATGGTGGATAGTGTAGCGAAATAGTAAAAGGAGCTATGTAAACTTTACCGAGAACCATCTTTCTTCGATTGCACTGCCACAATTTCTAGAAACTGTGGTACGCTGTACAAGTACCGTGAAATTAATTTAACCGGCCGGTCTTTTACGGCAATAAAATTACTTTCTGAAAATTATTATGTAGGTTCACCCAGTTTGAGAGAATCAACGAGAAAATTTTAAGAATAGCATACTATTGGCAGATATTGATATTCTTTTAATAACTGCTTAACTAAAACTCAACTCACATTTTGGATCATCAGTGGATTCAAAATATTGGATGAAAATTTTACAAGGTGTCATCTGATCAACATATTTTAAAACAAATCGGCGTCACGTGACAAATTGTCAAATGACTTTACGAAGTGTGTACCGACGATTTTTCTGAATGCGGACAGCCTCAGAAAAACTAATTTTCAGATAAATTTTATTTTCTTAAAAATTCTCCTCTTATTTGAAACATTCTGTATAGACACGCCCTAATGACAAAAGAAAGCTAATGAATGCTATCCACCGCCCTCTATACTAGAAAACTTAAAATGACACTTTTAATGGCGGCGTTAGCGGTTTTCGTTTTATACACAAATGTATGCAGATGCAGTAAAAAATATGTTTTTTTTTAATTGTTTCGTGTAGTTGATTGGAAGTTGTGAGTGAAAAATCAAAAAAAGGTTAATTCCTGATCCAGATATGTATGGATAGAGCTTTTTTATACACAATCAAGTCCAGCCTAAACAAATTGGTTAGAACATTTGTCCTGGAAAGTACAAAATCTGTAAATCCTTGAAACTAGGTAAGCAAAACTGGTAAATGGTTCTTATGTTATTACCAAGAACATTCATTCAAAATTATTTTTATTGCTCTCAGAATGAACGATGCTTTATAATGTAACTCACATACCTGTGCATGTAACAAGTACCTAATAAGTTTACTGTACTAGAAAGCACTTGTACTTACCATTGAGTGTAGTGTTGGAGTAAAATCATCCCACTTCGAAGTGTTCAAAGTAAAAACCTGACACAGTTGGGCTTTTTCCTGAATTGCTGTTATTATGCAGCTTGAAAAACTTGGCAAACAAAAATAACTTACACAAATAACCTCAAGTTTTGATTTTAAACCGTAAAAATTCATCTAATCCTCAAAAAAATCAATTTCCACAATACAAACAAACGCAAACTGTCACCACTATTTCCGCCATATTGGAATTTTTGACAAGCACCTTTCTAGTATAGTAGGCGGTGCTTAGCCGGATCCGGATAACGTCACGTGATAGCCTAAGCACCGCCTACTATACTAGAAAGGTGCTTGTCAAAAATTCCAATATGGCGGAAATAGTGGTGACAGTTTGCGTTTGTTTGTATTGTCACGCCTTAAACTGTCAAAATTGTAATAAATTTAAGGTCATCTCAGAAACCGTGCCACTTAGAGCAAAATGGACGTTAGATTCGTGTTCCGCAGTTTCAAATTAGTAAAACTAGTCACTTTGACTGAGCAAAATAGTAACAATCCCAAATTTGAGTTAAAATTTCGTGCACTTTTCCAAAAAAATTGTCCATAACTTGCTTATTTCTTACATTTGGTATAGACACACCATATGACAAAAGAAAGCTAATGAATGGGGCTATCACGTGACGTTGTCCGGATCAGGCTAAGCTGTACCGTTTGACAGCTAAAGAACGTCAAAGTTGATTATTTTTTTTCGGATATTTTCATGAATATCTTGAAAAGCGTTTGAGTTTGAGATGTGAAATTTTTACCATGTATTTACTAAATATGACATTTTTCTGTAGAACGCACCGTGTGATCTTGAAAAAAAAATTGAATTTGAGACATTTTTCTAAGGGGTGTCCATGGAATTTTTCGGAAAATTTTTGAATCTTGAAAATTGTCTTTAACTGACTATACAGGTGTTGTAAATCCAAAACCGACCATAGGAAAACCGTGTAACTGACAGAGAAACGTAGATAATTGCATGCGCGGGACAAAGACAGAAAACGAAAAAAATATCAAGTAGGCCATATTTTCAGCGCGCTGTTGCCAAAATCCAGCACCGTCGACAAAATTAATTTTGTTCTTGGATTATTCCATGGAAAACATTATAAATCTAGATCTCCATCTTAAATAGGAGGCCATGAAGACACAAAATTTGATATTTGATTAAAAGCTATTTCAAATATCCAAAATAATAATCCAAGAACAAAATTAATTTTGTCGACGGTGCTGGATTTTGGCAACAGCGCGCTGAAAATATGGCCTACTTGATATTTTTTTCGTTTTCTGTCTTTGTCCCGCGCATGCAAGTATCTACGTTTCTCTGTCAGTTACACGGTTTTCCTATGGTCGGTTTTGGATTTACCACACCTGTATAGCTCAAGGTTAATGGTAGAAATGTGACGTGGAGCGTCATTTGTCAAAATGTACTTTTTTAAAGGTGCCACGCCTTAAAAACTGTCAAAATTGTCATAAATTTAATCTCATCTCCGGAACCGTACCAATTAGAGCAAAATAAACGTTAGATTCGTGTTCCTTATTTTCAAATTAGTAAAAATAGTCAATAACTTGCTTATTTCTTACATTTGGTATAGACACACCATATGACGAAAGAAAGCTAATGAATGGGGCTATCACGTGACGTTGTCCGGATCAGGCTAAGTTGTACCGTTAGGCCCCTAGAGGTTGTCAAAATGTACTCTAGTTTTTCGTTTTTCAATATCTCTGAGTATGATAAAGCTTCTTTTCTGCTACACCCAATGTTGATTTATTTATTCCACCTGCAAACTCAAGCATACTAAATTTTGTAATGCTTTTTTTGCGGTTGTTTCTAAGCGAACTGTTATTTCTGTTACAGCATACATAAATCTTAACATGCAAGCTACAATTCACTGAACCTGAGAGAATCTGCATTAAAAACCTATGAAGTTCCTCTGCCCTACCTCGTCTGTTTAGTTGATATTACGCCCGTGCGTTATACCAGGCTTAACACACACGTACGTAAAATGGCACACCTGAACCGTTATCGGTAAACTTTCGGCTAGGCTCGTGGAGCAGAATTTCTAATTACTTTAAAATTACCGAGAAACAATCAATAATTGGGATACACATTTGAGTTGCCGTTACGAAAACCGTACTTACCACAATGCATCTACGGTAAATTTTTTCGCGTCTTTCGACACCGCCGTTTCCCGTTAGAACAAAAGCGAATTAACGTGTTCCTGAATGGTTCCGAAAATTGCATATTGCGAGAATGTGAAAACAAGCATTTTTGTAGTGAATACTCAATAAATGTTAATAATCCGATACGATCTTCTAAGAAAGTGCAATCGGGTAATAACGCGAAATGAAAGTAACACTTCAACGTTCTGATCAGCGATCAAACAGATATCATCTCTTGAAGTGACGAAATTGCTTCATATAAAGCAGCAATTTTACAAGTGTGATTTACAGATTGTATCTGTTAGTAGAAAGGCGCTTATCTATATTATTATTAACTCACAGTAGTTAATCAAGCACTTTATCATAAAATTATCTATAGCATAGACTGCAGTGCCATCAGTTTCCGTCTAAGTATATCTCTGTACAAAATACATATCCGCATTCTAAAGAAACCATACAGCACTTCCTGTATAGGATAGGTCATGTCGAACGCATTTTAGTGTCTGAAAATAGCATCCCTTTAGTATAGTCAAAGAAAAACAATTGGAAAGCGCTTTCCAAATCATAAATGAATCAAATTTAGAAGGTTAAAATAGAGGAAAACTTAGCAAACCTTCAGGTCGATGAACTTAACGATTAATAGATCGATGACATGAAGTGCTTTATTTTTGACCTCTTAGTCCTGGTATTTTTGTTATAGATCACCGTTTAAATAATAGTTTTAATAAATTTGCATACTTAAATGAGTTCCTTATGACAATATTTGCTTCGATAACAAATCCTGGTAGTTTCTTTGCTTTAGCAGTAGAGATTTTAGTGCACTATAGAAAGTTCGGTAGGAAAACACCATTAACTCTAAATTTGCTTTAAAAGTACAACAACCTGAAAAACCATAGAAAAATGTACATTTAACCGTACAAACTAGCAAAAAATGTGGAATAATCGAGTGTTATAATAATTCAACGAAATGTAAATAATTCATGGATAATCTTGAATGAAACATGACCCTGTTCTAATAACCATAAAATGTGCAATTTGTTCCTGTTTAATTCAATTAATAGCATTAGGACTTTTGTGAGAAAATTAATAAGAATATTTTTTTTAAATAATCATTATGTAAACACTTAGTTTTTTAGAGATAATTTAATTTATTGATAGTTAAAAGCAATTTGATATTAATAAGGACGTATTTTTGGAGCCTATTCCGATTAATATCCCCTTTGGCATAAATATGCCCTTGTGCTTTTTTTGTACTTATTTTACTTAATTTAAGATCGTTTGTTATAAATATGCCCTTTGCTGTGCATTAGAACCCTCCTAGGGCAAAATAAAAAATTGCCAAAATTGCACTTTTTGCAAAAGTGACATTTTTTCAATTTTTGAATGATTGTAACTTTTTTATTTGAACTCCTATAAATTTCACTGAAACGCCATTAGAAAAAGGATAAAAAATACTACAAAATGAGCCAAAACTGGCCTCTCTAGCTCTTCACGTTACCGAGATATTTAATTTCAAAAAGTAGTAAAAAAAGACATCTATACCCCCCCATTCTTTCAATTTTTTTGAAAAATGAAAATTTTAAAGTGCTTTTTTTGTACTTATTTCGCTTAATTGAAGGTCCTTTGGTATAAATATGCCCTTTGCTGTGCATTAGAACCCTCCTAGGGCAAAATAAAAAATTGCCAAAATTGCACTTTTTGCAAAAGTGACATTTTTTCAATTTTTGAAGGATTGTAACTTTTTTATTTGAACTCCTATAGATTTCATTGAAACACCATTAGAAAAAGCATAAAAAATACTACAAAATGAGCCAAAACTGACCTCTCTAGCTCTTCACGTTACCGAGATATGAAATTTCAAAAAGTAGTAAAAAAAGATCCCTAATACCCCCCCATTCTTTCAATTTTTTTGAAAAATGAAAATTTTAAAGTGCTTTTTTTGTACTTATTTCGCTTAATTGAAGGTCCTTTGGTATAAATATGCCCTTTGCTGTGCATTAGAACCCTCCTAGGGCAAAATAAAAAATTGCCAAAATTGCACTTTTTGCAAAAGTGACATTTTTTCAATTTTTGAATGATTGTAACTTTTTTATTTGAACTCCTATAATTTCATTGAAACACCATTAGAAAAAGCATAAAAAATACTACAAAATGAACCAAAACAGGCCTCTCTAGCTCTTCACGTTACCGAGATATTTAATTTCAAAAAGTAGTAAAAAAAGACATCTATACCCCCCCATTCTTTCAATTTTTTTGAAAAATGAAAATTTTAAAGTGCTTTTTTTGTACTTATTTGACTTAATTGAAGGGCATTTGTTATAAATATGCCCTTTGCTGTGAATTAGAACCCTCCTAGAGCAAAATAAAAAATTGCCAAAATTGCACTTTTTGCAAAAGTGACATTTTTTTCAATTTTTGAATGATTGGAACTTTTCTATTTGAACTCCTATAGATTTCATTGAAACGCCATTAGAAAAAAGAGTAATTAATAAAATAATAAAATTCTTTTTTTGTAGCTTACTTTTATAAATAAAACATTTACGGCTAAGAATATCATCAATCACATTGATTGCTCAAAACACCATCTTTTCGATTAGCGTGATTTAAACAAATGAACGTTTTTCCAAGAGACCAGGTAAACCAATTAAGAATGTGCGGAGGACTTTGCGGAAGACAATTTAAATGACATTCCAAACGTTCTACACTCCGATTATCTTCTACAAATTGCCAGCACTAGCAAAAAAGCCCCACTATATTAATCCGAACAATGGTTCATTGTCCCATGCACCGGTCCTTTGGCAAATAAATGGCTTGGGAAGAATTTAACGGGAAATTAGGGCCGGGTATGATTAAACGAGGAAGAAAGTCGAAATTCGTCACACCACAACAAGATGACGGAAACCATCTAAGGTGAATTAATGGGCCGCACACCAGCCCGAATCCATTCTTCATAGATCCAGTCAATAATACTGATTAATGGGCAATAAAAATGGTACTAAATTAATGACTCTAATAACCACCATGCGTGGTTCGGACTCGACATTACCTCTTAATTAAATTGATTGAAGATGAAATTTTGCACTTCCTTAATGTAAAAGCTTATAGAGGCAATTAGAGACTGTTAATTCCTACTTACTTCTAGAGACAATACGCAGGAAGCGGCTTTAAATTACTGCACTAGAGTAACTGTCTTCCTCAAAGCCACAATGTAATCAAGTGCCGGAAAAAATTAGTACGTCGTAAGATTTAATGAGAATTTTTATCAATGGCGTACGTGTGAGATAAAGATGTAATTTAATTATGCTTTTTTGTCACGCAAAAGTTTTTTCTAACAAATTTAGAATTTTATATTTTGAGTCACTTAATTCCAAAGTGAAAAACCTGCTGGCAATTTAACCTAAAACCTATACTCCTGCAAGCATTAAAGTTCTGGAAAGCTAATTAAACAAATTCATTAATCATCGAGTGATTAATCACGTCCATTTAGAAACAGTTTCGTTATAACCACCATGATTAGAGCAAATTGTTAAATTTTCGGAAATATGAAAACAATGATTTTAGGGTGGCTATTTATTATATTAAGGGTTGAGAGAATATTTTAATGGTTAGGAAACAGTGGCTCAGGGTCAAAGGGTTTTGTTAAATTTTAGTTACACAATGTAACGTGTGGATTTAATAGGTTGTTGAAATTTAATTACAAAAAGAAAATTTGTATTGACTTTCTAATAGCAGAATTTTATGGTTGTAAAATGTTTTGTGTTATTTGCAATTTACGATACAATGCTGAAATAATTTGATCTGTTTTCTTTATTTCATAACTGTGACAATACACGAGTTAACAAAGCTATTCCAAAACCAGAGAGGACACTTTTGCATACAGACTACTTTTAAATGAGATAGCTCAATTTGACCAGAAGTGTAAAATTGAACAAAATGACAATTTCTTGACAACGTAAACAAAATATGTCTACTAGAATAATTAATACAGATTACATATTTGATTTTTTTACGAATAATTTTTCAAACATCAATTTAGTAAAATTTTAGTAAAATGCTTTGTCCAACAAAATCCTCTTTAACGAATATAAATAACATTAAAATTGTAAAAGAGCTTCCACAATATTTTTAAAATTGCAAGATGTCTCTAAATACTAATGGAAAGTGTCCAAAAATTGCCAGAAGCCTCTATAAGTGTGTAAAAATTTCTCAAAATTGCCAGAGGCCTATAAATACTACTGAAAATTGCCAAAAGCCTCTACGAGTGTCTTAAAACTTCCACAATATTTTTTAAATTTCCAAATGCCTCTAAATACTACTAAAAACATTCCAAAAATTGCCAGAAGCCCCTAAAAGTGTGCAAAAATTTTTCAAAATTGCCAGAGTCCTATAAATACTACTGAAAATTGCTAGAAGCCTCTATGAGTGTCTTAAAACTTCCACAATATTTTTAAAATTTCCAGATGCTTCTAAATACTAATGGAAACGTTCCAAAAATTGCCAGAAGCTTTTACAAGTGTTCTAAACCTTGCAAACATTTTTCCAAATTGACAGAGGCCTATAAATACTACTGAAAATCACCAAAATCTTCCACGAGAGCCTTACATCTTCCACGGATATTTAAAAATTTCCAGATGCTTCCAAATACTACTAAAAACTGTCCAAAAATTGCCAGAAGCCCCTAAAAGTGTGCAAAAATTTTTCAAAATTGCCAGAGACCTATGAATACTCAAAATTGCCAGAGACCTATGAATACTACTAAAAATTGCCAGAAGCCTCTACGAATGTGTTAAAACTTCCACAATATTTTTAAAATTGCAAGATGTCTCTAAATACTAATGGAAACTTTCCAAAAATTGCTAGAAGCCTCTATAAGTGTGCAAAAATTTTTCAAAATTGCCAGAAGCCTCTATAAGTGTGTAAAAAATTTTCAAAATTGCCAGAGGCCTATAAATACTACTGAAAATTGCTAGAAGCCTCTATGAGTGTCTTAAAACTTACACAATATTTTTAAAATTTCCGTATGCCTCTAAATACTAATTGAAAAGTTCCAAAAATTGCCAGAAGCTTTTACAAATGTTCTAAACCTTGCAGACATTTTTGAAAATTGCCAGAGGTCTCTACGAATGTCTTAAAACTTTCACAATATTTTTAAAATTTCCAGATGCCTCTAAATACTACTAAAAACATTCCAAAAATTGCCAGAAGCCTCTAAAAGTGTGCAAAATTTTTTAAAAATTGCCAGAGCCTTATGAATACTACTAAAAATTGCCAGAAGCCTCTACGAATGTCTTAAAACGTCTACAATATTTTTAAAATTTGCCAGTTGCCTCTAAATACTAATGGAAACGTTCCAAAAATTGCCAGAAGCTTTTACAAGTGTTTTAAACCTTGCAAACATTTTTGAAAATTGCCAGAGGTCTCTAAATACTACTGAAAATCACTAAAAGCTTCCACGAGAGCCTTAGATCTTCCACGAATTTTTTGCCTCTAAATACTACTGAAAACTTTCCAAAAATTGCCAGAAGCCCTCTATAAGAGTGCAGAAATTTTTCAAAATTGCCTGAATAAGCCTCTATGAGTTTAATAAATCTTCCACACATTTTTTTTAAATTGTCTGAGGCCTCTATAAGTGTTCTAAACGTTACAAGAATTTTTCAAAACCACCACCTATTTTCAAAATTTTTGCATTAGGTTAAAGTTTCTGTTGTAACCTGTAAGAAACCTTCTTCATCTTTCTCTTCAGTTTCTAAGGAGGAGATTTTCTTCAAAGTGATTTTGACAATCATTGAATTTGTATTTTTTTCAAGTTTCAGACAGTGATGCCAATTTTACTAATTTTTTTACTATAGTTCTGAGAGGGTTAGGGTTAGGTTGGTTCGAACTTGTACAATTAAAAATTAACCATTTTCTAGTCTTTTTTGTGATTATAATGTTTCTGTCCAAACAATGCTTTTTTTACTGGAAGATTTCTTTTACTGTTTTTTCCGTTGAATTAATGCAAATTTTAAAATTCCTACACCTACATTAACGACCTTCGTCGAACCATTTTAATATACGAAAAGTTCAAGTTTACTATTGTATTTAAATTTCAGTGAGGACATCTTCTTCAATGACAGGTGTGTGTAAAGTTATGCAACCAAACTAACTATTGTAATAATTCAAGTTCAATACTGAGAAATTCACTCAATATTTCCAGCCTAAACTCAATCAATACTAGGACTGGCTTTTGAGCCGTCTAGGCAAACTGATTATCATGCAGAAAAATAGCAGGATGTAATTTCCTCAAAGAATAACGGGGAATAAAAATTTCAGGGTTACTGGAAGAATAAATAAATTTGGCTTGCTTCTGATAGACGGATAACAATCTGATTTATGAAAGATTCATTACGGACCTCTAAATGTGAACATTTTGATTGATCGAGTAAAATTTGAGGGAATACGGTTTCTTTTGTAGATGTTTTTTTCCCCTGAAACCGACACAAAACCGTTGAGCGCAAAATGCGAATCTCCATTCATAAAAAAGATTGTACCTTTCTATAAACGCACCAGAATGTCGGATGCATCCTTTCGTTTTAAAATTACCATTAACTTCCTTAAGAGATGTGCTTAATTATTGGTATTGAATTTTAATTATCCGCAACCGTACAGTGTTTACAAGTGCGTTAAGCCTGCTGATAGGTGACAGAAAACGTCGGTGATTCCTTTATGCAAGTACTAATTAGCGTTTTACTAAACCATTTTATGGTTATTTAAATAATCCGCGGATTTGTACGATAATTAAGTGAAACGGACATCTGGACCATACAAATTCAGTTAATAAACTTGGTGCAGTTTCTCGAATGCAAGTTTCTCCTCTAAACTGCATTGAATGAAATAGTAAACGAGTTTAGAATTGAAAATTCAGAAAAAATAATACAAATCGGTAATAAAATATAAAGTAGTCCACAACTGGACTGGATGGTTAACGGGTAATTTGTTTTGCCTAGTTGGTAAATTATAAGCGATGCTTTTACACGTCGCTGATTTTTAGAGGCTTTATAACAGTAATAAGTTACCAGTCAATGCACACGAAATCCGGATGTACGGGGTGTGGCAAAAACCCGGCCCCAAAAAAAAATCGCTTTATTAAATATTGCTTTTAGATCAAACAATCCTAATAACCGAACACAATGCCAATAGGAAATAATCACACAAATTGAAACGTCGTTCGGCCTATTAATTCCAGTAAGAAATTTTAATTGGTATGGTTGTTATTATTTATTTTAGATTAAACCTTCTAGGGTAATCGTTTTTGCCGTTTTGCAATTAATCACAGGCGTCAGATTTAAATAAATGTTTAACTTTTCTATTAATTACTGATTTCTTTTTGTAAGTCACTGTTTTAGACCTCTAGGTAATTCCAATAGTAATTGAAGTATTAAAGAATAATGGAACGTTTTAAACGATTAGTGTAAATCGTTGCTTTTTATAGTAAAGTCATTGAATGTTATTGGTTATTTATTACAAGAACAATTAATTGAATTTCAATGCAAAAAAAAAACACATAAATGTGTAAGTAGTTAATGCACTATTCGTAGTTTGTGATTGGTCAAAAAAAGCAGGAAACTGAAACTGCTTTTTTGACCAATCACCTTACTTGGTTTTCCAGAACATTAATGACACTGACAGAGAGAGGAATAATTACTTTCTTTTCACTACGTCATTCAACAGTTAGTCACATGACCATTTCATCACAAAGTCTGAATAAATTATTGTGACTGTCAAATGATGTCACATTCGTTTTGGTACACTGAAGCATGTCACAGAGTTTATCTCCATCTTTGCCTACAGCATTGATCTGCAATAGGTCTGTTCGCAGAACGAATCTCCAAGTAATAATCAGAGGAATATGTCCAGCTATTGGCCATTACCTTTAAAACGTCAATGTCACGTGAGCATTCAACCAATAAAAGCCAACCATTTCCCATTTTCAGTTGGAGTCCAGTTTGAAATTGCCTTTACGAACAGACCTATTAGTTTCTTCTACTTATCATGGAATTATCACTACTGTCACGTGACTATCTAAATAAATAGTATTCTAGTGTCACGTGACAACCGCCAGTAACGTCAAAACCCGGTAACTGTGTCGTGAATCTTCTAAAAACTACAGTTTTCTTACAGTATTTGAAGGAATGCTGGTTTTGATTTATATGACCGTGATATTTGTGACTATTTTAATAAATAGCATCTTTAAATCACGTGACAACTGTCACTAATGTCAAAACTGTCAAATTTTGTCCAGAATTTGTGAAAATTTCAATTGAGAACCCTTTTTTTGCAGTATATGAATTAAGACAAGTTTATAACGCAATGAAATTAATTTTTCACAGCTGTCACGTGACTATCTAAATAAATAGTATTCTGGTGTCACGTGACAACAGCCAGTAACGTCAAAACCCGGTCACTGTGTCGTGAATCTTCTAAAAACTACAGTTTTCTTATAGTACTTGAAGGAATGCTGGTTTTGACTTCCATGACCGTGATATTTGTGACTATTTTAATAAATAGCTTCTTAGAATCATGTGACAACTGTTTCTAACGTCAAAACTGTCAAATTTTGTCAAGAATTATTCAAAATCACGGTTCTGAACAGTTTTCTTGCAATATTCGATGCAAGACGTGTTTTTGAGTTTTATGACTGTTACTTTGACAGTTGTCACGTGACTGTTTTTAATAAATAGTATTCCAAAATTACGTGACAACTATCACTAATGTCAAAACTGTCAACTTTTGTCCAGAATTTGTCAAAATTACAATTGAGAACCGTTTTTTGCAGTATATGAATCAAGACAGGTTTATAACGCAATGAATGTAATTTTAACAGCTGTCACGTGACTATCTAGGTAAATAGTATTCTGGTGTCACGTGACAACTGTCACTAACGTCAAAACTGTCAAATTTTGTCAAGAATTATTCAAAATCACGGTTCTGAACAGTTTTCTTGCAATATTCGATGCAAGACGTGTTTTTGAGTTTTATGACTGTTACTTTGACAGTTATCACGTGACTCTTTTAAATACTTTATCAAGATCATGTCACTGTCAACTGTCACTAACGTTAAAACTGTCAAATTTTGTCCAGAATCAGTCAAGATTACAGTTCAGAGCAGCACTTTGCAGTATTCTGTAGAAGACGTGTTTTTGAACTTTATGACAGTTTTTACGTGACTTTTTTTAATAAATAGTATCCCAGTTTTTAAAACTGTGTCCACTTGAGAACCGTTTTTTGCAGTATATGAATAAATAGTATCCCAAAATTACGTGACAACTGTCACTAATGTAAAATCTTTTGTCAAATTTTGTTTTTTGCAGTATATAATTCATAATGAATGTAATTTTAACAGCTGTCACGTGTTGATAACAGTTTAGACTAACGTCAAAACTGTCAAATTTTGTCAAGAATTATTCAAAATCACGGTTCTGAACAGTTTTCTTGCAATATTCGATGCAAGACGTGTTTTTGAGCTTTATGACAGTTTTTACGTGACTGTCTTTAATAAATAGTATCCCAAAATTACGTGACAACTGTCACTAATGTCAAAACTGTCAACTTTTGTCCAGAATTTGTCAAAATTACAATTGAGAACCGTTTTTTGCAGTATATGAATCAAGACAGGTTTATAACGCAATGAATGTAATTTTAACAGCTGTCACGTGACTATCTAGGTAAATAGTATTCTGGTGTCACGTGACAACTGTCACTAACGGCAAAACTGTAAAATTTTGTCAAGAATTATTCAAAATCACGGTTCTGAACAGTTTTCTTGCAATATTCGATGCAAGACGTGTTTTTGAGTTTTATGACTGTTACTTTGACAGATGTCACGTGACTGTTTTAATAAATACTTTATCAAGAGCATGCGACAACTGTCATTAACGTCAAAACTGTCAAATTTTGTCCATAATCAGTCAAGATTACAGTTCAGAGCAGCACTTTGCAGTATTCTGTAGAAGACGTGTTTTTGAGCTTTATGATTGTTTTTTGACAGTTTTTACGTGACTTTTTTTAATAAATAGTATCCCAAAATTACATGACAACTGTCACTAATGTCAAAACTGTCAATCTTTGTCCAGAATTTGTTAAAATTCCAGTTTAGACTAACGTCAAAACTGTCAAGAATTATTCAAAATCTCGGTTCTGAACAGTTACTTTGGCAGTTGTCACGTGACTGTGTTCAAAAGAATACTGGTATGTAGGTATAATTTTAAAATTTCCAGACCAGTATAACCTATGAAATAACTACCATTTGACTTGAATATCTCTGGCATTAGTGATACGTATCGCACATTTTTTGACATACATTTTTGGTTCTCAAGTTACATTGCTACGCGATTTTCATAGTTTCAAATAAATATCTAGGTTGGAAAGTAATGTTTATGGTCAAAATAACCGTAAAACAAAAAGGAATCGTTTACTTCAGTTAAACAATTCTGTCATTTGCGTTTCCCCAAAAATAGAAGCAAAACTTTCTTTGCCGCTCTTTTAGCTATGATGAGAAGAATCAACTTTAAATTAATTAACTGTGAGTGTTTGCTTTCATCAATTAACATGTTTTATCGTACTAGTTGAGTGTAAAGATTTATTTTCCCCGTGACGGCCCAGTTCGAATCACCAACTTGGATATATCCGCATTTTTACGCACACAACTCCGCGATTCTTCAGATATAGACACAAACTGGCTTTAATTAGAGTTTAAAAGAAAAATAAGGTCAAATCGACAATGTCGGTATTTTTTCCTAGAGCCAACGTTAATAAATCGCGAGCACTTTCATTCACGCAATTCCATTTTGACAGTATTTAAATGTAATCAATGCCATTTAAATCTTGATATACTGAATGAATTGACATTACTACAAACGGCATTCACACTGACAGGAATTTCCTGAATAAAGGATTAGAAAAGATCTTGTCAAAGATTCTGCCTGAATGGCCATCCAGACTTTTACTTTACGTGGTTTGTCCTTTCTCTTCGTTTTTAGTGGCCAACGTGAAACAAATAAACATTTTTACAACTTTTCGGGCATTATTTACTTTCACTAGACAATTTGTTTGCTTGTTGTACCTTTAATTGTGTGTTATTACTCAACCTGTTTCAAATTTATATCTCTATCGGAAAAAAGACAGGTTTTTGTAAAGTGATAATTAGACAGGAAACGTACAATGTAACATTACGCAAGCCGTACGTCGTAACTCTATATTTGGGATCAATTTCATATGGTGTAATTGAACTCGAGTTACTTATGAAACCTTACTTGCATATGGGTGGATTGTCTAGGTTCGAGTAGCTCCTAGATAGAAAGTAGAGCGGCTGAAGATGATGTTTCGTCCTTTTATAGTTTCTCTGCTTTGAATTGTTCCGACAATTATTTTCCACTTGGTTCTTTAAAAGTCAGTTTAAGATACTTTTTCTTCAAGTACTTCCTCTTAGTTGTACATTTTTTAAGTGTTTCTTGTTGCAGTAAAGGTTTTCTGTACAAAACTTCCTTTCCACAGTTAGAGACAATCAAATCACCTCAACTTAAGCAATTTTTTTTCTCAGTTAGGAGAGAGGAAAAAACTGACTTTTGCACTCTTAATTAGAGCCACCGGAACCCCACTGAATTCTGACTATACAGGGTGAGCCAAATTGGTGATGCATGTATGGGGATTTTGTTTAACTTTTGAGATATAGGGTCGGTAAAATGGGGAAAGTTTTAGAAAATTAGAAACTCTACCCTAGAGAAGTTTTTAAAATTCGTTATTTTTGAATAATAGAATAACCGAGAAACGACTAGAATAGTCATCTAGGGCCTTCAGACTGTTTTCTGGGGTCTAGAATACCTGAAAACTCGAAAAATACTAACATTTGCTTGCAATTGACATTTTGGACGTAATTAATTCTAGAATAGTCACTTAGGGCCTAGAATCTAGTTATTCAGACTGTCTTCTAGGATCTACAAGACGTGTTTTTGAGTTTTATAACTGTTAGTTTGACAGTTGTCACGTGACTCTTTTAAATACTTTATCAAGATCATGCAGCAACTGTCACTAACGTTAAAACTGTCAAATTTTGTCCAGAATCAGTCAAGATTACAGTTCAGAGCAGCACCTTGCAGTATTCTGTAGAAGACGTGTTTTTGAGCTTTATGACAGTTTTTACGTGACTGTTTTTAATAAATAGTATCCCAAAATTACGTGACAACTGTCACTAATGTCAAAACTGTCAACTTTTGTCCAGAATTTGTCAAAATTTCAATTGAGAACCGTTTTTTGCAGTATATGAATCAAGACAGGTTTATAACGCAATGAATGTAATTTTAACAGCTGTCACGTGACTATCTAGGTAAATAGTATTCTGGTGTCACGTGACAACTGTCACTAACGTCAAAACCGTCAAATTTTGTCAAGAATTATTCAAAATCACGGTTCTGAACAGTTTTCTTTCAATATTTGATGTAAGACGTGTTTTGAGTTTTATGACTGTTACTTTGACAGTTGTCACGTGACTGTTTTAATAAATACTTTATCAAGAGCATGCGACAACTGTCACTAACGTCAAAACCGTACCGAAACTCTACCCTAGAGAGAGTTTTTCTGCAGGCAGAACACGTTTTTTAACTTTTAAGAAGTTTTGAAAATTTGGTTATTTTTGAATAGAATATATGAATCAAGAATAACCACGTTTTGACTAATTACTAGAATAGTCATTTAGGGAATCAGTTACAGACTGTTTTCTAGGTCAAATTTTGTCTAGAATTATTGCAAAATTGCGGTTCTGAAAATTTTCTTTCAATATTTGATGTAAGACGTGTTACTTAGATTAGCAGTTTTGCCCTAATAGAATAATTTGTATTGCAAATTTGCTTGTAATTGACATTTTGGACCTAATTAATTCTAGAATAGTCATTTAGGGCCTAGAATCTAGTTATTCAGACTGTCTTCTAGGATCTAGAATATCTGGAAACTCGAAAAGTACTTAGATTAGCAGTTTTGCCCTAATAGAATAATTTGTATTGCAAATTTGCTTGTAATTGACATTTTGGACCTTAATTAAGAAGTTTTGAAAATTTGGTTATTTTTGAATAATAGAATAACCGAGAAACGACTAAAATAGTCATCTAGGGCCTTCAGACTGTTTTCTGGGTCTTCTAGGATCTAGAATACCTGGAAACTCGAAAAGTACTTAGATTAGCAGTTTTGCCCTAATAGAATAATTTGTATTGCAAATTTGCTTGTAATTGACATTTTGGACCTAATTAATTCTAGAATAGTCATTTAGGGCCTAGAATCTAGTTATTCAGACTGTCTTCTAGGATCTAGAATATCTGGAAACTCGAAAAGTACTTAGATTAGCAGTTTTGCTCAACTAGAATTATTTTTATTACAAATTGGTTTTCAAGCAACATTTTGGATCGAAATAATTATAGAATAGTCATCTAGGGCTTAGAATCTTTTCAGACTGTCGTCTAGAATCTAAAATACCTGGAAACTTCAAAAATACTAATATTAGCAGTTTTGCCTAACTGAAAAGACCTGACATACACCGACTCTGAATCTGTAAAACAATATCCCAATTTGGTGCACCCTGTATGTCATGTCATACATTCTATGAGGAGTAACTAAACCACGTCAGCTTTGACATTCAAAAAATATTGTTAAAATCACTGTTTTTCAACATCTGAACTAGATTTCAGGGTCGTAATAGGGTGAATGCTAGTGAAGGGTAGGCTTCAGAAGACCAAAACTACAAATTTTTTGTTTGAGTATATGCTTATACAACTATTTTTCATCTGAAATGGTTGACAGTATTACGGATATACGTGACAAAGTTACTGGTATGAAAAAAATACTTTTGTGCATTAAAAAGCGACCAAACCACGTCAGCTTCAGCAAGTGTGACATGAGCAAGTGATGAGTTTTGTTAAGTTAACGTTATTTTGAACCACCTGAACCAAGTTTCAGGGTCTTAGAAGGGCAAACTGTAAGATGAAGTGTGTCTGACATCTTTGTCTGACGTAATCATTTTGAGAACTGTGTCACTACATCACAATGTATAGATCATCATGGGAGCTGACGTTATTTTGAATCTTTAGGACTAGATTCAGGATTTTTGTAGGATTTTTTTATACAGCAACATAGATCCATGGAGAGCTTTTTTGGCGTCATATTGACGTAATTTGACAGTTGTTCAAATAATAGTTTTGCTAAATTACGTCATCGTGACGTCAAGAAGGACTCCATGGAGCTTGAATACTAGTTATCAGGTCCGTAATGTAAAAATCAATAACAAATTATATCTTTTAATACATAATACACAAATAATATTCTTACTGTGTGTTTTCAATACATGAAAAACTGCTAAAGCTGAAGCAGTTGAATTAACCAATCAAATTAATATTCAGTTAAGTATGGTAGTTAATTCTATTGCCCAAATCTCGTTTGAGTTAAACCATCAAATTTACTTTCAATAACTTGTCATTTTCCAGATTTGTCAGAATTATAACCAGTCCGGGGGGTTGTTTTTTGTTTGTTAATAATATCTCGACCCGCTTTTTCGTGTCTGTCACTGTTATCCAGTAATATTTTGCATGCAAACTATTTTCGTGATGATCCAAAAATACTATTTGAATGATAACCGGAAATCGGTGACAGATACGGATAAATGGCCAAATTCGATATTTAGGTCTCAATTTAATTTTGTGTTGAAGTAATTTCACCGAAAAAAAAAGTCAATTTAGTTGAATATTTTCACCATTACAATTGCACTAGATCTTTTGTTAGTGGCTCAATGGTTGTAGTGGCCTAGAAACATATTTTCCAAAAGCCGTACATAGTAAAAACCATCAAAAACGGTCAATAAAATAACAGTTAGATGGTACTAATAGTGCATGCATTATTTTCTATTCAAGTGTATAGGAAAAGCGATACGTTTTATTGATACACCGAACTTATGTACGCCAAACGCTTCCTGGCTTTATATTTAAAGGTATCAAAAGGCTTTTTGATTGAATGGATCTTTCATTAATAATGTGTAATAAATTATAGTGCACTGAAAATTTGGGGCTTTAAGTGATGGTTGATTTCTTTGAAGGTTCTCTGAAAAGCTGGGATATTATTGTAAAAGGTGTAAAGTGGTGTGCTTTCTACTAAAGACATCAATCAAAAGCAATTTAAGTGGTAATTTGAAAGGAATATGCACGATTATTATTGCACAGAGCATACATTTTCTACCGGAAAAAAATTAGATAGTCATCATTCAATTTACTTCTTAACATTTGATTGTCTGCCATATCCTGATAAAAGTAATACCAGACCGTATGTTAATCACACACTGGACGTACCAGACTTTTAAAACGAATCACTTGAGATTATCGTTCCATTGGGATGTAATTGTTCATCTATACACAGCCACTGATCATGAAATATGCATTAGAGATTTCCGTAATGTCTCTACCTACGTCGAGGCTCTAAATAAGATAAAAACAATTTATTTCAGTCGTGGTTTTAATGAGGTTGCCTCGTTTCAGGGTCCGCAATCGTTCTTCCGAGATCTTCCAGGTGTTGTGCTCCCCGACCGATTCTTCTCCAATCAAATCCAGGAGCTTCATGTCGAAGAGGGCTTCCCAAAGCAACGATTCCTTCCAAAGATTATTTGGCGCACCCGAAAATAATCGGATGCCTCCTAGGAGAGGATCTTTGAGTAATCAAGGTGAGTGTTGTTAAGAAGTAATCAGTTACTTTCACTTTTATGAAAAGTGCTTAATTGCTGTAAAAGTTGATTTCTTTATCGTTTACTTGGGAAAGGCTTACAAAAGTTACCACAAAGTGTAATTAGATGCATTAAATATTTAGTTGATAGTTAAATCTCTAAAAATCATAAAAAAAGTGTAATTTTTTTGCACGATTTTATGAAAATATTATTTCAAGAGTCACGTGACCTATTTTCAATAATCAAATTTATTTTTTAAAGGTTACACTTCTTTTAACGTCAAAACGGATCCTGAAGATCACGTGACCGTTTTGAATGTCAAAATATTATTTCAATGGTCACGTGATCGATTCTTCAATTTAAACTGATATTTTTAAAACCACGTGTCTCTGGTTACATTGAAAATGTCTACATGACAATTTTCAATCATAAAATGTATTCTTAAAAGTCTAGTGACGCTTTTAAGCCACAAAACGGAATCTTAAAGGTCACGTGAGTGTTTTTGAGCTTAAACTGATATTTTGAAAATCACGTGACTCCTTTTAAAGTGCAAACGGTCACGTGACTATTTTCAATCATCAAATTTAATTTTCAAGATTACTTGACTTTTTTTTAAACGTCAAAACCGTTTCTGAAATTCTCGTAACTCTTTTTACAGTGAAAATGGTCACGAGACGATTTTCAATCATCAAATTTATTTTTTAAGGTCACGTGACCGTTTTTCAGTTTAAACTGATATTTTTTACAGAAAATCACGTAACTTCTTTCAAAGGTCACGTGACCGTTTTTCAGTTTAAACTGATATTTTGAAAATCACGTGACTTTTTTTAAAGTGCAAACGGTCACGTGACTATTTTCAATCATCAAATTTAGGTCACGTGACCGTTTTTGAGCTTAAACTGATATTTTGAAAATCACGTGACTCCTTTTAAAGTGCAAACGGTCACGTGACTATTTTCAATCATCAAATTTAATTTTCAAGATTACTTGACTTTTTTTAAACGTCAAAACCGTTTCTGAAATTCTCGTAACTCTTTTTACAGTGAAAATGGTCACGAGACGATTTTCAATCATCAAATTTATTTTTTAAGGTCACGTGACCGTTTTTGAGCTTGAACTGATATTTTAAAAATCACGTGACTATTTTCAATCATCAAATTTAATTTTAAAGATTACTTGACTTTTTTTTAAACGTCAAAACCATTCCTGAAAGTCTCGTAACTCTTTTTACAGTGAAAATGGTCACGAGACGATTTTTAATCATCAAATTTATTTTTTAAAGGTTACAACACTTCTTTTAACGTTAAAATGGATCCTGAAGATCACGTGACCGTTTTAAATGTCAAAATATTATTTGAATGGTCACGTGATCGATTCTTCAATTTAAACTGATATTTTTAAAACCACGTGTCTCTGGTTTACATTGAAAATGTCTACATGACAATTTTCAATCATAAAATGTATTCTTAAAAGTCTAGTGACGCTTTTAAACCACAAAACGGAATCTTAAAGGTCACGTGAGTGTTTTTGAGCTTAAACTGATATTTTGAAAATCACGTGACTCCTTTTAAAGTGCAAACGGTCACGTGACTATTTTCAATCATCAAATTTAATTTTCAAGATTACTTGACTTTTTTTTAAACGTCAAAACCGTTTCTGAAATTCTCGTAACTCTTTTTACAGTGAAAATGGTCACGAGACGATTTTCAATCATCAAATTTATTTTTTAAGGTCACGTGACCGTTTTTGAGCTTAAACTGATATTTTGAAAATCACGTGACTCCTTTTAAAGTGCAAACGGTCACGTGACTATTTTCAATCATCAAATTTAATTTTAAAGATTACTTGACTTTTTTTTTAAACTGATCACGTGACTCCTTTTAAAGTGCAAACGGTCACGTGACTATTTTCAATCATCAAATTTAATTTTCAAGATTACTTGACTTTTTTTTAAACGTCAAAACCGTTTCTGAAAGTCTCGTAACTCTTTTTACAGTGAAAATGGTCACGAGACGATTTTCAATCATCAAATTTATTTTTTAAGGTCACGTGACCGTTTTTGACCTAAAACTGATATTTTGAAAATCACGTGACTATTTTCAATCATCAAATTTAATTTTAAAGATCACTTGACTTTTTTTAACGTCAAAACCGTTTCTGAAATTCTCGTAACTCTTTTTACGGTGAAAATGGTCACGAGACGATTTTCAATCATCAAATTTTTTAAAAGGTCTTGTGACTCTTTTTTAACGTGAAAACGGAATCCTAAATGTCATGTGACTGTTTTAAATGACGAAATCGTATTTGAGAGGTCACGTGACCGTTTTTTAGTTTTAAACACTGAACCACGCGTGACAGTTTACAGTCAGTTTTTACGTTCAGACTGATATTTTTAAAGTCACGTGACTCTTTCAAGATTAAAAATGAAATTCGTAATGTATTAAGTTAAGTATAAAATGATGAATGAGTTAAATCTGATAAGTGTTTACTGTAATAATTATTTTATTGTAAATTAGTTCTTGTATCTTATTTGTGATACTGAAATTGTATGATAAACAAAAAAGAATACGATACAGTTTGTCTAAAATCAATTGAGATTTTATAGGGTTGACATACCCAAAATCGATAAATCATGAATAAGGCGACGTGAAAATATCGATTTGGTATTTAAAATACACCTACAACCGGCTTTAGGCTTAACTTCCTTGTCTGATAATTTTAGGTCGTCCACCTTCATTGAAAAAACAAAAAAAAAACAATAATTTTTCTGTACTAACAGAGTTTCACCTATATTTCATCTTTTCTGATTTTTCTTATTGAACCGGAGAGTACAGTTTACTTTCGCTTATAACAAGACGTCGTGCATTAAATTAGACATCCAAAAGCCGAACGTAATTGTTGTAAAGGTGTGTTTAAATAACAAATACGTCTCGACGATGGTCTGCAATTATTATGGCAGGTAGGTGGGAAATCATTTATCACGGCTGCATTCGAATGGTAATTATCCTGAAGGAAAAAGTGCGGCATAACGTACACGCAACTTTCCCTTAAAAATCTGTAAAGAATTTTCCGGTAATATTCGACCCAATTAGAAAGCTTTAATAACTTTAAGAAGATTTAATAGCATGTTTACATACAAGTAAAAAAATGTGCAGGGTGATAAAACAGCTTTCCACTTAAAGAAAATTGTAAACTTTCATTAGACATCAAAATTAATTGAATACGACAAGTAGTTTCTGAGATATTTTGTCTCAAACTGTTTAGTGTTTACATTAACCTGAATTTTGTCTTGTACTTACCTTAATTAAACAATTTGCCCTCACTAGCATTCAATTAAAGGTTTAATTATTTATAATTTTATTGTAAATTGTTTGAGTCATTTCGATTGGAGAATCTAAAACTGGGAGGCAATCATATCTTATCATAGATTTTTCCCTTTTAATTAAACTAGTTTGCAATTTAAACTAGACATGATATACTAGGCTATAAAATTAGTTTAATTTCCTGTTCGAGATTCAATTAAACGATGCTTTTGCAATTAATATCACAAGTGAGTTTGTAAGAAGCCTTATTTTTCCATGTAACTGTATCGTTATGCTGATTAGCATTATTCTAGTACGATTTGCCACCTGTTTAGTTTCAGCTTTGCTGCTTTTGCAAAATCACGATAATTATTATTAATGACTGGTAAAGTGATCCCATCGGAACTGGTTGCCTGTATTTTTCTTAAATATTATCTATCATTGCACACGCACACTCATTTTAACAAAATACTTTGCAAACTCCTTATTAAAATAATTATTGTTTTTTTTTTAAACGTACTCTCTCCATTAGAAACTAACTAAATTGGCCTATTAAAATGCTGGAGAATTTCATTAGTAAATGCAGAATCACATCGAGTAATTGTAACTGACAGACCCAAAAATTATTAAAATCGCTTTAACCGTTTCCGAGATAGTAATTTGAATTTTTTTTTCGGTTTTGTTAACTTTCTCATAAAACACAACTTGAGTGATTCAAATGATTTTTTTACCAATTAGTACGAACTTATAGTGTGTAGTATAATTGTGCCAAATTTGACAGCTGTCAATAATTTCTAACCTACAAAACCCACTGACATAGTAGTCTGGGCAAAAGACAGTCTGGTTTGAAGGTGGTTTTCTCCGAAACTACTTGAGTGATCAAAACGATTTTTTCAGGTTTCTATTGCTTAAATTGTGGGGTACAAATGTGTCAAATTTGACAGCTGTCAAAATTCTGAAACCGCCTCAAACCCTAAAATTGCTTGCGTGTCACCAACTGTCCTCAAAATGTAATGTTTTGGTGTTATGATTTTAAAAACTTAGGGCAATTCACTTTTGCTCTTCTGGGTTTGTGTCCCAATTTTTTCAGAACCTTTAAACTAACGGAAATACTGGACGTTGAGTGGCCGGCCATCAGTTAACTGGTCCAGTAATTTGCACTGAAAACCACATTTTCTGAGATATCTCAGAAACTGCTTGATGCATTCCTGCTCATGAATTTTTCAGAATTACGTTACCTAACCAATATAAAGTGTCTAGAATATCTAATTACGAAATTTAAACCTTTTGTTTTTCAACGTTGCTAATGTAACTAAAAATGTAATAAAAAAGAAAGCTCAAAATCTTACTTTTTCTGGCAAAACTAACCAAACATTCTTTGTTTGGATTGACGTTTCACAATATGACAGACAAAGATAGGAATTGCATTAAAAACAGCCTTTATTCGCTCCTACTTCATAGCTTAATTGAAAACACCATAAATTTAGGGCAACCAATATCATTGACATTTCTTGAGTCACGTGACCATTCCAGTCTGCTCCAATCCATCGGTCACGTGTTTTTTTAATTCCTTGTAAACTTAACTTTGTAATTAAAATTTTTGTTTTTTCAACTCGATTACTTGGCAAAATTCAGGAAAATGTCAAGAAACTTGTAGAGAATTCAATTCCCCACTAAATCACAAAAAAATTGTATTTTGGCCTAAACAGCTTCAGAAAGAAGCTATTTGCAAGAAAACTTTTAGTGACAACATTATACATAACAAAATTTAACGATACAGTTGAAATCAAAGTAAATGCAGGTTCAATCGCTTTAACTGTTTCCGAGATACTAGGAGAACGTTAATTCATATGCCTGTCTATGGGCAAAAGACAGTCTGGTTTGAAGGTGGTTTTCTCCGAAACTACTTGAGTGATCAAAACGATTTTTTCAGGTTTCTATTGCTTAAATTGTGGGGTACAAATGTGTCAAATTTGACAGCTGTCAAAATTCTGCAACCGCCACAAACCCTAAAATTGCTTGCGTGTCACCAACTGTCCTTAAAATGTATGTTTTGGTGTTATAATTTTAAAAACTTAGGGCAATTCACTTTTGCTCTTCTGGGTTTGTGTCCCAATTTTTTCAGAACCTTTAAACTAACGGAAATACTGGACGTTGAGTGGCCGGCCATCAGTTAACTGGTCCAGTAATTTGCACTGAAAACCACATTTTCTGAGATATCTCAGAAACTGCTTGATGCATTCCTGCTCATGAATTTTTCAGAATTACGTTACCTAACCAATATAAAGTGTCTAGAATATCTAATTACGAAATTTAAACCTTTTGTTTTTCAACGTTGCTAATGTAACTAAAAATGTAATAAAAAAGAAAAAAATCTTACTTTTTCTGGCAAAACTAACCAAACATTCTTTGTTTGGATTGACGTTTCACAATATGACAGACAAAGATAGGAATTGCATTAAAAACAGCCTTTATTCGCTCCTACTTCATAGCTTAATTGAAAACACCATAAATTTAGGGCAACCAATATCATTGACATTTCTTGAGTCACGTGACCATTCCAGTCTGCTCCAATCCATCGGTCACGTGTTTTTTTAATTCCTTGTAAACTTTGTAATAAAATTTTTGTTTTTTCAACTCGATTACTTGGCAAAATTCAGGAAAATGTCAAGAAACTTGTAGAGAATTCAATTCCCCACTAAATCACAAAAAAATTGTATTTTGGCCTAAACAGCTTCAGAAAGAAGCTATTTGCAAGAAAACTTTTAGTGACAACATTATACATAACAAAATTTAACGATACAGTTGAAATCAAAGTAAATGCAGGTGGTAAAACATTTTTTCCTTTTTTGAACTGTTTTATCATATTTGTCCAACCAGGTGTGACCAAGAATTTATTTTCCGCGACGATGCTTTCTTATTCAACAGCTCAGTGATTCGGCGACAAGTACTAATATCTCTAATGATAGTGTTGATAGGACGCCTGCTGCACCGGATGACCACTGGACCCAATCAAAAAAAATGTACAAAAATACTAATTATCATCGGGTCAACGACGAAATAATTTCAGGTCGGAAAAAAAAGCCGCAAATAACTGTTTACTTGAAACGATTCTAATTGCGGCACGAATAAGCGCGATTGTTAAGTAATTAAAATCCTAATTGGATCAGTTCTTCAGCGCCTGTGTTTTATGTGGTTTGCCCCGAATAGGGTCCGATTTTCTATAACTTTCCATTAAATTAACCGTTCAAGTGTTTCCACTTATTTCTTAAACCAATATACAACGAAATGGGCAAGCTTGAGTTAATAAGTCCACTCGGAAATTACGGAAGGTTTTTCGGACCGGAAATTGGTGACCGGATTGGCAATAGCATCCATTTGTCCAGGAAATTTAATGGATCGAGTGAAATTTCGCATAAATTCACGTGCTTATTTTTATAGCTCATTTCCTGCAATTTAAGATGGTTGATAAACGAAGATGCGTGTGTTTTTTCTCTTTTTTGTGCTAAAATCGTTTATTGCTAATATTACTAGTACAGTTATAATGGCTTTCACACACCTAGGAATTTAACAATCATATTAGACTTTTTCTAGTATATGCAAATGGCGTTGATTTTCATTCACACGTAATGTTTAAGTAAAATTACTTCTTATTTCATATTCCACTTCTGAAGCAGTAAAACCATCTCATTGATGTATTGAACAGTAATTTTAATATTTTTGTAACATATTTTCAGATGTTACTCACAGAAATCCAGTAACTGGAAACGGAGTTTCGTCCTGGGACGCCAAGCCTGCCAAACCGAAGACCAAAGCTTTTAAAGGTGAGAACTGTCATTAAATGACATTTGTTAATAATAGCAGAAAAATAGTAAAAGACCTAACCTAACTCACTTGGTTAAAAAACCACTTTTACTTATGGATAAGGGCGACAAATTATTATAATTTTTTGTCATAGTTTAGTCATCATGAGAGGCAATCCCTGACTGGTTTCCAACTCAGAAACAGTAAATGTCAAGTTTTATTGGTTGAATGCTCACGTGACTACTTAAAAATTTTAAAGTGCTTTTTTCTACTTATTTCACCTAATTTAAGGTCCTTTGTTATAAATATGCCCTTTGCTGTGCATTGAAACCCTCCTGGAGCAAAATAAAAAATTGCCAAAATTGCACTTTTTGTAAAAATCACATACTTTTTGACACACGTTGCTTTGACCCTAAATTACTCCCTTACTTGACAAGCTACGTCAAAATGTCATAGAGAACAAAAGATAGAGCAGATTTCAAGCTTTCTAGAAATATCCCCACATGAGTTGATTGATAACACCGTTTGGCCGCTAGAGGGCTTCAAATTTCCTTTACCATAATATCACATATTGTATTGTAAATATTTTTTAGTCAGATTTCATGTATATCTTAATCCGGCCGAGTTCCTGGCAAAGAAATGGTTAAAATGTTAAATTTTAGTTCTAACTCTGTTAGTTTTCGAGATATCAAAAAACCGACTGCACCAGCGTCTTTTCCGGGAAATTTTAACATAAAATGACACCGAGACGTCAACTGTAACTTGACAAATAAAAAAGTTGTATTTTTTGACGGTTCCAGGCCGCCATTTTGAATTTTCTGTCAAAATATTGACTTGCACCTCATTTTAAAGGAAATTTCACGTAGTTTCAAGAAATGAGAGACAAAATGGCGTTTCAGGCCTCCATTTTGAATTTTCTGTCAAAATATTGACTTGCACCTCATTTTAAAGGAAATTTCACGTAGTTTCTAGAAATGACTGACAAAATGGCGTTTCAGGCCTCCATTCAGGCCGCCATTTTGAATTTTCTGTCAAAATATTGACTTGCACCTCATTTTAAAGGAAATTTCACGTAGTTTCAAGAAATGACAGACAAAATGGCGTTCCAGGCCGCCATTTTGAATTTTCTGTCAAAATATTGACTTGCACCTCATTTTAAAGGAAATTTCACGTAGTTTCAAGAAATGACAGACAAAATGGCGTTTCCAGGCCGCCATTTTGAATTTTCTGTCAAAATATTGACTTGCACCTCATTTTAAAGGAAATTTCACGTAGTTTCAAGAAATGACAGACAAAATGGCGTCGCAGGCCGCCATTTTGAATTTTCTGTCAAAATATTGACTTGCACCTCATTTTAAAGGAAATTTCACGTAGTTTCAGAAATATTGACTTGACAAAATGGCGTGACTGACAGGCCGCCATTTTGAATTTTCTGTCAAAATATTGACTTGCACCTCATTTTAAAGGAAATTTCACGTAGTTTCAAGAAATGACAGACAAAATGGCTTTTCAGACCGCCATTTTGAATTTTCTGTCAAAATATTGACTTGCACCTCATTTTAAAGAAATTTCACGTAGTTTCTAGAAATGACAGACAAAATGGCGTCGCAGGCCGCCATTTTGAATTTTCTGTCAAAATATTGACTTGCACCTCATTTTAAAGGAAATTTCACGTAGTTTCAAGAAATGACAGACAAAATGGCTTTCCAGACCGCCATTTTGTATTTTCTGTCAAAATATTGACTTGCACCTCATTTTAAAGGAAATTTCACGTAGTTTCAAGAAATGACAGACAAAATGGCGTTCCAGGCCGCCATTTTGAATTTTCTGTCAAAATATTGACTTGCACCTAATTTTAAAGGAAATTTCACGTAGTTTCAAGAAATGACAGACAAAATGGCGTTCCATGCCTCCATTTTGAATTTCCTGTCAAAATATTGACTTGCACCTCATTTTAAAGGAAATTTCACGTAGTTTCAATAAATGACAGACAAAATGGCGTTCCAGGCCGCCATTTTGAATTTTCTGTCAAATTGGATGTAATTTGACCACTCATTATATTCGTTACTGTAGAATTGTATCTATGACTGTGACATATCTAACCTAAATTAAACTTACTTAAAAAAAATGTCTGAGCTGATTTTGCTACTATCATTTGTTGGACCAGAATACTTAAAACGGTGCTTCAACGGATTTTTGAGGTATTTAACAATTTTTGTCACAATTAATAATCTAAAACCTAATTACATTACATTGTTCATGGTTCACTGTTAAGGGTGTTAATAAAACAAAGCTAAAATCTTAAATTATAGCGTTTTTCGTGATTTTTTTTTTTTACCTTTACATGAAAATCAGTGAAAGCCATCGGATGACAAACGTGACGTATGAAGTTGTAATAAGACGAACATAATACTATGTGGGACACCTGACAGTTTGTGCAGAAAGCATAGAAATCACTAAACCGTAAAATATCTATCGGTAGCTTCGGCACATCAATAAAGACTTTTATTTGTGAGGATGTTGGAAATAAGAGAAACGTCTCATGCGGTATTTAAATTACAGTATTCGATGTTTGTTTTTTTTCTTCTTTTAACAAATGGCCTCTATTTTACTGATGCAGCGTGTAAATACTGCAGGCAGGTGTTAAATGTTGCTTTGAAGAAAGGCAAATTGCGTTCAGCTCTTCTCTTGTTGTATATAATTAAGCGGCTTTTTTTCTAAACAAAGTAAGATGTTTGATTTTGTTATTTTACTGTTACAGAAATGCTGATAGTTTGTGATTGTCAGATCACACAGAATCACAAACAGATGATTAATGAGTATTTCTTATTGTTCCAGAACGTAATCCAGTGACTGGAGAGACCTACATAATAGCCAGCCCGACCGAATCTCCAACTAAACTAGACAATAATTCGACCATCTATATTAAAAGCGAGGCCAGAAACGGACACGCGTAAATTCCGGATTAGGATACTATTCGACGTTATTAGGATAACCAGCGCGATTTTTTTTTTTGACACGGATTTTCCCTTAGGAACACTTTTGGACACCACCCTGTATTCGACTTGGTTAAACTTGGCCTATCCAAGTTTATAGCTAAGTAGCAAACGGCGTTTTTTTGTATGACGGTTTATTATGGCTCGTTTGTTTAACTAGGCTTAAACATTTCTAAAGAGTGTGTTAAATTTATATAATTAGAGATGAGACGACTAACTGACAAACTATAGCAAAAATCAAAATAAAATGACATGACGTGTGTAACCTACAGTTTACTTTGACTTTTGCTATGATTATTTAAAAGCACTTTTCTTGAAATCGTACTATTTTCTGTCGATATTGTTATTAAATAGCAATTATTATTTATAGGAAGCAATTCGCACGAATCTTTTAGAGATTACTTCGTATATTCTATTAAGAAATTTTAGTATTAGTTATTAGTTTAACAGCTTTTTAGAACTTTAGTTATACTATCGTAATTTATACTTTAACAATATAATAAACGTTTTATAAAAGAAGTGTTGTTGCTGTTTTTTTGTTACTTCTTGGAATAACCTTTTCTTCCAACTTTTTTCTGTCTTGGATTCATTTTCCCACTGTTGTTAAGAAAACTACATAAATTACCCTGAATTTTCAATAAAACTACATTATTAGTATTTTTTGGTATTGACAGTGGAACTAATCATCTAGGATAAATCGATATCGAGTTCTAGTTAAAACAACATCGTTCAAGGCTGTATAACTTTCTACAATATTAAGGTTTAAAAGATTATTATTAACAAACAACATACGCAGTGCTTCACTGATATTTGAGGTCAGACAAACTATATAATGGTTTTAATACTTATTATTACTGGTTTAGTTGCAAATTTGTGCGTAATCTACTTTATATTTACAAACTAGAGGTTTAAAGTGACGTTTTCAGAGTCTCAGCTAATCAAATCAATCCTGAATTGACAATCAGCGAAGGATCTATTCGTGGAACTACAGGAACTAACCTAAATGGAGAGACGTTCTACAAGTTCCTGGGATTCCCTACGCCAAACCTCCTGTAGGTTCCTTAAGGTTCAAAGTATGTATTAAAAGAAATCCGGGTATTTTGGCTAACAACTCAAAATAATCAGGCTCCACAACCCTCCGAATCGTGGATCGGTACCAAAGAATGCACTAAAGATGCTCCAACATGCGTACAAAGAGAATTCTTCGGGTCAGAAGATTGTCTTTATCTGAATGTGTTCACTCAAACCCTCCCAGAAGAAGCTAAAAATTTAAAACCTGTGATGGTGGCCTTCCATGCTGGAGGCTACATTCTTGGTAGTGGTACTCAGGATATGCAACCTGCAGAGTATTTACTGACTGAAGATGTCGTTCTGGTGTCCGTAAACTATCGTTTGGGCGTTTTTGGTAAGAAGTGTCATCACTATATTGCTACAGATGTTGTAAGAAAAAAAAATAGGGTTTTTGAGTTTGGACAATGTGGATTTGGAAGTTCCTGGTAATGCTGGGCTTAAAGATCAGATTCTGGCTTTGAAATGGGTGCAAAAGAATATTCTAAAATTTAACGGGGATCCGGATAATGTTACTGTGTTTGGAATTAGTGCTGGAGGTGCCTCGGTTCAATTTATGGTAAGTAAGATCTGCAATTAGTAAGTTTTGTTTTACCAAGTAGCTTGAGATACTTGTAAATACAGATGTTATCCTCAAGTGCTAAGGGTCTATTTCACAAAGCTATAATCGAAAGCGGATCAGTTCTGAACCCTTGGGCGTGGGGTCAAAAAAATGGTGTCCAACTAGCTCAGAAACTTCAGCAAAACGTCACCAATGAAGCTGAAGGTTTGAAGGTTTTAATAAATGCTTCAGCCAAAGAAGTTTTCCAATCCAGCCTGCAATTTCCAGGAGTATTAGTCGCACACCATTATACAACTCCTCTTATAACTAAAGTTCAATTTTAAGGTTGTTAATGTAGACATATCCCATGTAAGAAGACCATTTGGACCTGTCATCGAGAAACCAAATCCTACAGCTTTTATTACCCAAGACCCTTTACAGTTATTGCAAAATAGAGTTGTAAATGATGTTCCCTTACTAGTAGGTCTGTAAAATGCTCTAGGATATCAAAACCAGTGGAGATTATTTGAAAGTTTTTAAGGAGTGTGTTCAAATGAGGGATTAATTGAAGATATCGGCATATTTTTTGGAGGGGATAGATGTCTAGACCCTGTAGAGTGTTCAGTACTTTGGATGATGAATGTGAGCAGAGACTCAAAGCAGTTTGAGGATATTCAGGAAAAAGTTAGAGGGTTTTACTTCAAAGACAACAGTACTAAAGCCAGTATTCAGGATGTTAGTATTTTGGTTTTTATTGTTTAGTTTAGTACATAAAATATTTCAGTTGTTCAGTGACGTTATCATAACTGAAGGAGTGCTGAGTTCTGCAAAATTACAATTCAAAAATAGTAAAAGTCCGATGCACTTTTACGTTCTAGACTATGAAACTCCTATGATCCGAAAATTTAAGCAAGGAATTAATTTGGACAGTAAGTGAGAGGAACCAATTCAGTAACATCAAGCAAGAAGAAATTTGTTTCAGATCAAACACACGGTCTACCACACGCTTCCGACTACTTTTTCCTATTCAAAACCCAAATAATCGATAATATAGTAACGGTAGAAGAAGACCGGACAGCTATCAGGAAAATGGTGAAAATGTGGACTGATTTTGCCAAGACCGGTCATCCACATCCTGAATGGAACCCAGTGGAAGATTCCAACAATATTGATTACTTTCATATAAAGGAATCGCCGGAAATGAAACAAGGTCCTTTCAGAAAACGTATGCAATTTTGGGAAAGTTTGAAACAGGATTATCCATTGAATTTCAGAGCTTATGAAAAAGTGTAAGTCTTGTTTTAAGTGAAGTTCACTTTGATCCTTGGGAAAATATATCTTCATTATAGCACTTCTTAGACTTTTGATTATTTCAAAACCTCATTACACCCTCAGTTTTCTCTGACAGTATGCAAAATTTGGTACTTGACTATGAAGACAAATGAAAAAAACACTTTCACCAACCAAACCAACATCAAGTTTAGATAAAATGCTGTAAATTATTAAACACACTAAAATTAGCGGTGTTAATGTTAATTGTGGAAGAATACAAATGAAAATTTAGTTATTTCTAGAAGTTGTACAAATGAAGATAATCCTGAAGTAACCATTAAACAAGGAACCATACGTGGAACAACTGCTACCAACCTAAATGGTGATATCTTCTACAAATTTCTAGGAATTCCCTATTCGAAACCGCCCATAAATTCTTTGAGATTTAAAGTATGTGAGTCAACTTTTAATGATGCTGTAACAAATGAAATCAAAAATCAGGCACCTCAACCTGCTGAACCTTGGATTGGTACCAAAAATTGCACCCAGGATGGTGCTATTTGTATGCAATATACACCTAAAACTGGGTTGATGGGTTCTGAGGATTGTTTGTATCTGAACGTTTTCACTCAGACTTTACCTGGAATGGTGAAAAATAGTTTGAAACCGGTTATGGTGGCGTTCCATGCTGGTGGTTATGTTCTTGGTAGTGGTACCCAACAAATGCAACAATCAGAAGCTTTGCTGACTGAAGATGTGGTTTTAGTTACTATTAATTACCGACTAGGAGTTTTTGGTAAGAGTTGACACCATTGTCAAGTTGTTATTTAATTTGGTAAATTCAAAGGATTTTTGAGTTTGGATGATGTAAATTTGGATGTGCCTGGAAATGCTGGGCTTAAGGACCAACGTTTAGCTTTGAAGTGGGTGCAAGAAAATATTTCCAAATTTAATGGAGACCCGGATAATGTTACTATATTTGGCATCAGTGCTGGAGGAGCTTCAGTCCAATTTATGGCAAGTAATAAAGAAATCTAGAATTTAGGTTTTTGAGCACACTATTGTAATTTCCTAAAAAAGACTAGTATAAAGGAAATCGCCAGTTTTTCGAACTGAGTGACAGCTACTGTCAGTTTGACAACGGGAATGAATTCCCCGTCCCCAAGTTAGTCGAAAACGAGTACCATCAAGCCTAGTGAAATCGGACTGGTTTTGACGTTATTAGCTGTCAAAGTGACAGATTAACAATAACCCATCTCAAGCGTTTTTAACCGGAACCAAACGAGTAAAGAGTGGTTTTGGACTAATTTGAAGAAGCCCAATTCAGTGGTGAAGTCACTTTTTTGATATCTCCTCAAACAACCCAGAAATCGCCAGTTTCTCGAACTGGGTGACAGCTACTGTCATTTTGACAGCTGGAATGGATTCCCCGTCCCCAAATTAGTCGAAAACGAGTACCATCAAGCCTAGTGAAATCGGACTGGTTTTGACGTTATTAGCTGTCAAAGTGACAGATTAACAATAATGCATCTCAAGCGTTTTTAACCGGAACCAAACGAGGAAAGGGTGGTTTTGGACAATTTGGCCAAAATTGCACAAAATCGCGTTTGGACTCGTTTTAGACTAAATCGAGGGTGGGGAATCCAACCAAACCAAAATTAACCGCCTAACTCCAACCAAACAGGGTGAAACAAGCAATTTTTTCGCTTTAAAACGAATTTTGACGACGACGAAAAAATGTATCAGTGGTTACTTTGGCGGCCTCTAGCGGCCAAACGATGCAACCAATCAACTCGTGTAGGGATATTTTCAGAAAGCTTACACTCCGTACTATCTTTTTGCTTCAGTGACATTTTGACGTCAGTTGTCAAATAAGCGAGTTATTTGAGATCAAAGCAACCCGTGTCATAAAAGTGACATTTTTGTCTAGCATGACTTTGACGACCTCTGGCGGCCAAACGATGCAACCAATCAACTCGTGTAGGGATATTTTCAGAAAGCTTACACTTCGTACTATCTTTTTGCTTCAGTGACATTTTGACGTCAGTTGTCAAATAAGCGAGTTATTTGAGATCAAAGCAACCCGTGTCAAAAAAGTGACATTTTTGTCTAGGACGACCTCTGGCAGCCAAACGGTGCACTCAATCAACACGCGTAGGGATTTTCTTTCTCTAAAACTGGTTTAAAGCACTTTGGCCCTAAAACTTGAACACCCTGTAACTCGGTTATTTTTTGGACTACAGGGTGGTTCAACCATCTTTTGTTAGACGGAATGTTTGAAATAAGCGAGTTATGGACGTTTTTTTGGAAATTTTACCTAAATCAAGGTTTTCCTGACCTACTTCTACTTTCGGCCGCCATATTTGGATTTAAACCTGTCAAAGTGGCCATTTTAACGGTCTTTGACGTGGAGCTTTCTGAACTAAACTAGTTAAGAGTTAGATTTTTTTATCTAGTAAGATTGATAGAGATTTGTATGTGGCAGTTAAACAAAACTTAACTAGGCGTCTGTTTAGAGTTTGCTTAGAACCTTAGAAGTCAAGTGACTATAGTTACCTAATGATATTAATTACAGCTATTATCTTCAAGTGTAAAAGGCCTTTTCCACAAAGCCATCATTCAAAGTGGCTCCGTTCTAAACCCTTGGGCTTGGGGTCAGAAGAACGCTATTCATCTAGCTCAGAAACTCCAAAAAAACGTCACTGATGAGTCTGAAGCATTAAGTATATTAAACCAGGCTTCGACTATTGAAGTATTTGAAGCCAGCCTAAAATTTCCACAGGTAGTAACTTAAAGCAATTTAATTAGTGACTTTTAATAATGGAATTTTCTTAAGACTTTGAGTGTGGATCAGTCTAATACGAGACGTCCTTTTGGACCAGTTATTGAGACTTACAATCCTACAGCTTTTATTACTGAAGACCCTTTGGAATTGATGAGAAGTGGGACTGTAAATGATGTGCCTCTAATTTTAGGTGATATTTGGGTATTGAAGTGGTTTCGATATTGTTGGTATGTTGTAGGAGTGTGCTCAAATGAGGGCTTAATCCGAAACCTTGGCAGCTCTTTAGGAATCAATACTTGCCTTGATCCTTTACAGTGTTCTGTTCCTTGGATGATCAGCAATCATTCTGAGATTGCACAAAGAGCTGTGAAAGAGTTTTATTTTAAAGACAAAATAACAAACACAAGTTTGTCTAATGTAGGTGGTAATGCAAATTTTAGGTTGGATGTTAATTAGAAGTTATTTTAGTTGTTTGGGGATGTTATAATCACTGAAGGAGTTATCAGTTCCGCCAAGTTCCACTTGCTGCACAACAAAAATCCTGTATATTTTTACGTTCTAGACTATGAAACTCCAATGATTCAGGCTTTTAAACAATCTATTAACGTAGACAGTAAGTCTATGAGTTGATTGGTTAATGGGAGTGATGGGAGTTTATTTTTTTTAGGTAATACCACTGGTTTGCCTCATTCTGCTGATTCCTTATTTTTATTGAATAACCCTGTCTCTGACAATCCTGAGGATGTTACCGGGGTTAAAAAAATGGTGGCAATGTGGACTCAATTTGCTAAGACTGGACATCCACACCCTGAATGGAATTCAATGGAAGATCCCAGCATATTTGACTACTTTCTAATAAGAGAAACAGCGGAAATGAAGCAGAACCCGTTTAAGAAACGTATGGATTTTTGGACAAACTTTAAAGAAGAATATCCTCTTAATGACTTTAAGGCTTACAGAAAAACGTTTTGAAGAAAATATTCAGCAGTTAGACTATTAGTAGTGTTTTGGATGTATAGTTAGGAATTTTGAGTTGAATGAACGTCTAAGAGTATGGTTTTGCACTAAAACCAAGCTAAGCGTAAATAAACGGCAAAGTAGGTGTAAGTTTCGAGGTACGTGAACGATAAAGTTGGCGAAACTAATTGCCGTTTTGAATGACCGGGAGAATCGCGATTTCACAAACCGTGACGCTTTCGTATAGGCTTAATGCCCTTTTTTAATTGTACGAATGGATGCGTTTCCTGTAGGAGTCGAAAATGCATTACACTGATTTATTTCCGTTAGGAATTGGATCATACACCAGACAAAAATTGTTACAATAATTGACAAAACAAACTAGTTATAACGAGTCATTAAATTAAAATAAGAATACGAAGCCTTGAGTACCTAAAAAACAAAATACCATTACCACGTTAAAAACACTCTTATTAAACACTTACGGAGACAAAAGTTTCGTTGGTCAAAGGTCCTAAAGGCCCTATAGACAACACTAAAGGTTTCTGAGACCTTTTAATAACTAAAAGCAGATTTTTTTGGAATTCCCTATTCTTGTCGTACCACTTCAACTCATATGATGCGCTGGCTATATTCAATCCCTGCTTCACAAAAAATTTAAGATGAAACAATGATCAGTTTTGTTAATAGCATACCGCTTGGTAGATTTCATTACCAAGATAGGACAGTATAGCCAATTGGGCTAGCAAGAAAACCAAACAGTTGACGGAGAACAGAATGTCAATTAGATTAGTAGCCTTAAATACGTTGCAAACTAAGTTTTAGTCAAACCGTTATTTTGAACTTACCATAGTTAGTAGGGTGAATAGTGAACAAGCTATGTTCACAGCACTGAAGAAAAATTCGATAATGATAACCAAACGCATTTCTTTGTTTAGAGTTTCAACAAAACTGGAAATTGAGTCAAAACGTTTAGAATGATTAGGTAGTTGAGAAGTCAGAAGAATGTTTCTATAGGAGATCTCGGAAACTATAAAAAATACTTTAGTATTTCTTTAAGATAATAAAAATGTTCTAAAAAGTGTATTTTTACATCTGAGATATCCTATAGAAACTCTACTTTCCAACTTAAACAACTTACTGAATAATTTCTTGGTGGTATTCTAAAAGTGTCTTCAAATAGTCAATTTCCGTGGTGGATTGTCGAGCTGCGTAATAGTCAAACTCCCTAAAATACAATTGTAGTAGATCTAATTGCCCTTGGGCAAATTTCATAGCTGTGACCATAAACGCTTGAGTCATACAGTAATAGAAACCAATTAAATTAATAAAAATTGTCTGAACTGTCAGCTGTACTGTCTTATATTTCTTCTGATCGATCAATGGTAGATAAACGTATTTGACTGCATCGTCAAAATCAATGATGCCTTTACGAAGACAGTCAGCGCTGAAGGCTAACAATGTAGGTAAAACCACCAGGAGGAGCAAAAACGAGACTCTATTAATCAGTTTTACTGTATCCATGTACAGAGCTTTTGGTTGTTGATGTTTCGATGTTAACACGTTTCGTTCTTCTTTAATCATGTATACCATAATTCTTTGAATACTGGAATTGCGCAAAATCAGTGCTTTGATGATACATAGATAGCTGGATAGGGCCACTCGACTGAATTCGATCAGATTCAGAACGTTCCATGTGTTGATCAAATTCACCAGCTCGAAAAACATGGACAGACACATTAAGGAAAACGTGAATTGTAAGAAAATGGAGAATATATCGTATACTGTTTGGACTTTTTTGCTTTTAAAGTACGGTAATCGCCAAACGCCGCAAATCACCATCAGTATTCGAGGATAATGTAATAAAAACAGTTCAGACATTATGAACTACTCAATTTTGATTGAGCAGTTGAATTTTTATAAGCTCTTTATATGTTAATTCTACAATCAATAAATACAAAAAAAATCGGCCTCTGGGTGTTTCTAAGCGTTATAATTCCAGAAATTATCACTGTGTAAGTCGTTATTTTTTTCAGCCACAGAGTTTCTCAGGTTATTTCACTTCATCAATATTTCATTTTCTAATAATTACTTTTGGTACTTTACTGAATTGAAAATAAAAATTTAATAATTAAAATATCTAAAAAGCTTGACCTGGATAACTTCTAAAAAAAGTATAATGTTATTGTTAATTTTAGAAACAAAAGCTATTTGTAAGTCTTATTTAGCTTTTAAGTACGTACATTTTGGTAAATTTCTAGACCTAATGTATTATAGCATATATCACAGTTATTAGTATAGTATATATTTTAGTAAAAGGATAGTTGTAAGAAAGCTATTAGTATTACATTAATTATACACAACCAACAGTCACCTTGTTGTCCACAAACTTTTTCTTGACACGTGGTGAATGACAAATGTTTGTCTAAATAAAAATAACCATAAAAGAACATGTTTTGCTCGTTTTTATTATAAGGGGTGGACCTATCCAAGAATTAAACTAAATTAAGATGGTCACTCACTTTTTCACTCACTTTCGACGTTTTAGGTAAAAACGCTATACAGAGTGGTCAAAAGAGAATTTCAACGGCAACAAATTAACCGAGTTATTGACAATACAATGGAGTAGTTTACCGGGTGATTCAATTAATTTTTAACATCCTTGTATCTTGTTTAATTTTCATTTTATAAAAAAGGTACCAAATATGAATCTGGTAGATATTTGCATATACTTTATTCCTAGATAATCCATCAGTATACAGGGTGTGCCAAATTGGAGCAACAAACCAAAATTCGATTTTTGGAATCTACGTCAAATTCTAGGCCTACTTGATGTAAAATGATTGTATCGATATTCAATTGTTTTTTGCTCTAGCAGCTTTACTTTGACCACCCTCCTCGAAAGCAGAAATTCCCATTTTGGTGCACTTTTTCATAAAATCGTCCATAACTCGCTTATTTGAAACACTCTGTATAAACGTAAGTAGGTAAATTTTGGTAAATTTCTAGACCTAATGAATTATAGCATATATCACAGTTATTAGTATAGTATACATTTTAGTAAAAGGATAGTTGGAAGAAAGCTATTAGTATTACATTAATTATACACAATCAACAGTCACCTTGTTGTCTACAAACTTTTTCTTGATACGTGGTGAATGATAAATGTATGTCTAAATAAGAATAATTATAAAAGAACATGTTTTGCTCGTTTTTATTATAAGGGGTGGACCTATCCAATAATTAAACTAAATTAAGATGGTCATAGCAGTAAAAATTGGCAGGGTTCACTCACTTTTTCGACGTTTTAGGTAAAAACGCTATACAGGGTGGTCAAAAGAGAATTTCAAGGGCAACAAATTAACCGAGTTATTGACAATACAATGGAGTAGTTTACAGGGTGATTCAATGAATTTTTAACATCCTTGTAACTTGTTTAATTTTCATTTTATAAAAAAAGTACCAAAAATATGAATCTGGTAGATATTTGCATATACCTTATTCCTAGATAATCCATCAGTATACAGGGTGTGCCAAATTTGAGCAACAAACCAAAATTCGATTTTTGGAATCTACGTCAAATTCTAGGCCTACTTGATGTAAAATGTTTATATCGATATTCAATTGTTTTTTGCTCTAGCAGCCTTACTTTGACCACCCTCCTCGAAGACAGAAATTCCCATTTTGGTGCACTTTTTCAGAAAATCGTCCATAACTCGCTTATTTGAAACACTCTGTATAAATACACCGTATAACAAAAGAAAGCTAATGAACGGGGCTATCACGTGACGTTGAGCGGGCACGACTATGTTATACCGTTTAGCCGCTAGAGGACGTCAAAGTTGACCCTCGTGTTTTGCACTTTTTGCTCAATATTTCCGAAACGTTTCAGATTAGAGGTTCGATGGGATACAACTTTTACCTTCTAAACACTTTTTTAGTACCACGCACCGTTTGACTTTATAAAATTAAAAACTAGAATTGTCAAGAAATTTTAAGTAAACATTTTTTATTCTCTAAATTAACCTCAGAATTTTCAGATTTTCCAATTTTTCCGAAATTCTGGAAAAATGTCCATAAATTTTACATCCTTGGCCCATTGACAGTAACAATGAAATCTGTCAAACTGTATGTGTGTCTGATTTTGGTAGATGTATCATCAACAGGTGATATTAAAAACGTATGTGGCAGGCATTAATTTGAATTTCCCCTGAAATGTAATAAACTGATATCGATCAAAATACATGAATAGGAAATAAGTCCATATATATTCGTCGAGTACAAAATTAATGAATTCCCATGCTAGTTTTAATGGAGGAGGCATTGTCGGGCTCCGGGCGTATATCTATGCAAAGTCACAACTTTATTGCGAACATCGGCAGAGTAACTTGGAAAATTTAATTTGCTGCTATTGTGCTCAACCACGTGCTGGAGTTAAACATGTAATTGAATTTACTAAATACGGACCAGAAAGCTGGAAAATCACTTTTGACTGATATATCAGTTGTCTGTGACTTATTGAGAAGTTTAATTTATCCCAGACGTGCTACGCCTCTGTTCAATTGTAAAGGTTTTATGCGGTTTACATAAAGCACACAACTTAACAAGATACTTGTTGGGGGTTGAAGATAACCGATATCGCTGCCCTTTTACATGTGAAGAGCCCTTTGGCGCCCACAAAAAACGTCCAACTTTGACCTAAGCTAAATAACCTTTTCAATTATAATCCTCGTATATCTATAGATCCTCTTCCAGCATCAGGTAAATATCTTTTAGCGTAGTATCGGAAAAAGGTTGCGTTTAATAACGCGCCCTTCGGCGATGATTTGTGGGATGTTATCGTTTCGAAAAAGGGTCGCTTTTTGTGCCTAACAAGATGCTCTTCTGACTTTTTTTACTTCGAGTGGGTATGTTTACGGTTTTGGAAAACTCTCTCTCATTGTCAATGTGAAGATTTGTGAAAAATGTCGCTAAAATTAGTCGAACGGAAAAAAACGTCGTAATGTGTCTCAATCCCGATTTGTTAAAGAACTGAACCACATAGCAGGTATACCAAACTTCCTGTATTATCTGTTATTTGTATCTACAGGTATAAAAAATGCATTTTGATTCAAAACTGCTTAAGAAGATGCTTCAAACCCTTACCCGACGTCACGAGGTCACGTGATATATGATTTCACAGATAGTACTTTAACCGTTTTTCCTAATGTGTCTTGTTAAATGAAATGATAAATAGTTAAAATACATGGCTTAACTGTTCCATTATTATCTTAATTACTGAAAAAAATATAATTTAACGTTTTGTCGCAATTTTAATATTTTTTTTTTCAATTACTAAGAAATGACCAAAAACTACAGCCTAACCAATCAAGAAAAAAGAACTCTAACCTAACCTAAGAAGAAGACCGACCAAAAATATAATTTGTAGTTTTGGCGCAATATTTCTTCTTCTCTTACCCACCCACCTAACCTAACCCAACAAAAGAAAAACACTAACCCAAGAAGAAGAAATAACACCAGAAATATAATTCAGCATCATTTTTTAGTAATTGAAAAAAAGTAGAAAAATGGCACCAAAACCTTGAATTATATTTTTGGTCTACTTTCTACGGACCTAATCATCAAAATGAAGAAGAAATATGTTGTCAAAACGCTGAATTATAATATTGGTGCTATTCTTTCAGTAATAAAAAAAAGGAGAAAAACGTCGACAAAAAGCAGCAAAAAGATTAAATTATATTTTTGGTTTGGTTCCATTTCTTCTTAGGTTAGGTTAGTGTTTTTTTTTCTGTTTGGTTAGGTTGTGGTTTTTGGTGGAATTTTTTCAGTAATCGAAAAGAAGAAGAACAATGTTGCCAAAACCTTCAATTATTTGTGTCATTTTTCTTCTTTTATTTGATTACTGAAAAAAATTACTCCAAAAACCACATTCTAATCAAAAAATGGCAGAAGCAAAAACAATGGCACCAAATGTGTGACCAGTGTCTAAGCGCAGGTTTTTTTCTTTTTTAGATTTATTAGTTTAAAGACAATTTAGTAGAATTGGTTTTACTGTTTCAGATATTATGGAAAAATTAAATAATGTTCTGTATAGAAAACTTGATTGAACTTGATGTTTAAATAATAAAATAAGTGAATAAATGTTTCAATCTTCATCAGGAGTATTTAGTATTAGTAGCATCATAAAAAAACACATTAAATGATAATAACAAAAATGTACAAAGATTTATGAATGACGAAACCTTAAAAACAGAATTAAAAGTACTTTCATTTACTTTTAGCATCTTTTAGAGACACCTTTTTAAACAAGCCACAAGACATTAAGGAGAGAGACATTCTCTTAAAGTGCATACCAAAATTCTCGGAGACATATTTTGTTTTGTTGGTTAAACCGTGTTCATCATCATTACATCTTCAGGATGGTAAGTCAATGTAACAGAATTAACAGACTGTAAAGAATCTTTAAGAAAAGACGACTATTATATTACGAGGGCCAATAAAAATTGTATAATTTGAAAATTAAACACAGATCTTGAAAACGAACGGCTTTTTTTCCCTTTGAGCGTGGCGCTTTTGTACTATTTCGAAGTGTATTTTAAATGCAAATCACCCTTTCTTTCGCCAATTTTATTAACTTAAGCAGCCGATCTCTCGCAAACCCCCACGGGCCTGCTAGTGACAGACATTGTGTGTTTCCTCTATCCCAACCGAGATTTCCTATCAGCGGCCACACTTAAAAATGAATTACAATTACCCTTAAGCACCCTTTAGAATAACGTGTCTACGAAACACTCTCTTGATGTTTATATTGATTTTTGCTCTTCTGTTAATAGACTATATTATTTTGATCCCCAGGGATTCAATTAATTTTATCGTTGGAGTAACATACACGAATATGGACTAAACTTAACGAGAAAAAAAAAACGGAAAAGAATTAAGACGTAGATTTGTGCATTCATATGAAATGAATATGGCCCCATTTAAACTGTGGGGTGATCAAGGAGTGCAGAGAGTAGGAACTGGCAGTTCAGCGTGCACCGGGTAAATTGAAAAATAAAAACGTTTTAGAAATGAATCCTTAAACAAAGGACGAAACCAGTGGGAGGTAGGTACACATGCTGTGACAATAAAGAGACCTATTATATTTATTATTCCTCAATAGGGATCGCCATATCAAGCGATTGTTACTGAAAAGGTACACTCGACTTTCAGTAGATCTCGGGGCCTATAAAGAAACTCTACTCGAGACACAAAAGAGGTTTAGAAGAGAGAGAGGAAACTTACAAATAATTGCATTTTAACGTTCAGTTTCCGGTGTGTTAATATGATACCTTGATAAAATTCTCTTTTTTTTTTGCTTTGGCATGTATACACTGGTGTTTTCGATTACAAAAGGTATTATTTTTGTATGGGCCCCCGACTTAGGTTTTAGGTAGGCAAACTGAATGGGTGTAAGTGTTACCAGGAGCGAAAGTTATTTGATATCCGAAATAGTATTAATCTCCTTTTTAAGTAACTATTATAGTATCGTGTTCAACCTGAATTTGGATGTCAAGCGCCCCATTCTACTTTGGACAGGCCCAGTTTTATTTTCAGATGCAGTCAGAATAAATTTTCTTTGAATACCAGTTTGATACTCAAATTTTGTACTAGCAGCCAATAAAATTCAATGAACCTTTCTAGTTTGACCAATGAAAGCCGTTTTATACTGAATAAGTCTAATAAATATCAATTAATTATCTTTGAATTTAAAAATATTTTAATTCTCGAAATTTGCTTAGTGGAAATATGTTTTTTTTTTCGCATTACCTAACCTAGAAAAGCACACAATCTTGAAATTGACACCAATTTTTGATTGACTATGTTGACTAAGAACAAAGTAGTATCTAATCAGGCTTACTTTACTTCTAATCATGTTACACTTACATCCATTAGTCTGTTACGAATAAAATAAGCAGCTAACGCTGTAGAACGTTTGTACCAAATACAGACAATATTCTATCATAGTAAAAACTAATATTTTGCTGATATAATATGATATTATTAACAAAAAAGTTTTAAAATTTTATAGAGAATCTAAAAATGTGTTAAAAAATAGGGAGTTTTATTATTTGCCACGCCTTTATGAACCACACCCTGTATATCCAAAAGTCCAATCTCAATATTTTTTAAAACTTTTGTATTTAACATTTTTTTGTATTTTTCGAAGTCATGACCGTTCATACTCGTTTGACCTACTCATTTGAGAGTGGGAAGGAGTACTTTTTCACACTAGTTCGGTAAAGTTACTTTTTCGCATTGCAAGATTAATTTACAATAAATGTATAATAAACCTGCAATTTTGAAGTTTATATGTGTAGAGGGAAAATACCCATGTGCACCAACCTTTTTATGAGATATTGTGGAAACTTTCACTAGTGTGGAAAAGTTACTTTTCCGCACTCGTTTTATTAAAAAAAAAGAACATTTAAATCTGTTTATTTGATTTCTCAATTAAGAATAAACTTTTAATCATCTTTGCAAACACAGGCTTTCATTTTAGTAATTTTACTATACACTTTCCTTCAATTTAATGAACAATCAAAATCAAAATTTTGTACCTAACACATGCGGAAAGCGTCTTTCTCGCCCTTTAAATGCTTGTTAATTCCTTGCAACTGCAGTCTCGTGCGGAAAAGTACCACTTTCCACACTTGTGTAGATAAAAAAAATGAGAAAAAAATATTTTAAAAATTTTAAGACATTGGGTAACACACACTCTCAGATATTTAGTATTTTATTGTACTGTTTTATACTTGAGACCTCACATAACTTTTGTTGTTAATTTAACTGTGCAAAGAAACCTTTTTTTTTGAAAATTATCAAAATTGAAATTTTGAAAAAAACCTCATATTTTCTAATTTTTAAAGCTATTAAACTTCAATTGGGTTCACAGCATGAAAAATGCTACAAAATTAATAAAAATGACATCTTTAGCACTTCGTGAGATCCTGAATTTCAAAAAGTAGTTAAAAAATCATTCATCAATTTTTGGAAAAACATTATAGAACCCTTCTGGAGTAAAACAGTGCAACCCCCCAAAAAAGATGAAAGATCAAGGAAATCGCGAACGCTTTATCAGAATCCTTTTGTCAGACCTCCTCCGGTTGTTTAAAAGAGGTTGATTCGTCCGCTTTCGAGCAATTAATGGGGAGACTAGTCAAAGTTTCCACGCGAACAATCACATCAAAATTTAATTATAAAATACATATTATGAATCAACCCGAGACCCGTCCCTCTATTGAATGGGTCACCCCACTATGCAGTTTCGCTCCCCGGTACCGTATTGAATACATGAAGCCAGTTATTAGGTCCCATTGTTAGCCTGTAGCTAACAGATCGTATAAATTATATTGTAAACAGTGGCGTGTGTTTAGTTTTATTGTTCGAATTAAACTGTGGTTATTCGCCCTCGTTCTGCACTGATTGATGATGATTTAATTATTCGTAATGCGGCTCGTTGAAGAGGGTGCACTCTTTTATCTCCCCACAAAACTCGAGACGTGCATCGCTTATTAAAATTTAATATCCACATTTGTACACTCAGGTAAAATATTTCATATCTCAAGATTCTTCAGATAATCTTTTAAAAAACACTTGAAATTTTTTTCCACCAACTGATGATTTTTGGTAAAGCACCGATTGAAAAGGTGTGGAAAACATTGCTTTTACATTACAAACAATTTGACTTACTACTAAGACAAAAATTATAAAAATGTTGAAAAAACCTTTTTTAAGAGACGTTAGTCAAGTTTTTAATTACAAGTAAGACAATGCTGCTGAATAGTAGTTTTGTCAGAAATACCATTTGTATTTAGTTTATTATTGGTATTCTGGTTTTAAAAAGTAACAAATTGTCTAGTCAGACTACTATCTAGCAGAATACCATGAACATTTAGCTGAACCACAGTGGAGATGATACACGTGTGTCTAATACTGGAAAAGTTGAAACTCTCCCAGGTTTTTTAGAACCTGGGTGCGTATTGTAGAAACGAGGGAAGAGAGTTATCAAGAGAAAGACTTCTTGTAGAATGTGACAGGAACCCGTTAGTGTCAGCTTCTTCAGTCACATTCTATCAACACTTCTCTTGAGAATTCCGTTCCCTGCTTTCAAGATTTAGGCCCTTGGTCCTAAATTCTTGAAACGATGGAAGAGGGTGTTATCAAGAGAAAACCTAATTTGAAAAAGTGTGAAATTACGACAAAGCATTTAGTCGATAATCATTTTCATCAATTTTAAATAGTAATCTGTTGAGTTAATGAGATTCTTGAATCTACAAGCAATTTCCGTTAAAATGAGGTGCAACTCGATTTTTGACAGAAAATTCAAGATGGAGGCATCGGACGCCATTTTGTTTGTTTTTACTTGAATCTACAAGAAATTTGCTTTAAAATGAGGTGCAAGTTGATTTTTTGACAGAAAATTCAAAATGGCGGCCTCGGACGCCATTTTGTTTGTTGATTCTTGAATCTACCAGAAATTCCCTTTAAAATGAGGTACAACTCGATTTTTTGACGGAAAATTCAAGATGGCGGCCATTTTGTTTATTTTTTATTGTTATTATTTATTTTTTGCCATCATTGCCAGTAACAGGCCGCCATCTTGAATTTCCTGTCAAAATATTGACTTGCACCTCATTTTAAAGGAAATTTCACGTAGTTTCAAGAAATGACAGACAAAATGGCGTCCCAGGCCGCCATTTTGAATTTTCTGTCAAAAATTGTGTTGCACCTCATTTTAAAGGGAATTTCTTGTAGATTCAAGTAAAAACCAACAAAATGCCGTCCAAGGCCGCCATTTTGAATTCTCATCAGTTGCATCTAAGCATTTATATTTTTTACCTATGACCTTAGTGCAAATAGCTATTTACGCATAGTTTTCCGTTACGTAATAAACCTCTTTACGCACAGTTGTAAAAAAAGCGCACAGTTTTAAGATGGGCCACAAACTATCGCTCTAATGCTGGGAAAAATTGATTTTGTTTACATTTCTTCCTTTATCAGAGTATATTAGATGGAGATCATCGCGTAATGCATTGTTCATACAGTTTTAAGTAACTATACCACTTCGTCTAGAATATTATCTGCAATAGCAAACACATCAAGTAATATTACTGAAAGTTTTCCCTTTCTTCTTAATAACTGTAATGTCACCATAAATAATTATTTTAAGAACAACACTAATAATTATTTAAGTAACATGATTTGTGATTATTTTTTTCTTTAGTGGCATAATACCTACAATTAGTACAAATATGATGTCAATACGTTGAAAATATACTTTTTTAATGAAAAGTTACTCTGAATTATATGAATTGCGAAAACAGGACTTTCCATTTGGTCGTAGGTAAAGTATAGTACGTCACACGTGCTCTAAGGCATTTTACGCACTCATGGAATTACACACTCGCCGCTACGTGCGTAAAATGCTTCTTACAGCTCTAGTTACGTAATTTACTATTATAGTAAAAAAACATTGTTTTTGGTATTTAAAAGTCATTTACTTTCTTCAGACAAACAAAAGCTTTTTCAATTCCAACATTGTTTTATTGTGTTTCTTTAATTATCAATGCATTTTTTTTGTATTTTCTGAATATCTTTAGTTAACTTAATAATTTTTTAATATTAAATTTTTGTTCTCCACACAAGGAGATTCAATTTAAGGAATTCAATTTTCTTAACATGCCCTAGAAGTGTTTAAAAATTTTCATTTGCTTCTAGAACAGTTTTCTTTAATTTCTTTAAAAGCTGTACCATTTTGAATTTATTTCTGAAACCTTTAGTTTATATTTTTTGTAGTTGTATTTGCAATTTTGATATTACAAACGTAATTTCGTTTTGTTGTAATTTTGTCAGCAGAATCATGGTCACAAAGTAAAAATTTACCGTACATTCTCATGTACACTTTCTGTGTAATTATTATACAAACAAAATTATTATTTGTATAGGTTGGTAACAAATATTTTGATCTACAAATAAAAAATTAAACAGACACATTTTTTGAGGAAAAAATTTAATTTATACACTTCTTAAACCAATATGACTTAGTTTTACAAGTTATTAGAATACAATAAGATTGGTTAGTGCAAATTTCAAACACTCATAGGTCTAGTAAAGCTTTTGGCACGTTTTATTCATATATTTAAAACGAAATTATCTACTACACTTATTAAATATAATAATAACATTTTAATTAACATTATGCACATTTTTAGATAGATTCAACCAGTGATAAATAGTTCTAGCTCTAATTTATATGTAATTTAAGAGTTGTTATGTTAAAATCTAAAACACTTACTAATATAGTATGAATATGGTTAGTGGAAGTGGTTTGTATTTACATATTATAATTTAGACCTAATTTATTAGGTGTTACTAACATTTTCACCTACTTTGCACGAAACTGATTTTATCAGCGTTTAACGCTGGATATAATTACTATAATTACCCGAACTTGCTGAAATATTAGTAAAATCACTCAGAATACGATGTTTTATCAGAACTGGTATTCGATCCCGGTGAAGATGCGGTGGTTTTATCATTGTAGATCTCATGCAAAGGCCCCATCATGCTCAAATAATCGTGCGGTGGTCGGATAATTGAAGACAAGTACCCAGTGCCTGCGTAAGGGGCTGCCAGGAACCTCCTCGAAGGGCTGTACCGATGAAAAGGATGTGGGGGACCAAGAGGAGAAAACGCAGATGGAGATGAAGTTTCCTCATCACCCACCATTAGCTCCATAGCTTGTAGAATGTCTCCCTTACATCTAAAACAATTCAATGAATTAGACTAAATTTTCTAACAACAAAATAATGGAACACACCTTTGCAAAATGGCTTCCACGTCTGATCTTCTCTTACCCGGAAACACCCTCATCAATATGTTGACAGGAGAACGTTGAGATGAAGGTTGTGGAATTTGAGTGAAGCGAGCGTGTTGAGAAATGTAGTTTTCTGTTGTTGGAGTGAGTGGTTCAGGACTGACGTCACGTTTCAAAGACAAATTTTCGGGGGTGTTGGTGTCGTTTTCCTCCACGTTTAGGTCGGCTTCAGGACTGGTCGCTGGTTCAGGAGAGGAGCAGGAAACTACTGTCTGAGAAATGGAGGGAGGTGGATTTGAGAGCGAGAAAGGTCTAGAGCATTTGTCTTCTGGGTCTGAGTCGGATTCTTCTATGTTGATTTTGGCACGTTTAGATGCTGAAACAATTTAAGAAAATGTTTAGTTTTAATTAGTTTAACTGCTACTATACATGACAAAAAGCAGACATTATCACACAGAGATTGCATAGTGAGAATGACAGGGTTACGTCTGTTCTTTATTTATTCGATCAATTGCCCTTTGATCTATTGTTGTGCCTATCCCTATTGCGTTGTCCGCCCTTCGATTCCTTCGGGGGTTGTGGTTTCTGTATTTGGGTCAGGTTAACTTCATGGTAACTTAAGCTTTTTTCGTGTAACGTAGATTTTATTTTTCTGTTTGGTTAGTGGTAATTAAATAAGTACCTGTAGAGTTAAATAGGCTAAGAAATGTGAGTTGTTTGTATAGAGCATAATAAAAGGGAGAAAATGTGGTGTAGTTTTTTTGAAAATGGGAAATTTTAAAGTGCTTTTTTGTACTTATTTCACCTAATATTTGAAAGATTGTAACTTTTTTATTTGAACTCTTATAGATTTCACTCAAACGCTATTAGAAAAAGGATAAAAAACACTACAAAATGAGCCAAAACTCTAATTTAAAAAATTGCATTTTCCAATTTTTGAAGGTCCTTTATTTGATTTATATCCAAATGCCAAAAAATTTCCAACAGTCCATTTATCGATATCATTGATTTGTAAAGCGGTTCTTATTACTGGTTTTCTAGGCATAAATTTGAATTTAGTCTTTTAGTGTAACTTGTTATACTTGTTGTGATCCTGTACGCCACTGTCGTATGCCGATTATTCGATTCGTATTTTACGGCTCAACTTACCACGAGGAGAGAGAAAATAATAACGCAAAACGCGCCTAAGTGTATCGCGCGACCGCTAAAGTACCCAGAAAATCTCTTGAAAATCCCTTTAATTGATCAACCCCAGTTCTCGTCTTAACCCTAACGACTCTCAAAAAGGATACACAAGTCATTAGGGAACATGTGCTTACACGCGATTCGAAAAGACTAAAATTGCTGCTGAATTGTTTGCTTTTCGACCTGGCGGGGATTATTGTTTCTTTCTTGTTAGCGGTTTTTGAGGTTAAAACATTTTTTTTTAAAGAATATTGCAGGCAATGTACACACTGGATTCTTCACTCAGTATCACCAAAAAACATTTTTTTTTCAAGCGGTCTAAAATAAGCCTATTGTGTACCTGTACTGCCGGCGTAGAAAGGCTATTTCATATCCTAGGAGGTAAAAAAATAATGTCCAGAACTTGATCCAGACTAAAAGCGTTGCATTTAGAAAAAAGCAGATGAAATTAATGCAACACTTACTTTGCTTTGATTGGCTTGGCTTGGCTCTGCAATACAATCCTTTCATGTTCTTATTCTGAAATACAGTTTTCCTGAAGGTGTCAGGGCTAAATTTGTGTTCAAATTCAAAATCCACATAAACAAACGGACTGACACAAAAAGACAAAAACTGATTGACACAACACGAAGCTATTTACAAAGTTGTCTAACAGAGGGCGTATCATGGCTGTCTAGCGTCATCTGTCGATTACGGTTACGCGCTCCAAACTTACACGAAAAATAGGTTTTCAAAAATGTTATCGGCCATTTGATCTGGTTTTCTGGCTTCAAATCTCCGTTGTTCTATGAGAATGATATTTTTTCAGTAACCGTGTATATTTACCAGTCCGAATTAATCGGTTAACCTGGCTAGGAAACGATACACATCCTATGTTTACCTTATTACGCTTTCACTGTGTCATCTGTCAAAAATCGTGATGTCCATGGCACACTAATTCAAACACCTTGTAAGCTCTCTAACACTATTAATTGCGTTGTTGTATTGTCAAATAAAGTTTCAGTGAAGCTGTAAAGTGACCTAAATCGCCGAAATGAGTGATAGTGATAAAATAAGTTGTACACCACCTGCTTTAGCAGCAATAGCGTCAAATACGCTAAATAATTTGATTCCTGGCAGGTACAATAAATTCACCACTTGGGCCAGAGAACACCAAGCGGTCAATTTTACCGAAAATGTTGTATTGGCCTATTTTGCCCATTTAAGTAAATCATTGAAGAGTTCGACAATGTGGGCGCAATATTCCATGCTTAAAGCTGAGCTAAATATTAAAGACAGTAAGCATTTTTAAAGCGAAAAAGTGAAAACTATGCAGCTAAAAAGTCTAAAACTTTTACCAAGAACCAAGTAGACACTTTTTTAACAGAAGCACCTGACAGAAAGTATTTAGCCATGAAGGTAAGATCCGAAACAAAAATGAATTTATGATTTTTTTTAATACCTATATTCAACATTTTTAGGTTGTTTTAATATACGGCATATCAGGGGCATGTCGATGTAATGAACTGGTAAACTTGAGAATTCAAGATATTGAATACATGGAAAAATTAATTCTGGCCCAGAACATTTACAATTGTTGGAGAATTTTACATAAATATTTGTAAAAAATACTTGTCTCTTCATCCAGATGTTATTGATACAGATCGTTTTTTCATTAAATATTAAAATGGAGTTTGCCACAGAGTTGTAATGGGTATTCACAAAATCTCAAGTATTCCCAAGGAAATAGCGTTGTAGCTCATTTAAACTGACGGTTCATAGTTCGAATACCGACAAAGAAAATGTGTAGATTATTAGTTACATTTTTCTATTAATTGATATTTTAATTTATGTTAAAAGTGTGGTAAATATAAAAAGTTTGTAATGCAATTATGTATGCTAGTATTATCTTAAGTAGCCAACAAATTGGGTTTTCCGGTCAAAACATCGCAAATCCATACAAACTGTATACATGCCGCTTGAAAAAAAAATAGTATACGTTAGACGGACGTGAAATGACGTCACATACGTTTTGGCACTTTCACATACGTCATTTACAAACGACCGTTAAAAGCTCAAAATGTTAGTCTATAACCCCTTTTCCACCTGCCACCAATGTGGCAACGCTGCGACATATACAGGGTGTTTAAAAATGCAAATGAACACGACTTTTAATGGTGTAAACCCAGTCGCCTGGATGCAAAGTTTGATTGTGAACATTTTTGGTCTCCTGCTAAATTGTCGTATTACTAATCGTTTCATAGATATTTGCAAGTTTTTGACATATTTTTTGAAAATTACATTAAAATTTGCAAAATCCTCTATCTCAGTTACTTTTAAATTTTTAGCTACCGTAAAAAGCTCAAAATGTTCGTTTTGAATTATTTTTTCACCTTCCGCAAGTATTGACTGCGTTTACCACGTTTTAATTGTGTGAAATTGGTCTAGGCAGCTGGATGAAAAAGGTAATTTTGATTACTTTTGGCATCTTGCTAAATTTTAGGATTTCTAACAGTTTCCGAGACGTTTTTGATTTTTTCAAGATTCTGTATCTCGGTTATTTTTAGGATTACAGCGACCGTTAAAAGCTCAAAATGTTCGTCCTGAATCCCTTTTTCACCTGCCGCCATAAAAACCACCTTTTTCAAAGTCGAACACCCTGTATCTCAAGAACAAAGCACTTGCGGTGACATGTCTCTTAAACTTTTAGTTTTATTTTTCTAGAAGACATTCCTACAAATCTAAAACATCCTGTACAGTATCAATGTTTTCAAGGATTTTTAATCACTTCAACAGACGAAATCTTGTTGGATATTTTCTTTGTATCATTGTGATCTTTCAGTCTTGTGTTACACAAATTATCAACTTTGTCAGTCCGTCATCATTTTAAAACCTAAGGAGGATACATTTCAGTAGCACCGTTCCATATAAAGCCACAAGTGATGCCTACTCGATGACAGACAACCTTGAAAAACGATGTTTTATGAAACAAACTTGTTAACGGGGCAGTAACGACCACTCGAGACTAACCAAAGTCAAATTATTGCATTAGAAGAGAAGTCACGCGTAGAAGAGAAAATTAATTATCAATCCGCCAGGCCATTATAAGTCGTAAAGTGATATTTAATTTTGCTTTTATGGCAATGCCCAACAGATACTCATATTTATACCGGCATATCACCCTCCTATTACATTCCTTCTTTATTGCGAATTCCCAAGTATCATTTACGGGTAATGAAGAGGCGACGACGGCTCTTTTAAAAGGCCCTTATTAACTTGGCTCTTCGTTACATATCTTTGCTCTTCAATTTGAAAACCTCCCTCCAAGAGACCTGTTGATTTTTGGCTAAAAGCGCCACTAATTATGTGGCTACTTGTTGATGTGCCAAAATTACGGAAACACTTAACTTATAAAATATAGACGTATAAACGTCCTGGCAAGAAAGAAAGAACATTAAGACCTCCCAGAGTCAGTAAAGTGCAATAAATCTGATTGCTGCCAGTATCCATGCATCTGATTATAGTCGGAAACTTTTATCCGAAGGGCAGGAACAGAACTCTCGTAAACTCTGACAATACCGGTTAATTTTCTTCTAAACTTTGGATATTATAATGGTAGCTTAATCTAGACACTCCGGGAAACTTTTCATTTAAACTTGGGCGGGGCGTGTCTTTGAACAGTTTAAGAGCTTAAGATATGGTTTTTACCACCACTGCTACCTCATGCTATGTATTCATACACTTCCACTGTTAGACAATATATCTTTGCTATACTTTAATAGTATACAGGTGTGGTAAATCCAAAAGCGACCATAGGAAAACCGTGTAACGGACAGAGAAACGTAGGTAATTGCATGCGTGGGACAAAGACAGAAAAGGAAAAAAATACCAAGTAGGCCATATTTTTAGCGCGCTGTTGCCATACGCCGTAAGTATTCAATACCCTCGACAAACTTACTTACGGCGTTTGGCAACAGCACGCTGAAAATATGGCCTACTTGATATTTTTTTCGTTTTCTGTCTTTGTCCCACGCATGCAATTATCTACGTTTCTCTGTCCGTTACACGGTTTTCCTATGGTCGCTTTTGGATTTACCACACCTGTATAATTAATACAGTCACGTGATAGCTGTCAGATTTTCACTCTGTTGGTAAAAGGTAGAAATCAGTAAAGAGTCTGCATATAGTTTGTAATTGGTAATTAATTTTTAAGTAGATAAGAGGGTTTGTATTCTAATTGACTGTTGATCTCTCCACACTATCGGAGGTAATACAGTAGGATTTTCCGGAAATTAAATTAAAAAATGTACAATCTGGTAACCAATCTACCCGACGGTTTTACTTCTGCAACTTAAGTCTACATGTGCCTCATTTGCGTAAATCTGAGCACAGTGGTACACATATTATGATTCGGGTAGGAAAAAGTAAAAACACAACAATAAAGTCTTCCTATTGAGATCGAAACACATTTACGACAGCATCCAATTTTGAGCAAAAATGCGTCGTGTCGCTGACACTTTCAGACTTTTAAATCCAGTTTATCTGAACAAAGTCACATAAACGCAAACTCGTTAAACGACGAAGGGCTCCGCTATAACCGCACGGTATGTATATAAAGGAAAAGGGGAAGGAAACACAAGTGCTTCCCATCCCCAACAAAAATTCTTTATTTCCCGTAGTTGGAATTGTGACACAGCGGCTTTATATTATTAAAAGTGGGAAAGAAATGGAAAACAATGGACCAGAGGTTCACCATTTCGTTGTCTGCCTTCTTATTTTGACCGCAAAACTGGAGGTCATAAATTTTTGCCTCCTGTTTTTAAGTTGCTATGTGCAAAACTGGCGGCTTAATTAAAAGCTCAATTCTTCAGAAAAACTGGCTCTACCATAGGGTGAATAAAAACTGTGTTTCACTCTTTTCCGATTTAATGACCACCACTTCAGTTATTTCCAACCAGGAAAAACGCTTTTTTACAGTTTTTAAGCTCGTTTAAAATGGGGCTGGCCAGTTTGTGTTCCATTGAAACAGTTGAGCCCTGTTTTATTCGATAAAGGGCCCATTATGGCTCCACAAAAAGTTTCGTAAACAATTTTTCCGCCAGATTAATTGAATCTAAAAACTGAATAACACTAATAAGTAGTGCTCCTTAATGACAACCGCCATTATTGCTGTTCAAATAGAAGCCAATTTTCCAAACAGCGTCGTTCTCTCAAAAGGTCATTATTTGCATTTCAATTGTCAATATAAGTTATTCTTAATATAAAAGAGTTGTTTAATTTTAATTATATTTGTCGTTGTGAAACTGTTACTTAGAATAAGTAACATTTGCTAAGATAATGGTTAGGCAAATAAGAGTCACTTAAGATCTTTGTTTGATGTGCTAATACTGCCGCGACGCATTAGACATCTATTGCACACCACTTCTTCACGTATATACGGGGTGTTTGGTTTGCTGTGGTTCCACTCATTATCTCAACTTAATGGAGCTAATTGCTGCTTTTAACCCAAAACTTTAATCAACTAGAACGCAGTAGTGGCGATAGGTCCCTAATGCTATAGAGACATACAGAAACAATAAGTAAGTCGTTAGTATTTAAAGGAATCGTATTTGGTAAATAAAAGATTTAATATTTGAATAATACAGCCTACTAATGGTGTTTTTATAAGGATATATTGTTGACTTTGTCCTTTCTTCTACCCGTTAGAGCCGAGCGTACTTGTTTTAAACTAATTTACCAATTCGTTTTCAATTATGTGGCAAATAACGAAATTCTCGTTTTATACTTCTACCAAGGACTCTCATCTGTATTATATGTCTGCGTAGCCTAATGGTCATTCGATGTTTTATATTATTGTGTAAGGTTTGTTTAAGAATGGATCGACTCTCGGCCTGGTAATGGATTGAATATGTAATTTAATGTTTTTGTTTCAAACTGTGGAAAGTACTAAGTTTGTGAAAATATTTGGACACTCACAATGTTATTGCAATAAAGTTCTTCTTGATATCGTATTTGCTTGACCACAAATAATGCAAAGTCTAAAGAAAGTGACACTTCTTCTCTACAGCTGGTTTACCAGACATCCATTTTGCTGTTTCTTCATCCAGGTATCTATGTTTAGAAAATCTTTTAGATTCTTCCTGCCCTGCTAGTTTCTTCAAGTCCTCCAATCGTTTAAATTCCTCCTCCATTTCTCATTCTTGTCATTCCAAAGCTTTACCACAATGTTTGGATCGTGGCTGAAGAAATGTTTGAAAAACCTTTTCAAAGATTTGTATGCATTTTCAAGCTTTAATTGTTCCTGCAACCTACATCAGTATTTTTGATTTTATTATTGTTTTCTTCTTTTTGTTGCGTTTTCAATATTCTCACCGTTTTTTCCACTTTGAAACTTCAATTAAAGGTTCGTGTTTGTGGGTTTCTGATAACTTTTAGGGGTTTTGGCACAATTTCCAAGTTACGTAACCAGATTCTACGGTCAATTTTGAACAATTTAGTTCTCTTGAAAAAATCTTGTTTTTATAACCGTTTTCAAGATATTTGACAAAAACCAGTTGGTACCTTGACCAAAATTTTTGAAACGGACACTTAAATTTTCATATTTGAATAATTTGAACGACACGTGTTTCTGCTTTTTGGCTTCATCAGGCATGTTCCTCCACAAAAATCAACTGACATACACATGGTGAAACATATACGGGTGTAACCTGGAAAAGGAGGGACAAAACCAAACATGGATAGCACAAAACACCCGTATATGTTTCACCATGTGTCATGTGTATGTCAGTTGGTTTTTGAACCTCCTTTCATACAGATGGAGTAACATGAGTTATCATCCTTGTTCTTTTCTGCTACCTTTTTTTGCGGAATTTACTCAAAAAACACTTTCCTGTAATTCATTACATTCGCGTTAATTTTCTATAACTTTTCTAGAAAGAATTAAAAAAATAACATAAATTTACTTACTTGGACTGGATGGATTTGAATTATCCGAAGCAATAAACGACGATTTTTGATGATGAAAAGTAGTCGGAGCTCCGCCCATGTCCAAAGGGGCTGCGGTGGTTTCGGGGGGTGTTAAAGGTGCCATAACAGTGTCATTAATGGTCGCAGCTGGAGCTGGAAAAATTATACCCAATTCGCGGGCTTCATTCTCTTCCTGGGCTTGTTGTCTTCTTAGGGCCACTTGGGCGGCCATCACTCTTTGTCTTTCCGCTATCAGAGTGCATTTGGCGCAGTTGCAATCCCTCCATCTGCAATACCTAAACAAATTTACCAGCTTAAGTAACAATGTTAACATAGTAGAAGCTTCGGGTTACGTTTTAAATTGGATCCACTTTCGGAAATTGCCTGTCTCTGACAGGCTTAGACGTTATACGGATACCTCAAATACTCTCAGAAAAAGATTTAAGAAAGTGTTATGTTTTTGTAAGCAAAATAATTAATATTCAAATGTAATTTGTTGCAATATTGTAAGTTTAAACAAAATTGCCACTTTACAGAATGATAGAACACTTGACGTCCTATAAGGTTTCCGCATTACAATACGGAAAAGTAACACCAGTATAATTTAATTACCAACTTTCTTTGATTGATTATTATAATAAAATCATTGCAATTTGTTAGTCTGAAAAAGAGTGAAAGTAGTATTTTCGATTACTGAATACTTAATATATTAATGAATCTGGTTCTAATTTTGTAAGTAATACAATTTAGCAAAAACATTGACAAATTTAAAATATTTGAGCTAAAACTAAAATATTGTTTTCTAATATTTCTTACCACTAGAATAGCTATAATTATGTAATCAGTTATGAAAAATCTGATATTTTGTACTATATTTTATATAATTTGTAATAAAAACAGTTTTAAAAAAAATATATACAGGTGTGGTAAATCCAAAACCGACCATAGGAAAACCGCGTAACGGACAGAGAAACGTACATTATTGCATGCGCGGGACTAAGACAGAAAACGAAAAAAATATCAAGTAGGCCATATTTTCAGCGCGCTGTTGCCAAACGCCAAGTATCACTCAAATACCGTCGACAAAATAACTTGGCGTTTGGCAACAGCGCGCTGAAAATATGGCCTACTTGATATTTTTTTCGTTTTCTGTCTTAGTCCCGCGCATGCAATAATGTACGTTTCTCTGTCCGTTACGCGGTTTTCCTATGGTCGGTTTTGGATTTACCACACCTGTATAGGTATATTTAACACGAAATGTAAAACTTCCTACGTCCTTGTTATCAGTTTGGAAATGTATCATATTTGTATGTATGTAAAAAATTAAACTTTTGCATAAAATTCAAAATACTGGTTACCAGAGAAAAGTACCTAATTTAAATTCAAATCAGAAAATAACCAATATTCAAACAGAAACGTGAAAAGTTGTTTTTAGAGTTTTTGATATATTCAAAGAATCAATCAATGAAGTAGACAAATGACGAAACAACACAAGATATAAATCAGTCAAATAAATCTACAAAATGATTGGGCAATTTCTGTCTTTTAGTAGATTTTATTAGTGGTGTGTCACTTTTACAGGGTTTTCCAAAATTATTCTGCAAAAATTTGAAATGTATGTAAACCTCCAGAATCAAGTGTTTTCATGTTATTAACGGAAACGTTTAAGGAAATATGCAACTCCTAAATAACGAAAAGATACGACTAGAATGGTAATGGTCAAGCAAGAACAAGAGGAAACGAAAACTACCCCAGAGTAGAGGATAACGTGGATTCTGTTCAGAGCTTTACATATCTAGGTGTTGAACTCAACACGAGAGGATCAGAGGAATCGGAGATACAATATACAAAACCATCATCAGACCGATACTATGAACTCACAGAATAAACTGGAGGTGTTTGAAAGAAGAATACTAAGACGGATCTTCGGGCCACTAAATGAAAATGAGATATGGAGAAGAAGATATAATCATGAAATCTTCCAACTTTTCAAGGAGGCACCTATTTCAGATTTCGTCAGACTACAGAGGCTACGATGGGCAGGCCACGTAGTAAGATAACAGGCTACCAAGAAGGGCCCTCAATAGTAGGATGCAGGGCAGAAGACCAAAAGGGAGACCATGGAAAAGATGGAGTGACAAAAGACGCGCAGAAATTGATAGGTGTCAGAACCTGGAGGAGAGCGGCGTTGGAGGCGGAAGATAGAGGAGGCCAAGGCTCAATTTGGGCTGTAGCGCCATTGGAGAGAAAGAGAGAGAATGATAATGGTAAAACAATTATTATCGCACTAGTGCAGTAAATTCTTTCAGTACGTAACTCAGAGTTATTGATGATTTCTGCGCTGATCGTAAAAACAATATTGTACATACATTACTCGTACGGTATATTTGGCAAAATTTCCCACTAGTGATTATAAAAAAGGCCCATACTACACTAGTAATGTAAATATAACTATTATGTTTATTTTTATAATTTGTTTATGGAAAGTATAGTCATATGATGAGTAAACCAATTGAAAAATTGTTTTTTTATGAGCATCATTACATGTTGTTTCTAATGTGGTATAAATTTGGCAATTGTATGATTTGAAGTTACAGCAAGTAAAATTTGTTGTAGCTGCACATCATTAAATACAGGGTGATTCAGGTTCTAATACACAAAATCCAGTCCTCAAAATAATCCCAGTTTGCTTTACTAAGCCCGAAAATGTGTCTTTCAGGAAATACAGGGTGTTTGTTTGGGTGAAATTTTATAAAAAAACGCCTATACATGTTTTAAGAGTTTGATTATTCGCCAATTAAAAAATTGTTATTATCTCCACCAGTGGCACGCGTATTAATAAGTCACCTGATAATTTTTAAGAGAAAAAAAGTACGCCACTGCTTTTTATAAAAATAAAATTGATTTTTCCATTTTTCGTTTAATTTTGAAGGAAAAAGGTCCCTTGGAAATTTATCTTCAGACCCACCGTTTTCGAGTAATCGAAATTCGAACTTATCGAGGCAATAAACTAATAATTGCAAGCAACAAATAAATAAACATTTGATAAAAAATTATAATAATTGTTCAAAATGGTGTCTTTCGACTTTTGTCTTGACTGCTCGTAAAATTGGCAACCTTCTTTTTTTTTTTCATAAAACTTCAACACCCTGTATTTCCTGAAAGACGCATTTCCGTGATATAGTTTATAGAGTAAAGTGGGATTATTTTTGGACATTTTGGAAAACTTGTGTATTAAAACCTGAATCACCCTGTATATTTTGCCCATATAAACCCAACATTTTCCAAGGTCTTTTAAAACACATAAAAACCGTATAATGACAATTCTGTAAATGTTAGTTAATCTTCAAAGAAAGAGTAAAAAATCTAGTTTGATTTATTAAAAAGTGTTATGGAAATCTGAAATCTACTACAAACCAAAGTGGTCTCATTTTCAAATTCGAGAAATTAGATAGTATTGGCGTGTAGAGGTGTACAGGAAATTACTTTTTAAGTAAATGACCATCATATACCTACATGTTATGAAAAATTTGGATAATGCCAGTTTTCTGAGACAATTGATTGTTGTTGGGGGGTGCCTTGAGTTATCTGTATGATGTCTACCATACTATTAATTTGTTAAAAGGTAGATTAATTGTTGTTGCAGAATTTGGCTTAAATTTAAGCTTAAACTAGAATTAATTGAGTAATTTCCCTACCTTTTGTGGCCTTTCAAAGCCGACACGACACCGTGATTTCTACACCGAGCACATTTAGGGGTCCTTTGATATCGTTCAGACGTGCGGAAAAACAGAGCCGGCGGAATCGCGCCCAAAACTGGATGCTGCGACATTATCGTCGACATGTCGACACCACTATTTGGCAAACTCATTTTATCCGACCAGTCAATTGTCCATATAAAACCGCAGACCGAGGAGCGAAAACGAATTTTATTCAAACTTCCGTCTTAGAATTACCAGTTTCAGCAACTGACACTCCTCAATCCTTAAAGTTAATAGGTATCCGGTGGTCGTTACAGTTGGTGAAACTGTTGGCTGTCACCGCTTGGCAACAACAGCCAATCGCGGCTCGTTTCGTCCGGGTTGCCGCCCCATTTTCGTGACGTTGCCCGGTTTAGCCCCGCCTACCACCCCACAATCCGGTGTTTACTGTATTATGTGCCGTTGCACAATGAGCGGTTGAATAGGAATACAAACTAGTTTTCAATGGCAAATATATTATATTCTGATAGCATAATGGGGCCCTTAAGAACAGGGAGAAATATAAATGTATTGAAGTTGCGGCGATACGCGTTGTGAAGTAGACGGCTTGTGGATATTGGGGGAGTCTCGTATTATAATCTAAACATATTAATATCATTGAGATGTGTACCAGTACGTTGCGAGGTCAAGCGTTAAAAATTTAGTAGGGCACAATGGGCATAAAAGGTTTTAATGGGCATCAGATGCTTTCGTGGTTTTTTTTTCAAATATAAAAGCACACCACTGATTGAGATTGTGATTAAATTCGATGGGAACGTGATGAAAGATAACTTTTTTTTCAGGAATTTACTTTTGTCCTTCTATATAAACTTGTCAGTCAAAAGGATTTTTTGCTTATATAGATAATTAAAGAAATAGCTTTATAATCATACAGCTGCTTAAATAACTTTTTTCTGCTGACTAAGAATTTAAAATATGGTATAGAAGAAATAACTTGAATTATGATGAGAATGTTTAGGAAAGTATAGTGAAAGGCCTTGTTAAAAACAAACAACAACGAGCATGTAATGATAGTTATTACTCACGAAGATGAAGTGTGGTAAATCATCGAGTGAGTAATAGCCATTGCATACGTGTAAAAGGTCTGTTCGCAGAGAGAATCTCTAACTAGTCATCAGAGAAATAGATACATCCATTGGTCATAAGTAGAGTCCGGATTAAAAAGCATAAAAAGCTGTAAAAAAGCTTTTATAAAAGCACAAAACTCTTCCAGAGATGCAAAATTTTTTTTCAAAATGCTTTAGAAGCACGGAATATTTTAGACTGTTTTGAAAACCTTAAAACATTTTTTGAACTACTTGAGAGTATTTGGACTGTTTAAACGGCATATTGAAGGTTCTGGAATGCTTTAGAGGCATTTGGAATATCTTACACGGTTCACAAAATTTTTGGAAACTTCTAAACTGTTTTAATATCTTCTGGGAGCTTCTAGACTAGTTGAAAAGCATTTGGAATCTTTTAAACTGTTCTAAATGATTTTGGAAGCTTCTAGACTATTTTGAAAGACTTCCGACTGCTTTAGAAGCATTTTGAAGCTTCTGTAGTGTTTTGAAATCTTTTTAGACTACTTTAGGAGCATTGAAGGTTTTGGACTGCTTTTGAGACATGTGAATTTGTACTTTTGGAAGCTTTGAAACTGCTCTAGAAACATACGGAAGCTTTTAGACTGCCTTGAAATTTTTTGAGAGCTTCTAGACTAGTTGAAGATTAATTAGAAGCCTTTAGAGTATTCTAAAAGCTTTTGAAAGCTTCTAGACTATTTTCGAAGGCTTTAGACTGCTTGAGAAGCATTTTGGAGTTTCTGTAGTGTTTTAAAACCTTTTTAGACTACTTTAAGAGCATTTGACTTTAGAAACTTTTGAAGCTGCTAAACTGCTTTAAAATACGGAAGCTTTTAAGAGCTTCTAAATAAATTGAAAAGCATTTAGACTGCTTGAGAGAGCTTGATTTTAGAGTTTCTGTAGTGTTGTAAAACCTTTTTAGACTACTTTAGGAGCATTTGGACAGTTTAAAGAGCCTTGAAGGTTCTGGACTGCCTTTAAGGCATTTGAAACCTTGTAGACGGTTTTAGAAACTTTTAAAACCTGTTAAACTGCTTTAGAAGCATACGGAAGCTTTTAAGAGCTTCTAAATAAATTGAAAAGCATTTGGAAGCTTCTAGACTGTTTTGGAAGGTTTTAGACTGCTTGAGAAGCATTTTGGAGTTTCTGTAGTGTTTTTGAAACCTTTTTAGACTACTTTAGGAGCATTTGGACAGTTTAAAGAGCCTTGAAGGTTCTGGACTGCCTCTAAGGCATTTGAAACCTTGTAGACGGTTTTAGAAAATTCGATTTTCCTCCTCTTTCTAACGGTGTATTGGAAAATCACCTTGAAGGCTTCTAGTGTACAGGGTGAGCCAATAAAGTGACCGTGATTGAAGATTGGTCACCCTGTATGCAGTTTTAGAGGGAATTTGTTAGTTCAAAGCTCGGATTCAGTTACTTTGACCTGTTTTACGCAATTTTCACCTTTTGCACTTTTTTCGTATCTCGTCTAGTTTAGGAGATATTCTAGAAAATCCATTTTAGGGAGCAGAAACTCAAAAAGTGCCTCAAAACTTTGACTGTCAATATCTCAGCCAGTTTTCAAGATACAGAGACGAGAAACCACTCAAAAAATCCCATTTTTCCTCCTTTTTCTAATGGTGTGCTTGAAAACCACCTTAGTCGCTTTCAGTGTACAGGGTGAGCCAATAAAGTGAAAGTTGTTTGAGTTGAGTTTGAGGTGTTTGGACAGTTTAAAGAGCCTTGAAGGTTCTGGACTGCCTTTAAGGCATTTGAAACCTTGTAGACGGTTTTAGAAACTTTTAAAAACTGCTTTAGAAGCATACCGAAGCTTTTGAGAGTTTCTAAATAAATTAAAAAGCATTTGGAAGCTTCTAGGCTGCTTTGTAAGCTTTGCAAGGCATTTTAGAGGTTCTATAGTGTTTTGGAATGTTTTTACATTTTTTTAGACTACTTCAGGAGCATTTGGACATTTTTTGGTCAGTTTAAATTTGTAAATTGATACGTATATATTTTCCAACATGTTTTTGTCGTTCAGAACCTTTCAATATGTCAATATAGTAATATTTTGTCAAAGCAGTTATTAGTTTAATTAGATTTTTAAAAATTTGAAAAGCTTGTTTTGTAAAAAACTAGTTAAACCATACAGAAATAGCAGTAAATAAGCACAAAAAACTGAAATAAGCACAAGAAGGAGAAAAAAGCAAAAAATGCATTAACAAAATCTGTCAAATGACGTGTTTTTGCATAAATCGTTTACATTAGATGTCAAAGGTTGGTTGCTTTTATTATTTATAAAAAGCAAAATTTCTAGAAATCCGGACTCTACATAAGTCAGAATACGTCATAGTCACGTGAGCATTCAACCAATAAATCTTGACATCTAGGCCGCATTCGTTTTCAAGCTCCATGGAGCGGGCAGAGCGTTTTTGACGTCACGATGACGTAATTTGGCAAAACCATAATTTGACCAATCGTCAAATTACGTCATTGTGACGTCATTTTTTGAGCTTTTTGCTCTGCTCGCTCCATGGAGCGTGAAAACAAATGCATCCCTACTGTTTCTGAGTTGGAAACCAGTCAAAGATTGCTTGTGCGAACAGACCTAACATCATTGGCTGTCAACGTGACAGTTGCCGTCACACGCTATTGTTCGGTCTGGTAACGGACAATTTGACAGCTATTCCAAATATCAATCATGTTTCGTTGTTTTGTACAGGGTGAATGTGTTTTGTGTGTAAATTTGACAGTTTTTTCGGACAGAACTGTAACTGACTGCCAAATGTCGTAACTGTCAAAGTTTCACTTATAAAGCTATAAAATACGTTTGGTACTTTCTTTACTGGATTTTAAGTTTACAGTATTATGGAAGAGATTTTGACGGTTGTCATGTTTCAGAATAGCCCTGATGAAGGTATTATTAAACATTTGTAGGAAAAATGTATTATTTTAAACCTCATTTTCGAAACATCATAGTCAGTTGCTGGTAGGACAAAATTAGGTTAGTACAGCTTTATTTTTTTTTTGTTAATTTTGAAAGTTTTTACTGTTTTTTGGATTTGATGAAAAAATTAGTAAGTCACTTTCGCTTATAGGTCCTGCTGATCTGCATACACAGTTTAATGCACTGTTATTCTTCTTGAAGCACACTGAAAATAAGATAATTCAAGTATACATACAGGTGTGGTAAATCCAAAAGCGACCATAGGAAAACCGTGTAACGGACAGAGAAACGTAGGTAATTGCATGCGTGGGAGAAAGACAGAAAACGAAAAAAATATCAAGTAGGCCATATATTTAGCGCGCTGTTGCCAAACGCCGTAAGTAAGTTTGTCGAGGGTATTGAATACTTACGGCGTTTGGCAACAGCGCGCTAAAAATATGGCCTACTTGATATTTTTTTCGTTTTCTGTCTTTCTCCCGCGCATGCAATTATTTACGTTTCTCTGTCCGTTACACGGTTTTCCTATGGTCGCTTTTGGATTTACCACACCTGTATAGTCGTGGAATTCTGAATAATTCATATCTGACATTTGCCGCCATATTGTATTTAAGCATATCTGCTACTAATGGGGCGGTTTTCAAGCTTTATAGTCCAGCCCTGGTAATTAATGGATTTTAATGAATTTAGCCCAATTAGTACACAATAAAAAAGTAGTTAATCCACATTTTTGATCAGTACGCCATGGGCAATAAACGGATTTTCAGAAAATCCTCATCTCTTTGATAATGAATGCTTACATTGCATGTACAGTTTAAATTTGTAAAGAGCAGCAATTCTTCTGAATTGATTTGATATTTTTTTTTATCTGCAACTATTGGGCAAAATTGATGTCTTATGCTAAGTCTGTTTGTAGTTTCAGATTAAACAAAAAAAAAAACTGCTTTTTTGACCAACTGTGCTCACTGTTTCACTTTATTGCTTCTTTCGAACGATTTTGTTCGATAAGACCAACAAAACGAAGACTTTCCATTCGAACCATCATACGTTTAAGTACCTGCCCAACGATTCCCGATGGAACATGAGCATTGTGGTCCAAACAATTACTCGTTCCCGTCAAGTGACACGTATTGAGGGCAACATCGACGCGTCACATCAAACCTGTATTCCTTGTCAGCACAACACAAGCACATTGTTTATATTCAGGGAGTAATAGACAAGATAAAGGGGTCATTATTGAGAGGGTTGTACTTGACATATATAATACCTCGGATTGTTTTATATCAGCCGCAGAGTGAAACACAATCAAAGGGGGACCAAACTGCCTCTATCGCCACTGATCGATGGCTCGATTGAAGTTTATTGAATGTCAAGACAAAAAATTGAAAAGTTTAATATAATTTGGCGTAGGAAACCTGAATTTCTCCAAATCCAAATTTATTCCGTGTATCTCTCTCCTATTATCCTTGCCACGGTGGTAATCCCTATTTAATTAAATTCCAGAGGGTGGCGACATTCAGCTTCATTGTTGAATTCATTATCCCCTTCTTTTATTCTATACATATAACATTTCGCATACCTTTCGTCTTTATTGCGTTTTCGGCCAGGCAAATCCAAGAAACTCCACACGGAGAGGAAACAATTCCTCCAAGTAACCAGATTAAAATTGAAAGGCGTTAAATAGAGTCCGGATTCTCGAGCGGATATTTCGATTAACCGGACGACTTTTTACAAAGTATTTTAATTAATTTTCGCCTCTTCTTGGATATTTTCTTTTCGGAACGAAGAGTGCGACTGACACCCTTGGATAACCGAAATTGAAATCTCATCTCCACAGTTTTCTGATCTTATCGAACAATGACTCTATTGGGCTAAGGGGTTTTAAATTTGTTTTTAGGATAACTTATTTTTTTTCTTGACACTGACCACTTTTCCACGCTAATCCAATGATATAAGTTTAAGCATTTACTGGTATTTCATTAATTTTGCCATCTGAAGTGTTATGGAATCGTGTCGTGAAATTAGTAGGAAACGTGATCGTTTACATAAGTGTGCATTCATAAATTCTATAATTGATCAATTATCTAAATAGCTTATTTCCTCAGGAGACACCTTTACTACATTCACATTATAATTTGAAATATGTACTTTTAATACACTTCACATTAATTTAGTTTATCAATTATAAATACCTTAGATTTTAAAGATGACTATAAAAAATGACACAAAAATTAACATTAAAACCATGGTTTTGATGCAATATTTCAAACTCTAGTTCAACTTTCTGTATAGTTCATGGCACCGATAAAGGTGAACTTGTGCACCAATAATATTCTCCAATTTTTGTCAGCATTTTGACAAATTTCTTTATTTCTTTTCTGCTTTATTTAGAGTTATATTTCTTTTTACGCTTTATTGTAAACTTTAAAACAAAGGTTATTGCGTAGAACACAGTGACGGATCTAGAAAAATCTGGGTGGAGGGAAGTTTTCAAAAATGTTTCTTTGACCTTCAGAAGTACAAAAAGTATTTCAGTTAAGAACTACAAATATTTCACCATTTGTGTCAACCAATTAAGTTAAGCAAGTTTTTCTTATTTAAAAATAGTTGAACGTCATTATGCTCTATTTTTATGACAAATCCCATCGAGCACACGGTTTGTTTTAAACCAATGTGAACCATAATAGTATTTGACTTTTTTTCAGACAGAGCGAATCTGTCCATTAGTCCTAGTTTACACATAAAAATTATCATGATGGATTTCCGCTCCTGATGAACCGATCTGGTCGAAACTTTGTTAATTATAGTAAAAAATTTCAGTATTCCATTCCACTTTTGAGAAATTGCAATGTCAGCTGTGTTTACAGCTCCATGAAGTCAAATTTAACAGTTTTGACGTTAAAGAACACTTTTACATTTTTTTATGTCATGTGACAGCTGTCATATGTTGAAATCCGTTCACCAGTAACGTGAAACTGGTTGCGTCACGTGACAGCTGTCCTAAGTGTCAAAAACCTACTCACCGCAGTGACCTGAAAGTATAAAATGCCAAATATAGATGGCTTTCTTTGACGAATTGCATTGAAGTTGTGTTTATAGCTCCATGGAGTCAAATTTGACATTTCCGACGTTAAGGAACACTTCTGCACTTTTCTTACGTCACATGACAGCTGTTATAACTGTTGAAATCCGTTCACCAGTGACATGAAAGTATAAAATTAGAAATAGTTGCTAATTTAAGGAATTACACTGTAAGGGGTGTTTACAGTTCCATGGAGTTAAGTTTGACAGTTGGTGACGTTAAGGAAAACATTAATACCCTGGTGTTGCGTCACGTGACAGCTGTCCTAAGTGTCAAAAACCTACTCACTGCAGTGACCTGAAAGTATAAAACGCCAAATAGATGGCTTCCTTTGACGAATTGCACTGAAGTTGTGTTTACAGCTCCATGGAGTTAAGTTTGACATTTCCGACGTTAAGGAACACTTCTGCACTTTTCTTACGTCACAAGACAGCTGTTATAACTGTTGAAATCCGTTCACCAGTGATATGAAAGTATAAAATTAGAAATAGTTGCTAATTTGAAGAATTACACTGAAACTTGTGTTTACAGCTCCATGGAGCCAAATTTGTCAGTTATGACGTTAAGGTTTTAGAGTTTTAGCGGTCACGTGTCAAATTTTGCTTAAACATTTTCAATGTACGGTCAGATCAACACAAACGGAAATACCTATTGAGTAAAAATAACATTAAACATTTAGATTAGATAATAAAAATAATTGCAAACGCATAATATTTATTAGGTTTTGAGTGAATTTTCTCGAAATCTATACTCCAAGCCATCGAACACTTTACAAAGCACACTTTCCCCTCTCCCACAGAAACCGAACGATTAACTCAAACACACAACAAAAAAAAGAGAAAATAATCACCTTCGAATGAATAAAAACCGTATAGAACAATAAAGCATTAATTAATGCCGAGAGCAAAACTAATTTTCAACCCGTCCGGAAATACAATGTAGGCTTACCTTAGGACTATAAGAATCGATATGGAAAGCGCCATAAATCTGAAGGGAAAAAATAAAGAAAAGAACCTAACCGGGTGCCCGGAAGTGCGAAAAAAAACGGGAAAATATTAATAAAGCTATATGTGGCTGGCAGAAGTTTTAGCCGAGAAAGGTAGATTTATAATCTCGTATTACAAAAGGGAGAATAATAATGTCCGCAGTGTCCGGTCCGTGCTTTTTTTTTATGGCAACTAATCAACGTCGCGTGCAGAAACCAGTCCGCGTATCGGTAAAACTCGTGAAAGCAATCCTTGCAGATCTTGACTGGGCATATTTCATTATTCCCCAATACGGTGGCTGGACGAAAGGGGACTATCGATGACGTCACGGTTTTCTTAACCCTAGAATAGGGCTTGGTTAAGTGGACAACCCATTCGGCGCAAGTTACCGACTCGAGGACATATATTTCATAGATTTTATGATTTATAGACATGTTATAACCAGACTAGCACTGGATCAGTAAAGTAATAAATTATTTTCTACTAATTACAAAAAATGTTATTTGTCCTATTTCACGACTTAAAAATGCAAGTTTTTATCATTATTGGAATATAATATGATCTAAATATTTGTTCTATTAGAAGATTACGATCTCACAAACGCTAGATACACTATTTCCACAATAGTCTGCAGCGAAGCTCCAATGAAAAATCCTGCCACTCCTCCAACTGACACTAAAAGTGTAGAAACCGTTTAAAAGTAATGTTGTAAAGACTAAAATTGTTAATTAAATTTTCTCGTCAAGTTTATCAGTTACTTCAAAAAACAATTTATCAAAACAGATCATGTAAAATGAAAATTACCCACTAAATCCAGATTGTCCTTTACCAAAACTCGTTTGAACCTTGACGTGGGTAAAGAGTGCAGTTTTAACGTAATGCCACTAGAAACATTGAATCTACAAGAAGACATTTATTACTAACACAATTTAACAAACAAATCAGTGTAACTTACAAACGCTGACTTTGTATTACATTATATTCTGGTTCCATACAAGATGGATAACAATCACAATCCAGTCCGGGCTTCGTAGAACCTTTGGCATGTAAACGATTCAATATTTCTACAACAATATTTCCATTATTTGCTCTAAAACCAAAATTGCTTAAAATCTTACCAACATTATCAGATAAACATTTCAAACCATCAATGTTGCAGTAACCTATTTTATCTAAAAGTGACCATTATCAACCACAATAATTCAGTTGATATGCTGAGCAAACATTACTTACTGTAATATGGCATAAGGTGGTGAGTGCAATTACACAATCTCTTCTGATTATCCGCATGACATTGCACCAAACAAGTGGAGTAACTATACAATTTGTGGACTTTAAGGTTCTGCGGTACTTCCCAAGGATATCTGCACTTTCGTTTATGGACAGAGACGTCATAAAGATTAGCGTCATTAACTATTTCAGCAACCTAAGAAGTTCAGTACTGGTATCAATGTTTTTGCTATGATGGTAGGAAATTACGTTGAAAATTATCTCTACATTTTCTCCAACCGTCACATCTTTTATGTAGTTTGATTCAATATTGATAAATGGAACATCCTCTGGTCCATGAAAGTATACCTGAAAAAAGTTACCAAATTAACTAACAAATCACATAAATCATCACTTTTGACTGTCTTACCCTAACATCTTCTAGAGTTTCAACTGAAAGTTGACCCACCCCCGTATCTCTGTTCATTTTAAAGTTCAAAGTCTGTCTGATAGGCTGACTGAAAAGTTTCACTCATTAGTTTTATAAAGACAAAAATAAATAAATTCTCACTTGGTGTGTAATGAGTTTATAGCATAACAAATACCATATTCAGTTTCCAAGGGAAGAAATTGGTCACAGCAATCGAATTCTATTTCATTCCACTTGCACTTACCCAATATTTTGTCACATGGTTTCCTAAGCTGTACTTAACAAAAAAAAACTTTTAAAAAAGTGTTTTATATTGATTAAGTTTTCAGACCTTCAACACTAAATCAGAAATGTTAAGTTTAGGACAAGTGAAGCATTCAGTTTGACAGGAATAACAGCTCCCAGTAAAAAATAGCAAGTCCGTGACAAAAAACTCCAAAATAGCTGTATTGTCTCTGGCATCAAACTGTCTAAAACCCATTCAGTTCAAAATTCAGTAATTGTCAGTAAACGTCAAAATCACCCCTGCAGCCAACTAATATCAGTTCCAGCTTGCTGGCATACAACAACTGAAGGAAATGTGGTGTTCCATTCCAAGTAAGTGGTTTCAGTTAAGAAACTTATAGAGTTGTTTTGGTAGCTTCTGACGCACCACAGAAAAATGATGGTCATAAGAATGCAATCGGTGGTGAAAATGACAGCCCACAAAAGCCTAAATTACACCAATAGTTATTTGTGCAACAAGGGAGGAAAATACAGCTTTTGCTTCCGCGAACAATACAAGGATGCAAAAAGCAGTTTACTTCACAGTTGTGCATATAATTTTTTCTACAACCAATGTTATGTTTTATGAAAAAAACAACAGAAGTTAAATATTATGGATCAATTTGTCAAGATAGTGTCAGAGATACTGTCAGAATGATTTTACTTGTACTGGTGGCAATTAAACTCCCTAGGGAGTAAAAGTGATATTTTAATCTTTAATCATTTTATTATCAATCTTTAATCATTTGGCTATTATACTATTGTAAACACTTGTTAAAATACCTACCTTAAGAAAATATTTCGTTCACTGGACACCACATATTTCAATCCATGTAAGTGGGAATGCTTGCAGAAGAATACGAATTTTTTCACTAGTGAAGTCATAGTTCCAGTGTCCCCTACTGAGGTATTATTATAGTATTCGGTTCTATTCAGAATGAAGCTTTTAGCGTCGTATCTGATGTAAATCACCTGATATAGAGTTCCATTTACATAAAAAGCATATATCCATTTAAAGGTTTGAAAGGAACTTTTGTAATAAAATTATACTAAAATGATTACAAAAAATCATTTTATTATGTTTGGTTTTGAAATTTTGGCGCCCAACGTGGTTTTTTGCAAAACGTTATCACATTGCTACGTCATCCTGTTTAACTTTAGTTTGAGTTTACTAAACCTAGTTCAAATGCAATCATAAACATTGTACACAATTTTCAAAAGTTTCCTCAAAAATGCGTTAAATCTCAAGTTTCTCCTCCAAATTTTACGTGGCGCCATCTAGCCGGCACTCTGCCAACCTCTCCTTTAACGAAATTATAGTTACCTTTCATTAAACCTGCATTTCAAAGGCTTAGTGGAAGAGAGAGGAAAAATATTGCGACGTTGTTGTCAACGTCAAATGTGATGACACATCAACCAGTTGTCATTTCGTGTTTCAAAACAAAAACAGCTGAAGTTTGCAAAAAACTCCCCCAATTCCAAGAAAAAATGTTTTAACTTTTGGTGTATTCCATAGAGTTTACAAATAAATCTACAAATTGTTAGTTTAAGTGGTTATTAAAGTCTTTTTTTAGGTTATAGAGTTACGTATAACTGGTTCAAGTGTTCTTTAGTTAAAATTCGAATGAGCCACCACAGCAAGAAATTTGATCAGGATGATGACTTTATCAGATAATTATGATATTGCCTGTTTTCTTGTTACCAAACATTCATGGAAAGGAAAGTAAGTTCAACCACGAATTTCTATTGATAAACCCCAATACACATTCTTCATAGTTGGGGTTAAACTGTGGTTTGTTTTGCAGATACAAAAGAATATTTTCCATTGGATCTAAGGGGATTTCAACTTACAATCCTTCTACTTTTGAAGTTACAAACAGATGGCCTTACAATGAGTTTCATTCAATTCAACCAGTCAAAAGTGGAAACAACTCAACTAATGAATTTCAAATTTTGGTTAAAAAAGACAAAAAGCTGATAAAAATGACATTTTCCACTGATCATAAGACTTATGTTATTACTGAGGCAATGAGGTTTAGACAATTTTTTATGGAAAAACCCAAAGAAATCTTTGTAAGTATTTTACATGATCTTTTTAGCCAGTATAGTAAATGCCATGTATATGTAGAGATATCAGGGCTACAAACATCACTGGTCTGACATAAGACTGCCAGTCCTATTAGAAGTAACACCATACTCTTTAGATCAGTTAGATCCTACTACTAACACCATTCTTGCCAGTTATACTTACAAAGATTTTGAAGGAATTTGTACTGTTTCTGATTATCCAGGTATTGTAGCCAGTTTCTAGTAGATCAAACAAACTACAATACTTTTTAAGGTGGTTTTGTGATAGTATGTGGTGGTTTTGGACGCCTGCATTTATTCCAAGCAGTTGACTTTGAAAAAATTAAAATCAAAATTTTAGAAAATGCTGCTACATTTCTAGGTGTAAATATTAAGGTATTAGGTCTACCAATTAGTTTGGAGGATTTTCAGAAGCAGAGATTTGGAAAATATAGGTAAGGTCAACTAATATGTAACTTCAATGTTGGTGTAAATTTGTGATTTTAGTGATGATGAGTTTCTAACTTCAGCTGCTGAATTTTTTGTCCATAAAATACACAAACCCAGACATTCAGAACCTGTTAGAAGGATTCTGTGTCTCTCTGAATATTGCCTTCTGGAAAGAGATCCTCAAACCTATAGTATTTGTACTTTGCAACCTTTATGTGATATATTTGCTTTAGTTAGGGATATTAACAACCCACAACAGTTTAGTATAGAGTATGTTAATGGGCAAGTTAGAACGTACACCTCAACAGACAGGTAAGTCTTTTTCACATTGAATAAGTGGTTAAATAACTGGTTAGTTCAATAGAGATTCTTTATTGGCTTCACTGCTTGATGGAGTAAGAGCTTCAGGAAACAAAGATGTTTATATTACAATGCGTCCAACTCCAAGAGGACTAAGGCTAGGTCCTTTGCATATTCCTGTAGAGGAGGAGGTTGAAAGTTTGCACTTAAAGCTATTTCAAAGTACCCTACCTCAAATAAACTTTGCTGTGTGTGTTCAAAGATTCAATGCCAATATTTCCTATAGTGGACTTTTGTATAGTGTTACTCAAGAGGTCAGTGATAACATTTGAGTGTCACAAAAAGTCTGAAATATTGCACTAATTATATTTTGTACTATTTGGGTTATTTTTCTGAAGTGTTGGCATTACTGTAATTCATAAGTTTAATAAATTGTGAGGGTGAAACTATTCTTACACTTTTAATGACAGAGTAATTTTTCAGTCACAAATTAAACTCCATGCAGTTCTGTTTGATAGAAAGTACAATTATCCACTGCAAATTCAACTTAACCTACTATAGAGAAATATTTCAGATTTTTTTGAAATTCTAATTTGTTTCAGTCTATGTTAGTTATTGTTACATAAATGTCTACAGGGAATTTTCTCAGAAAACAAGGAGAAATTGATTATAGCGGCACTGCAGACTTTAGTTTCTAGAGAAGGTGATCAAAATACGATTTCAGTTGTCGAATTAGAGTCGCAATTTCACGCATTACGGCGGCTCGTTGCTAGTAAAATTGGATTTGCTGCTTTCACAAAATTACCAGGGTAAGTAATTAATTTAATGTGAATTATTTATTTGAGTCAAATAAGGCTTTTTAATGCAGCAGTAACCAGTTCACTGATTTGATAATGCATTAAGTTTTCACATTTTTGCATTGCTGATTTTAGTATTTTATGCATGTAGTTTTCGTGAATCGGTGGGTCTTAAGGTTGTAACAGCCTTGAAAAGGAACAATCACGGCGTGACACACGCGGCCATCGACATGATTTGTGCCTTAATGCATCCCATGCACGACGATTACGATCTTAAGCAGGAACAACTGAACAAATCTTCTTTATTGCAAACAAAACCCTTTTTGGAGAATCTACTTAACATGTGGACGTCCCACATTGTGAGTATACACTTATCCTAAACTATATTCGGACTAAAGGGTTATTATAAAGTCTCAAGGAACTGGAGCTTTAGTAGTGTCCGCTATGTTGGACTTCCTCACTTTTGCGCTTTGTGTTCCTTACAGTGAAACCACTGACGGCAAACACTTTGATATTTTGTTGGAAATGGTGGCTGATAGAGGGCGCGTTCTGTTCAAACTGTTCCAGGTAGAGTTGATTCTGTTTTTGTTGTAATTGTTTGCTAGAGTTTTATGGTAAACAGCATCCATCCATGGCTATAGTCAAGGGAGTAGGTTTGGTAATGCGCGCCTTAATTGAAGAGGGTGACACTGAAGTGGCCGTCAAAATGCAGAATTTATCACTAGCTGAAGGGGCTTTGCCCAGACATCTTCTATCTGCGTTATTCACGCAAAGTACTGACGGACGCCTACTCACTCACAGACAGCTCTCTAGACATTTAATAGGTTTGTGGGTGACTGGCAATCCTATTGCCATGGGCTTGTTAAAACGCATTATGGTAACTCCTCTTTGCAGTCTTAACAAATCACTCTCAGTACAAGTTTCTTGTTACAGCCTACAGGTCTTATAGCTTTCCTAGACTCAGAAGACTCGGTACCCAAAGAGGCCAAAGAACAAGAGTTACTGAACCATCGAGACAATTTGAAAATCGCCCAGGATCACGCAATGAAATCCCGTAAAAACCCGAATTGGATCACAGTGGAGCGGCAATTGAAAAAAGCTGAAAAACAAGTGGAATACTACACTAACCTGGCACTACAACATTGGGGAGCCAAAGTGGGGATTACAGTAAAACGCGAAGAGAAAATTAAAGAGAGACCGATAGTCTTGAGAAAAAGAAGGGAGAGAGTCAAGGCCGAAAGTAATTGGGCTTTGTTCTACTGGAATTTCAGTCAGGATCACGCTTTACCCAATCTGATTTGGAACCACAAAACTAGAGAGGAGCTGCGGTCAGCTTTGGAGAACGAAATTAGAACGTTTTCTAGCGATAAAGAACTGGCAGGGAATGCTTTAGTCGCTTGGAATCATCAAGAGTTTGAGTTAAATTATCAGTGTTTGGCTGATGAAGTAAAGATTGGAGACTATTATTTGAGACTGTTGTTGGAAATGGATGAGAGTAATGATGATTCGCCTATTCGAAAGTCGTAAGTCAACATATTCTCTTGTAGTTTCAATTTTATCTCTGTTTTAATCTGTGATTACAAATGACTCTATTTCAGCCTTTGAGAACGATTTAATATCAGATTTACGTTCATCAATGAATCAATAAATGTTGTGTACTTGTTTTTGTTTAAAACATTTTTAATAAAACATATTATCCATTTTCAGATACGAATTTTTCAACGATCTTTACCACAGATTTCTTTTGACCACCAAAGGAGAAATGAAGTGCATGTGCTTGCAAGCTATGGCAATCGTTTACGCTCGTTATTTCGAAGATATTGGTCCTTTCAGTGATACTAAATATATTATTGTCATGTTGGAACGGGTATAGTAGCTAACTGTTCAAGAACATTATGACGATATTGACATTTTTTTATTGGGATTACAGTGTCTAGATAAAATGGAACGAGACCGCTTAGTAATTTTCATAGGAAAACTAATGTTGCATCGAAAAAACGTTAGAGAACTCATCGACGTTGGCGGAGTTAAAATTCTGGTTGATTTAATGACTTTAGCCCATTTACACACGTCCAGAGCGGTTATTCCCACCCAAACTAACGTCATCGAAGCAGGACCTGATATGTTGATTGAGCAAAAGCCCGAGTGGCATTACAATACCGATGAAGGTCGTAAAGGACCTATTACTCTAGACCAAGTTTGTTATTTGCTCACTCTGCGGTTTTGTTAATTCAGTGAGGATTTTTAGGTTAAAGAACTATTTAATAAAGGTGTAATCACTGCCAAAACTCGTTGCTGGGCGATGGGACTGGACGGCTGGCGGGCTTTATCCCAATTGCCTCAGTTAAAATGGTATTTTTTAGCCAAAGGCACACCGGTATTGAACGAAAGCGATTTGGCCACTCATATTCTCAATTTACTGATCAGAATGTGCGAGTATTTTCCTAGTAGGGATTCTGATGGGGCCATAGTGAGACCAATACCAAAGATTAAGCGAATTTTGTCGGAGCCCACTATTTTGTCTCATGTAGTTCAGCTGTTGTTGACTTTCGATCCGATTTTGGTGGAAAAAGTGGCCACTTTACTATGCGAAATTATGGCTGACAACCCTGAAATGCCTAAAGTATATCTGACTGGTGTTTTCTATTTTATTTTAATGTATACCGGAAGTAATGTGTTGCCAATTGCAAGGTTTTTGCAGTTGACTCATATGAAGCAGGCGTTTAAGACTGATGAGGTAAGTCATTGACGTTTTGAAGTGTCCCAAAAGCAAGTAGTTTTCTGAGTAAGGGTTGGGTTTTCAGACTAGGAATACTACAGCACAGAAAAGCATTCTTGGACGGTTATTACCTGAGGCAATGATTAACTATTTAGAGAACCACGGTTCAGAAAAGTTTGCCCATATATTTTTAGGCGAATTTGATACTCCGGAAGCAATTTGGAACTCTCACATGAGGTATTTTTTTTTACCATAATCAAAAATCTTCCAAGTAGCTATTACCTTGTAATTTTAGACGAATGCTAATTGAACGAATTGCCGCACACATAGCGGACTTTACACCTCGATTACGCACTCATACAATGGCCAGATATCTATACATTGCCATTCCTGCGATTCGTTATCCTCAACTAGAACGCGAACTTTTTTGCAACATTTTCTATTTGCGTCATTTGTGTGATACGGTCAAGTTTCCTGACTGGCCCATTCCAGATCCGGTAAGTTTCAATTTTGATACGGAAAATATGACTTTTTATCTTGTAATCACTCAGGTGGCTTTACTGAAAGACGTACTGGAAACGTGGAAATGTGAGGTAGAGAAAAAACCTCCACTAATGACGGTGGAAGACGCTTATCGAAACTTGGGCCTGCAAGGTACCGCCCATGAGGAAGCCGTAATACGGAAAGCTTACTACAGATTAGCGCAACAGTTTCATCCTGACAAAAATCCTGACGGGAGGGTTAGTTTTCGTACAACCACCACTTGTTTTTCTATATTTTAATAATTATTTCATTAACTGGAAACAGGAGAGATTTGAACAAGTCAATCAAGCGTATGAGTTTCTATGCAGCCGGACTAGTTGGAATGTGGATGGTCCAAACCCTAACAACATTGTACTGCTACTTAAAACGCAAAGTATATTGTTTCGTCGGTATCCTGAAGGTGAATATTTGCTATTGCAGATTTTATACATTTCATAAATATTAAAGTTACTTATTATTGTCTTTCTTATACATAAAGTGTTTTTCAATTGCCACTCAAAATATTGATGATTTTTACAGCTTTGGAGCCATATAAATACGCTGGCTACCCCCAACTAATTACAACAATTCAAATAGAAACCAAAGACGATCAATTATTCTCAAAATCGGAGCCGTTATTGGCTTCCGCTGCCGAACTAGCCTATCACACTGTAAATTGTTCAGCTTTAAATGCTGAAGAACTGCGCCGACAAAACGGATTAGAGGTATAATGCAACCTTATTAAAAAAGCTGGGTCTAATTGTTTTAGTAGATTTTACTAGAAGCATTTTCTCGATGCGTTGATGTCCTGAGTAGGTCGTCGAAGCCGGACGACGTGGCCGTCCAAGTTTGCATCCACATTACTCGTTGTTTTAGCGTGGCCGCACAGTTTCCAGGCTGCAGAGAACGGATTATTAATTTACCTCAGCTCATTAAGGATCTTTGTCGAATTTTACATTTTAAGGTTTGCAATTCTGCTTTGTTTTTTAATTGATTTTTTCAAATCCGTTATTTTAGCACCTAACAAAGCTTTGCAGCGTTACTACTGAATGTATAAGCGCATTGGCTGTTGATCCAATCTTGCAATTGGAACTGTTAAAGGGGGGAGCCTTGTGGCATTTACTGTTATTTATCTTCAAGTATGATTTTACTCTTGAGGAGGGTGGTATAGAAAGGAGTGAAGAGACAAACGAGCAGGAGGTTAGCAACCGATTGGCTAGGGAATCCCTTAAAGCTTGCGCCACAATGGCTGGATTATTATCGGAGAAAAACACTTTGATTTTGGAAATACTTCATAGTCTTCTCACCCCTTACGTCACTAGCAAATTGGTGGCTGACAAGCCTGAAGAAGTGAGACCATTTAACGACTAATTACTATTTTTACGATATTGCTGGCTTTCAGACTTTAAAGATCTTAAACTCAAACAGTGCCACGCCCTACTTAATTTGGAATAACGGAACCAGAACCGAGTTGGTCGATTTCCTTACAGAGCAAATTGAAACAAGGGAACATGTTGATTTTAATGTCGCCACGTCGTTCAAATTTAGTGCACATTCTGATGAATTGGTCATCGGTGGGGTGTTTGTGAAGATTTATAATGATCAGCCTGCATTCCAAATAACTGTGAGTACTTATGTTTTTTATTATTGGGTGTTTATAAGAAGCCATGTCATAACATTATCGTTTGTAACCCCTTTTATGAATAAAAGCAATATTGATTTTACAAATAAACTCATCTCACTTAGCTACTAGTTAGTACTATTTTCTTTATTGTAGGATCCCAAAAGTTTGGTTGTGGACTTACTCACGTTCCTGCACGAACAAATTGACTTTTTGCGTAACCTTGCCAATGTAGCGTACTCTGTGTCGAAAGACACTAAACTCGCGCACACCTCCATGGCTTTAAGAGCATTAGCCAACGTAATTCGCAACAATCCTGGCGTAGAACTGCAATGCATTGGACACTTTAAGCTATTGTTCAATTTACTCACAGTGAGCTACGTTCCAATCCAGGTGGAGGCCTTAAACGTCATTTCAGTGGTGACGAGAAATAACGAGTGTATCAACGACATATCATCCAGTGAAGTGCTCAGTTATCTACTGTTGAGCATTTATACCTTACGGGATTCTCATCAACAAATCGTGGACGTACTCTCGGCTCTTGTTACTAATACCAAAATAGTTAAAGAGGCACTCAGCAAGGGTGCGGTGCTCTATTTGTTGAATTTGTACTGCAACTCGACCAATTCACAAGTGCGACAAGGGGCGGCCGAGTTATTAGCCAGAATGTCACTGGATAAGTTGGTGGGACCGAAAATCCGAATTGCTACTGAAGTGTTTTTACCTCCAATCTTTCTGGATGCTATGCGCGATAGTCCGGAAACTTCCGTTAATATGTTGGAGTCGAACCATGAACATCCGGAACTGATTTGGAACGAAGACGCCAAGACACGAGTTTGTTCGATTGTTTCCAGACTAACAGACGAGTAAGTATATTATGTCATTTAGCTTAGTCTTTATTGCGTTTAATATACCTAGACACAAACTGTGTCAAAAGTTTTATTGCTTCTCAATGTCATGTAAAGTTCTAATATTGCCTACAGTATCAAAGAGTAATTTAATTGGATTCTGGAAGGTTACACTATAAATTTATAGCATACAAACTTTTGCAGACATTACAACGAACAATATACTAATCCATCCATACAATGGAAGAAACCGGATAGTAATGGAATAGCGAATTTAACAGCGCCTAATGAAATTATTATTGGTGGGGTTTACTTGCGGTTATTTATCGAAAATCCCGCTTGGACTTTGCGTAAACCCAAAGAATTTCTGTCTGATCTTTTAGAAACCTGTCTGGACAACATGTCCAGAGATTCTCCTAACGTATGTTGCCATATTTTCTCTACAATAAGCTGTTTAAAGTGTTTTTTTTTTATTAAGGAGGAACTCTTAGAACTGGCAACCAGCGCTCTGTGCGCTCTATTACAAACTCAACCCGCTCTCTTAGATTTAATTCCTTCGTTTGGTCATATACCCAGAATATGCAGGCAGATGGGTTTGAATACTAGATTGATTGTGGTTCCTAAATCGGCTATACTCATTTTAAGGGCTCTGTCTTCGAGTAGTGTAAGTTGTATTACATGTTTATACGTGAAATGAATGGTTCCCATTAATATTTTTCTTGTTGCAGCTTTGCGTTGCCGCAATATCAGAATCGCAGTGCATGCAACCGTTGAAAAAAGCAATGCAAGCTCGGAAAGACATGACAGCTGTTGCTTGTGAGGCATTGAGCAAGTTGTTTTCTACCAGTCAGGATCAACTGGTACGACAAGCTCTGGAAGTGGATTTTATCCAGTTTTTGTTGAATTTGCTGGAAGAGCGATTGGAGTTAATTGATAATCCGTCGATGACCAAAGCTCAGATTGTCAACGCCCTGAAGTCCATGGCCCGAAGTTTGCTTTATGGCGACAAAGTGACCGCCATTTTGGAGAAAAGCAGTGTCTGGGCCGAGTACAAGGATCAGAGGCACGATTTGTTTATTACGAATAGTAATGTGGCTGGATATTTGACGGGTAAGCTTTTCGTGCGCTTGAAACAAGATACAATTTGACTAGAGTAATTTTTGCAGGTGTTCCTACTCCAGCTGGTTATTTAACTCAAGGAACCGCCAGCACCCCCCAAGTGGTTCCCCCTCCGGTCCATCGAGAAGACCCTCAGTTGAAACATGATGGTTTTTAGGGTTTTGTTTTCTTCTTTTCATTGTTTCCATCAAACCAGAGCAAGGTAAGTTTTCTTTAACATGTGATTTGTTTGGAGACTGTTTTTTTAAAGTGCTTAGTGTACACACATTCCTAACGTTGATCGAACATTAAAGCAATAAAGGAGAGTAAATCTTATCACTTTAGGCATTCAATCCTACTTTAAAAATTAACTTATAGAGTGCTTTTACTGTATAACATAAGCGGGAATTATATGGTGTGTAATTAGACCACATATATAAAACCTATAAATGTTAATTTGTAAGTAAGTGTACTATAAGCTGTATAGTAAAATATCTACATATAAGGAATGTAATTCTAAGTTAATCTAAAATTATATACTATTTTTCATAATGCTTAAAGATAAATAATTTCTGTAGTCACCTGTCTATCCTGTAAGGTAAAACAACATGGTGCTATCAATCTGCTGAGACTATTATTGCTTAATTCAGTTCAGTAAGTAACTAAACTGAGTATGGTAATTTAAGTGTCAATACATTCAATTACTAACACGTTTTGTTAATAAAAATGCAATTTTGTAACTCCGTTTTTATCAGTTTAGCACCCTTTGCACTGACAATTTATAATTTAGAGGCATCTATTTGGAAAAAACGCAATATCCTCTTTAAATCGGCTTTTACGACTTTAAAGCTTGCTCGCTAAATGAATATTTTAGATTGTCAATCACTTTTTAGTTGAATTAATAGGGTTTTGCAAGTTGATCGGTAGGAAGGTATTTTTTAAATAGGATTGGACATCACTAGCAAGCTGTCCTGTTTAACTTGTAATTTAAAATTTTTGTGTTTAAATGTTCTTGCACAAAATGCTTGTTCCAAATTCTATTTAAGGTTCAACAAAAAAAAGAACACTAAATTGAAAGAAAGAGGATTTATTTTAAAAAATAAATTACAATCCTAAAGGAGGTATTTTTTACAATAATTATTTTAATCGAAGTTTTGCGCCCAAGGTTTTTTACACGCTAAAAGGGAGTCAAGGTAACCATCGTCCAGTACTTTTTGGCCTTTTTATCCAACCTTCAACAATTTGAATATCACAAACATTTTTCTATGCTAATTCTGTTCTACGTGGTCGAAAACCGATTTGCCCGACGGGTCTTCCGGAACGTTGGAACTAAAGTCAGATAAAGCTAGCCGGATTTTTTTGCAATCCATTTTAGCTATCAACAAAACCGCTTAAATTTGTTTTTTATCAATTTCGGACCTTAGATTAATCTCATTTTCTTTCGCATTCTGCATACCTACCCTCTTTAAAATGTACAGTTTATTCTTATTTTTAGGCCAACGAAGACGTCAGAAATTAAAGGTATAACCTGGATTATCCCAAAATTTGCATTTCCCATCTTGATGATTTCTTAATATTAATTGAATATAAAGGCAACATTTTGCCATGGGATAATCTTGGTCCTACATTGATTAATGTAACATTTCTGATTGTAATTACCCTACAAAGCTAAATAATATGTTACATGGCTTTTAATTTTAATATACAAAACACCATTTCGCGTAAATCCACAAATCAATATCCAGGTATTTTTGAGCATTAAGTTTAACATATGTGCCTGTTTAAAACTATGTACAGTTTTTGGATTATGCAAGCATAAATAAACTATAAGGCTAGGATTTATGAATTAAAATATTAATTTTACTGGGGTGTTTGCAGTGTGGAACTAATGGAATGTTTTTGTTTTAACCACTTAACATGATGAAATTCTGTTTTAACATTAGTTTCTATATTATATATTATTTCACATTAAACACTATATGAAGTGGTAGGTATTATTTACAGAGTCTTTTGTCCTATAGAAATTCAGATTATTACTTTCCAGCTTTGGTTATTCACCTGATATCAAGTGTGATCAGTATTAGAACTGCCAATGCTGAAAACATAATAAATCTTGAGAAAACCGAAGCGGTACTGTTGGAGTTGCCATGTTGCATGGCTGCCGGATGTTCACCTGTAATTCATTTAACAATTTATATATGGATCAATGTTTACAACTAATTTACCAGTGATGACGTAAAGGTTTGAGTGATCCGGCAATGCTGCAGTAGGTACACAAGAGTACTTTCCGGAATCCGACCAGTTCACACTGCTGATATGCAACTGGGAAGTTAGGGCGTCCTTCCAAGTGTTCTGTGAATATGAAGAATACAATTTTGGATTAAAGTCGACGTTGCCAAACTGACCTGTATTCGTATCCTTTGAATTTCGTTGTTTTCTTCAGGTTGGACGATTTTACTGTCTTTGAACCAGTACACGGTGTTCAAATCGTGTGGTCCTTGGTTCACTTTACATATGAATGTGACTGAACTGCCTTCTCTTACATGCCGATCACTGGATCCTAATATTTTTGCTTTGGACTCTGAAATTTTTAATTGTTTATTAAATTAACTCGAACGTGACGTGGTTCGACCACAACTGTATCTATTTATCTGCAATTACGTATGTTTAAACGAGTGTATTTATGTTTTAGTTAATATAATAATTAAATTTGTGGTATATTGACAGAATTTAAATAGGTTGTTTTCGATTCATTGTGTACCAACATTATCATTGTTATTGGTAACGTGGAGATTCAATTACGAGCAATTGCTGAATTGTTTGTTGTTTTAGCGGGTAAATTCTCTAAATTGATAATACCCTATTGCTGTTGCCTGGAGCGGTGTTATATTGAAATTACAATTTATTTCTACGGTCCTAAATTTGGTTGTTACAATATTACCTAAAAATGTTGCTGAAAGAAACACGAAAATAAAAGCTCACAAATAACGTTCTCCTTCCCTTTGCTGCAATATACCGCAAATAACTGAAAAGCTCGTCGAGTTTTAATGTATATATGCCTTGGAGCTTTCTCACTTATAAGCCCTTTGAGGTTTCTGCACGTGTTTAAGCTTCTGGATACATTAGTCTCGATTTCTGTTTGCTTATACACTGTTTGCAATTACGGCTGTTACTCATTATGAAGCAATTTCTGTATTATCAAAGGTGTACAAGAGGGTAAATGCCGAAAGGTACGAATGTGTGAATACCCTTCAAAGTATAAGTAAGTCATATATGCTTAAGATATTGGTTGTGACCATTTAGGTAATTTAAGTGGTCTAAATGCATGGAAACTAGAAGACGGTTTTATAATGTTTGTGTCTTAGTTCCCAGGTCAGACAGTAAGGGAATCAAAGACTCTCTGATAAAATAACCAACCGTCAAATCAAGTGTTGTGATGATATTGATACGTGACATCAATTAAGTGTTTTAACAGTTCTAAATTGAACTAATCCAAAGGGTATACAGCAATATTTACATTGTCGACTTATTCTACTACTAATTCCCTGATCGAACAATTTAGCCAGGTCGAACATAGCCGAGCATTACACCCCCGATTTAGTGTTAAATAAGCAAAAGTTATAATTGGTCCTATTGAAATTTCCAATAATAAGGGTCCTGATCGAGAGTAATTGCTATTCGAAAGCGAACGATAACCGTATCGATCGGATAGAAATATTTGCATAAATCTCTGGTTGGTTTTTTGATTTTGAGGTGATTAATAAAAAATATAAAGTTCTCTGTTTCTGGCTTAGAGGAAAAAGATTGGTAAGACGACGTAGTACAACATCAAAGCTAGACGTTTAACTTCCGGAGCACAAGATTTACAGCTTTGAAACTGTTAAATAAACTCTTAAGACCCAATTTTGGTAGCTTTTACAAACACAAACGTAAAAACAACGTCCACAAGACTGCTCCACTAACAATTTCACGGTGTTAATCTCCCAAACTAACAATGACGATGCAAGAAATTGTGTAATAAATCGCCATCACAGTAATACAGATAACTTGCCAGACTGCGTAATTTATTAAAGGAGTCAAGCGCTAAGTGGATTTATTATCACAACGGTGACAAAGAAAGTAACTTTTCTTGCTTTCCCTTCCCGAAATTAATCCATCAACTAGCCCGTTTTTATGGGAGGCTTTTGCAATATTCGAGGCTCCGAGGAGGGCAAATGAGATCCCATTCGTTAGGAAATGCACTGAGGGATTTGAAAGAAGCTCAAAAGTTGCAGCCCGCTTAAAATTTCTTAGAGCCAGGTTTCAAACCCATTTTGGGGGATTAAATTTCTAGAGGAAAACATGAAAGATTAGAAGGTTTTTGGTTAGAACTTTCAATTTACCAACTGCGACATATAAAAAAATGTTTATTCCCTGATGAGTGGACTTATGTCAAGCTGACCCTATGGAACAATTGATTTTTTACTTTTTGAACTTGAACCGTAACTTTTGAAAGTTTTGTAGTTTGTGATTGGTCAAAGAAAGCTGCTTTTTTTGATTAATCAGAAACTATCCACTGTGTTGCAAATATTTCATTTGAGAACAACTTATGACAATTATTTGACTCTTTGTTGAGACCATTGTTTTCTCTTCTTGCGGGTATAAAACATGATTTTATACCCGCAAGAATTTACTGGCTCATAAAGCAACTTTCATTTAACTGTTATTTTTAATTACATCTAAACTATTTCCCTGCCGAGGCAAACTAACTACATACTTTGTCGGTATTTTCAAAAATGCAATAATCAGCATTCATAATCAGAATGCGCATATGGTTTGGAAAACTAATTTAAACTTCATACCTCACTAAAAGTTGCTGTCGTTTAAACTAAAATCCGCCTAGAAATGCTTTTTAGCATATTCGTTGGTTTAAAACTTTCGAATATGAACTGCGTATGCTAAAATATGTTTTTTGATTGTATTTTTAATTTGATTTCAAAAGTGTTTGTCACTAATTAAAATTCTTTTAGAATGTTTGGACTTCAAGGGTTTCAGGTCCATTTACTATGGAGGTAAAATGTAATTTTGTAAATTGAATTTATAGTCAATTAAGCTAACGAGCCACATTCCCGAAATGGTTTAATTGTTTTGTAAGTTTGACGAGGGAATAACAACAAAAGTGATCACTAACCGGTTTTAAATTAAAGTCAAAGCTAGTTTGATGTTGGCATTTCCCAAATTTGTTGAATAGTATTGTTAGAATATTTATTTAAAAAGGTCTTTGTTTTTTTTTTGCTGTGCATTAGAACCCTCCTGGATAAATCAAAATTGCTTTTCTATTTTTTCTATAAATCAGCGGAATTTTAAAGACAAAACAGTGCAGTATCATTATTTATAATAATGCACACATTTTCTAGCAAAAACGTCAATATTAAGATAACTGGTCCAAGTACACTCAAATTGCATTCAATAATATCAAAATAGTTGTATAGTGCTGATAATATTTTTTTTACTATTAATCATCAATTCGTCTGAACTTAAAGGTCACAAATAATTTAAGGTTAACTTGATAATGCATTGACAATGAATTCATAACATAATTACCAACATTTCTCTCGCAGATCAGTGCGCTATTTAGTAATACTTGCTCCAAATAAAGTTGCTACGATGGTGAACGTCACGTATAACATATTTGGTTGTTTGATGGTTTTGTATCTTTGTGATCTTGTTCAGGTAGGATAATCTCAACAAAAAAAAAATTAGAATTAACGTTAAAAAACTTTTAGCTTGCGCCCACCAACCAAACTGAAGAAGTAACAACATCCACTAAACGTCAACTGACAAGGGAAGAAATGAAGAAAATTGGTAAAACATGTATGCTTGAGACTGGAGTTAGGATCGAAACAATACTGAGAGCGATTAAAGAAGACATACCCAAGAATGACGAAAAATACAAGTCCTACTTGGTGTGCAGCTACAAGAAACAGGGATACCTTTCAGAAGATGGTGGTACAATGCTTTACGACAACCTGTATAGTTTTCTACAGGAATCCGCCGGTTATGCAAAAGAAGACCTTCACTACATTGACGATTGTAAAACCATAACGGCAGAAACACCCGGCGATTTATGTCTTAAAAATTTGGTTTGTATTTTGGACGGATTGCATAAAGTGGAGAAAAATAGGGAAATTGATACTAATACAATAGAGTCATAGAGAAATGCGTAAGTGAGGAACAACATAGTTTTTAATTTTCACAAAAAATGCAGAGCTTGACTCGAATAAATTGAAATTTTTACTCCTGCAATTTTCAATTAGGCATGTTTTGCCACTTTTTTTACTTTAAAATATAATAAACAATATCAGAAGCAAATTTTGAGTGTCTGATTGATATCACACCTTTTGAGTTAATAATATCCTTCAAAACTGCCGGTTCAAAATTAATTTACTTTTTAGATTGTCTTTTAGGCCGAGAATTTCCAATTCATCAACAACAGTGGGAGGAGAAAATACGGCAATATAGACAGTATTATCTTACATTTTCCTTATTATTATATTCTCTCTGGAGGACTCCATAAGCTTTAGAAAATTAATTTGCATTGTTTCCATTCACGGAAATAAATATACCCCTATAATTAACAATCCCATTTACAATAACCGTTTTTTATACAAAAAAGCAGGCAAAACGGTAATTTAATTTGTTTTTTTCCGGTGCTTTCCGTGTTTCAATTGACTCATTCAATTTAAAAGCGACGTACGCATATTCTATTTGTTGGAAGCGTTACATTTGTTAAAAAAAATTCAGATTACCCTTATCGAAAATATCGGCACGTTCTGTAGAATACTCACCTATAACATTTAATCTAAATGGTAATGACATCTTTGGTTCGGTGTTCACTTGACATTCGTATATGCCAGAGTCTCGTATTTGAGGAAATTTGATTTGGAGGGTCCAGTTAGAGGATTTCTCCGAGCGAATTATCTGAAAAAGAAAATTGAATTTCAACATCCATAGAACACGGTAGAAACGATTTTCCATTGTATACATAACAAGTTAGCGTGGTTTTGAGGGTTTTTGGCCCATTTGTGCTGCCTTTTACTTAAGGAAATGGTTTGCGTGTACGGGGTGTTCCATTTTCTAACGTTGTATGTGGGACACTCTGTACAATTTTTTTTTATTAGTGTCTTTCCATCAAAAAGGAAAGTTGCATGAAACTAACCAGAAATTGATAGCGTTTTTGAATTTTAATTTTGATAATCACGTGACTACTTTTAATAGTAAAATGTACATTTTAAAGGTCACTGTTTTTTAGGTTTAAATTACATTACAAGAGAATTTAAGACTCAAATACTTCAAAAAACCTGTTCTATACTGGGATTTTTAGAGCTTCATGTCCAAACTGCGCAAAGTTTGACAGTTTTGATGTTGCTGACAGTTGTCACGTGATACTAGAACACTATTTACTTTGGAAGTGACCTGTAAACTCTCAAATTCAGGATCAAAATGCTATAAAATACGTCTTATTTTGAACAGCATAGAAAAACGTGGGACACTCTGTATAATTTTTTTTTATTAGTGTCTTTCCATCAAAAAGGAAAGTTGCATGAAACTAACCAGAAATTGATAGCGTTTTTCAATTTTAATTTTGATAATCACGTGACTACTTTTAATAGTAAAATATACATTTTAAAGGTCACTGTTTTTTGGGTTTAAATTACATTACAAGAGAATTTAAGTTATGTTAAACTAATATTGTAAAGGCCACGAGAATGTTTTTAATTCTAAAAATGAATCTTGAAGATCACGTGAGTGTTTCAATCATCAAATTAAATTTTAAAAGTCACGAGTCCATGCTAAAATGTTACAATGGAATTGAGAGGGTCACGTGACGGTTTTTAATGCCAAAATGATATATTTAAAAGGTTACGTAACGATTTTTGAGGTTAAAATAACAATCTTAAGGTTTTACGTGGACATTTTTAATAATAAAACGTTATCTTGCTTGTCACGTGACGTGTTTCAAATCACAAAGATCACGTGACTCTATTTCAGTTTAAAATGACATTCTTAAGGTCATGTGACTGTTTTGAATACGAAAATGGACGCCTGAAAATCACGTGACGGTTTTTAATGCCAAAATGATATATTTAAAAGGTTACGTAACGATTTTTGAGGTTAAAATGACAATCTTAAAGTTTTACGTGGCCATTTTTAATAATAAAACGTTATCTTGCTTGTCACGTGACGTGTTTCAAATCACAAAGATCACGTGACTCTATTTCAGTTTAAAATGACATTCTTAAGGTCATGTGACTGTTTTGAATACGAAAATGGACGCCTGAAAATCACGTGACGGTTTTTAATGCCAAAATGATATATTTAAAAGGTTACGTAACGATTTTTGAGGTTAAAATAACAATCTTAAGGTTTTACGTGGACATTTTTAATAATAAAACGTTATCTTGCTTGTCACGTGACGTGTTTCAAATCACAAAGATCACGTGACTCTATTTCAGTTTAAAATGACATTCTTAAGGTCATGTGTGCCTGAAAATCACGTGACCGTTTTTCAGCTTAAAATGATATTTTGAGTCTTTTTAAGGTTATACGAGTTCGTTTGTAACTTTTTCCATTTTGTGCGTAAATTGCTTCTTACAGCACTAGTTACGTAATATACTATTACAATTATTTTACACTTATACTTAGTTGAACTGTAAGTGAGTAATTAAATAAAATTGTTAATTAATCCTAAATTTATACTATCCTAACCTAACCTAACCAGAGCACTTTAAACTTTTACTGTTTTGAGTATAGTACATAATTCGTTAGATTCATCTTTTGAACTAGCTATTCCCTAATGAGACGAAACTAATCTGGTTTCATTAATAATTTTCATTAAACCCCAAGACGTATCTAATCCTCCAGTACATGCATCCAGAACTATGTATCATTGCTATTATCGAAATCGCACATATGGGACCCATTAAACTAGATGTATATAATATAAATTAATATGACGGAATTAATGTGAGGAGTAGTTCTGTGTTTAAAATCCCTTTTTCTACTCCTACAGGGATATTGGTTCATTCCTTAACAGTTTAGAGAACGGATAAGTAGGCAATTGCCAACGGTTACAGAATCCTAGACTTTCCGCAATTGTGCCATATGAAATAGACCAGTTACAGCTAATCTTGAACGTAAACAAAATATTTTTTTTGATTGTCACCCTCATTGACAATTGGCATCAAAACATTGCATTTTGGCTTATGTTTTGAGGTAATGAAAATGCTGTTCAAGTTTCAGTTAGTGTTCAATTAAAGAAAACATCTACTTTATTATATGAGAAAGTAAATGATATGATATGAAGCAAAAACAGATTTTAGTTGGAGCTGTTGTTCAATACATGAGTTTTCTTCGGAAAAATGTGAGATTTTTCCTGTATGGTCGTTGCATTTTTCTGTATAGGTAAATGTTGAGGGCGAGTGAAATTGACGCACATAAATCACCGGGGCGTTTCTTGAAAGAATTTAGAGTGGCAATATCGAAGCCAATGTGTATGGAAACTGAATTTTTGTCTCCTGGGAAGTTTGGTGCTTTGGAATTCATTTGGGAGGGAAAAACGAATAATGTTTGGGATGGGGATTTTTTTTAAAGTTAGCATTTGCAGCGTAAAAGTTTTGATGGGGGTTGATTTTTTAGGGAAAATACGTGCTAAAACATCAAATTTGAAAAGTTACTAAAATTATGTGTAAAATTAAACTTTTCAACTGTCACAGCAGAATAACATTGACAAAAATTCTTTCTATCCAAGACTGTAGTTTAATAACAAGCATGCAATTTCATTATCTACTTCTTCTACTTACACATATTTTAAAGTAATTAATTTAGTGAGTGGGACAAGTTTCTAAAGTTTCTGCACGTGAGATTACCACAGCCATTGTGGGAATAGAAGTTCAAACATATTTCGACAATTGCTGAACTTTCCTAATTAATTAAAAACGTTTTTAATTAGGGCCCATTGCAATAATTGCTAAAACACAAAAATGTTGTGTCACGTTAACATGGATTTCCTGCTCAGTTCAATTTTGAAGACGTAGTGTCCTTTAATTTGCCATTCCTTTCTTAACGACGCCATCTTGGCCAAACGGAGACTCTAACACTTCAATAGGCCGTGCCCAGAAATTAATTACAAGGAAATTGCTATTCGCCGACCTACGTAATCCCGCTAAGAATGAAGTAAATTACCTAGTCAGGAAACAAGTCGAACTAAATTCCATTCGACTCGAACAGGGAGAAGTGCGGAGGCTTTGAAAATGTTAAATGAGATTTTGGCGAAACTTCCGGTAAACGCTTGCCTTGGAAACTATGAAAAGCTGCGAACTACCGTATGTTCGAATTAAGTCGACCTGATTAAGTTACGGCATAACAACGCTCTGGATCCTAATTTGTTCGAGATAAATGGGCGACAGTATAGTCACAGAAGAAAAAGATACAAGACACTGTTTTGTTTAATTCCTGTATAACTTTGGAATTCACAATTTATTTTTTTTATAGATGAGCATATACAGAAAATCAAACTAATGTGGAATGACGTCACAAAATTCTAAAGTACGTAACATCATCGATAATAAAAGAAACATTAGTTAGCATACAAATCAAATTTTATGTAGTTGAAATCTTTGATATTGGCGTGTGGTGTTATTTCTCAGAATCTCAAAAATTGCTGTTGTTCCTGTCAAATATCCACCACTGACATACTTATGTCATATGTTTAATTTTAATAATTTGCGATTTATTTAAAATTTGCATTCATTTTTTGTTATCATGGAGCTCTAAAACATATTTTCTGTTCAACTCTGCAAGAAAACTGTGATTTTTAGAGCTTATTCATGTCCAAACTGAGCAAAGTTTGTCAGTTTTGACGTTGCTGGCAGTTGTCACGTGATACTAGAATACTATTTACTTTAGATAGTGACCTATCAACTCTCAACTGAACTCAACCTAACTGCAGTAACGTGATACTGGTACACTTTTGAATTAGACAGTCACGTGAAAACTGTCAGAATAATGGCAAAGAAGCTAAAAACCACGACTTTTCTCAAATACTTCAAAAAACCTGTTCTATACTGGGATTTTTAGAGCTTCATGTCCAAACTGAGCAAAGTTTGTCAGTTTTGATGTTGCTGACAGTTGTCACGTGATACTAGAACACTATTTACTTTGGAAGTGACCTGTAAACTCTCAAATTATGGATCAAAATGCTACAAAACACGTCTTGTTTTGAACAGCATAAAAAAACGTACTGGAACTTTGATTTTTGTAGCTTCATGTTTTTGTTGAGCCAACTTTGACGTCTGTCACAGCAGTAACGTGATACTGGTACACTTTTGAATTAGACAGTCACGTGAAAACTGTCAGAATAATGGCGGAGAAGCTAAAAACCACGACTTTTCTCAAATACTTCAAAAATCCTGTTCTATACTGAGACTTTTAGAGCTTCATGTCCAAACTGACCAAAGTTTGTGTCAGTTTTGATATTGCTGACAGTTGTCACGTGATACTGAAACACCATTTTCTTGAAGCTAGTCACGTGACAGCTGTCAAACTGTAATTGTCAGAAATCTTTAAAAAAACACGTCCTGTTTCGAATACGAAAGTTAACTATTATTTTACACTGTGATTTTTACAGCTTCATGTCCCGATTGGGTTTGACAGTTTTGACGTTTGTGACAAATGTCACATAAAACTCGAACACCATTTACATAAACAGTCACGTGATTAGTGTTAAAATACTGCAAGAAAACTCTTTTAAACTGTACCCACAATGAGCAATGTTTGACAGTTTTGATGATGTTTATATCACTGTTTGTATTTTGCGAAGTAAATGAGAAAATTTTTTCTATCGTTGATTTACTCTGTACATTTAAGAGGTCAAGCAACATCAAACCGCGTCATTTTTGATCTTCTGCTGTGACGTCATTGTAATTTACTTTGATTTTCTGTTTATCTCTTATAAGTAAATAATTACTTTCAATCCTTTAACCGATTTAGTACAGTGATTTAGGAATGTATAATAAAAACAGCAATATAGCAATGAAACCAGATACCTACGTAGTTTAGTAGTAATCCCAGTACACTTTACACACCATAATATAGTTGTACTATGGCAACATGACTATATTTCGGAATGTTTATTTTATTTAGGGGTGTTTATAACCCCGGAATTTCAGTGTCTTGCCAACTGGGACGCGTAAAATTCTTGGCCGCAAAGTTGGAAAACTCTATTTCTAGGCTAGTTTCGTTTTTATGAAAACTCCAGGGATTTTCCGGAGCTTTGAAAATTCTGCATCCTGCAGGTTTAATTTAATTTTTTTTAGGTTCGATAAAATCACTTGTGGTTGAGTTGAGTAATTGTAGGAAAACATCCAATTTCATAAAGAAGCTCTTATCGGAATTGTCACTTTGTAACAGACAGGAGAAAAAGCAAAAAAGATATATTTTATGTTTGTCGAGTTTTTCTAACTTTTGCTCGCAGTGAAACTTCCGGAGTTTTCCATTTTCTCCATTTCTGAAACCGAAGTTCCCTAATTAGGCTCACCTTTCGGATAGGTTTGGTCACTTTTACGGCTCGTTTCCGTATTTTAACAGTGAAAAGGACCAGGAAATTTCTGTTTTAATTAAAATTGAACATTTTTTATTTACTTTCTTGGAAGCACTGCTGAAGTCGGGCTAAGACTAGCATTTTATTGATAAATCAGCAGAACATTTTCTATAAAAAGAACGTTAAAGCATTGAATAGAGAATTTTCCGATTGATTAATGTCGCTGAATATGGGGTAGGCCAAAAACAATTTCAACGTCGTCTTTTATGACCATCGTGGACGTGTTGCGCCAATCTTATAAATGGAAAAATCCGTTTTTCCCGATCATTACTGGGGCAGGTGCTTTAACACCCCTCCCGATTCAAAAGCCATATTTAAGGCACAATTTTCCTGCCCGTTCTTTTGCGTTTACTCGAATCCGCTTTTTGCCATCCCGTGCAAGTTAAACATGCTTCATCGAAAGCAAACATCAGCGCTATTGAATTTTGCTAGGCATAAAGCTGAACTAACGAGGTTCGGTCTGGAGTTGGATTGGATTTTTATAGGTTTTCCTTGTAGCTACGATTTTGAATACAATGTAATGTCACAGCCATTTGCGTTTGTTTTGCTCAAAGTGCAGATGAAACGCAATAAAAGAACATCTGAAAACCGCCCTTTTCAACACACCATTAACAGATTAAATTAAGGAAAAAGGAAGATACCATGACTATCAGGAAATTCTAGGGCATTCAAAAGTGATGTGTGATTAATTAAACTGGAACAGGACCCCTAATCGAGTTGCATCGACCGCCACGATCCAGTCTTCTGTAAGTAAACTTCAAAGTTTAATGAAATGGAAGGAATAATATGCTAAAATTGTTACTGTACATTTTAGAAATTTAAATCTCGGTTTTACGCCCAAATATAAGCAAAATAAATTACTTACATTACTTTGTAGCTAGATTTAAGCGAGCGGATTGTGAGATCTGTCAGTTGTCAAAGTAACTGGACAGAATGTTGGAATTTCTTTTTTGGCTTTGAAATTGGTTTTACTGATTATTATTATTTAAGTTTTGTCGGTATTAACAGTCTCATCATAAGGTTCATTTATACAGATATTGTAAAGAACAGATTTTTTATAAGGAAGAATTTAGACTGTTTTAAACGATTTTGAAAGCGTTTAGGCTGTTTTGGAAAGCTCTCAACTGCGGTAAAAGCATTGTGGTATTTCTAAAGTGTTTTAAGAGCTTTCGAAATTTTCAATATGGTTCTACACTGCTTTAGAGGCATTCGAAAACTTTTTAAAAAATTTTGAAAGTTTTTAAACTACTCTCAAGCATACAGAAGCTTCAAAACGCTTTTGAAATTTTTTGAGAGCTTATAGACTGTCCTAAAATTTTTTTGGAAGTTTCTAGATTACTTTGGAAGGCTTTTGACTACTTTAAAAGCATTTTGGAGTTTCTATAGTGTTTTGGAAGCTTTTGAAATCTTTTTAGACTACTTCAGAAACATTTGGAAGGTTTTCGGAAACTTTAAAGAGCATAATGAAGGTTGTGGACTGCTTCAGAATCATTTGGTAACTCTTAATCGGTTCTAGAAATTGATGAAAGTATTTAAATTACTCTACAAGCATACGGAAGCTTCAGACTATTCCAAAACCTTGTGGAGCTTCTAAACACCGTGTTGGGAGCTTTTGAAAACTTTTAGACTTCTTCAGGAGCTCTTAGATGGTTTTTGGACAGTTTAAAACATATTGAAGTTTCTGGACTGCTTCAGAAGCATTTGGAAACTCTTAGACGGTTCTAGAAATTGTTGGAAGTTTTTAAACTACTCTAAAAGCATACGGAAGCTTCTAGACTATTCCAAAACCTTTTGGAACTTCTAGACACTGTGTTGGGAGCTTTTGAAATCTTTTTAGACTTCTTCAGGAGCTCTTAGATGGTTTTTGGACAGTTTAAAAACATATTGAAGGTTCTGGACTGCTTCAGAAGCTTTTGGAAACTCTTAGACGGTTCTAGAAATTGTTGGAAGTTTTTAAATTACTCTAAAAGCATACGGAAGCTTCTAGACTATTCCAAAACCTTTTGGAACTTCTAGACACTGTGTTGGGAGCTTTTGAAAACTTTTTAGACTTCTTCAGGAGCTCTTAGATGGTTTTTGGACAGTTTAAAAGCATATTGAAGGTTCTGGACTGCTTCAGAAGCATTTGGAAACTCTTAGACGGTTCTAGAAATTGTTGAAGTTTTTAAATTACTCTAAAAGCATACGGAAGCTTCTAGACTATTCCAAAACCTTTAGAATTTTCTGGACACTGTGCTGGAAGCTTTTGAAATCTTTTTAGACTTCTTCAGGAGCTCTTAGATGGTTTTTGGACAGTTTAAAAACATATTGAAGGTTCTGGACTGTTTCAGAAGCTTTTGGAAACTCTTAGACGGTTCTAGAAATTGTTGGAAGTTTTTAAATTACTCTAAAAGCATACGGAAGCTTCTAGACTATTCCAAAACCTTTTGGAACCTCTAGACACTGTGTTGGGAGATTTTGAAAACTTTTTTGACTTCTTCAGGAGCTCTCAGATGGTTTTTGGACAGTTTAAAACCATATTGAAGTTTCTGGACTGCTTCAGAAGCATTTGGAAACTCTCAGACGGTTCTAGAAATTGTTGGAAGTTTTTAAATTACTCTACAAGCATACGGAAGCTTCTAGGCTATTCCAAAACCTTTTGGAACTTCTAGACACTGTGTTGGGAGCTTTTTAAAACTTTTTTGACTTCTTCAGGAGCTCTTAGATGGTTTTTGGACAATTTAAAAACATATTGAATGTTCTGGACTGCTTCAGAAGCTTTTGGAAACTATTAAACGGTTCTAGAAATTGTTGGAAGTTTTTAAACTACTCTAAAAGCATACGGAAGCTTTTACACTGTTTTGAAGTCCTTGATTAGGTTCTAGATTAGTTAAAGAGCATTTTGAAGCTTTGGTACTGTTCCAAAACATTTTGAAAGCATCTATACTGCTTTAGGAGCATTTGGAAGCTTTGAGACACTCTTTCGAAAGCTTTTGAAATGTTTTTGGACTATTCATGAGCATTTGGACAGTTTAAAGATCATATTGAAAGTTCTGAACTGTTTTAGAGGCATTTGGAAACTCAGTCGCTTCTCTCAAATTGTTGGAAGCTTTTAAACTGCTCTAGAAATATACGGAAGCTTTTAGACTGTATAGTTTATTTCATACTACTAAATTAATAAAATTGATTTAGAACTCAACAAATTTCTGTATAATTGGTATGTTTTGTCTTTCAGAGAACTCCAATCAAATCAATTTCATACAGAAAAGTTATTTTTGAGCTATCTATACTGAGAAAAACTACAAACTTTAAGTATTAAGTTACGAACAGAAAGAATACGATAACACTTATTAGCGGTCTAGCAAACAATCCAATTTTCCAATAAGAAAACTATAGTTTCCACTGAAAACACTTTCCACTATCTGCAACAAAGTTTTCTAATGATTATTGTTCGTTGCACGGCAATAAAGAAGGCGGTGACCCATATACACAGGACTCAAGAGAGGTTAAACTAAGTTTAGCCCAAACCGTTATAAATTTCCTTTTTAAGAGCGAAGAAGGTAATTTTGTTTGAAAAAGGGTTTGCCCCGGAATGCTTGGTATGAAGCTGTTTTGAATGTTTTACTGTTCAAAAAGAATAACTCGAATTCACTTAGTTTGTCCTTTATTAACGTAATTAATTACTCCTTTTGCGAAACGAAGTGGATTTTTTATTAATGAAGCCCTTCGGGTTTTTTCAGTTATTTTATAATTTAAATTTGCTACTTGTTTGAAAACGTTATTTAATTAGGTCCCAAGTGACCAATCCAGTTTGTAAAATTATTATCGAGCTTAATGGGGGCTGTCAACTAAACTAACCACTAATCATCGTTAGCAGGCTGCCGGTGATTTACTGGAAAACGATAGTCGATCGTAGTGTGTAGCCTGTTTGATCCTTTGTACCCAATTCGATCTCTGTATTTATGATGTTCCTTGATGACGATTCAAATGGAACTTCAGTTTTGTGAAACCGAAACTGTCCCTTCTTTGATAGAGTATAACGTTGACGCCTTTGTTTGTTGTTCATGTTTGGTCAGAGTACTTCTATGCATCCTGTTAGTAGTGAATTTTCCATTATAGTAGGTAACTAAATACCTAAAATCTTTATAAAGACTGTAACAAAGCTGTTTTTACGTGATTTTGGACTAAAATGTTAAGATCAAAAATGTTTTTCTTGTGCAACATTCATAAATATGTTGTTGATTGTTACTGTCCCTAGAATGTGGAATGACACAAATTTAGCTTATAACCCTAAGCTGGAATTGCTTAAAATCCTGTTCAGTGTCTTGGAAACACAGTATGAATTTTTATTGTATGTAAATAAGGTCTATTATTGCCTATTAGCAATATTCATTTTTTTGGGAAATCTCATTAAAATAGTAAATAGTTTTAAGCCAATTTGGGCACAAAATGTCTTTACTTTTAGTTTTTACCCTAACCTAACTTTTAAGGTCCATTATTTCTTAGAAAACTCACCGCCTTCATCAATCTAATCAATCCAAGTAATTTTTCATATTATCACATTTTAAGATTTAGGTTGTTGGAAAACACAATTATGAAAACTCTGTTCGTTAATTAGCAATTTCTTTTTAAAAAAAATGATAATTTTAAATTTAATTACATTTTATCTAGACTAATAAATGCTTGGCAGGAATTGCAGTAAACTGAGTTACCAATTTGCCATTACTATTATTATTCTAGTAATATACTGGCAAATTTGGTAAAGATTCTGATTGTTTTAAGCCAATCTCGACCTAACACTTTCATTAAATTGTTGAAAAGTTGCTTTTTAAGTGTTAAGTTGACATTGAAAGTGTTATGTGGAAGGTTGAAACAGTTTTATACACTTTATAAATGTTTAACTAAAAACCCCAAAGTTCTCTGAATACGCCTCTTTCTTATAAGCAAGTCTTCTAAGTATTAAACATTCTTGAATGTTTAAAATGTTGTATACAGTTGCCAACGGAATTGATTAATTACAAACTCACTTTACTAAACATCTATAAATACAGTTTAATTATAATCTGAATAACTAGTAGAAATCTACTTTCTTTAAACCAATGGACATTGTTATTATTAGATCAGTAATCAGCATCAATCGTGACAGCAAATTCTAATTACACTGTTCAAAATTTGTTTCTTCATTTACACCCCAAAATTAGAAAAAAAAAATGTATTGAAATTTATGTAAATTTAGCAAAGAGTTTTCAAATTTTTGACGGTTTTTAGAAATTAAGCAGTTTTATAGTTAATTGATAACGAAAATCTATTTCGTAACATTCTCTCAATTATAAGGGACAGGAGAACCTTTTCCAGACTTTGAACTTGTCGTGGCAACCCTAACTAAATTATAAAACTCCATAAGATCGGGATAGCTCATTAGGAAACTTTGAGTGGGTCTCGTTACCGTAGGCGGTTAAAATTTCAGGACGGCAGTGTACGGAAAAAGAGACGAAAAAGTCCGCTTCCGCTAAAATCAAAATCAAACGTACCGATTTTCGTAAAAGCGCCGTTTCCGTAACGATTGCGAAATAACGCCGAATAAGCGAAGAGATTTATTATTTGAACGAAGCCCGCACACATTAAATCATAAAGCACTAAGGTGTATAAAATCGATAAAGTTCTCGGTAAGTATTTTTATGGAGACTTTATAAGGATGGAGAATTTATCATATGACGCCCAGGATGAATTATTAATTATTCCGCAGTCGAGTTCGTTTTTAAGGGCGAAAAATGCCGGAAAATGAATTATATTTCGCAACTGGTTCATATTTGGTGGTTCAATTTATATTAAAACATTTCATGGTTTTGGAGTTAATTTATTTCAACCCCTGGACTTCTTTCAAGATCTTTTAAAGTGTGTACGTGTTTTAAATTCGTGATTCGAATCTTGGCTAGTCTGCACATTTCCAAGATTTTAATAATAAATGAGTGGCATTCAAAATTGGAGCTTCTTTAAATATTTCCTCTATATAAATAATTGCAAAGTAAAATTGAATGCAATTTTGCCTGAAGCGCTAAAAACGTAAAACGAACAAGTTACTTTGTAGCTAAAAGTAGTTGAAATGAAGCGAGGTGTTCGCTTAGTGCTTTTAGACCCTCAAAGACAGATTTCAATCCCCCTTCGGTTAAACTTATAAAACGACAAGGCGACGTCGAACTTTAAAGTTTAACCACTTTTTTCCAGAAAGTTTTCTTTAATTTAGTATAGAATTAAATACGCAAGTCAATAATTTTCTTAAAAAGATAGATCTTTAACGACTCTTGTATTTAACAGACTAAATAAATATTTAAGTTGTTGTTTACTGTTTGATTACCCATTTTACTTTTTGAGAAAAATAAATTTCTGCTTGTTTATTTTGCGGTTATGGTAATCGCAGCTATTTTTGTTTAGATTGCTCTGCCATTTTGGCCCAATTACTGCTATTTCACGTTCGGGGGTAGGCAGTAAATTTCCCATTTCGAATTTTAGTGCTTTTTGGGGCCCACTACTCTAAGAGGATACAAGAATAATTACGGTGGCTCAAAAAAAAGATTGTACTTTGATTCTAGTAAGTTTTGGGTAGGTCAGATAACTGAATTTGGTGTGTCATTTTATGGTTATTTCATGTATTCAAAATACTGTCAAACTAGGTTAAAATGGAAGGTTTTTTCGACACAACAACAAAAAAATCACATTACTGGAAATTGACTGGATTTTCATTACATACAATTTTAGTTTACTCACTCAAACAAATTCCAGGTAAATAATTTTGAGATCCAGTTAGTCCCTACCAGCGCTATTAAATCTAATAATTAATATAATGCCACACATAAAACCTTCAAACAAATACCATTTTATTAAAATCTGTAAATTGCCTCCACTATAGCCAGTCAGTGATAAATAATTACATTTGAATAATAGACTTCATTATCAGTGGAAATATATTTCGTTTGGCGCAAAACTGCACGTTTTCCCTTTAAAATATTTACAAGTTTGTTGGAAAACCATTTTAATGACAGTTACAGTGTAAATATCTTTTTGTTGGTCGACGCTGAATTATTCTAAAAACTTTTACATTAATTTGAATTCAGAGGAACGGAGCTTAAATTTTAATCTAACGATTTTACAGAGTTTCGAGGCATTCTTATTTCCTCTTGCTCTTAAATAAAATGGGATTTCTTGTCTTTGAGCGGAAATGTTAAGCGTTTAACGGTCTAGATGGATTAGGCTAACGTTTTTTAGTGATATCAACCTAAAAAAGGATGGATTAACGCTTTAAACGGGTCATTATAACGATTTCAGTTTAAACATTCACATTTGCTTACATTGCAGGTAGTTTGTGATCAAGAAGAATCTGCTTTTTTAACCATTCAGACCTTCTTAAACTTTGTAGTGTTTTTTTTTAGGTTAGTGGATAGGAAATTTAATAAGGATTCCAAAAATGTGCGTAAAACAGTAATTTTCTTACTTAAAGTGGGTTTTACCCAAGGACATATTTTGAAAATCACATATTTTGAGACACTCGTTGCTTTGACCCTAAATTACTCCTTTATTTGACAAGTTACGTCAAAATGTCACAGAAAACAAAAGATAGATCAAATTTCAAGGTTTCCAAAAATATCCCCACATGAGTTGATTGATAACACCGTTTGGCCGCAAGAGGGCGTTAAATTTCTTTCACCATAATATCACATATACGTAAATATTTTTTAGTCAGATTTCATGTATCTCTTAATCCGGCCGAGTTCCTGGCAAAGCGAAATGGTTAAAATGTTAAATTTTAGGTCTAACTCTGTTAGTTTTTGAGATATCAAAAAACCGACTGCACCAGCGTCTTTTCCGGGAAATTTTAACATAAAATGACACCGAGACGTCAACTGTAACTTGACAAATAAAAAAGTTGTATTTTTTGACGCTTCTAGGCCGCCATTTTGAATTTTCTGTCAAAGTATTGACTTGCACCTCATTCTGAAGGAAATTTCACGTAGTTTCAAGAAATGACAGACAAAATGGCGTTCCCGGCCTCCATTTTGAATTTCCTGTCAAAATATTGACTTGCACCTCATTTTAAAGAAAATTTCACGTAGTTTCTAGAAATGACAGACAAAATGGCGTCGCAGGCCGCCATTTTGAATTTTCTGTCAAAATATTGACTTGCACCTCATTTTAAAGAAAATTTCACGTAGTTTCAAGAAATGACAGACAAAATGGCGTTCCAGGCCGCCATTTTGAATTTTTTGTCAAAATATTGACTTGCACCTCATTTTAAAGAAAATTTCACGTAGTTTCAAGAAATGACAGACAAAATGGCGTTCCAGGCCTCCATTTTGAATTTCCTGTCAAAATATTGACTTGCACCTCATTTTAAAGAAAATTTCACGTAGTTTCAAGAAATGACAGACAAAATGGCGTCCAGGCCGCCATTTTGAATTTTCTGTCAAAATATTGACTTGCACCTCATTTTAAAGAAAATTTCACGTAGTTTCAAGAAATGACAGACAAAATGGCGTTCCAGGCCGCCATTTTGAATTTTTTGTCAAAATATTGACTTGCACCTTATTTTAAAGTAAAAATGGTTTTTATGTTTTTGCCTTATTTTCTACGTCTTTGGATAATTTTCAAAAATTACAGTTTCTTTTAAATTTATTGTTCACGATGAAAAATTAATTATCTCTTATACAATTCTAATTTGAAACTTCGTTTACGAGATAATTCAGTTATTACGTTCAAAGACCCAAAACTAACCCAACCCAACTTAAAAATTGTCTTGGAAACGAAAAATTGACTTAAGAAGCTTAAAAAATTTTATTGTAGCCAGTTTTCATAGTTTTCAAATAAACTGAAATTCTTTAGTTGTGAAAATTGATTTAGAAAAGATAAAAATTGATTTCAGAAGATTAAAAATTGTGTTTCTAACCAGTTTTCATACACATCCAGAGACTTTAATATTCAAAAATCACTTTTTCAAGAATTTTTTATTACAAATTCATACATTTAAACCTTAAAAATTGACTTGAACACCAAAAAGTGACATCAGAAACGTAAAATTTGCATTTGAAGTAAGTTTTCATAATTTGAAAACAAATTTCAATATTTTAGTCTTGAAAATAGTCTTAAATACAGGACATTGACATTAGATTCATGAAAATTGTCTTGAAAACTAACTTTTCGTACTTTTTACTTTGCTTTTCATTTTCTTAGAATTCTGGACTATTTTTAGTGTTTCAAAACTGCTTTCAGCTTGGAAAATCGAAGTTATTGACATAGCAAACTTAAAAAAACAATTTTTACATTCTCCATAGACTTAAAATATCATTCTAAGCTTTTTTACTATTAAATCGACTTCTAGACACCTCAGTGCTAAAAATTCAAGTATTTCTTAAAAATCTCGACTGTTTTTAGTGCTTTAAGATGCTTCAATACTATCTTTTGACTTATCAGGCCTAAAAGCCAGTTTGGACACTGTCCATAGTCTTGAAAATGTCATTTCAAGCTTAGATTCTTTACTATTAAATTTCTACACTCATAGGTGCATTAAATTGTAGTATCTCTAAGAAATTCAGACTGTTTTTAGTGCTTTTTAAGACTGAAAAATCGAGTTTAAGACTATTTCCAAAAGTCAAGTTTCTTCAGTAATAAAAGTAAAAAAATTTGGTACCAAATGCTACGATATTAGTCTTGAGAAGTAAAATAGTCAGAAAATTGAGTTGTACACCAATTAAAGTCCTGAAAATAGACTTTTGGACTCTCTTTAGTTCTAGTAAAGTTAGTTCTAGCCTTAAAAATCAACTTTTAGATTATTTTTAGTAGCAAAAAATGAGTTTCATGTACAATACAATCTTTGTCTTGATTTCCGGACTGTTTTTAGTTTTTACCAGGAAGTCAGTCTGAGAAAACGAATTATAAGACTATTCCTAGTAGTTAATAGCAAATTTTTAGACTATTCAGTACAAATTTGGACTCTCACAAGTCTTGAATGTTCAGTTTTACACTATAAAACGATTTTTTAAATTGAAATTTGGTAGGCTGTGTCTTAGGAAACGTTTTTCAGAAAAATTACATAATGCAAGTCAACTTATTTTTTGATTGGCTATCGAATGGTGAATTATTGACACTTAAAACTGGACCACCCTGTATAGTACCATTTCTGGCACATCTGGTAATTTTTTTTTCAATTTGCTTCTGAAAATATCAGATTTATAAAGTGTACTCACCTGAAATCGTTGATCTGACGTATAAGTCAATACGCCTACAGTGAGAATATGTAAATCCCGTTTACGTATCCAGGAAACCTGAAACGAAACACAAAAATAAAAATATTGAAGGCTGTCATTTCGCGAAAAAGACTCAAGGAAAATATATGAGATTGTTGAAAGAATCTCTGGCTGAGGCTCAAAGTCCTCTTTATTTTGCATCATAGCGAAAGCGTTTGCAGCAAAATTGCCAGTTTGTTTTTCTTTCTAGGAAATGATTTTTTCCAGGGCGTTCAGATTAATATCGGATCGTTTCCGATGTTTTTCTATTCGAGAAAAATTTTAATGAGAATATCCGGATTCGAGGAATATTTCATTAAAATGGTTAAAATTTAATCTGCAAATCTGAACTCGGACGGAATTATTTATCATTTGTGAAATAGTAATGGTATTCGTAAATTTAAACCGGGCTTATTGTGAAACTCCTAGATAAATAATCGTAGAATATTAAATGGATAAATGGCAGATTAAGTTGTTGCTTTGGTTATGAATGGTTGTTTATTAGTTTCAAATTGAATCGTCATGCTAGGACAATCTTGAAAGAGCTAGTTTCAAGGCAAAATACGTTTTCTTGAAGTTTGCTACTAATTAAATTGTAATAACGTTGGATTTGGAAGATCGAATTTTAGCACAAGCAAAGCATTAACTTGATTAGGGTTTGTCATTGAGGGAAGATTTGATCATTCAATTTTGGTTTTGGCTACGTGTAAACACAGCCAGTTGAGCTGTGGTAATACAATTTGGAAACTTTGGGATAATTTCGAAACGGCCTTTAGCGTTTGAAATGTTTACAATTCAACTGTGCTTCTCAGCATACGTTTGAGCCTCTAATTAGGAATGGAACTCAAATATTAACATTTCATGTGGTAACTTAACGCTAGAACTGTAATTGCCCTGTGAGACCAATTTTTCAGAAAAAGCATCAAGCTTGCGTGAAGTGGATTTATGCCGTCGTAAGCGTTTTCTCCGAGTAATGAAAAGTGCCGGACTTGGGGGGGAAAACGTGATCAATTTCAGCTCTTTCGGATTAGGCAATATTCGATTTATAACGATGACTGTCCGGATTCTTTTCAGACGAATTCAATGCTTGAATATCAACTACAGGTGGCGAGGTCTATTATTATTGAGGAGTATAATAGTCAACGCTCGTTTGAGAGCAGTTTTGTTCGATGACTAGTCAATTTGTGACAAAGTGCCTTTAATAATGCTAGAATTGCAGATCTAATAACTCAATTATTATAAGAATAGAATTTAAATTACTAATTTGTTATAGGTATACAATGTGTTCAAGAATGTTTTGAACCACGTCTGCTTCACTGAATCAAATTTTATTTCTGTTTGAGAAGCTCAACGCAGTACAGGGATAGATAATAGATAATGTATGTTCCTTGGCTATTAGAGGATCCTGTGGCCTCGTTTACACTCTCAAGTTCCGTAACTTTTGCCTTAAACTCCAATTAAGTCAACGAGAACGTATGGATGGATCGTGCAATCGCATTCAGCTCAAAAGGCTCTTTACCGCGATATTTGATAATTATTTTAACGTTGCTGAATATTCTAAGTTTCTAAATATGCACAATTTAACTGAGTATAAGTATTCATAATTGTTTTTAGGAAATCAATGGTAAAAAAATGATGGTAATCATCGAGGTACAACCATGGTCAAAATTTTAGAAAAAATTTGAAAAAATGAAGGGGTTTTCTTGACCATTCACCGCCATATTGGATTTAAATCTGTGTTAAAAAGTAGTAAATTTAACCAATTTTGGCATGGGAAACCCAAATCCGGTGCCAATTTTTCTTTAACTGGCACGGTTTTGACAGTGACCTTGAAAATGTCATTTTTTGACAGTTCTGTCGAATTTCAGTTTATACTCAATGAATTTATACTAGTCGCATATCTGTACAGTCACCAGATGTTGCATAACAACTATTATGTTATGTTATATTATGTTATGATACGTTATATTATTTTAGTTTTAGGGTAAACTATTTTTACAATTTTTCTTTGAGAAAAAAATTACAAAATGGCGGCCTGGAAAGTCCGCCACAACGAATTTTGTCCGTCATTTCTTGAAACTGCGTGAAATTTCCTTTAAAATGAGGTGCAAGTCAATATTTTGACAAAAAATTTAAAATGGCGGCCTGGAACGCCATTTTGTCTGTCATTTATTGAAACTACGTGAAATTTCCTTTAAAATGAGGTGCAAGTCAATATTTTGACAAATTTCCTTTAAAATGAGATGCAAGTCAATATTTTGACAGAAAATTCAAAATGGCGGCCTGGAACGCCATTTTGTCTGTCATTTCTTGAAACTACGTGAAATTTCCTTTAAAATGAGATGCAAGTCAATATTTTGGCAGGAAATTTAAAATGGCGGCCTGGAACGCCATTTTGTCTGTCATTTCTTGAAACTACGTGAAATTTCCTTTAAAATGAGGTGCAAGTCAATATTTTGACAGAAAATTTAAAATGGCCATTTTGTCTGTCATTTCTTGAAACTACGTGAAATTTCCTTTAAAATGAGGTGCAAGTCAATATTTTGACAGGAAATTCAAAATGGCGGCCTGGAACGCCATTTTGTCTGTCATTTCTTGAAACTACGTGAAATTTCCTTTAAAATGAGGTGCAAGTCAATATTTTGACACGAAAATACAAAATGGCGGCCTGGAAAAGTCAATATTTTGACCATTTTGTCTGTCATTTCTTGAAACTACGTGAAATTTCCTTTAAAATGAGGTGCAAGTCAATATTTTGACAGAAATACAAAATGGCGGCCTGGAAAGCCATTTTGTCTGTCATTTCTTGAAACTACGTGAAATTTCCTTTAAAATGAGGTGCAAGTCAATATTTTGACAGAAATTTTGACAAAATACAAAATTTTGTCTCTCATTTCTTGAAACTACGCCTTTAAAATGAGGTGCAAGTCAATATTTTGACAGAAATTTAAAATGGCGGCCTGGATTTTGTCTGTCATTTCTTGAAACTACGTGAAATTTCCTTTAAAATGAGGTGCAAGTCAATATTTTGACAGAAAATTCAAAATGGCGGCCTGGGACGCCATTTTGTCTGTCATTTCTTGAAACTACGTGAAATTTCCTTTAAAATGAGGTGCAAGTCAATATTTTGACAGAAAATACAAAATGGCGGCCTGGAACGCCATTTTGTCTGTCATTTCTTGAAACTACGTGAAATTTCCTTTAAAATGAGGTGCAAGTCAATATTTTGACAGAAAATTCAAAATGGCGGCCTGGGACGCCATTTTGTCTGTCATTTCTTGAAACTACGTGAAATTTCCTTTAAAATGAGGTGCAAGTCAATATTTTGACAGAAAATTCAAAATGGCGGCCTGGAACGCCATTTTGTCTGTCATTTCTTGAAACTACGTGAAATTTCCTTTAAAATGATGTGCAAGTCAATATTTTGACAGAAAATTCAAAATGGCGGCATGGGGCGTCATTTTGTCTGTCATTTCTTGAAACTACGTGAAATTTCCTTCAGAATGAGGTGCAAGTCAATATTTTGACAGAAAATTCAAAATGGCGGCCTGGAACGCCATTTTGTCTGTCATTTCTTGAAACTACGTGAAATTTCCTTTAAAATGATGTGCATGTCAATATTTTGACAGAAAATTCAAAATGGCGGCCTGGAACTGTCAAAAAATACAACTTTTTTATTTGTCAAGTTACAGTTGACGTCTCGGTGTCATTTTATGTTAAAATTTCCCGGAAAAGACGCTGGTGCAGTCGGTTTTTTGATATCTCGAAAACTAACAGAGTTAAAATTTAACATTTTAATGAGGTTAATTTTAACCGAGTTTTGTCAGGATCTCGGCCGGATTAAGATATACATGAAATCTGACTAAAAACTATTTACAATATGTGATTTTATGGTGAAGCAACTTTGACGCCCTCTAGCGGACAAACGGTATTACCAATCAACTCATGTGGGGATATTTTTGGAAACCTTGAAATCTGCTCTATCTTTTGTTTTCTATGACATTTTGACGTAGCTTGTCAAGTAAGGGAGTAATTTAGGGTCAAAGCAACGTGTGTCAAAAAATATTCTATTTTTAAAAAAGTGCAATTTTGGCTCCGCAATTTTTAATTTTGCTCCAAGAGGGTTCCAATGCACAGCAAAGGGCATATTAATACCAAAGGACCTTAAATTAGGTGAAATAAGTAGAAAAAAAGCACTTTAAAAGAATGGGGGGGTATTAGGCAAGGACGGTAAACTTACTTCCGTCAATATTGTATAGTTTTGAAATCGTCTTCAAAAAACACTTCTGCGACTTAGACGTTCAAAATTACTTTGATTTCCCGTATACGAATAAATATTTCGTGTTTTTCTCTGGTGTTGGAGTTGCCGAATATAAAAAAATACATAAATCTCAGTCAGGATTAAGCCATCTGATACTTTGAACTATAAGCTTTTGATGCATTAGGAATGAGTTTGAACTGCCCCTTTAAGGGCGGGCAAATATTCGCCGGAAAACAAATCAGGAACAAAAATTCCACCCGATGGCCATATATCAGGATTTTCTGACAGTCACCACTAAATCTCGCAGCCTCGATTTTATAAGATTGTGGCCGTCGTTCCTGGATAAATTCCGGGATTCTATATTTTACTGGGAATTTTTGTCGGTTATAGCACGTCCCACAGTTGTCGTCTTTTCGCGGCAAAAATGTACTTTCTAGAAAGGATTAGTGCATTAAAACCCCACTTTTTTGTTAAAAAAATCCGAAAAACAAAGCGAATGTTTACAGAAAACACATTTGTAAAGTACAGTGCATCAGAGAAAGCAGAAACTATAAAGTAAATTGGAAGGTCTCCCGGAAAGTTTGCAGCAGCTGAGCCAAGACAACAGCTTCTAGATAAAGCCGTATAAATCATTCGGGTATTAATATGAGGAGTTTTCAGCCAGGGGATTAAAGTTTTGATGTAAAGGCATTATCTATAACCCTGAGAAGCTTTACGTTTGCTTTATGATTCCCAATGCTCGATTCTAATGTTGAAGCAAGTTAAAAATTGAAGATTTACAAGCTGTCAACCGAAACACATTAACGATCATCAGTTTCTCTTACAGTCTCCAACCACTTTTCAATCTTCTAGAAAAGAAACGCTTATAGTGCCATTAAACCATTTACTGCATCATTAAATCCAAAAAGTCGTTTAATCCGATTTTGATACTAGAAAACATCCTTTTTCGGGGTTTACAGCAGTTTTATAATACTGAAACTTTTTTATTTGTTGGTTCTTTAATTAAATTTTTGCGGTCGGTTTTTCAAGTTTCCAATTAGTCACAATAATAAAAAAAACCTTCCGACTACGGGGTAATTCGATGATTACTTCAATACCATTTTCTATTAAATTTGGTATTTTAGTGCAGGCAGTTTCGGGTAACGACTGGCCTTTTTCTTCCTGGGAATTGCTTTTTCTTTGTATGCATAATTCAAGATATCTGGAGATGATGAAAAGGGGGCAAATATACTTGATGACCGGGATAGAAAGATTCTTAAAAAGTTTGAGATGAGGTGTTTTCCTAAGTAAACGGAAAGTTTTGATGTAGATGAAACTTCCTGACATGATGCTTAAACATGATTATGATTTCGTTCAGGTAATAATAGCTCTTATTCAAGTTCAAATAATCTGTCTGAAAAAAGAACAAAAAGTAATTTGTGCTGGTTATTTGGGTGTTATGAGGATTAAATTTACATTATTTAGCAAATTACGCTTAAAATTTAGCTCGTTCAATTTTAATAGATTTTAAAATTTTAAGTAATTGATTTTAAAAATGGTCTTGCTACTTGAAGTTACCAAAAAAAAGTCAGTTAACAGTAACACTGGCGGTAATGGCGTCTGAAAGACAAGCACACTGTTTCTATACTTTAGTGCATTCTGTCATTTTTTGCCTTGTTTTGCCTTGTGTTAGGCCCCTAAGGGCAAAACACCTAAATACAATCTTATTACGTTTAATCACGTGACGTTTATCTACTATACTTTTGCACGTACATAAAATACAAGTAAAATTTTGATAGCCACGTGATCAAAATTTGAATTTTTTTGGGTCACGTGATTAGTTTTTTTTTAACGAAAGTATTCTCAGGTCACGTGAGCTTTACACTATACACTGTAGCGTGTATACAACGTGTGTATATACATCACTCACGTTAACATTTTTTTTTTAATTTGAAATTTACGGTCACGTGACTGTTTTCCGTTTTTGACAGAAAATTCAAAATGGCGGCCTATGATGCCATTTTGTCTGTCATTTCTAGAAACTACGTGAAATTTCCTTTAAAATAAGGTGCAAGTCAATATTTTGACAGAAAATACAAAATGGCGGCCTGGAAAGCCATTTTGTCTGTCATTTCTTGAAACTACGTGAAATTTCCTTTAAAATGAGGTGCAAGTCAATATTTTGACAGGAAATTTAAAATGGCGGCCTGGAAACGCCATTTTGTCTGTCATTTCTTGAAACTACGTGAAATTTCCTTTAAAATGAGGTGCAAGTCAATATTTTGACAGGAAATTTAAAATGGCGGCCTGGAACGCCATTTTGTCAGTCATTTCTTGAGACTACGTGAAATTTCCTTTAAAATGAGGTGCAAGTCAATATTTTCACAGAAAATTCAAAATGGCGGCCTATGACGCCATTTTGTCTGCCATTTCTAGAAACTACGTGAAATTTCCTTTTAAATGAGGTGCAAGTCAATATTTTGACAGAAATTTCAAAATGGCGGCCTATGACGTCATTTTGAAAACGGTCACGTGACTATTATCCGTTTTTGACAGAATGGTTCATAAAGTCACGTGATTATTAACTATAAATTTTTTCAAAACGCTAATCACGTAACGTTTACCAACAATATTTTTGCCCATACATAGAATTAATAAACAAGTAAAATTTTAATAGTCACGTGATAATTTTTTTTTTTTTTCTGGGTCACGTGACTAGTTTTTTTTTAACAAAACGATTCTCAGGTCACGTGAGCTTTACACAACTGTAGTTTGTACGTATCATCAGTCACATAAACACTTTTATTAAGAACTTGAAATTTACGGTCACGTGACTATTCTCCGTTTTTGACAGAATGATTAATAAAGTCACGTGATTATTACATTTTTTCAAAACGCAAATCACGTAACGTTTACCAACAATATTTTGCTCATACACAGATTTAATAAAAAAATACAATTTTGAAAGTCACGTGATCAGAATTTGTATTTTTTCGGGTCACGTGATTAGTTTTTTTTTAACGAAAGTATTCTCAGGTCACGTGAGCTTTACACTATACACTGTAGCGTGTAAATATACATCACTCACGAAAACATTTTTATAAAAAATTTGAAATTTACGGTCACGTGACTATTTTCCGTTTTTGACAGAATGATTAATAAAGTCACGTGATTATTAACATTTTTTTCAAAACGCTCATCACGTAACGTTTACCAACAATATTTTGCGCATACATAAAATTAACAAACAAGTAAAATTTTGATAGCCACGTGATCAAAATTTGTATTTTTCGGGTCACGTGACTTGTTTTTCAAATCACGTGACCATTTTCAAATTGAGATTCCGGGTTTATTTTTTTTACGAAACGATTCTCAGGTCACGTGACTTTTACACGATAAACTGTAAGATGAGATTCATCAGTCACGTGACCATATTTTAATAATAAAAATTAGAAATGTATTACTTGCATTATTCTCCATTTTTGACAGAAACACACGCCACGTGATTATTTTCGTTACAAATTTCAAAATTGAATTTTTATGGGATTCACGTGCAACTACGTTATTTTTTGTGTGGAAAAAACTTTATTCTCTTTCAAAAAAACTAAAATAAAAAAGTTGTATGTGTCAAATATCAAAAAATTTTAAATGTCAATGAAGACCACAAAGTCAAGTGTCAAAACGGTTAAATTGACAAAAATATACAGGGTGATTCCAAAGTTGGTGCTTTCCTTTCACCTGCCAATAGGGCTTCAAAAAATAAGGTTTTTTTTCTTTTAACGCTTTTTCGAAATATGAACAATAACGAGGATACAGGGTGTCAAAGTTTTACTGAAAAAATAAAAATTTTATGATTTTGACCAAACCACTTGAAGTAATTAAACAAAATTTTGTAGGTGGCAGTAGCTACGTGGAAAGGAAATTTTCCAAGAAACAACAATTTTTTTGCGTTTACCAGTGGCGCGCGTATAATTTTTTAAAAACATTTTCGAAAAAATATTTTACCCTACTAGTTTTTTTTTCAACATAAAATTTATTACTGAATTCTTTGTTCAATTCTAAAAATAAAACCCCTTTTATTATTTTTTGCTACGACGCACCGCTTTCGAGTAAAAAAATAAAAACCATCTTAATGCGTGTCTAAAATTAAATGCTGTCTTAATTTAAAATGTCAAATTATTAAAACTTAGTTCAAAGGCGGCTGAAATCTTTTGTTTATGTTTATGTCTGTTGATAAAGAATAACCTGTAGTTAGTTTAAATTAAATTTAAGTTATTTTTTATTTTGTTTTTTTTTTTAGTAAAATTTTGACACCCTGTATCTTCGTTATTGTTCATATTTCGAAAAAGCGTCAAAGAAAAAAAAACGTATTTTTTGAAGCCCTATTCGTAGGTGAAAGGAAAGCACCAACTTTGGAATCACCCTGTATAATAGTATAGAAAAAAATGTATTTGACAAACATAACATTCGTAAATTTCTATTCGAGCCGGATCGAATGTCTTAAAAATTGAAGAGCCGGAATAGATTGCATTTAAGTGGATTTAAAAACTTCGCGCCACCGCAAAGCTTATCGAGTTCCGGTGAACTGCTGACCCTAACTTCCGGTCAAATTGCCGACTGGAAAAATCCACAGTGCAAAGGAATTTGAACATGAGAATTCCAATTTCCCGCAGGGGAGGACGTAGTTTTAGTACAACATTCGAAATGGCGCAATCATAAAAACCGCATCGCTATAGTTGCGGTGTATTTGCTTTCGTTTTCTCTGGCTAATCCCGAAAAAAAAAACAACATTTATATGTACTACTCCAATATTTTTAAATTGGACAAAGTTTACTGCTAGAGTGCTCTTTATATCTGATCGTGCCCTTTTCCAGGTTAAAAACTTTTTACGCTACGGTTTCAATGCAAATTTTGTTATGCTATCTTGAAGTTGTAGCTTGATTTAAGGGCAAAAGTTGCAAACTCCCAGTAATGGCAATAGTTTAACAATCCAAAAATGTTACTTCTAGAGTGTTAAAAAGTATATTAAAATGCCAGTGACTTTTTTATAGCTGCTCCTAAATTTCCTCTAGAGGATCAATTGCTCTTTTTTTGTTTCCATTTCCCTTATTCCAGAGCCTGTAAAAACTGTGAATGAGAATCAATTTCGTTTTAAATGCCCCAAAAACTGTAAGTTTTACCCATAACAAAGGAGATTAAGGACAAAACTGGGGATGTGTTATTTTTTTGTGTAACTTTAGCAATTATAAAAGGATTCACAAGGCTTAGGCCAATCCGTAGTGACAACTTTAGCTTTATTCTTCCAATTTTATTAAACTTGGGCGCAAAAAACTGATGAAAAATTGTGCCTTTGAATGCAAAGTTGAAAATAATTACACCCCGTTCTGACGAGCTCAAGGATAAAACCTTTCGAGCCCCCAGGATGGGAAATGATGAAACAGGATATTCTGAAGACGCGCACTTTTAAAGTTATTAGAGTCTAGCCTGGTTTGATGTAGTATTAGATTGAGTTAAGGCAGGCAATCTTAATGTAAAACCTTGTTTACAACACAGTTTTAGTACTTTTCTAATAATTGTTTTCTGCTCAAAAATAACTTTAATTTCCAACAGGACTATTATTTCATCAATATGACACCTGTTAAGATCAATTATCTAAGAAATAATGCCCTCTGGCCATTTTTTGAATAAATATCTACAGAATGAAAGTCGGACATTAAACATTGAAGACACCTCATGCATTATTGTCCTTATAATGCCCTTGGTATCTTAATTACTATAACTACCCATTAAAAAACGTGTAATTGTGGTCAGGAAATACATTATAGCTTCATAAAATTAATACTGAATGGATTATTATTTAATTTTGCATAATTGCACAGAAAATAAAATAATGAAGTGATCTAAAATTAATAAACCATTATTGAATATGCGGTTTTATTATTAATTTATTTTAAACCATTATGTGGCTTAAATCGAAAAAATACGTTAAATGAAGCTTTAATTGGGCAAAAACCAAATTAAAATTACGAAATAGTGTAGTTGCAAAATAATATAAGTTGTGAGTGTGACAAATAATGTATCGTCACGTGATTCTAAATCTAAAAAAACGGTCACGTGACATCTCAAATAAGATTTTGTTATTTAAAACAGTCACATGACTTTTACGATTTCGTTTTATTAAAAAAAAGTCCGCACACCTTTTTTAAAAAAATTGATTGAAGATTGAAAATTGTCACGTGACGATTTTCACTGTAAAACGAGTTACGAGGCTTAGAAAATATTAGTTTGAGCACACACGGTCACGTGACATCTCAAGTAAGATTTTGTTTTTTAAAACAGTCGCATGACTTTAAGGATTTCGTTTTGACGTTAAAAAAAGTCCGTACACCTTTTTAAAAAAAAATGATTATTGAAAATTGTCACGTGATCATTTTCTCTATTTAAACGAGTTACGGGGCTTAGAAAATATTAGTTTAAGCTCAAAAACGGTCACGTGACCCTCCAAATAACATTTTGAATTCCATTTTTTAAGACGTGGCCTTAAAAGCTAAATTTGGTAAATGGAATTTTGCTATTTTTATTTTTATCTTCAGGATACGTTTTGACGTAAAAAAAGTGTCACGTGATCTTTAAAGTTTGATTATTGAAAATAGTCACGTATGTTTATATGCATCTTAAAAAGAGTCACGTGGTTTTGCAAATATCAGTTCAAACCGAAAAACGGTCACGTGACTCTTCAAATATCATTTTCACACACATTTGTATTAGGGTTTTTTTTACTACTTATTACAGAAAATTCAAAATGGCGGCCTGCCACGCCATTTTGTCTGTAATTTCTAGAAACTACGTGAAATTTTCTTTAAAATGAGGTGCAAGTCAATATTTTGACAGAAAATTCAAAATGGCGGCCTGGAACGCCATTTTGTCTGTCATTTCTTGAAACTACGTGAAATTTCCTTTAAAATGAGGTGCAAGTCAATATTTTGACAGAAATTCAAAATGGCGGCCTGGAACGCCATTTTGTCTGTCATTTCTTGAAACTACGTGAAATTTCCTTTAAAATGAGGTGCAAGTCAATATTTTGACAGAAAATTCAAAATGGCGGCCTGGACGCCATTTTGTCTGTCATTTCTTGAAACTACGTGAAATTTCCTTTAAAATGAGGTGCAAGTCAATATTTTGACAGAAAATTCAAAATGGCGGCATGGGACGCCATTTTGTCTGTCATTTCTTGAAACTACGTGAAATTTCCTTTAAAATGAGGTGCAAGTCAATATTTTGACAGAAAATTCAAAATGGCGGCCTGGAACGCCATTTTGTCTGTCATTTCTTGAAACTACGTGAAATTTCCTTTAAAATGAGGTGCAAGTCAATATTTTGACAGAAAATTCAAAATGGCGGCCTGCGACGCCATTTTGTCTGTCATTTCTTGAAACTACGTGAAATTTCCTTTAAAATGAGGTGCAAGTCAATATTTTGACAGAAAATTCAAAATGGCGGCCTGGAACGCCATTTTGTCTGTCATTTCTTGAAACTACGTGAAATTTCCTTTAAAATGAGATGCAAGTCAATATTTTGACAGAAAATTCAAAATGGCGGCCTGGAACCGTCAAAAAATACAACTTTTTTATTTGTCAAGTTACAGTTGACGTCTCGGTGTCATTTTATGTTAAAATTTCCCGGAAAAGACGCTGGTGCAGTCGGTTTTTTGATATCTCAAAAACTAACAGAGTTAGACCTAAAATTTTACATTTTAAATATTTCTTTGCAGGAATTCGGCCGGATTAAGAGATGCATGAAATCTGATTAAAAAAATATTTACAATATAATATGTGATATTATGGTAAAGGAATTTTGACGCCCTCTATCGGCCAAACGGTGTTATCAATCAGCTCATGTGGGGACATTTTTAGAAAGCTTGAAATCTGGTCTATCTTTTGTTTTCTATGACATTTTGACGTAACTTGTCAAATAAGGGAGTAATTTAGGGTCAAAGCAACGTGTGTCAAAAAATATGCTTTTTTACAAAAAGTGCAATTTTAGCAATTTTTAATTTTGCTCCAGGAGGGTTCCAATGCTCAGCAAAGAGCATATTTATATTAAACGACCTTAAATTAGGTGAAATAAGTAGGAAAAAAGCACTTTAAATTTTTAAATTTTCAAAAAATGGCATCATTGCGATTGTTGTTTTTTTCGCAAGTTCGAATAATTCAACATTGTGCTTTTCTTGCAAAACTGGAAATTTACTATGTTATTTAAAACCGGGAATTTTTTACCTTGAAACGTCTAGTTTTCTTCGAAAAACTTTAACAAATAATTAGCAACCTGATTCAAAATATTTATCTCAGATGTTGTATGAACAGTACAAAAGTTACTTGAGTTTTATATCATCAGTAAAATACTATCCAAAACATTTGAAAATACGGAAAAATATACTGCTAACTTAAAAAATAACATACGGAACATCACCCCTAATTTCTAGGGAAATTGACAGTTTCGTTTGTTGTGTGTTCCATTTCCATAGACAATTTTTACTCAGTTTTTCAGTTTTTAATAAAACTGACTTTCGTTCATATTTTGAATAGAAATCAAAATGGAATATTCAATTTTATACTATTAAAACACACACAAGTCCTTTTATTAGTGCAGCTTGATTATTTTCCAATTCCCCCCAAGCTCTTTTTGCTATGCACATATAATTTCGTATTCAGTGAAACCATTTTCTTTTATGCCGAGTTTGTAGAACGAATTTTTGCAATGGTTAGAGCAAAAGCAAATTTATACAAAAATGATATCACATTGTTTTAAATATTTCTTTTGTTCTCTTATTAGATGTGGATTTTCGAGAATTCAAATGCATTTAATAAGTCTTTTGTTGGAAAATGACCAAATCTTTTAATAAGTTCTGAGAAATTTTTCAGTGTATTCTTTGCCAAGTTTTACATTTTAAAAAGCTCAAGATTTAAATCTAGAGTGAGCATATTTAAAAGGTCGTATTCATTAAACTGAAAAATGCAACACTGACAAGTACAAAAAACTGGCAATAAACGTGGAAATTCAATTGCTAAATAGGTCTGACGTTTCCCATTTAGAAATCTGGCGATACGAAATTGGAACTCGACAGGGAAAAAAATTAGAAAACTTAATTTATTCCGTCAGAAACACTATTTCATAAAAATATAATTTCCTTTCCCCGCGTTGCATTGTGTATGCCCGGAATTGTGATTCGAATAATGGCAAGCCATTTTTTTCCTTCCCTAATGAAATATGCGTTAATAACGGGTTGCTACGTGACTGGCGTACATTTGTGTGAATATTCTCGAAGAACGGTTAATTTAAGGTCGAAAAACCATCAAAAGTTTTGGGGAAAAATACAGAATTAACGCTCTACAACTTGGAGTGCTAACTATTTATCTAGGTTGCATTGAACGTGACAACTTTGCAAGTTAAAACATGCCCTGTTGATTTTCCCCCGAATACAGGCGGCATAATTTAGCCTGCAAGTTCTTGTAAGTGGATTTAACTCGTGCTTAGTGTAAAGGCTTTTAAGTTAACGCTAGAATTAAGAAATATTCATTATTCTTGTCATGTCTTACGCTGAAATAGGACAGGGATTGTAGTTAAGACTGGACGTATTTTCTGATTTAGGTAAGTATTAAAATTTGTGCTATAATGGGAAACTGCACCTGCAATTGGACTTAAAATTGTATTGATTCAGCGTTGTATATTTTAACTTTAGCAAATTATCTCAGTATGTATACTCACCTTTATAAGCTCCAAGATAACAATTCAAAGCAGTTCCCCAAGGATAATTTATGGAAACTGGTTTATGCAAATTTCAACAACGTAAACGAACCTCTTTTCTTTAGTCCAAAAGTTTGTTATTTGCTTTTTACATTCTTAAAGTTATTCCAGTTAATTTGAATTTAAATATTTTTGTACAAGTTGATAACATTATTGTTGATTGTTTTTATGCTAAAGTACAGGGTTTCGATAACACTAAAATGAAAAATGTCCAAAAACTCTAAAAATTTAAATGGAAAGGTATAGTAAAAATCTCATAAAAGTAATCCCCTATTCTCTACGAAGAATTTTCCTATTTAACTTTTTTTTCTATCTCTTCAAATAAAGTGGTGGGAGTAGTCCAAAGTTTGCTTTGAAAGAAATGAAATATCTCGAAAACGGCTTATCGTAGAAACTTTGTTTTTGCGGCATTTTAAAGAGCATTTTCTGTCCTATAGAGTGTCCCAAATGACTGCTATTATAACCAAACCCTATGCAATATACAGGGTGGTCCAGTTTTAAGTGTCAATAATTCACCATTCGATAGCCAATCAGAAAATAAGTTGACTTGCATTATGTAATTTTTCTGAAAAACGTTTCCTATGATACAGCCCACCAAATTTCTATTTAAAAAATCGTTTTATAGTGTAAAACTGAACATCCAAGACTTGTGAAAGTCCAAATTTGTACTGAATAGTCTAAAAACTTTTTTACTACTAGGAATGGTCTTATGATTCGCTTTCTCAGACTGCCATCCTGGTTGAGTGTCTGAAACTGGCATTCAAGAACTCAAAAAAGTTCGGAAATCAAGACAAAGATTGTATTGTGCATGAAACTCATTTTTTACTACTAAAAATAATATAAAAGCTGACTTTTAATGCTAGAACTGACTTTACTAGGACTAAAGAGTGCAAAAGTATATTTTCAAGACTTTAATTGGTGTACAACTCAATTTTCTGGACTGGACAACAAGTCTAGAAGTAAATTAAATTTTCGGACTATTTTATTTCTAAAAATTAGTTCTCAAGACTATTATTGTAGCATTTGGTACCAAAATTTTTTACTTTTATTACTGAAGAAACTTGACTTTTGCAAATAGTCTTAAACTCGATTTTCAGTCTTAAAAAGCACTAAAAACAGTCTGAATTTCTTAGAGGTGCTACAATTTATTGCACCTATGAGTGTAGAAGTCAATTTAATAGTGAAGAAGCTTGAAATAACATTTTCAAGACTATGGTCAGTGAACACACTGGCTTTTAGGCCTGATAAGTCAAAAACTTTGTAAAGATAGTCTTGAAACTTGATTTGAGGCACTGAAAACAGCCTTAAAACACTAAAAACAGTCTAGTTTATTAAGAAATACCCGAATTTTTAGCACTGAGGTGTCTAGAAGTCGATTTAATAGTGACAAAGCTTGGAATGCCATTTTAAGTCTATAAAGAATGTAAAAATTGTTTTTTAAGTTTGCTATGTCAATAACTTGGTGAAGATAGTCTTGAAACTCGATTTTCCAAGCTGAAAGCAGTTTTGAAGCACTAAAAATAGTCCAGAATTCGAAGAAAATGAAAAGCAAAGTACAAAGCATGAAAAGTTCGTTTTCAAGACAATTTTCATGAATCTAATGTTATGATGATGATGTCCTGCATCTAAGACTATTTTCAAGACTAAAATATTGAAATTTGTCTTAAAATTATGAAAACTTACTTCAAATGCAAATTTTAAGCTTCTGATGTCACTTTTCATTAGTTCAGTCACATTTTGGGGTTCAAGTCAATTTTTAAGGTTTAAATGTATGAATTTGTAGTAACAAATTCTTGAAAAAGTAGTTTTTATGTCTACAAGTCAATTTTTAGTATTAAAGTCTCTCGATTTGCATGAAAACTGGTTACAAACACAATTTTTAAGCTTCTGAAATTTTTATCTTTTGTAAGTCAATTTTCAAAACTAAAGCCTTTCAGTTTGTCTGGAAACTATGAAAACTGGCTACAATAATATTTTTTAAACTTCTTAAGTGAATTTTCCGTATCCAAGACAATTTTTAAGTTGGGTTGGGTTAGTTTTGGGTCTTTGTCCGTAATAACGTGTAATAAAGTGCTTGTTTCAAATTTGATCAATATTGCTCCAACGGTCTGACAGTTTTCCCATTGCTTATGGAATAATTAATAGGAAGCTATACAATTGCATTTGATTTTTTCGAGATATCTAAGATGAAAGTGCAATTTTTGTAAAAACGCCCTTTATCGAAAAGACCGAAAACTAAATGGAACATTGTTTTGGGACACTCTATAGGACAGAAAATGCTCTTTAAAATTCTCGTAAAAAGCTGTTTTCGAGATATTTCATTTCTTTCAAAGCAAACTTTGGACCACTCCCACCACTTTATTTGAAGAGATAGGAAATAGGAAAATTCTTCGGGGATTACTTTTATGAGATTTTTCAAAGTTTCTGGAAATTTTTCATTTTAGTGGTATCTCAACGCCGCCTAGCGGTGGATTTTGAAAGCTAAAAATTATTTTCAGTATTTTCTCTTTGCCACATTTACTAATAAAAAAAATTTCTTGTAGCCATACTACGTATAATTTCCGAGGAACAACCGCGTGCACTGCTTATTGGGACACCCTGTACATGTGTACAGGGTACATGTGTACACTGTGAGTAGTTTGTGATTGGTCAAAAAAGCAGCTTTTAGCTTGCTGCTTTTTTTGACCAATCACATATTTACCACTATGCTAGATTTATCCAAATATAGACTATTAAAAAACAAAAATGTCAAATTTGGCAGTTTACACTTTTTCATAAATTTTTATACTTGAGGTATGTAAGGAAATATCAAATTATTGCTACATAACTAGTTTATTTGATAGTTTCAAAATTTAGCTCAGCTAATATTGAGTCTGAAATTAAAGTTTCCCCTGTACGTGACGTTAAATTAATAAGTTTTACCTTCGAAAATTGAAATTTTAAGAACATTTCAAACTTTCATCTTGCGTACAAGAAACAAGAAGAAGTTTAGGGTATTAATTTACATCTTAATTAGTTGAATATTGTATTGTAGATAATAAGATTGCAAAAAACATGTAATTATGTACTTCATATATTATCAATCAGAACATTCAAAGGTAATTCCATAAAATACATTATCTGTGGATAAAATTACCAAAGCTGAAACTCCAAGGCACTTTAATAAATTAATATACTTTATAACACAATGAATGTTATGAAAAAAATAACACAATTTAGGTTAAAAATTAAACTGAATTACACTACTTGTTTCTGAATTGCAATTAACAATTTCTGAATTTCAAATGACTATTCTGAATGACACTTAACTCTTTCGATTTGAATTACAGTTAACAAACACGAAAACCAATAAAAATAATAATTATAATGTAAAAAACTAACTTTAGGGTAATAAAAAAAAAACAATTTCAACCTCATAGAAACTTTGTTTATCAATTAATTCTTTACATTTTCATACATTTTCAATGTTGTAATTTTAGCTTTGAATTGCCCGTGGTAGTGGTTTTTAGCATCGTATAAAATGTATGCGCTAACCAAACTAAACGGGCACTTTGAGGGTTTTAAATAATCCATTACGCTCTAACTATTTTCGTTATAAAGGTAAATACAGTTTCATGTTTCGTCTTTGCAGATGGTTTATTTGTGCAACTACTCCAGTATAATTTTTGAATTTAGGGTTGAGTATTTTTTAAACCATTCAATCCTAAAAACCTGGCACAACAAATTCTTAAACGAGTTTGTAACAACTTTTGAAAATTTGCTTATCATACAATCTTGACATGGTGTTTATGTGGGGTTAAATAACATTGCAGCGTTTTCTTGTCAAAATATTGCTTAAAGCACACCAGAAGCTGAAATTGTTCCGCAAACAACCTGAAAGTTAATTTTCCTAATTCCGAGACGAATTCGTTGCGGATGTATTGCGGAAACCTGCTTTTCAGGTTTCTCCATGTATTTTTTTTTGCACACTGATCGTGTGAAACGTGGTGCAAATGTCCAATCAATCCTTGAGTAAACACAAAATCCGCCCTCAAAACACACAAAACTGGCCCTAAACAACCGAACTGTGCCATTCCGGATAAGATAAAATCGATAAAAGCTTTTTTCGATACATCCAGCTAATTCGTTGTTTGTTCCTCGGAACTTTGCGACTCAATATTATAACTTGCAGGTAACTGAAAGCCGTAAAGTATCTTTAAAGTTATAAACTTTGAAATTTGCCTTCGATCTGCATAAATCAGGGCGGAGTTACCCAAACTTGGTTTAATAAAGAAAATGGTTTTTCTTGTCCAAATTGCTGTGGAAAAACAACTTACAATAAGGAACTTACCGCTTTGTCGCCCAATTGCTGCACTTGACAGTGTAGGTAAGCAGTATGGCCTACTGTTGTTGTCACATTACGAACTTCGTTCGAACCAAAGTACGGAGTTTTGGACTCTGTGTCGATCGTGTAAAGTTTAACATTACCTGCAAGTAAAAGTCAAATTTTAGGACCAACAGTACTGTAATTATGCAAATAATTAATGAATTATGCTGAGAATACTCGTGTAGGATTTACGTAAATCTCAGCAGTTGGTAGTTTGTGATTGGTCAAAAGAGTAGCATCATAAACTACTTCCTGCACTGAGATTGACGCAAATATTGTCAAATGTGGAGTTTCTATGATTTTGACTTTTTTAATATCTTTTATGTTTATTTCATTACGTCAAATTCAATTTAGTAAGTCTTTGATACCATTTCCTAAAGGAAGACATTTTACTAATGACTTCTGCTAATCTCCCTTTCAGGAGGTAAAATCTTTCAATGTTCCGTCTTTAAATTAGGAATATTCCAATTTAATTTTAACGATAAGTATATTAAAATATCCAATAAAGCAAATTTGAAATATTAGGAATATTGAAAACTAATTACGTTTACTTTCAAAGAAAGATTATTAATGAAGAAAGATCAAAGTGACTTTTGTTAATTGCAAAACTGCAAGCTGTCCTAAAATTTCTATCAAAGGTTTTTTGAACCTGCAGTATGTACGGTACTGTGGTTAACATAATAATAGGACAGAGCAATTTTGACACCCTGTATAAATACTGTTGAGTATAAACTGAAGGAAACATGTAGGAGATAAGTGACAGCTTCCTAACCTAACCTAACCTAGCCTGACCCATGTTAAGTTACGTTTTTGTTATGGTATGTTATGTTGTGTTGTATTGTGTTAAGTAATTCTGGTTGGCCAAGTAAAGGTTTCAAAAGGCTTTGTAAAATGGTTGTTTCACCTAATTTAAGATCCTTTGGTATAAAAATGGCCTTTGTTGTGCATTGGAACCCTTCTGGAACTTAATAAAAAATTGGCAAAATTACACTTTTTGTAAAAATGGCAATTTTTGAATGATTGTCACATTTTTATTTGTACTCTTATAGATTTTTCTAAAACGCCATTAGAAAGAGGATAAAAAATACTACAAAATGAGCTAAAACTGGCCTCTCTAGCTCTTCATGTTACCGAGATATTGAATTTCAAACAGTAGTAAAAAAAGCCCCCTAATACCCCCTCTATTCTTTCAATTTTTTTGAAAAATGAAAAATTCTAAAGTGCTTTTTTTGTACTTATTTTACCTAATTTAAGGTCCTTTGGTATAAATATGCCCTTTTCTGTGCATTGAACCCTCCTGGAGCAAAATAAAAAATTGCCAAAATTGCACTTTTTGCAAAAATGGCATTTTTTCAATTTTTGAATGATTGTAACTTTTTTATTTGTACTCTTATAGATTTTTCTAAAACGCCATTAGAAAGAGGATAAAAAATACTACAAAATGAGCCCAAACTGGCCTCTCTAGCTCTTCATGTTACCGAGATATTGAATTTCAAAAAGTGGTAAAAAAAGACCTCTAATACCCCCCCATTCTTTCAATTTTTTTCAAAAATTAAAAATTTTAAAGTGCTTTTTTTGTACTTATTTTACCTAATTTAAGGTCCTTTGGTATAAATATGCCCTTTTTTGTGCATTGGAACCCTCCTGGAGCAAAATAAAAAATTGCCAAAATTGCACTTTTTGCAAAAATGGCATTTTTTAAATTTTTGAATGATTGTAACTTTTTTATTTGTACTCTTATAGATTTTTCTAAAACGCCATTAGAAAGAGGATAAAAAATACTACAAAATGAGCTAAAACTGGCCTCTCTAGCTCTTCATGTTACCGAGATATTGAATTTCAAACAGTAGTAAAAAAAGGCCCCCTAATACCCCCCTATTCTTAAAATTTTTTTGAAAAATCAAAAATTCTAAAGTGCTTTTTTGTACTTATTTTACCTAATTTAAGGTCCTTTGGTATAAATATGCCCTTTTCTGTGCATTGGAACCCTCCTGGAGCAAAATAAAAAAATTGCCAAAATTGCACTTTTTGCAAAAATGGCATTTTTTCAATTTTTGAATGATTGTAACTTTTTTATTTCTACTCTTATAAATTTCACTAAAACATCATTAGAACAAGACTTAGTTTAATTAATGTGTCACGTGACTGTTTATCATCAAAGTGGCGTCATTTCACTTTTTTATGGCTTTGTATAGCGGATTTTTGACAGTTGACGCTTAAACGTCTATTGCCAAATTAATAGACAATCTTACTTTACAAACAATCATCCATTCATGGAGGTCATAATTTTTCTTTAGCAGTAAATTTTCGTAATGAATTCATTCTTAAAATTGGACATTATTAGCACATTTTAGGATTTTCAGTCATTCAGAATAAGGATAGAAACAGAAAACTCAATTTTTAAGGAGCGCTCAAATGTACGTTACAATGTATATCTTCCATATGTGGCTAGTTAAGTATGAATTATTCTTAGGGAAGATTTACGTGCCCCAGCCGAAACTAGAGTCTTTGCTGAACGTAAATCTAGAACGGGAAATTGCAATTTTTGGGCCGTTTCCAGACATTTACCAGCGTATTTCACTGTACTCTAAAATAAGAATACAATAAAATGGTATAAATGACAATCAGATTTGCTACTAGTTTTTGAAGTCACATACCTAAATATGCAGTAAATTGAGTTGTATTTTGCAAAGTTTAAACTTTTGCTTATTTTCCATTAACATAAAAAACTCAAAAAAATCTTCTGAGTTAAATTCTCTTAACTTTCAACTTTTCGCTATTACGCTGATTTTATGAAGTCGCAAAAGTAACTTTAAAACCCTTTATTTTCAATCCAGGCTTTACAACAAATCCAATAAACGACTACTGGAGGAGTTAAGGTAGGTGGGATTTCAATAGCGAAATTACTCCAGAAAGTTTCACTTTTTTTGTCTTGCTCGTTATTTCAGGTGGGTTAAAAGAATTGCTGTCTTTGTTCGCCGCGACAAAGTTTGTTTCAAATAGTGGCTCGATTCTTTTCTTTCTTTATTTTTAATGGATTTATTTCGAAAAGTTGGGTTTCATTAGCACTTTTTGCGTTCCGACAACTGAAATGGATTTGGCAACTAACCAATTTTTTAATTAGTGGATGGGGAAGCTTTTACGATTGCGCTAGTAAAATGAATCTTGTAGATGAATAAAGTTAACGATTACTGACTTTTCGTAAAACTAGAAGAGAACAATTCCAGAAATTTTTATATTAGAGTGATAAACTAAAATTGATTTCTCAGTTTGAAACATAAATTTGTTATTAAAATAAACAGTTAAAACTTTATTTAATCTAACTAAGGCAATTAAATCTAATGGTTATTCGATTTCGTGTTGCTTTGAAAGCCTGAGGGAGTAAGGTATAATCGTCTATTACATCCACCCAGTAATGTTAGGCTAAGTACATTTTGCTAAGGAACACATTCAAATGTGATTGTTTGGAATTAAATAGGACTAAATTGTCATTCCACTACTGAATTGCAACTAAAAAAGTTCACAGAAGCATTTAGAGGTCTATGGAACTTTTCAAAATGGTCTTAGAGACCTCTGGCAGTTGAAAACAATTCTAGGAAGGTTTAAAACACTTGAAAAGGTCTCTGGCAATTTAAAACAGTTATGGGAATGTTTAAAACACTTGTAGACGCTTGTGGCACTTTTTAAAAAGTTCACAGAAGCATTTAGAGGTCTATGGAACTTTTCAAAATGATCTTAGAGACCTCTGGCAGTTGAAAACAATTCTAGGAAGGTTTAAAACACTTGAAAAGGTCTCTGGCAATTTAAAACAGTTATGGGAAGGTTTAAGACACTTGGAGACGCTTCTGGCACTTTTTAAAAAGTTCACAGAAGCATTTAGAGGTCTATGGAACTTTTCAAAATGGTCTTAGAGACCTCTGGCAGTTGAAAACAATTCTAGGAAGGTTTAAAACACTTTAAAACACTTGAAAAAAAAGTTCACAGAAGCATTTAGAGGTCTATGGAACTTTTCAAAATGGCTTAGAGACCTCTGGCAGTTGAAAACAATTCTAGGAAGGTTTAAAACACTTGAAAAAGGGCAATTTAAAACAGTTATGGGAAGGTTTAAGACACTTGGAGACGCTTCTGGCACTTTTTAAAAAGTTCACAGAAGCATTTAGAGGTCTATGGAACTTTTCAAAATGGTCTTAGAGACCTCTGGCAGTTGAAAACAATTCTAGGAAGGTTTAAAACACTTGAAAAAGTCTCTGGCAATTTAAAACAGTTATGGGAAGGTTTAAGACACTTGGAGACGCTTCTGGCACTTTTTAAAAAGTTCACAGAAGCATTTAGAGGTCTATGGAACTTTTCAAAATGGTCTTAGAGACCTCTGGCAGTTGAAAACAATTCTAGGAAGGTTTAAAACACTTGAAAAAGTCTCTGGCAATTTAAAACAGTTATGGGAAGGTTTAAGACACTTGGAGACGCTTCTGGCACTTTTTAAAAAGTTCACAGAAGCATTTAGAGGTCTATGGAACTTTTCAAAATGATCTTAGAGACCTCTGGCAGGTTGAAAACAATTCTAGGAAGGTTTAAAACACTTGAAAAGGTCTCTGGCAATTTAAAACAGTTATGGGAAGGTTTAAGACACTTGTAGACGCTTGTGGCACTTTTTAAAAAGTTCACAGAAGCATTTAGAGGTCTATGGAACTTTTCAAAATGATCTTAGAGACCTCTGGCAGGTTGAAAACAATTCTAGGAAGGTTTAAAACACTTGAAAAGGTCTCTGGCAATTTAAAACAGTTATGGGAAGGTTTAAGACACTTGTAGACGCTTCTGGCACTTTTTTTTTTTTTCCAATTTTTGAAAGTTTAAACTACATTTTGATAGTCACGTGACTGATTTTGACAGGTGTCAATTCGTCTGTACAGTGTTGCAATTTTGATTTTCCAAATTTTTGAAAGATTCCACTTCATGTTGATAGTCACATGACTGATTTTGACAGATGTCAATTTGCCTTTACAGTTTTGCAAGCTGAAAATTGCATTTTTAAAGTTACGTCACGTATCTCTTACAATTTAAACGTTTACAACTGTCTAAATTGTATTTTCCAAATTTTTTAAAGTTTACACTACATTTTCATAGTCACGTGACTGATTTTGACAGATGTCAATTTGCCTGTACAGTGTTGGAAGCTGAAAATTGCGCAACTGACGAGAAACTAATAAACACCTCTCCTTCTACAGAATTAACAAATATAAATGTGATTTTGAGGTTGTGTATCAGGTGTGAATATTGACAAGTTTCAAACGAATAATTCGTATCAAATTTGACGAAAATACTATATGAAAAACAAATTTAAAAATGTTGAAAACTCAAGAAGAAAGCGTCACGATCACTAAATTATTAATACCTCCATTTGCCCTCTTCCAGAAGGGACTCTCCCTAATGGCAACGTCCGTTAATTGCCTCGGAAAATCAGAGGCAACACATCAAATAAATTAGCTCTCACTTGTGGAAAATCGCATGTATGGAAAAATTGGGTCAATGATTTTACTTTGCAAAATACGACTGTTGGATATTCAGGTTTTTCTCAACAGGAAAATTGGATATTGCTGATGTTTAATCAATTTTCTATTTGGTAACCATCAAGTATGCAATCAACTAACATATTGGGTATTTTATGGTGTGGCTATATAGGCCAGATAATTGACACGTTTACATGATCCGGATTCAATTTTAATTTAGAATGAGCTTTCTGTAACAGTTAATCCAAATAGTTTATCGATTTATTGTACGGTTAATAGTGGCCAATCGAGCAACCGCAAATCCACAACATAAATTTTGAAAATGATCAGCCCCTGTCTTGTTAAAACGAAAAACCGTATATCAAATTCTAAATAAATGGCAAACGGTTTTTAAAGGGCGCATTCATAAATTTTCCAAAGGATCTTCTTATAAATATAAACTGTAAATCAAATCGGGTATGAAACGTACAAAGTTTGAAACGATACTCAATTTATGGTAATTGTTTGTTTTTATGTTTTTCAATTTAATTTATTGATTTTCCTGTAATTTCTAGTAGGATTTGGGTTAAATTAATCACTTTAAAAGTTAATTTACGGTTACTTTCTACCATGTAATTCAAATATTATCAAAATATTATTCAAACTACAAAAAGCTAATATTTACCAATCTTAACTTTTATGAATTGAGCATAATTTTGCCACCGGCACACGAGTCTGGTAAATAACGACGGCTGCTTTGTGTTATTATTTGTACTGAAACAATAGCGATCCAATAAGTCTGAGCGCAACACAAGGTAATAAATAAGCCTTCATTTTAGCCGGGAAATTGTCCGTAATTTTCACTACGTTGTTTTCCATAGAATAACCGAATTCGACCTTAGGGAACGTTCAATATTGAAACTTGAGAATTATGCGGGAACCGCGCCTCTTGAGTCGGAAAGATGTGGATACGCATATGTAATATTTCTTGTTAGAGTTTCTGAAAGGTAGGAAACTAAAAGCTTTGCTGGAAAAAGGTTTTTTATCACAACAAACAGTAGAGTTAGAGATGCTTTAAAACTAACAAGCCGAGAAAATTTAAAGAAAATGACTTTAGTAGATTTAAAACTGTAGTTTTCAGCGCCCTCTAGCGGCTTAACCGTAAATGTAAGTACACTGTCAGAAAACGTACGTTTTACTCTATCATTTACTCTTATAATCTTTTGCTGTAACTCAACTGTGCAATTCAAAGAAAAATTTCAAAATAACGGTTGTTTCAGCGCCCCCTAACCTAACCGTGAAAGTAATTACACAAGCTTACACTTCACTCTATCTATTCACTACTATACGTTTGTTCTGTACTCTACAAATACGTAATGGAGTTAAAAGAAGTGTGCAATTTTAGGACAAATTTCAAAATAACGGTACGTTTTCACATAACGGAGTTATTGACCGTTAAAGAAGAGTGTGCACTTGTAAAATAAATTTTAAAATAACGACTGTTTCAGCGGACAAACCGTAAAAGTGAAGTTACCCTGTCAGAAAGCTCACAGTTTACTTAATCTATTTTCTTTTTTTGTGATTCTTTAAAAAATGAAATTATTGGCCGTTAAAGAGAACTGTGCGAGTCGATGGAAAATTTCAAAATAACGGTAGTTTTCAGCGCCCTCTAGCGCTTAACCGTAAATGTAAGTACACTGTCAGAAAGCGTACGTTTTACTCTATCTATTTACTTTTATAATCTTTTGATGTAACTCAACTGTGCAATTCAAAGAAAAATTTCAAAATAACGGTTGTTTCAGCGCCCCCTAACCTAACCGTGAAAGTAATTACACAAGCTTACACTTCACTTTATCTATTCACTACTATACGTTTTTTCTGTAACTCTACAAATACGTAATGGAGTTAAAAAGATTTGTGCACTTTTAGGACAAATTTCAAAATAACGGCCGTTTTTGGTTTCCCATTGCGGCTTAACGGTGAAATTAGTTAGACTGTCGGAAAGCTTACAGTACACTCTGTCCTTATTTTTACATACGTTTTTCCTGTAAGTTTTTACATAACGGAGTTATTGACCGTTAAAGAAGAGTGTGCACTTGTAATATAAATTTTAAAATAACGATTTCAGCGGACAAACCGTAAAAGTAAAGTTACACTGTCAGAAAGCTCACAGTTTAACCGTGCNNGCANCNGACACGTCNNCNGNATAAGCAANGGATAGCGTNGAATATNGTATTTGNCCTGAATTATTATCNAGTTNGNNCATGCCCCTAGTGTACGACATANGNCNNTGTGAGCTGGNNNATGACAAATCTAGGATNTGGGGANNGGATGNCAGTCTTTGACANNANAACCATACNANAACCCCTGTTATGCGNNGCCNCNAANACCNNCNTACCTTANATGCTAGGAGCCNTCTNAGGCNTCCNGTCGCNAATACTGATACANNNTGCGTNNTANCCNNNTNAAACNACCGTTTTANGTNNCGTNCACGNGGGCCGTANGTNANNTGCACGATCGATGTNCGANAGGTAAANCAGCTTGTAATTTCTATANACTNTAAGGCCNNNNAGGAGAGCTGGCNAGTACATGGTACAGGACTCCATAAACTNTCGACNCTGNATAAACNATTGTCTCNTTTCNTNGCGGNCNNAGGGNCNTNCNTCNGAGTCNGTNTGGCATATTTATACAAAAGAACATTAAATTAGGTGAAATAAGCACAAAAAAAGCACTTTAAAATTTTTCACTTTTCAAAAAAATTGAAAGAATGGGGGGGTATTAGAGAGGTTTTTTAGGTACTTTTTGAAATTCAATATCTCGGTAACGGGAGGAGCTACAGAGGCCATTTTTAACCCATTTTGTAGTATTTTTTATGCTTTTTCGAATGGCGTTGGAACGAATTTTCTGCGAATTTAAATAAAAGAGCTACGATTTTTCAAAAAGTCTGAAAATTCAATTTTTGTCAAAAGTGCAATTTTGGCAAATTTTTATTTTGCTCCATAAGGGTTCTAATGCACAGCAAAGGATATATTTATACCAAAGGACCTCAAATTAAGGGAAATAACCACTTTGAACCTTTCAGAAATTCGAAAAATGCCATTTTTTGTCAAAATTTTCAATTTTTTTTTTTGTTCCATAAGGGTTCCAATGCACAGCAAAGGGCATATTTATACAAAAGAACATTAAATTAGGTGAAATAAGCACAAAAAAAGCACTTTAAAATTTTTCACTTTTCAAAAAAATTGAAAGAATGGGGGGGTATTAGAGTTTCATTGCAAAATGAAATACGGTTTTAACAGAGTACAAAAATATGTTGAGCGTTGCAACTGTCACTTTTTTGGAAAAATCAAATATTTCGAAAACGGCTAGAGATAAGTAAAGGGCATTGTACACAAAAGTTGGTCAGAATTTTGTGAGAAATCCAAATATGTAATAATATATAGGGTGTTCTATTTAAAATAAGAAAGTTGTGATCGACTTCCGGTATAAACGGAAGTGCAACCATCTTGAAAATATTTTAGTTAGATTGGACATGCCCACATCAGTATCCTGCCAAATTTTCAAAACTCTCCTATTTATACTTTTTCCAATATCAATCAATGTCTTTCGTCGTGGGACACCCTGTATGTATAATCCTTTTGGCCATTGACTGTACAAGTACAACTGTAACAAAGACGTTGGGACACCCTGTACAATCATACTTCAATGACGACTAACCGCACCCATGCAACCTGAAAAATACCTCGATTTATTAACTTCCGGTTGAACAAAACAGGAAATCGTCATATCGTAAGCAACCGGAGCAGAAAACCTTCTAATTTACTGTTCGTTTTATGGACTAACAAATGACCGCAGTTTTTTGGGGGGGAAAAACGAATAGAAAGATTGATTTTTATTCGTTAAAAGGCCTTTCTGAAAACGACATCAAATACCCTTCCCAGTACAAACACCCGAAAATCTAGAACAGGAAGGGAGAAACCCCGAATCGCAAATAAATGTCGCGATTATAATTATTACGATTCTGACATTAATTTCTCTGCAGCTTTTAAGGGAGTGTGACATAAATGGAAATTGTTCAAATAAAATTGAAACTAAATTAGGATGACCTGAGTAAACAAGGTAATTTGTTTTTGATCGAATTGCTAAACGAATTTTTTTCAATTAAACCAAATTACTCGTGTGTTTTTGGTGCATCAAAAACTAAATTTGTTTTCTCTCTTCGCACAGAAAATAAACGTAAATAAATGGTTCAAGTTTCCACGATATGTTGAAAAGATTTGGAAAACTGGTCGGGAAACCGGGAAAACAAATCGACGGTACTTTGGGCGGTGGTTGAACTCTAATCCGCAAAACTATCCGAGACATTATGGACATTACAGTGAGAAATGTGCGCTGCATCTGAACGGTGATAAATATACGTTATCGCAGGCTCGAATTTCATCCATATCAGGGAAGCCATTAAACTCAATGCAAATGTTGCAGTAGTGTTGATTGACGATTTTTAATTGTTAAAATGTACGGTCATTTAGGGATTTTTGAAGGAAATTTACAAATAGAAGGCTGAAAGTGGTTTTAATAGTTATTTACATTACTAGTGTGGTATGAGCATTTTTATAATCACGAGTGAAGTATTGCCACGACAAGGTCGTAGACTTCTGGCATTTAAGAAAAATTCTTAAACAGTTCAGGATCTTCCTAGAAGCTTCAGGCAATTTTAAAATAATTCTTAGAGGAATTCTTCTTAGAGGCTTTTGGCAATTTAAATAAATTCTTAGGAAGTTCAAGAACTTTTTAGAGGCTTCTGCCATTTAAGAAAAATTCTTAGGAAGTTCAACAAATTTTTAGAGGCTTCCGGCAATTTTATAATTTTTTTTTATAGAGTTTAGAAATCTTTTTAGAACTTACTAGAAATTTTAAAAAATTCTTAGACAACTCAGGATTTTTTTAGAGGCTTCTGCCATTAAAACAAATTTTTAGACAGTTCAGAATCAGGCTTCTGGCAATTTTAAAACAATTTTTTAGAGGCTTCTGGCAATTTTAGGCTTCCGGCAAATTTTTTTTTATAGAGTTTAGAATCTTTTTAGAACTTACTAGAAATTTTAAAAAATTCTTAGACAACTCAGGATTTTTTTAGAGGCTTCTGCCATTAAAAAAAATTTTTAGACAGTTCAGAATCTTTTTAGAGGCTTCTGGCAATTTTAAAACAATTCTTAAACAGTTCAAGATTTTCCTAGAAGCTTCTGGCAATTTTAAAAAAACTCTTAAAGAACTCAGGATCTTTTTAGAGGCTTCTGCCATTTAAGAAAAATTCTTAGGAAGTTCAAGAACTTTTTAGTGGCTTCTGGCAATTTTACAAAATTCTTAGACAACTTAGGATCTTTTTAGAGGCTTCTTTCATTTAAGAAAAATTCTTAGAAAGTTCAAGACATTTTTAGAGGCTTCTGGCAATTTTATAATTTTTTTATAGAGTTCAGAATCTTTTTAGAACGTTCCGGCAATTTAAAAAAAATCTTAGACATTTCAGGATCTTCTTAGAAGCTTTTGGCAATTTTAAAAAATTCTTAGAGAACTCAGGATATTTTTAGAGGCTTCTGCCATTTAAGAAAAATTCTTAGGAAGTTAAAGAACGTTTTAGAATTTTATAATTTTTTTATAGAGTTCAGAATCTTTTTAGAACTTTCTGGCAATTTTAAAAAATTCTTAGACATTTCAGGATTTTCTTAGAGGCTTTTGGCAATTTTAAAAAAATCTTAGAGAACTCAGGATATTTTTAGAGGCTTCTGCCATTTAAGAAAAATTCTTAGGATGTTCAAGTAATTTTTAGAGGCTTATGGCAATTTTAAAAAATTATTAGACAATTGAAGATTTTTTAGAGGCTTCTGTCATTTAAGAAAAATTCTTAGAAAGTTCAAGACATTTTTAGAGGCTTCTGGCAATTTTATAATTTTTTTATAGAGTTCAGAATCTTTTTAGAACTTTCTGGCAATTTTAAAAAAATCTTAGACATTTCAGGATCTTCTTAGAGGCTTTTGGCAATTTTAAAAAATTCTTAGAGAACTCAGGATATTTTTAGAGGCTTCTGCCATTTAAGAAAAATTCTTAGGAAGTTAAAGAACGTTTTAGAATTTTATAATTTTTTTATAGAGTTCAGAATCTTTTTAGAACTTTCTGGCAATTTTAAAAAATTCTTAGACATTTCAGGATTTTCTTAGAGGCTTTTGGCAATTTTAAAAAAATCTTAGAGAACTCAGGATATTTTTAGAGGCTTCTGCCATTTAAGAAAAATTCTTAGGATGTTCAAGTAATTTTTAGAGGCTTATGGCAATTTTAAAAAATTATTATACAATTGAAGATTTTTTAGAGGCTTCTGTCATTCAAGAAAAATTCTTAGGAAGTTCAAGAACATTTTAGAACTTTTTGGCAATTTTAAAAAATTCTTAGACATTTCAGGATCATCTTAGAGGCTTTTGGCAATTTTAAAAAATTCTTAGAGAACTCAGGATCTTTTTAGAGGCTTCTGCCATTTAAGAAAAATTCTTAGGATGTTTAAGTAATTTTTACAGGCTTCTGGCAATTTTAAAAAATTCTGGCATTTTTAAAAAATTCTTAGACAACTTAGGATCTTCTTAGAGGCTTCTTTCATTTAAGAAAAATTCTTAGGAAGTTCAAGACATTTTTAGAGGCTTCTGGCAATTTTATAATTTTTTTTATAGAGTTCAGAATCTTTTTAGAACTTTCTGGCAATTTTAAAAAAATTTTATACAGTACAGGATCTTCTTAGAGGCTTTTGGCAATTTAAATAAATTCTTAGACAACTCAGGATCTTCTTAGAGGCTTTTGGCAATTTTAAAAAATTCTTAGAGAACTCCGAATATTTTTAGAGGCTTCTGCCATTTAAGAAAAATTCTTAGGAAGTTCAAGTAATTTTTAGAGGCTTCTGGCAATTTTAAAAAATTTCTGGCATTTTTAAAAAATTCTTAGACAACTTAGGATCTTCTTAGAGGCTTCTTTCATTTAAGAAAAATTCTTAGGAAGTTCAAGACATTTTTAGAGGCTTCTGGCAATTTTATAATTTTTTTTATAGAGTTCAGAATCTTTTTAGAACTTTCTGGCAATTTTAAAAAAATTTTATACAGTACAGGATCTTCTTAGAGGCTTTTGGCAATTTAAATAAATTCTTAGACAACTCAGGATCTTCTTAGAGGCTTTTGGCAATTTTAAAAAATTCTTAGAGAACTCCGAATATTTTTAGAGGCTTCTGCCATTTAAGAAAAATTCTTAGGAAGTTCAAAAACATTTTAGAGGCTTCTGACAATTTTAGAAAATTTTTATAGAGTTCAGAATCTTTTTAGAATTTTCTGGAAATTTTAAAAAATTCTTAGATATTTCAGGATCTTCTTAGAGGCTTTTGGCAATTTAAATAATTTCTTAGACAACTCAGGATTTTTTTAGAGGCTTCTGCCATTAAAAAAAAATTCTTAGGATGTTCAAGTAATTTTTAGAGGCTTCTGGCAATTTTAAATAAATTCTTAGACAACTCAGGATCTTTTTAGAGGCTTCTGCCATTTAAGAAAAATTCTTAGGAAGTTCAAGAACTTTTTAGAGGCTTTTGGCAATTTTAGAAAACTGTTTATAGAATTCAGGATTTTTTAAAAATTTCTGGCAATTTTAAAAAAAATTTAGACAACTCAGGATCTTTTTAGAGTCTTCTGGCAAATTCAAAAAATTCTTAGACCGTTCAGAACCGTTTTAGAGGCTTCTGATAATTTCAGAAAAAATCTTACATTATTCAGGACTTTTTCAGAAGCTTTGGACATTTAAAAAAATAATCTTATACAGTTCAGGTACTTTTCAGAAGCTACTGGCAATTTTACAAATATTCTTAGATAGTTTAGGACCCATTTAGAGGCTTCTGGCAATTTTAGAAAGTTCTTAAACAACTCAGGACCATACTTATACTAAAGTAGAAGTTAATGTCAATCAGCACCACAATATTTATTTCATTTTTATTCTTAAGACATGTTTCTTACCTCTTAATTTGATTGATTATTCTTAATTAGAAGTAATTTTTTATCCTAACAAAAAGTACCGTGATAACAAAGTATTGTAAAAACCCTGTGTTGTTCACTATTTGGCAAAATATTTAAGAAAGCATTTTAAGGAGCTAATTTAGGTATATTATACATATTCACAGAATAATGTTTGCTGACAAGATTTATATAAATTTGTTATTACTAATTGAATAACTTACTACTACAGCACAACAACTGTTATTTTACTAATTCGAGAAATAAAACACTTTCCTCAAATTACCTTGCCAAATCAATAAATCTCAGTTAACACTTATGCCACTTGAAAGACTTCCATCCACTACACAACAGTCCTTATCATTTTTTAAATAAAGAAGAAAACCCGAATCCATTAGCAAATGGTGTGCTAGCATCTTCACGTTTATCCAACCAATCATCTTTAATCAAATCACTGCCCTTCTCGCCAATCATAATTGTCGGAGCATTAGTGTTGCCCCTGACAATTTTGGGCATAATCGAAGCATCGATCACTCTCAAGTTTTTAATTCCGTGCACTTTCAATTCCGGTGAAACTACTGCTTTGGGATCCGATTTCGGTCCCATTTTGCAAGTACTGGTCGGATGGAATATCGTGGTAGTGTAGGCTTGGGCCACACATGCCCAGTACTCGTCAGTACCAAATGGTAGATGCTGGCAGGCTGGTAGTGGGGTGGTGATCAAGGCGTAACCCAACTTTTGCAAGGTTGTCGTTCTTAACAGGTTCAGTGCTTGTTTTACTCCTTCTACGATTCTACGTAAGTCGATTTCCTCAAAGAAAGTGTTGGCGTGTATCACTGGAGTACCATTAACTGGATCAGTGTTGTTTAATCGAACTAATCCACGACTTTCTGGACATAACAAGATTGGCCTCACTGTCAGACCATCATAGTAGGCTAAAGGTAGTACTGCGGTTTCAGATGTTAGGATAGGGTCAGTGTAGAAGTTCTCTACGTTTGTAGCATCTATGGAGTATTGAATATCCGGTCTTCCAGGTTCGTCTTCATATTTCGTTTGAACGAAAGCGTTAGCCTGTAGCGGACCTGTAGATGCTAAAGGTCCTCTATGAGTGTCTCTGTAATAGTATACATCTCTTTGTAGCTGTTCATCACTGGCTGTAGTTGCTGTTAAATTTGTTATGGCAAACACAACACCATCTATGGTAGTGTGATCTTGAAGATTGTACCCTACAGCTAAATCTTTGATCACTTGGATGTTGTTCTCTCGAAGATGCTCTGCAGGTCCTACCCCACTTAACATCAAAATAATTGGTGAGTTAATGGCACCTGCCGATAGTATAACTTCCTTCCTGGCAATCGCTCTCTGAAGTTTATTGTTTCTCATATATTCTACACCATAAGCGGTTTTGGTGGTTGGATCAATCAACACCCTGTACACGTGTGCTTTGGTTTGAATAGTTAAGTTAGGTCTCTTTCTTCTCACTGGTCTAATGTAGGCCACATTACTACTAACTCTTTGACCATCTCTAGCAGTATGTTGCAAAAGCATAGTACCAATCATTCGTTCTGTATTCTGATCTATCAAAGGCAGACCCAATTCTTGGTAAGCCTGCACCAAAGCCAAAGTATTCCTGTCTTGGTAAGGCAAACGTGCCACGTACTGGTACCCTTCAAACCCATGGTACCGCTCATCGACCAGTTCAGGGTTTTCGTTTTTCTCCGACTTAATAAAGTACGGCAACACATCCCTGTAGGACCAGCCAGGGTTGCCCATCTCCTCCCATTCGTCATAGTCCCGAGGATGAGCTCTAATATAGATCAAGTAGTTGATGGTGGAGCTACCTCCCATGACTTTGCCTCTAAACCAGGAACAACGGCCGTTTCTTCTAGCCAGACAACTGTGAGCTGATGGTTGAGTTTGGTAGCCCCAATCCAGACTCGATCTGTCTACGGCTGGAGCGAAAGCTGGTACAGCGGCCACTTCTGGTTCTTCCGCACCAGCTTCAAGAAGAAGCACCTGAAAAACGTTGGATTTTAGTAATTGGTAGTAGTGTTATTTTGTTACTGAAAATTTAAGTTGGTAAGAGTGAAATTTGCTTGAATTTAGAGAACGAACTAACCTAACCTAACCTAACCTAACTGAAAATCTCCTTTCTTACATTAACTTCAATAAAGAAGCTTCTTTGATACTTGATACCAAAATCAACTTTTTCGGTCCTGACCTAACCTAACTTTATCTGTAATCAATTTTTGAGCTAGAAGGAACCTTTTTATAAGGTCGAATTTTGCCTCAAACAAAAAAGTAGACAGTCGGAATTTTGCATTTAAATTGAATTAGGTGACAAGCAAAATTGATCTCTATAACAATAAATTTAAAGTTGTAATTTGTCGTCATGTTTGCGTATGCTTTACTATATTGAAAGTTACACAGGGTGATTAGTAAATAAATATGACACGTTTAATTTCGCTTTAGCTGAAACTGTATGTACAATGTTAGAAACATTAGAAGATGACAAAATACGAAAGTTAATTCGAAAACTGGTGTTAAGTATAAACTGTCAGAAAGACGGTTTAAGAGAACAGTTAGGCACAAAATCGCCTGTAAAACCCACCGGAGTGAGAAAATGAATGTTTCAAGCACATTTTTGAAATCCACATTAAATTTCCTATCCAACAGTGTGAAAAAACATTACAAAATTCGGTAAAGTCAGGGAGAAAAGCGGTGTCAAAGTTTAAACTGTCAGAAACACAGTTTGAAAAGACAGTCAGGGCCAAAATCGCCTGTAAAACCCACTTGGGACAGAAAAATTACTGTTTTAAACACATTTTTGGAATCCTCATTAAATTTCCTATCCAACAGTGTGAAAAAACATTACAAAATTTGGTACAGTCAGGGAGAAAAGCGATGTGACAGTTTGACCTGCCAGAATCACAGTTTGAAAAAAAAGTCATAGACAAAATCACTTGTAAAACCTACTTGGAATGAGAAAATTACTGTTTTTATACACATTTTTGGAATCCTCATTAAATTTCCTATCCAATAACCTGAAAAAACACTACAAAATTTGGTACAGTCAGGAAGAAAAGCGATGTCAAAATTTGAACTGTCAGAAACACAGTTTGAAAGGACAGTCAGGGCCAAAATCGCCTGTAAAACCCACTTGGAGTGAGAAAATGACTGTTTCAAGCACATTTTTGGAATCCTCATTAAATTGCCTATCCAATAACCTGAAAAAACACTACAAAATTTGGTACAGTCAGGAAGAAATGCGGTGTCAAAATTTGCTGTCAGAAACACAGTTTGAAAGGACAGTCAGGGCCAAAATCGCCTGTAAAACCCAATTGTGACAGAAAAATTACTGTTTTGAACACATTTTTGGAATCCTCATTAAATTTCCTATCCAACAGTATGAAAAAACATTACAAAATTTGGTACAGTCAGGGAGAAAAGCGATGTGACAGTTTGACCTGCCAGAATCACAGTTTGAAAGAAAAGTCATAGACAAAATCACTTCTAAAACCCACTTGGAATGAGAAAATTACTGTTTTAAACACATTTTTGGAATCCTCATTAAATTTCCTATCCAATAACCTGAAAAAACACTACAAATTTTTTTACAGTCAGGGAGAAAAGCGGTGTCAAAGTTTAAACTTTCAGAAACACAGTTTGAAAGGACCGTCAGAGCCAAAATCGCCTGTAAAACCCACTTGGGACAGAAAAATTACTGTTTTAAACACATTTTTGGAATCCTCATTAAATTTCCTATCCAACAGTGTGAAAAAACATTACAAAATTTGGTACAGTCAGGGAGAAAAGCGATGTGATAGTTTGACTTGCCAGAGTCACAGTTTGAAAGAAAAGTCATAGACAAAATCACTTGTAAAACCCACTAAAAAGCAATTTTATATTGTTGATTTGCCTAAGTAATGGTCTCGAAAAATATCAATTATACAAACTTTAAGTTTATCCAATTGCTGCTAGAAGCTTTGATATGATCTATGCCTAAATTATCATGAGAAATCCTTTCTCAAGCAACTTTGTTATTAATATTGTAAATTTCCGAATTACTGTAAAGTTTACGTATGTAACTAATTTTAAGCAAGCTTTATCCTTAGGGCCTTTATCTATCAAACCTTGAGAATGATATTAAGGCAACAAACACGAAAATCACGATGCCATGAAATTTGAAAATGTAAATTTCCCAGGCGCCTTTATATCAATTATCTGTTTAATAATTCTCCGCCATTCACGTCGCGACGACAATGAAATGGAGATTGGCCCCACTTCACCTTCACCCAAAATTGATTTCTTGTCAAATCTCTCATCAGCCCCGAAAATTGGCCGGTATATCCCATTTTTCAGCGGTTTTCAGGGTAAAAATACCCGCTAAAAACACTTCAAAACACGCCCGAATCCTCGATCGGAACTCGAAACTTTAGGGGAGGCCCCTAAATTGTTGTGCGAGACTTTTTAGACGGTAATAAACGGGAAATTTAATTAATAGCCTTTTTAGACGATGCCTAAAGGAATAAATTATATCGGAGAGAGGCTTTCTGATCTTATTTTTTTCCTGAAAACCGGATTGGTGGATTGGAAGATTAATTAAAAATTTGTGTTAGAAGTAGCGCCAAACTTCAAAGTGGGCACTAATTGTGTGATTAAAATTTAAATTACTTCACGTCCTAGAAGAATTACTAACTTCATTCTGAGGTACGTTAATTAAACTGCATGGGAACATTTATAAAGTTATTAGCAAAACTGACGTGCCAATAAGGTGATCAATCTGTAATGACTTTGCAAAGAAAAAATGAAAAATTCACACCGATAATGACACGTTTTGCCGTAATTGTTTATTCCAAGACGTGGTGAAAGTATGTTGATAGAAAAAAACTATGAAATTTATTGCAGACCAACATACAGAACAAAATAAAAATGTCTGAAAGAATGTACGTTTGCTTATGTCACGATTTGTGCGGTTATTGTTGCCTACTAGCGTTGGACTTTAAGAATAAAAAAACGACTTTTTTAAATAAAACGGGAGTAATTTTTCATACTAATTGATGTTGCGAGAAAAAACTGGATGAATAAAGGTAACGGCTGGCAGAGAAGTAGGTAATTTGGGAAGAATTTGTTGGAAATCTTCCACTAAAAGCAGGTTTAATTTCCAATTAACTTTTGCCAGCATCCTCCTAGAAGCCTTTTAGTTAACTTGGGGAAAAAGTAATTTGCAGCACGAGTTGTTTTAATGTGTTAATTTTAAATTGCACAAGGATTCTATTTTTCACATGCTATCATGATAGTGATGGGCAAATTATCGGTAAAGTATATACTATTTTATAATAATATATAATATTTTACTTTAGCAGGAAAATTTGAATAAAAAAGTTCAGTCAAAAATCACCATATTGTATTTCAAAAAGTAGTAAAAAAAGACATCTAATACCATTCTATTTTTTTTTTATTTCTATCACCTCCCCCAATCTTTCAATTTTTTTGAAAAATGAAAAAATTTAAAGTGCTGTTTTTGTACTTATTTCACTTAATTTAAGGTCCTTTGGTATAAATATGTCCTTTGCTGTGCATTGGAACCCTCCTAAGTCAAAATAAAAAATTGCTCAAATTGCACTTTTTGCAAAAATGTCAATTTTTCAATTTTTGAATGATTGTAACTTTTTTATTTGAACTCGTATAGATTTCTCTCAGCCGTCATTAGAAAAAAGATACAAAAAACTACAAAATGAGGCAAAACTGGCCTCTCTAGCTCTTCATGTTACCGAGATATTGCATTTCAAAGAGTGGTACACATTCTTTAAATTTTTTTGAAAAATTAAAAATTTAAAGTGCTTTTTTTGTACTTATTTCACTTAATTTAACTCTTTTGGTATAAATATGCCCTTTGCTGTGCCTTGGAACCCTTCTGGAGCAAATTAAAAATTTGTCAAAATTGCACTTTTTGCAAAAATGTCATTTTTCCAATTTTTGAAGGATTGTAACTTTTTTATTTGAACTCTTATAGATTTCACTTAACTGTGTTTCTGCCAGTTCAAATTTAGATAGACTATTAGATAGTAAATTCCATTAGAATTCTAAAAATGTGCTTAAAACCGCCATTTTCTCACTGTCAAACTGTGCTCGAAGGTTTCAAAAATCAAGGTTTAGAAAAGTTTTCTTACAGTAATCGCAAAAAACGTGTTTTTGCGATTTAAAACAGTTATTTTGACAGTGGTCACGTGACTGCCCAACTAAATTATCCTCCAAAAACCACGTAATATCTGTGATTAATGTCAAAACTGTCAAAATTTTGCAACAATTACAGTTTAACACAGTTTTCGAAACAAGACTTGTTTCTGAGAAGCTTTAGACAGGTTTTTTTTTGTATTGTTGTAATCTCTACTCGTAAATGCAAACTAAACAAACCTGGACGTTGAAATGACATGAGGATTACGAAAAATCACACCGATTTCCAAACTGTTGGCAATCAAACTGGCATTCCAACGTGCAAATACACATTTTCCTATTTCCATCAATTTACAGAGCCAGAAATCCTGAGCCGTATTTTCTCGTTCAAAAACGAGGATATAAAGCAATAAAATTCAATTCGGCCTAAACGACGGTAGCGAAACAAAAAATAATATAAAACGTTAGTTTCCATCGCAGGCACAAATGCTTTAAACCGGACACAGAAGCTTTATTCCAGAGAGATATAAATTTTTCCTCCCTGCAGCTCTACTGTATTGAGCAATTGCGCTTTGTTTGAGCATAAAGCAACCGATTAAAGCGGAAAAATCATAACTGCACAGATCTCAGTTCGTTTCATAGAGATAACGGTTACATTTCTGAACTGAAAAGAAAAATAGATTTTTTATGGTGTTATTAAAGTAATTTCTTCATTGTATAATTTATGTAAGTTTGCCTGACGTAAGAATTAATGCAATCCTGTTGAAAATAGTCTTGTTCAGGTTGGTTAAAACAAAAATTACTCCTTTTTTAACTCACAATTTAATTGAACAACTTCTAGTATATTTTCCACAATGAAAAACTAACTTTGGGCCAATAATTTCAACTCGTCTATCATCCAATTAAACCGAACTCGTTTCAGTCGACGCGTAGGCGAACTTTTATTTAAAACGCCCTGGAATCATCCATTAAACTCACGGCCACGTGTGCAATAAAATTCACTTTTCTTCCATGATCTAATAGAGATAAAACTTTGGCACGGCCCGCTTTAAATGGCCGATAATAATTCTCTTGGGAAATTCGGATGGACCGCACTTTAACTAATGCCTAGTTTCTTTTGAAATATTCAAAGGGATGGTAATGCGTCAAATTTACGAGGAGCCGAAACCGCTTAACGGGTTTACCTTACGTTATTCGCATGCAAGATTTTTCGATGGCTTCTACTTGGATTAAAATGAATTTGCTGAGTTTTTCCCTGACTTTCAGCCGATAAAATACACTTTGCGTCGTTTGACAGACAACCTAGTGCATCCAATTATATTTGGTTTTGATAGCAGGGTTGGTCCGTATATTTAGACTTAATTTTTGCAGGAAGAAAAAAACTGTTAATAATAAAGTTGTCAAAAATCTCTCTGAAATCTTTATTGCATGTTAAAAGATATTTATGGCAAAAGTACAAAAAATAAAACCCCTAATAAATTTGTAATAGAATACCCTGTATATTTTTTGAAAAATTTTCTACTTTTTAAAGTGCTTTTTTTGTACTTATTTCACCTAATTTAAGGTCCTTTAGTATAAATATGCCCTTTGCTGTGCATTGGAGCTTTCCTGGAGCAAAATAAAAAATTGCCAAAATTGCACTTTTTGCAAAAATGTCAATTTTTCAATTTTTGAATTATTGTAACTTTTTTATTTGAACTCTTATAGATTTCCTCCACCGCTATTAGAAAAAGGATACAAAAAACTACAAAATGAGGCAAAACTGGCCTCTCTAGCTCTTCACGTTGCCGAGATATTGCATTTCAAAAAGTAGTAAAAAAACACCCCTAATAACCCCCCGTTCTTTCAATTTTTTTGAAAAATTAAAAATTTAAAGTGCTTTTTTTGTACTTATTTCACTTAATTTAAGGTCCTTTGGTATAAATATGCCCTTTGCTGTGCATTGGAACCCTTCTGGAGCAAATTAAAAAATTGCCAAAATTGCACTTTTTGCAAAAATGTCAATTTTTCAATTTTTGAATTATTGTAACTTTTTTATTTGATTTCTTATAGATTTCCCTCCACCGCCATTAGAAAAAGGATACAAAAAACTACAAAATGAGGCAAAACTGGCCTCTCTAGCTCTTCGCGCTACCGAGATATTGCATTTCAAAAAGTAGTAAAAAAACACCCCTAATACCCCCCCGTTCTTTAAATTTTTTTGAAAAATTAAAAATTTAAAGTGCTTTTTTTGTACTTATTTCACTTAATTTAAGGTCCTTTGGTATAAATATGCCCTTTGCTGTGCATTGGAACCCTCCTAGGGCAAAATAAAAAATTGCCAAAATTGCACTTTTTGCAAAAATGTCAATTTTTCAATTTTTGAATGATTGTAACTTTTTTATTTGATTTCTTATAGATTTCCCTCCACCGCCATTAGAAAAAGGATACAAAAAACTACAAAATGAGGCAAAACTGGCCTCTCTAGCTCTTCATGTTACCGAGATATTGCATTTCAAAAAGTAGTAAAAAAACACCCCTAATACCCCCCCGTTCTTTCAATTTTTTTGAAAAATTTAAAGTGCTTTTTTTGTACTTATTTCACTTAATTTAAGGTCCTTTGATATAAATATGCCCTTTGCTGTGCATTGGAACCCTCCTAGGGCAAAATAAAAAATTGCCAAAATTGCACTTTTTGCAAAAATGTCAATTTTTCAATTTTTGAATGATTGTAACTTTTTTATTTGAATTCTTATAGATTTCCCTCCACCGCCATTAGAAAAAGGATACAAAAAACTACAAAATGAGGCAAAACTGGCCTCTCTAGCTCTTCGTGTTACCGAGATATTGCATTTCAAAAAGTAGTAAAAAAACACCCCTAATACCCCTCCCGTTCTTTCAATTTTTTGAAAAATTAAAAATTTAAAGTGCTTTTTTTGTACTTATTTCACTTAATTTAAGGTCCTTTGATATAAATATGCCCTTTGCTGTGCATTGGAACCCTCCTAGGGCAAAATAAAAAATTGCCAAAATTGCACTTTTTGCAAAAATGTCAATTTTTCAATTTTTGAATGATTGTAACTTTTTTATTTGAACTCTTATAGATTTCTCTCCACCGCCATTAGAAAAAGGATACAAAAAACTACAAAATGAGGCAAAACTGGCCTCTCTAGCTCTTCATGTTACCGAGATATTGCATTTCAAAAAGTAGTAAAAAAACACCCCTAATACCCCCCCGTTCTTTCAATTTTTTTGAAAAATTAAAAATTTAAAGTGCTTTTTTTTGTACTTATTTCACTTAATTTAAGGTCCTTTGGTATAAATATGCCCTTTGCTGTGCATTGGAACCCTCCTGGAGCAAAATAAAAAATTGCCAAAATTGCACTTTTTGCAAAAATGTCAATTTTTCAATTTTTGAATGATTGTAACTTTTTTATTTGAACTCTTATAGATTTCCTCCACCGCCATTAGAAAAAGGATACAAAAAACTACAAAATGAGGCAAAACTGGCCTCTCTAGCTCTTCATGTTACCGAGATATTGCATTTCAAAAAGTAGTAAAAAACACCCCTAATACCCCCCCGTTCTTTCAATTTTTTTGAAAAATTAAAAATTTAAAGTGCTTTTTTTGTACTTATTTCACTTAATTTAAGGTCCTTTGATATAAATATGCCCTTTGCTGTGCATTGGAACCCTCCTAGGGCAAAATAAAAAATTGCCAAAATTGCACTTTTTGCAAAAATGTCAATTTTTCAATTTTTGAATGATTGTAACTTTTTTATTTGAACTCTTATAGATTTCCCTCCACCGCCATTAGAAAAAGGATACAAAAAACTACAAAATGAGGCAAAACTGGCCTCTCTAGCTCTTCATGTTACCGAGATATTGCATTTTAAAAAGTTGTAAAAAAACACCCCTAATACCCCCCCGTTCTTTCAATTTTTTTGAAAAATTAAAAATTTAAAGTGCTTTTTTTGTACTTATTTCACTTAATTTAAGGTCCTTTGATATAAATATGCCCTTTGCTGTGCATTGGAACCCTCCTAGGGCAAAATAAAAAATTGCCAAAATTGCACTTTTTGCAAAAATGTCAATTTTTCAATTTTTGAATGACTGTAACTTTTTTATTTGAACTCTTATAGATTTCTCTCAACCGCCATTAGAAAAAGGATACAAAAAACTACAAAATGAGGCAAAACTGGCCTCTCTAGCTCTTCATGTTACCGAGATACTGAATCTCAAAAAGTAGTTCAAATCAAATCAAATTATCTCGATTCGGTATAGTTGCAAAACTATAGGAAACAAGGGATGAGTTACGTAACTATTCTAATTAATTAGTGTTGAGTAATCAGGGATTCGCTTTTGTTAAATCAAGGACACTGGATTGACTTTGCACTAATTCTAGATTGCTGAATAACCTATATTTTCTAATATACTCCACGGTTATAAAAAAAATTAATTTAAATATGAAGCGTAGAATAGTTTCTTATTTGTGTTTTGTTTAATGTGTGTGCATTCTAGACTGGTTAGTTTAGATAACTTTCTGTAATATAGCTTGAAGTCATCAACTATTTGTTTACCCTGAAACAATGCACAATGACTAGGACAAAGATACCCAGGCGTTTATTAATTATTAATATGGTAAAACAAAAAAGGAGAGCAACCTAATCTGCATAGAAACAAGGAAAATATAATAGGTGTTTCGAATATGCTTTTTAATGATGGCAAGCTTCATGCGAACGAATTAATTGCAGGCAAAGCAAATTTGATTGCAACATTAAACCAAGGTTTAGCCTTTCGCACTGGGAAAAAGGAAAAACCTGGACTTATTTCATTCTTTTTCACTGCAACAAGTAATTCAATTTCAGTGTTAATGTTCAGGAACGGCACGAAAACCATTGATCTATTTGATAAAGTACAAAGCGGACACCATTCAAATCACGTTAAATGGCTTTGGGCTTTTGATAAAAAATGAACATTGTTTGTTAGGCTAAACGTCCACGTATCGAGTGGTGAAAGGCGATTTTTGTCACTGTAATGGTCGATTTAACCGCGTTTCGATATCGCAGAAACACGGAACAATTTTCTGTTGCCGTATGAAGATAGTGATTGAAAATCAGTTACTTTAACTGTAATAATACATTTTTAATTAACCCTGAAAGAACAAAATCTGTGTCGCTTTGATGTGACAGAGTTGAAAGCCTCGTGTGTTACAAAGTGGGGCCCAATTACGACCGCAACCCTAAAAAATAAATTACTTTCTAATGTTTGGGAAATATATCAGGCAAAAAAGAATTCCCTAAAGCCAGAAAAGCGGTATATCACATTACGTTTGTATAACCAAACATGAAATATAAAAAAAAAAAAAAATTCTGGATGAAATATTTCAAATATTAAATTAACCTGGTAATAAAAATACTAAAAAACCTTCATAAATGTTTACCTTTTATACAGGTTTACTGCCAGATTATTTCAATTAAATCCTAGCATAAATAAACAATAAAACCACGTACAAAACGTCAAGTGCGAGATAATGCGATTAGATACATTGCAGAATTAACCCTGCACTATTGAAACCGCACAAAACTCCCACAAATCAAACATTCACTTCTTTGTTGTTTTTAAAAAAATTTGCTATAATAATATGTTTTTACTGGCAGCCTACATACATTCATGAATATTTTAAATAGTCTGCGTAATCACATCTTTTAAATACAATTTCTCTCTAAGTTTAACAAGCCTTGCTATGTTTTGTTAGGTTAGTTAGTACTTCCTTCTTTATGCATAATTTCGCTAACACATGCACTTCCTGATTCGTGTAATTATTTTCGTAAACCAACCTAAATCCTTACCCAATAATTATTATATCGACGATGTAACGAGAAACAGGAAGGAGGAAAAACCGGTTTTTACTACGAGTTTTGTAGTATCCTTGTAGTACTATCGTAGTAGCGTCTCAATTGACGGCGATCTTCGATCTTCATTCATGAAAACGGTACTGCTTCAAGGCATATTTTAATGAATAGGATTTGCATGGCTAATCTTCAAGTTGGTCATTTGATCTGTATTATGATACTTTTATAAAATAAGAGGTTGGTAATTGTGAGTTATTATAATCAAATCGTTTGTGAAAGATGTAATGTGAGAGGTGCGTGAAATCTGACTGCGGATTTGGAATCAGCGACCCCAAATTAGTCGAAAACGAGTGGTCACTCAAGGGATCCAAGTCAAAAAAATAACAAAATTACAATTAGTGCGACGTTGCCAAGCGAGAAACCAAACTTTTTTGCTATTTAAGCTAGAGCGTTCGTCTCAACGTCATTTTATGCTAAAATTGCCTGGAAAACACGCTAGTGCAGTCGGTTTGACGATATCTCCAAAACTGACAGAGTTAACCACGTTTTTGCAAAAAACTCGGGCTGTGTGAGAGGTACGTGAAATCTGACTGCGGATTTGGATCAGCGACCCCAAATTAGTCGAAAACGTGTGGTCACTCAAAGGGTCCAAGTTAAAAAATAACAAAAAAATAATATAATTATTGATAGTTGTTTGCACTAAATTGTTTTCATCGAGTAACTGTAGTAAAGTTCTGTAGTAAGGACACATGTGCTGTATTTGCGTAAAACTACGAACAGTGCGGTGAATTACGGAAATACTGCACATTTGAACTGTATTAAGTAACAAACTCTAAATAGTATTCGCAAGTATTCAAAGTATTTTCTTTTGATGATTTAGACTGCTTTACTACTCTTTAATATTTAACAAAACTTGAATATTTAATCACAGAAAGCATAACATAGCTAAGAATATTTCATATAATATCTTCTGTATCAAAATTATAAAATCATACACCTTATTGTATCTCAAAAAGTGTTCTGTCTTATTGAAATTATTCATGGCAATTTATACAGGGTGGTCCAGTTTTAAGTGTCAATAATTTACTATTCGATAGCCAATCAAAAAATAAGTTGACTTTCATTATGTCATTTTTTTGAAAATTCTTTCCTAATGAAGATACAGTCTTCCAAATGTCTTATAGTGAAAAACTGAATATTTAAGACTTATGAGAGTCCAAATTTGTACTGAATAGTCTAGAAATTTGCTATTAACAACTAGGAATAGTCTTATAATTCGTTTTCTCAGACTGCCATCCTGCTCGAGCGTCTGAAACTGGATTTCAAGAACTAAAAACAGTTCAAGACAAGATTTAATACTAAAACCGGAAATCAAGACTAAAAATTAGTTCTCAAGACTAATATTGTAGCATTTGGTACCAAACATTTTTGAAAGAAACTTGACTTTTGGAAATAGTCTTAAACTCGATTTTCCACTCTTAAAAAGCTCTAAAGACAGTCTGAATTTCTTAGAGATGCTACAATTTATTGCACCTATGAGTGTAGAAGTCAATTTAATAGTGAAGAAGCTTGAAATGACATTTTCAAGACTATGGACAATGTACAAACTGGCTTTTAGGCCTGATAAGTCAAAAGATAGTCTTGAAACTCGATTTGAGGCACTGAAAACAGCCTTAAAGCACTAAAAACAGTCTAGATTTTTAAGAAATACTTGATTTTTTAGCACTGAGGTGTCTAGAAGTCGATTTAATAGTAACAAAGCTTAGAATGACATTTTAAGTCTTTGGAGAAAGTAAAAATTGTTTTTTAAGTTTGCTATGTTCATAACTTGGTGAAGATAGTCTTGAAACTCGATTTTCCAAGCTGAAAGCAGTTTCGAAGCACTAAAAATAGTCCAAAATTCTAAGAAAATGAAAAGCAAAGTAAAAAGTACGAAAAGTTAGTTTTCAAGACAATTTTCATGAATGTCAATGTTTTGTATCTAAGACTATTTTCAAAACTAAAATATTGAAATTTTTCTTCCAATAATTATGAAAACTTACTTCAAATGCAAATTTTAAGCTTTTAATGTCACTTTTCATTAGTTCAGAGTTACTTTTTGGTGTTCTAGGTTGATGTTTTTGGTGAAAAATTCTAGAAAAAGTAGTTTTTATGTCTACAAGTTAATTTTCAATAATAAAGTAGCGCGATTTGCATGAAAACTGGTTACAAACCCAATTTTTAAGCTTCTGAAATCAATTTTTATCTTTTCTAAGTCAATTTTCAAAACTAAAATCTTTCAATTCGTCTGGAAATTATGAATACTGGCTAAAATAAAATGTTTTAAGTTTCTTAAGTTAATTTTCCGTTTCCCAGACAATTTTTAAGTTGGGTTGGGTTAGTTTTGTTTATTTCGTAAACGAAGTTTCAAATCAGAATTTTATAAGAGAATTTCTTTTTCATCGTGAACAATAAAAAACTGTAATTTTTGAAAAATATCCAGAGACGTAGAAAATAAGGCAAAAATATAAAAACCATCTTCCTCTATCTACGATACTGGAGAATTTTTGTTTCTGATTTTTTAAACTGAAATTTGAAGGACTGTAATTTCCTTAGGAAGCATTTTTCAGGAAAATGACATAATGCATGTCAACTTATTTTTTTAATAGGCTATGAAATGGTAAATTATTCACATTTAAAACTGGACCACCCTGTATATTCATAAAAACAGAAGAAAAACTTATATCAGTTAAACTAAAATTCTGCAGCATTAATAGAAAACATTGGTAAACTTGTGGCTATATCTTTAGAAAGCCCATTTTACTGGCTATCCATTGACATATAAATATTCATATTATATCAGTTAATAAGACAGTTATCTAGGTTCAAATGGAAGTTAAAAAACAGTATGAGGATATTTCCCAATTCAGTGACAGTTAACTTCAACCTAACAAAACAATAGCTATCCTCTGTATATTACTGCAATCTAAAAAACCTTTGTCACTTATTTTTATTGCAGTAACTATAACTAAAATATTCAAATTTGCTTAATCAAGATTTAGGTCACACTGTATATTTATAAATTGCGTTGGAATTTACCATAAGTTATGAACTACTAGTCAGATATAAAGCAATATCAGGGTCAGGTTAATTTAATCAATAACAAATGTCCGATTAAATTACCATATGTCAAACACAGAAATCGTAAGTATGAAATTAATAAAAGTGTTCTATACGTTTTCATTACTCTAACAGAACAGGACACAGCAAACATTCCGACCAACAAAATATTAATCTTCCGGTGAAATATGATAGCGTGCCTTGCAAAAATGGTTAATTAAGCTGAAAACAGGGAAAATCCGTCCCTAATGATATAAATTATTTTTCCAATCGACACATTACTGTTGGGAAAACTGACAGCGATTTCGATTCATCCCTTGCGGCTTTCAAACCGATATTTACGAATACGAAGACCTGTCTAAACGTTATAAATGAGACCGTTCGGATATTAATTTTTCAAACTGTAACTGGCAAAACGTGTTCCGGAAGTCGAATTCATTCGTCAGCTGTTTTAATATAAAATGCAAAAGACGAAGATTATTTTCTGAGGCAAAACCGTATCCAACAAGATTTAGTGTTCTATGTAATATTTGTAAAAGTATCTAGTCACTTCGAGGCAGCTGCCAAGTACCTAAAGCAATTATTAACCACACTAGTATATTAATTTTAAATTAAATTTCAATTATACGTAGAAACTATTTCAATTCACACGCTAGTTGTATATGGAACCACCTAACAATCCAGTACAATACCGAAAGTACCCGACAAAATTAAATTGGTGATAAATTTAACATTCCAAGTGTACTGGTGGTACACGAAGGTCGTTTTTAACAGTAAATGGGTCGATTTATGGTATTCGAATGTAAGGTGGGTCTGTAAACGCCAATTTGCAACTTTCAACTGATCGTATCCCAAGAATTTGTTTCAGAACATTTTCAGTCATTTGGAAAGATTGTGATTGGTCAAAAAAAGCAGCTTGCTACTTTTTCTTGACCTTTCTAAACTAATTTACAAATAATAATGGCAACAATCTGAAGTCAAGTAATTCAGTAACTTATAGTGTAAACTACCTCTTTTTAACTTTGACTGTTCGATCCCCTCTCGTATACTAAAAAATAACCAACGCAATAAGTTCTGGGTGGAAGTTTTCGGCTAAAGTAAACCACAGTTTATCGACCAACAGGGAAATCGGTTTTGTTGGGGATTACCAGGGCGGTTTTCTTCGGATCGGTTTATTAATCAGCTGGCTATCGAGGAAAAAGATAAATCGATTGCGGTGATTTATTACCATGCTGTATCTGGTTTCAAGTTTAGAGCCGTGTTTAAAATGTAAATGGGAAAACACCAAAATTGTAAATATGAACAGAATTGGAAAGTTGTTTTTAAAAGTTTCCAAACGCTATTTTGTTCCATTTTTGCATATCATTATTCGTGGTTTATAACAAAAACTACATAGGGAAAATCTTTTAAAACTTTCCTATTATACACTAAAAAAGTAGTATATTAAATGTTTTTTTAGTTTTAAAGAACGAAAGTTCCTTTTTCAGAACGTTTTTGTGTGTCAACTATACTCATTTATGTAACTAAAATGTACCAACATTCAAGTGAACAATATAGTTCATTACCTAGTGTTGGTTAACATGGATTAATCGTACTTTTGTTCATAATAACCGCTGAAACTATTTGTCAGCAAAAATTCTCTCTTGGTCGAACAAATTTACTACGCAAAAATATTCCATTATCCACTTTTGCGAAATAACAAGAGTAGCGCGGAAAAACGGATAACGATGCACTCCTGGGGAAAATGGAATGGAAACTGGAAGATTATATCGTCGACGTAAGAATTGAATTTACCAATAGAATATCCCAGTCTTGGACAAATTGTTATTGCAAACTTCGACTTGAACGAACTTTGGCGTGCTTCAGTAATCGATATTACAGCAATTGCATTGAACAACAAATAATGAACGAAAATAAGGTGGTTTTTTCTTATACATTATAGATAATACAGTAGGAACTACTTAATTAAAGTTTTAATCCTTCCGCAAACGAAAGTGGCATTAAAAACTTGTCGTTCAGATATAATCACTTTCTTAACGTAGCTTTTTTATGAAAGTTCTTCAAAGTGGAAGAATAAATAGTAGTGTGTGTAATTTTAAAATTATGAATTTTGTAATTTTTTAGTTTTAAAATTTTTCACGTTCTCTACCGACAAAACCGTTAAACCCATCAAGTTTTATACGTCAATAGGAAGCTTAATTCATTGGCTATCCATTGACATATAAAAGTTTATACAAAGTGTGGCAAATAAGCTAGTTATTGACGAATGAACGAAAGAATGCACCAACAAAGTCATGAAAAAATTTGACACCCTCTAGCGGCCAAACTGTCTAACCTATCCATTCAAATTTTGAGACTGTTAGAAAGCTCATTTCATGGGCTATCCATTGACGTATAAAACACTACTAAAAATGGTGCAAATAAACGAGTTATTGAAGATGGAACAAAGAGATGCACGAAAAAAGTCATAAAAAAAGAATCAATTTTGACGCTCTCTAGCGGCCAAAACGTCTAACCTATCAATCCATGTTGGGAACTTTTTAGAAAGGTCATTCCATTGGCTCTCCATTGACGAATAAATCTCTAGCAAAAATAGTGCAATTAAGCGGGTTTTCAAATATTAAACAAAAGGATACACCAAAAAAATTGGTCAAAGTTGACGCCCTCTAGTGGCTAAAAAACGTTTTTCGGGCAGTTTTCAAGATTTGGTAAATTTGACTTGACAGGTCGATTCCTTGACCCCAAATTAGTCGAAAACGAATGGTCACTTCATAGGTCTAACATGAAAAATAAACGAGTTGGAAATGCCTCAATTGAGGTAAAACCCTCACGCAACTCGTTTGGCTTGCATCGTAGACCTACGAAGTTGCACCTCCTTTTCGACTAATTCGGGGATGGCCTTTCCAAAAATACAGTCAATTTTCCGATATCTTTCACCCTGTTCGAAAAAATTCCAAATGGCTTCCCTAAATCAAGTTTCTCTGCCAGTTTTGGAGATATGCTAATTTTGACTGGACAGATGGATTCCTTGACCCCAATTTAGTCGAAAAGGAGTGGTGAGTCGGGGTGGTTATCTTGACAAATAACAAAGTTACAGCCACTTTTGCGTTTAGCCTCATATCTCAAAAAACGGTATCATTACCAACCGACTTTTCTACGTCAATATTAAGCTCATTTCATTGGCTGTCCATCGACATGTGCCCCAGAAAAACTGGTACGGACTAATTTGACCCTGGAAAATTAAGAAAACACGGTTACCTGAGCTACTAGGTCTACTACAATGTAATGCATAGAAATTTCTCGAAAAACCGATTTTGCAAATGACAATTTTCGTAAGGGTCAAATTTGCCTGAAACACCACCACTATTCCAATGGGTTTTGCGTTATGTTGGCCACTTAGTGCAAGCGAAAATCGACTTACTTTTTTTTCCAGTCGTGGTAATTCAGAAAATTAGTGGGTATTGTTAGGTTAGGTTAGTTGTTGGGAGTTATTAGGAATTACTGGGCATTACAAGGAATTAGTGGACATTATTGACTTCCTCTGAAACCACAGGTTTTGTAAAAAAAATGAATGTCACAAAACTAAACGTCAAGTCAACTTTAGTAACATGATCTTGACAATGATAATCTCCTCCCTCTTCAAAGGAAAATTAGCATTTTGGCTTGAGATTGCTTCGGTAGGTAAACATGTGACCAAAAAGGGAATTGTTTCAAATCAGCATTACTTTGCTCATTAGTGTCACATACCATTAAATAAAATAGGTTTGCGTAATCTATACTCGATCTAGTTCTTAGCAATGGAAAAAGTTCCGAATTATATAAAACTAGAAGTAGAATAAAAAGCTGATTTTTCTTTACAAGAAATCGGCGTAACCATTCATATGTACATAATCACAAAAGCTTTGAATAGCCTATTTCATGCCTTAAGACAACCAATCACCTCCGCTTTATCGATAATCAACTTATGCTTTTTTGCCCATTTTACGTGGTGTAACCGTAATGTAAAATTTTTGCAAATTTTGGGCGAAATTATTTCTTTATAGTGGCGTAATGTGTCGTTACACTTCTTATTCAAATTTCATGGTTTGGAATAGCGTAAAGTGAAACGACATTGTGTGATTAGGCGGATTTGGCTTCAAAGCCAATAACAGGTTGCCAAACCTTAGGAAATGCGCTTCCTGGTCACTGACCTAGTGCCTTGACCTATTTAGGTAAGAAAAGTTCTTCAATTTCCTTTACGACATTTTTTAGTAAGTTGTGCTCACAATTGGCGTAGGGGGAAGTGTAAATACTATTTAGATTACCATATCAAGGCCGTTTAGAGTTTAAATCAAAATTGAAAGTACACGTTTAGATCAATGGCGTTGATAACTGTTACCTCTATGTTGCAATAAGTAAAAGATCAATTTGGCTGCATAATTAGGGAAAGTTCAAAAACCCCAGAAGGAAACTACATTGGGGCCATAAACTGTTAATAAAATTAGAATTACAACAAACTGATAACAGAATAGTATAATGTAGAAACAAGGTCGGTGACTTTAAGGAATAATGGCCTCTTTACATTGTATATATTATATTAAACGTGTAGTAAGTAAATAAAAATTGTAACATGTGGTTACAGATAAAGAAAAAAAATGTAAAATGTTTTTTACACGCCCACGTGTGTTTACTGAACATGTGTCACTTTTGAAAATGGCTGATTTGGTTTTAAAATAAACCAATTTATTCAGCATCTTATTAGCACTTTTTGAAAAGGTTGAAACCTTTAACTTTATCTCTAAATACCTCAGAAACTGTTTATGTTTTGTATGTCACAGCTTATTTTGTAGGTCTTATGGGCGGATTGCACCGACGTAATTAAGGGCACCCTAAGGTTCACCTAAGTTGTGATTTGACTGTGACTGCTCATGTTCAAAATGTCATAGTCCAATTAAAACCTAGTCCCCTTAAATATGTCGGTGCAATGAATAACCCTGTACAACTGTTGTTCAACTGTACAGGGTGATTGATTGAATTTTGACCACCCCCTTAACTTCCATAATTTTGATTTTAGCAAAAAACGTTAAATACAAAACTAGTAGATATTTAGGTCTAATTTACCCTTAGATAAACAGTTATTATACTGGGTGTCCCAAATTTGAGTAACGAATCAAACTTATGTTTTTTTAAATACAATGACCAACTTTTTATCCGATATTTGAATTATACGTCAAATTCTAGACCTAGTTGGTGTAAAATGTGTTTAACACTGTTGCCTCGACTATGTGATTAAGGGTTAATTTAGTTACTGAAATTTGAGACACCCTGTATAATAACTGTTTATCTAAGGGTAAATTAGACCTAAATATCTACTAGTTTTGTATTTAACGTTTTTTGCTAAAACCAAAATTATGGAAGTTAAGGGGGTGGTCAAAATTGAATCAATCACCCTGTACAACCTGTACAGGGTGCTGCATTTTCGATGGTTTTACGGGATACAGAGAAAACGGTAATAGATAGAAAAAAAGTAGCATACGTGTTCTGATCTCTTTTTCTGAGCTGAGATGACTGGCGAAAAGTGGGCGGCGCAAACTTCTTTTGTTTCAAAGATACGGGGGGTTTTTGAAAATTGGTCATTTTGGAACCTCCTCTGTATTTCATTTGCTATTAAAGTTATCAAAAAAGGAAAAACGGTTTCCGGTAGAAGTTTTGACGTAGAATCCAATGGCGTAGTCAGTTTTTTTCTATTACGTTTAGTTTCTGACATATGACAGTAAGTTATATTTTTTTAAATGGAACACCCTATATATTTTTAGTTAATTTAATTCTGTTGATTTTTACTTTTTCAACGGTGTATTAAAACATATAAGTTTGTAAACGTTAATCTTAGTAATTAGAAAAAAGCTTAACAAAAAAGTACTAAATAATATACAGGTGTGGTAAATCCAAAACCGACCATAGGAAAACCGTGTAACTGACAGAGAAACGTAGATAATTGCATGCGTGGGACAAAAACAGAAAACGAAAAAAATACCAAGTAGGCCATATTTTCAGTACGCTGTTGCCAAAATCCAATACCAATCCAATACATTTTGTCGACGGTATTGGATTTTGGCAACAGCGTACTGAAAATATGGCCTACTTGGTATTTTTTTCGTTTTCTGTCTTTGTCCCACGCATGCAATTATCTACGTTTCTCCGTCAGTTACACGGTTTTCCTATGGTCGGTTTTGGATATACCACACCTGTATAAAAATACCCACAGTCGAAACAAAATTTGGCTATGTTCTTATTAATATGATACATGTCGTTTATAAACAGTTTTTTCAACTTCTACCTTAAAAATAGTAGAAAATAGAAATGGCCACTTTTCTTATTAACGTGACGGTAGAACTGTTTGTAACTTAGATTTTTAATAAGATTTATTAAAAATATTTAATTTTCTGATGTTAGTTTATTTTATTTCCGATTTTGTTACAACCTGTACAGGGTGGCCAACTAAGCATGCGAGGTACTGTATTTAGGAAATTAAAAATGATAGATAATTGAAACAAAAAGTTTTTATCTTTAGATCTATGTTTCATAATGATATTTTAAAAACTTTCAAAAAACAAAGTTTAAGATTTTTTGTAAAATTTTTTTTGTAAAAGTTAAGAAACATGTAAACCGTTTTGCTTTATCTTGTACCGTTTGCCTGCTACAGTCTTTCAAATATTGAAAATGACAATGTTTAATAATCAATATCTCGAAAACGACCACATCTAAGGAAAATTGATTAGAACAAATATTGTCTAGATTCAACAACAGAAAATTCGTTAGTAGATGCAGCAACGCTGAAAATATTTTAGATGTATTCCTTATGGCCATATTACTTAATAATAATTTTGTTTCAAATCATTTTTGGTTTCCTAGATACAGTACTTCGCATTCTTAGTTGGCAATGATTTCTTCATTAGTCACAAAACCACTGGTAACAATAGTAATAATTAATTAATAAAAATAGTTTGACTTGATTGTTTTTGTATGTAATCTATAATCAATATATCATATAAATTCTGACTAACGCCTGTCATTCAACAATTCAACTTTCTTGCTTATCTTAATTAGTTACGACACAATTCAATTAAATTGTATTGATCTTGCAAAAATAAAAATTACTTTTATTATTTGTCTCACTTTGTTATCTCTTAAATGAAAGAAATAAGCAAAAAGGTCTCACAATAAAATAAAAAAGCATATCTCACCTTCCACTCTGGTATTTCCGTGAGTCTATTGGCCACCACACACCCAGCACTTCCAGCACCAACAACGATAAAGTCGTACTCCTGGGTTTGCACGTTTTCGTATTCTGGAGAAGCATTAAAATCATCACCAAAATCATTCTCAAAATTCCCGAAAGCCACGAAATCCTGCGACTGTTGCTGGTCTTTAGAATAACCGAACAACTGAGCGATCAATTGTAGGAACACAATGGTGGATGGTTGACATGTGGTGATGGTAGTTTGCACGGAACAGGCCTGCGACAAGTCTGGCGGTATCCAAACCATGATTCCAGTTCAGTGTTTGAGAACTGACTGATTGTACGGTGGTTAAACACCATTTAATTGTAATCTTTCATTCAATACGATAACCCTTCCCCATTTTGATCAGAATATAAGCCTTGGGTTCTTGTAGCGCGACCTGAGCACGTGCCCGCACCAAAAGTAAAAGTGTTGAATGTGTTGCGAATTTCTTCGATACGGTTTTGTTGGACTTGAGAAAAAAAATCGGAACTGGCATAGTTCCTTTTTGTTTCAATTTTCGGCTGTTAATAACTATGAAATCTAGGTTGTCAGTCTAGATTTTAATAGACTTAAATACTTTGATTATTGTACTAAGTAACTTGGTAGTTAAAGCTCCTTAAACAATCCATCAGACAAAAGTAAAACCCTTTTTTACATCTGCTTAATTTTTTTGTAAATTTTTTGACCTTTTTAAAACAGCCTTCATAGTGTCAATAAAATGTTAAAATTAATGTGACATTGTAGTTTTTTAATGTAAAAAGTCGGTTTTATTTTTTAACTTTTTTTTAATTTAAACAACCAAAATGTTGAGGACATAAAAGAAATATTGAAACTAGAAAAAATAACCTCCTGGTTTATCTACTTCCGTGTGTATTTTTTAATTAGGTTTTTCAAAATTGTATGATAACTCACTGAAATATACACAAATTTCTGCTGTAAGTGCTGCTGATGCTGCAATGTTACTGGTAATTTAACCAAAAATGCTAAACGCAAATAGTATTAAAATTATTATACTTTACCCAGTTTTTTTTTTGCGGATCGAAATTACGCAGAAAATTTTTAAATTTCGTCTGCATGATTGATCAAACCGTAGTGGCTTACATAATATGACATGGTACGTAGCTCCTATAAATTTCCGGTTAAGCATTTATTTGGTCAAATCGTGTCAAGGTCCATATTATATCAAAAGATGGTATATATGACTGTACCACTATGGTTATTTATCAAAATCTGTAATAAAGTTTCTATTGGCATTTCTAGTTGACTCTTTAATTATACAGGGTGGTCCAGTTTTAAATGTCAATAATTCAGCCCATCAAAAAATAAGTTAACATACATTATGTCATTTTTCTGAAAAAGGCTTCCTAAGGAAAATACAGTTCTTCAAATTTCACTTTAAAAAATCGTTTTTTTTGTCATAACTGTCAGACCGTTGAATCAAATTTGGAACAAGCACTCTAGAAATGAATACTCATTATGAATGACGTTTGCCAAAATTCTCCAGAAGCGTAGATACAGGAAGATGGTTTTCATGTTTTTGCCTTATTTTCTAGGTCTTTGGATATTTTTCAAAAATTACAGTTTCTTTTAATTTTATTGTTCACGATGAAAAATTAATTATCTCTTATACAATTCTAATTTAAAACTTCGTTTACGAGATAATTCAGTTATTACGTTCAAAGACCCAAAACTAACCCAACCCAACTTAAAAATTGTCTTGGAAACGAAAAATTTACTTAAGAAGCCTAAAAAATTTCATTGTAGCCAGTTTTCATAGTTTCCAAATAAACTGAAATTCTTTAGTTTTGAAAATTGACTTAGAAGAGATAAAAATTGATTTCAGAAGCTTAAAAATTGTTTGTAACCAGTTTTAATACAAATCGAGAGACTTTAGTAATAAAAATTGATTTTTTCTAGAATTTTTGATTACAAATTCATACATTTAACTCTTTAAAATTAACTTGAACACCAAAAAGTGACTCTGAACTAATGAAAAGTGACATCAGAAGCTTAAAATTTGCATTTGAACTAAGTTTTCATAATTTAAACACAAATTTCAATATTTTAGTCTTGAAAATAGTCTTAAATACAGGACATTTACATTAGATTCATGAAAATTTTTTGAAAACTAACTTTTCGTACTTTTTACTTTGCTTTACATTTTCTTAGAATTCTGGACTATTTTTAGTGTTTCAAAACTGCTTTCAACTTGGAAAATCGAAGTTATTGACATAGCAAACTTAAAAAAACAATTTTTACATTCTCCATAGACTTAAAATATCATTCTAAGCTTTTTTACTATTAAATCGACTTCTAGACACCTCAGTGCTAAAAACTCAAGTATTTCTTAAAAATCTAGACTGTTTTTAGTGCTTTAAGATGCTTCAAGACTATCTTTTGACTTATCAGGCCTAAAAGCCAGTTTGGACACTGTCCATAGTCTTGAAAATGTCATTTCAAGCTTCTTCACTATTAAATTGACTTCTACACTCATAGGTGCAATAAATTGTAGCATCTCTAAGAAATTCAGACGGTTTTTAGTGCTTTTTAAGACTGAAAAATCGAGTTTAAGAGTCTTTCCAAAAGTCAAGTTTCTTCAGTAATAAAAGTAAAAAAATTTGGTACCAAATGCTACGATATTAGTCTTGAGAAGTAAAATAGTCCGAAAATTTAATTTACTTCTAGTCTTGTTTCAGAAAATTGAGTTGTACACCAATTAAAGTCCTGAAAATAGACTTTTGGACTCTCTTTAGTCCTAGTAAAGTTAGTTCTAGCCTTAAAAATCAACTTTTAGATTATTTTTAGTAGCAAAAAATGAGTTTCATGTACAATACAATCTTTGTCTTGATTTCCGGACTGTTTTTAGTTTTTACCAGGAAGACAGTCTGAGAAAACGAATTATAAGACTATTCCTAGTAGTTAATAGCAAGTTTTTAGACTATTCAGTACAAATTTGGACTCTCACAAGTCTTGAATGTTCGGTTTTACACTATAAAACGATTTTTTAAATTGAAATTTGGTGGGCTGTATCTTAGGAAACGTTTGTTTTTTGATTATTTTTTGATTGGCTATCGAATGGTGAATTATTGACACTTAAAACTGGACCACCCTGTATTATTCTTGAATTTTTTGACAAACACTACTAGTTTTAGTTTCCTTCTATTCGTTTACATTAAGATGCCTTAAATGGGTTAGCAACTTATTGACGCCTTGGTGAACTACGTTTTCCATTGTATGATTTGCTTGTAACACATTTGACATGACATGACCGTTGGAGACTCTACGCTAAGTCCACATAAGCAGCATTTGCGTAAATTACAGCAAGATTGTATTAAGGTGGTTTTGCTTTCAGGCTCTTCTAGCCCTCTCCTTAAGTAATTAACAAGGCAAGAAGTGACAGGGTTTACTAAACTGCATTTTTTAAATAACTGACCTTTTTAGCTTTTCTTAACTAATCATCCACTACAATCAGTGCTGCAACTTATTCTGAATCACAGTCAACTGACAATTTGGTCACATTGTTCTAAGTAGGGGGTGTAAGGGGTAGCGTTAACATCAGTACATCAATGCTACCCAAATGCCAACCATGCCTAACCATACGTAACAGAGATACAAGACTAAATCCCTGTATAAAGTGGAGGAAGGCAACGGGATACCACTTCACTACTCATTCCAAGAGAATCACATAAAACACATGAAATCCTATGATGAATGCATTTAACCCAAAATTGTCCGGAGTGATAAATCCTTCTCCAATCGGATCTCCTGGGGGAACTGTGTTAAATGAAGTCAGGAAGGAGAGACTAAGTCTAAGATGGACATTCTGGGTGTCGCAGAAACGTGATGGACTCAGGCTGTGTTCTCAGACAGAATCATATTTCTTAAACTCTACCCCAAACCAGTCAATATCAATGTCATCTAGGTGTATGCACCTACAACAGATTCAACAGAAGATGAGGTCGAGACGTTTTACGAAGAATTAAAGCAAATAGTTAAAAATCATGAGATAAACATGATTATGGATGATTTCAACGTCAAAGTGGGAGAAGGAAGATTTGAAGCATTGGCGGACACTATGAGCACTATGAACAAGCTGGAAGCATTTGAGATGTGGGTCTATAAGCGTGTACTGAGTATTCCATGGATTACAAGAAGAACCAACAATATCTGGGTTACGTAAATACGCAATGAGAGATACTTGATGAAAGATGCAATGAGAATTGCTGCAATTGAGGGGAAGATTGAGGGAAAGAGAGGAATCGACAGGAAAAAGATGTCATGGCTCCGCAACGTTAGGCAGTGGACAGGACTGAGGACAATGCAAGAACTAATGCATACCATACGTAATAAGGAAGAGTGGACAAATATGTGATCGCAAACATCCATTAATGGACACGCAGCAGAAGAAAAGCAGTTCTAAGCAAACTGAAGCTTGAATCAAACAGACACAGATGATAGAATACAAATAAAAAAGAAAAAATGTGTAAACAACAAACATGTTTCTTTATTAAAATGTTTTAACAATGATTTCCCGTAAATGATAATCAAACTACAAAGTCTTTTAGTTTCTTACAAACATCTTCCAGAGCAAAATTCCTGTGGACCGCAAATGGACTCCTACAAATTGGACACTCTGTAATGCAACTATTTTTGCACTTTTTACAGATAGAGTGTCCGCGGCTGCACACAATTATATTGCTGTTCATAATGCAGGTGCATATTGGACACTCCAAGTTTTCGGCGAGTTTTTCGAAGAGGGTCGTAGTCTCTTCTAGTTCTTTCGGTTTAGCTTCGCTTGTGGTCTTTTTAGTCGCGTGATCGATTTTTAGTTCAATTTTCAAAGCACTTTCGTCGGGAAGAAATAGTTGTTTTAAGGTGGTTAAATTGAAGATGTGACTGACCCAATCGTCTACGTTATCGTGGCGTTTTATAAGTTTGTTTTTGAAAACAAATGTGTGGTTTTCATTACTGAACGTTATGGTAAAAGTCCGGAATTTGAACGATTCCAAAAGTGGCGTTACTTTAACTGTTAATATTACATTTGACTGTAAAATAATACGATTTGCGTTTGTAGAGATCATATACGGTTCTTTGGAAGTAACCATAAGAAATTGATTCGTACTTTTGGGTGTGCCAATCTCCTCTTCAGTTGCAACTAAAATAGAGTCGAAAAACAGATTTTTTCTGTGCAGTTGTTCGAAATGCGATACTATTTTAGTGACCTGATGTGAATCCAAGCAAATAACGCATTGTAAAATTTTAAGACCGCACTCTGCTTCATGTTTCTCCACCTCATCCCAACGCAACTTTTTTGAGCAATTTTTTGAGTTTATACATGGAAATTCAAGGTATTGGGCCATAGATTCGAAAACCTTATTTCGGGAGACACCAACTCCTTCAGGAATTTTACATCTGCCACAAATATTTTCGCCATGTTTGGACTGGGCAGTAAACATGTAAATTGGTGGCACTGACAGATACTTCTTGCATAAAGTGCATCTGAACTGGTTAAAGTCTATATTTGATTGGTTTGCCTGTTTTTGTGTAAAGTTGGGTTTTTAGTTTGAATTTGTAACGAATAAAGTACTTACCATATTGCTTGCATTACAGTTTCACATACAAAATAATATAAGAGAGATAATAGTTTATAATAAATTATTACTTATATCATTATCTAATATCAAAGATAATAGTTTATCTAATCAATTTGTTTGCGCTAATGCAATATTGGACAAATAATTGTCATGGTATTTAAACTAATAGTCCTCATTAAAATATCATCTTGTTTATGTATGATTTTAGATTGTTTGTCATTTCAAGGAAAAAATAAAAGTTTAAACAATATTAAAAAGACTTTTATTGTTTACCATTTTTTTGTTCGAAAAAGAACACTTTTCCATACAACTCATCTATAATTTTTATAATAAAATACATACAGGTCTAAGACTATCTAGCGCTATTTGTACAAACTAAATAGATCGTATACTTTATAAAGAGCACATATTCACGTTAAACGGATGTATACTTAATTGTCTAACCAATGTGGTAGGTACGTAACGCGTATACATCATTTTTGTGTACCACTCCAGGTTGAAAAGTCAACGTAACCCAGTTACAGCACAGTTACATTTACGACAACCATATTTTTAAAAGTTGTTTTAATGTTATTTCTAATAATTTAAACAATTAATTAATAGTACGTTTTGCAATCATATTGACAGTTACCATAAAATTATATATACACCTATACACATCAATTATTATATTACTATTTTTTTATTTAATAAATATGTTGTATTTGTTTCGGTTGATTACGATACGTAAAGGGTGCATTTGGAATGTTTTGATTGCATTTAAGTGTGGTGTAAGTAGTGTAATTTGTTTGTTACTTTTATATAAAACCACCAAAAATCACACTTTAATTAGGTTTGTAATAATTAAACTGCTTAATCTGTTGGAAAGTTTGTTGGTATTAAGCGCCCTCTGTGAGGGATGCTATGTTTGGCTTTATTGATCAATAAATTTGTTTTGCAGCTGTCTAACTAGATATTGATTGAAATAAGTACAAAAATAACTAGAAGATGGCGTGCATGGTTTAGATTTCAAGAAAAATCTGGAAAATATCTAATAGAGTTGTGTAAGTTTCAGACTAGGAATGTGCAATTTTTCATTTCTGGTGTTACTTTCAAATCAAAGTTTCTGTATTTGACATGACATATCAAAGTCGTTTTTAGAAAGTTGCTATATTTCTATTAAGATGGCACTCACTGAATTTAAATTTCTGTTGATTTTGAGATATGAAGATTTTGTACACTTTTATAGGTTTCTCAACGTCATTGTTAGTGAATTTCTACCTCACCTACATTATAAAACATTGTTTATGTTGTAATAAGTCATTTAAGTCTTCTTCAAAGTTTTTCTAGTTATGTCAGAGTATTGTAAGCATTTTGTATTTCTATCCATCTTTTCATAGAACAATTCTAGTTATTTCTACGCCTTTTTTAGAAAATTTGCATTTAGAAAACCTAAAATAGATTTTTAAGGATATCTGAAGCATGTATTGAAGTACTCAACTTTAGAACTAGAAGAATCATTGTCGTGTGTTTTTGAGATCTTATAGTAATATAGACTAGACAGGCAGAATAGTAGTCACAATTTGTACGTCTCAGCTATGTCAAAAACCAAAGTAAAATGGAATGACGTATTTATGCAATAGAAACATTTTGTTATTATTGTTGTTAATACTTAAACTTGAAAGAATTACAGAGGGGAAGAAACAGATTAAGCAGTTTGTAAATATTCTTGTTTGAGTATTACATCAGTTTACAGTATAGTTGATGGGTACGTCATCGCTTGTTATTCTGAAAAGCTGAATCTTATTAAGTAGAACGCACCATAGTTCCACGAACAATAATAATCATATATCACAACATCGAACCCTATACAGAAAGCCCTTCAGCCTTCGCCCATTCATCTCTCTCTATATTGGTGTAAACCTGGATTTAGCCAGAAAAGGTTAGAGTCGCGTTGCTCTTGGATGAGAAAATTTCTGGAATTTTTCATTATCTAGTTTCGAAAAGCCGGCTAAAGGTAAAATTTAATAAACGGATGCATTATTGTGTGTGTCATAGTTGATTTGTAGGTAAGAAGGGATAGCGGCATTAAGTTCCGATGCTCGACGTCGAAGCGCAGCGATGCTATGGCCACGCCATACGTCCTCCTCCTGCTCCCCGCCACTGGGGGAGGTGCCCGATGACACTGGCGGAGTGACGGCGGCGTTTGAACACGGAATCTGCGGGGGTGGAGAACTGCCGCCCCCTCCGCCGCCACCGCCTCCTGCCTGTCCTCCGCTCCCCGCGTTATTACAGTACGTCATCATGCTATCACCTGCAATGCATAAATCAATTCCGTAAACAACAGTTTCAGATGTTGCCAAATTTTTATTTCAATCAAAAGTTCAACCCTACACGTTTTTTATTTTTCTCAAAAAAGCTTTAGTACAAAAACATAAAGTTAAACAAAGTTTGTCAATCTAACGTAAGAAATTTAAAAATTAGACTAGATGGTCTAGGAAATATGAGCCTAAACTAAATTGTTCTTTAAAATTTTGGCTTCTGTAATAAGTCACTCATTCTTTTTTCAAAAATTCTGGGCATAAAACCAGCACAATCATATCAACGCATTCTTCCCCTTTTCTCTTTGGTGTTTATTAAAAAAAAACTTTTTTCAACATTTCTGAGAAATTAGCCAGCTCAACCATATCTTAACACATTCTTCCACTCTCCTTTCTGACTCTAATAGAATCTTATTCTTTTTTAAAATACAGGGCGGTCCAGTTTTAAATGTCAATGATCCACTATCCCATAGTCCATCAAAAAATAAGTTGACATGCTTTATGTCATTTTGCTGAAAAACGTTTCCTAAGGAAGATACACTCCTCCAAAATTTAGTTTAAAAAAATCGTTTTTTTTTTGCTACAACTGTCAGACCGTTTTTGGAGCAATTTTGATGAAAATCAGTGGTTTTCAAACACTTTTTGACATTTTAGCTTGCAAGAAACCACCAGACTGTCACCAGTGGTTCTTAAATTGTCAAATCCTCGATTTGTGCAAGATAAGCGTTCTAACACAAAATAAGGTTTAGGCAAGGGTCCATAGCATGTTATGAGTGAAATGAGTTGAAAATCAGTGATTCTCAAACAGTTTTTGACATTTTAGATTGCTGGAAACCACCAGACTGTCACCAGTGGTTCTTAAATTGTCTTAAATCCATAGATTTGTGCAAGATAAGCGTTCTAACACAAAATAAGGTTTAGGCAAGGGTCCATAGCATGTTATGAGTGAAATGAGTGGTAAATCAGTGGTTCTCAAACAGTTTTTGACATTTTAGATTGCAGGAAACCACCAGACTGTCACCAGTGGTTCTTAAATTGTCAAATCCTTCGATTTGTGCAAGATAAGCGTTCTAACACAAAATAAGGTTTAGGCAAGGGTCCATAGCATGTTATGAGTGAAATAAGTGGGAAATCAGTGATTCTCAAACAGTTTTTGACATTTTAGATTGTAGGGAACCACCAGACTGTCACCAGTGGTTCTTAAATTGTCTTAAATCCATCGATTTGTGCAAGATAAGCGTTCTAACACAAAATAAGGTTTAGGCAAGGGTCCATAGCATGTTTTGAGTGAAATGAGTGGTAAATCAGTGGTTCTCAAACAGTTTTTGACATTTTAGCTTGCAGGAAAACCACCAGACTGTCACCAGTGGTTCTTAAATTCCTCGATTTGTGCTAAGTAAGCGTTCTAACACAAAATGAAGATGTTCATTTTTCCACTCTATTTTCTACGCTGACATGGATATTTCCCAAAAATGTAAGTTTTTAAATTTCCTTGTTCAATTTAAAGAAAGATGTCTCTTGTAAAACGTTGATTCAATTCTTTGAAAAATTCAATAAAAACTTTACAATACAAATTATAAGTAATAAGTATTACTTATTTTAATAGACATTTTTTAAGTAATAAGTCCAGGTACTTCATTTAAAATATACTAGTTACTTTTGAACAAGTATTCCATTTTTAAAAGTATTTCAGTAAACTACTTATTACTTCAAGTAAATTTTGGTACTAAGTAATCCTGCTCTTCCGAGGACTTTATCTTTTTAAGGAAGCATTTTTAACAAAAATGCATGTCAACTTATTATTTGATGGGCTATCGCATGATGAATTATTGACATTTAAAACTGGACCACCCTGTATATTGGCTTTTAAAATCAATCAGTCAATTTTTTACACTCAAAGGGTCTCACACAGAAAAGGGACTTGATTTTTACAACAATTTCAAAGAATTTACCTTTAAGTTTTCAGGAACTTACTCGGAAAATAGGTGAAATTCAAATTAGTTTGCAGAAATTGTGTTACTGCAATTTTTAAGAAGTTTGCAAAGTACAGACTACAATTTTAGGATTTTTGATTTTGTGTAGTAATCTAAAAAACACCAATAAATTTAACTTTAGAACATTAAAAAATCTTTTGCGTCCGGTCATTAAGACAGAGGTGTGACAAAGACTCCATAAATTCAATACCAGCAAAACCGGTTTTGATTTTTTCTCGTCCGATTTTAACACATCGTCTCAAAAGTAACAAGCTCATGCATTATTTCACAGACTCGAAGAGAGGTTAGGTAGTATACATAAAACGAGTAATTAGCAGTGATTAGACACAGCTCCGTGGTCTGCTACCGAAATACACCTACCCATGGGGCTCTAATTGATATCACAAACTGATTTTACCATTAACCTGTTTGCTATGATCTTATTTTTGTGTATACTTAAACCCGTTTGAACAACACAGTTTACACACAATCACGCATTCAGAACCTTGACGTTTGAGTTGATGGTCGATTTGTACGGTGGGAGTTAACTTACCCAGGGAGTTAAGTCCGTAGTGTGCTTGGTAAACGGTACTGGCTGCCGAACTGGTTATGGGCAACGTCGAACTTAAACCACTACTTTGATTTAGTTGACCTAAGGTTTGGCCGAAACTTCCCATTGTAACTGTTCCTTGACCTAACTGGGATAAACCTGAAAATTACCAATTTACTGTTAAGTCAGCAAAAACAAAGTTGCTTTTAAACCACAAAATTTTGTAGTAATTGTGATTGAAAAATCTACAGTTTCCTGTAGAACACATCCTACACAAAAGTGTGTTTAGGAACTTAGGGCCAATTACACCGACATATTTAAGGGCACCCTAGACTAGGTTTTAATTTGACTATGACATTTTGCACATGATCTGTCACAGTCAAATCACAGGTGAACTTTAGGGTGCTCTTAATTACGTCGGTGCAATCCTCCATTAAAGCACTCAATCAAACTAATTTCTAAATTATCTGTAGAGTACAGAATGTTTAACAAAACTTTAGTCTGACATTGATGATGATAATGACTAGAGTCCGGTCCTTTTTGTAAATATGAATGATTTACTCAAAAACACGTCATTTGACAGATTTTTTTGCTTTTTTCTTCTTTTTGTGCTATTTTTTGTATGGTTTTACTTTGTATAGGTTAATTTACAATTGCAATAGCTATATTGAGATATTGAAGGTTTTTGAGAGTCAAAAACATATCATTTATCTGTTGCACAATGGGTAAGAATCAATTTAGAAACTTAAACTGACCAAATAATTTCCAAATGCTCCTACAGTAGTCTAAAAAAATTTAAAACATTCCAAAACACCATAGAAGCTCTAAAATGCCTTGCAAAACCTTACAATACAGCGTAGAAGCATCCAAAAGCTTTTAGAAAAACTAGAACAGTCTAAAAGCTTCCAAATGCTTTTCAACTTATCTACAGAAGCTTTCAAAAGATTTCAAGACAGTCTAAAAGCTTCCGTATGATTTTTGTTTAACAGTTTCCAAAAGTTTTTTAAAAGCAGTCCAGAAACTTCAAAATGCTTCTTAAACAGTCGAAAGCCTTCCGAAACAGTCTAGAAGCTTCCAAAGGCTTTTAGCCCATTCTAAAGGATTCCAAATGATCTTCAAATAGTCTAGAAGCTTTCAAAATGCTTCTTAAACAGTCGAAGGCCTTCCAAAACAGTCTAGAAGCTTCCAAAGGCTTTTAGCCCATTCTAAAGGATTCCAAATGATCTTCAAATAGTCTAGAAGCTTTCAAAATGCTTCTTAAACAGTCGAAGGCCTTCCAAAACAGTCTAGAAGCTTCCAAAAGTTTTTAGCCCATTCTAAAGGATTCCAAATGATCTTCAAATAGTCTAGAAGCTTTCAAAATGCTTCTTAAACAGTCGAAGCCTTCCAAAACAGTCTAGAAGCTTCCAAAAGTTTTTAGCCCATTCTAAAGGATTCCAAATGATCTTCAAATAGTCTAGAAGCTTTCAAAATGCTTCTTAAACAGTCGAAAGCCTTCCAAACAGTCTAGAAGCTTCCAAAAGTTTTTAGCCCATTCTAAAGGATTCCAAATGATCTTCAAATAGTCTAGAAGCTTTCAAAATGCTTCTTAAACAGTCGAAAGCCTTCCAAAACAGTCTAGAAGCTTCCAAAAGTTTTTAGCCCATTCTAAAGGATTCCAAATGATCTTCAAATAGTCTAGAAGCTTTCAAAATGCTTCTTAAACAGTCGAAAGCCTTCCAAAACAGTCTAGAAGCTTCCAAAAGTTTTTAGCCCATTCTAAAGGATTCCAAATGATCTTCAAATAGTCTAGAAGCTTTCAAAATGCTTCTTAAACAGTCGAAAGCCTTCCAAAACAGTCTAGAAGCTTCCAAAAGTTTTTAGCCCATTCTAAAGGATTCCAAATGATCTTCAAATAGTCTAGAAGCTCCCAAAAAATTTCAAGGCAGTCTAAAGGCTTCCGTATGCCTCTAAAGCAGTTTAAAAGCTTCCATAAGTATCTAGAACTCTCCATCTCTCCAAGTTTTCAAATGCTTTAAAAGCAGTCCAAAACATTCAATGTTTTTTAAGCTCTCCAGAAACCTTCCAAATGCTCCTAGAGCTTCTAAAGCAGTCGAAAACCTTTCAGAAGCTTTTAGAACAGTCTAAAAAATTTCAAATGTCCTTCAAGTAGTCTAGAAGCCCCCAAAATTCTAGAACCATCTAAGAATTTCCAAATACCTCTAAAGCATTTCAGAACCTTCAATATGCTCTTTAAACTGTCCAAAAACCTTCCAAACGTTCCTCAAGGAGTTAATTTTTTTTCCTTATGCTTTTAAAGCAGTTTAAAAGCTTCAAAAAATTTCTAGAATTTGAACTCAAAAAAAGTAAAAAGTTTTCCATCTCTGAAAGTTTTTTGTGCTTTTTTAAAGGTTTTTAATCCGGACTCTAATAATGACAATGCGTGGTAATGAAACTGTTTGGGAACTACTGATTTAAATACCTGAAAGTGATTAAACATTTTAACATGCCCTGGAAAATCATAGAAAACTGCTTCTGTTTGAGCTTTTATCTATGCAAACGATTTGATTAGCAAATCCGAACCATAAACAAAACAAATAATACAAAATTTCTCGGATCCAAGTCAACAAGTGAAAGTTTCATATTAAAACGTACTAAATAATTTAGTTAAGCATATTTACGAATTAATTAGTACGGTTAAAATAAAGATTCTAATTGGAGATTATTGCCTTATTATCGGTTTATTCTTTACTAATGAATTGAAAATTTATCTACTTAGCATGGTAGTAACCCCAAGTTGAAACTGAACGAAAATTTGCATTTCAATGATATTATTAAATGAATTTATTATGGAAGCCTACTCTGCTCCATTAAATTCCGGGTTTAACAACCAGGTGAGTTAACACCAGATCAATAAAAAGGATTTTTACCTGTTGCCATTCCTGCAACGCCCCAGGTCGAGTCGGAGGTTCTGAACATGGAGGTTCCGCACAGGTTCTCACCCATCGCCCCAAAAGGAGGGAGACCGTGAGAGGGGAGGAGGGCGCCTGGGGTTCTGAACACGTTGGTAGTCTTCTTCCTTTTCTTCCATTTGGCTCTTCGATTTTGAAACCAAACCTGTTAACCACCAATTAGAATATGTTCTCACAAATCTTGTATTATATGTCAGAAACTACACCATTTACACATGTAGTTTAGAAAGCGTCAGTTGAATTTTAGAAATCATAAGATGGATTTGAAAAATATCATTTGTATTTCAGAAAAGGTACTTTCAATTTTAGAATAATAACTTTGATTTTCGAAATTGCAATTTGTATTTCAGATTAGTCATTTGTAGTATAGAAAAGAGCAGTTGGATTTTCAGACATGGTCATTTGTAATTTGGAAAATTAAAGTGGAGCAAAAAAGTTAATAAAAAAAAGTAAATAGTTTAACGAATATTTTTAATAACATTGTGGTTTAAGCAGTTCAATGAAAAATCGATTTATTTCGAAAACCGTTTATTTTATCGAAATAAAAGAAGAGTACAATTTTTCGATAAAAATGTTAAGAGTATCCATTAATGGCGTTTGCAGCTGAAAATAATGACAGCTGTCAAAGTTTAAGCAAATTGTGTCTTAGGTCCAGTTAGTTCCGGCCTTTCGAAGACGAGATACCTGGTTTTCATGTCAAATAGAAGGTCTCTTTCGATAAAACATTAAACCCAATAATCATTACAATATACAAAGTGTTTCAAAAGTTACGGCCAAAAACGTTAATTGGAAGGCAGTTCTTTGGGGCTCGATATTTCCCTTAGGAGTGACTTTAAAAAAAATTAATTATATGAACAAATCGTATTATTTTGACCTCCCCTGTATGCCCCCGAGAGATTGTCACATAGTTATGGGACACCCTGTATATGTTATATAAATTAATACTCTTTTTTTTTACTTTTTTTGCTTAAAGTGATATTAAAAAGAAACAATGAACTAATAAACACATAGAAACACAAAACAATCTGAAATTGCAATAACGCGTTCTAAAATACAAGTGACGAATCTGAAATACAACTTACATTTTCTAAAACCAAATTTACGATAATGAAATACAAGTTATAGATTCTGAAATCCAACTTATATTTTTAAAATCCAAGTGATATTTTCTAAACTACATGTGTCAATGGTGTAGATGATAGTCAATTTCAAACTCAGTGACAAAATGGCAAGGGACACCAAATTCGTGTTTTCCATAGCAAAATTATTTAAAATTGTCACTTTGACACGTTTAAATCTAGTATAGTAGGCCAAAATGTATGGGCATTTTTTCAAAAAATTGCGAATAACTTGTTTATTTGAAACTTTCCGGATAGACATATCAGATGATCGCAGGTAGCTAACGAATGGAACTATCACGTGACGTTGACTGAGCACTTCTAAGTTTGATCACTTGAAGTTCGTTTATTTTTACCATGTACACCTTGAAATATAAAAAACTAGATTTTTGACATTTTTAAAGGGAGCGATGAATGAATTCTCCATGAATTTTTTTGGAAAATGTTTGAAATTTGACCAAAATGTCATTTTTTATGGGTAAGTCTTGAAAATAGCCAATCATGCTCTAAGTTGAAAGTCAGTATGTCCTTTGCATGTTATTCATGCAAAAATTAGTAGAAATGGCTACCTTGACAGGTTTAAATCAAATATGGCGGCGATCAGTATAGTAGGCCAGGAAAAGTCGAATTTGAATTACCCTGTATAGTTTTTCGACAAATATAGAGCAAAACTTCAAAAATGTGCAATAATAGGTCACATGACTATTTTCTAAGAAAAGCTAATTAGACTACGTAACATTTGCTTCAGACACTTTATTGATGCTTCTAATTTTTCCACGCCTGTATTATACAGGGTGAGTTTATACTATAAAAAAATACAGGATAGTTCCAATAAAGATTTGACCACTTTTTCTATTAGAGACGATATTGATTCTTATTTCCCAGTTTGATCTGAACTTTCCAACTCCCATACAACTTCATTGAAACTTCTCCTCGGAGACCGGAAAGATAAACCGCTAAACAATAAACGGTATAAATACGCATCAGGCCAAAGTGTCCGACGAAAAAGACAACCGATTGACGGATGGACGGGGTAGAAAGACACCGAAAGCGTTTTTCATGGATGACGCGTCGTCATTCGTGAATTAAGGGAAGCAAATCTCTGCGGACCCGAGGAAATAAAGTGGTAGCCAGATGCCCTAAGGGTGGCTATATGGGGCGCTAATGTTGCTGGATTATTTAACAGCCATATATTCTCGAAACGAATGGATAACTGTTGTCATACGCCACCGGAGGATTAGAGGTATCCCAGCGGATTGCGGAAGGTTAAGCAAAGTAATTTGCGTTTTACCAGAGGTTTATTTATGTAATCCGTGGTAAATGTTCGAATTTGCACATTTACGGTGACTTTTTATGCCTACCTGAATGTTCAGTTGGATAAAACGGACCTTAGGATATTTTATGACCTGATTTTGGTGAAATTTATGCTGTAAAAAGTAAAATCCTTAGCAACTTTCCTCATATGTCAAGGGATTTGTCAGGCAGGTGTAAAATTTTTATTACTGTTTCAATCTTCTAGTTTTGCAACAAATACAAAAATTTTCTGAGATGTATAGGAACATTATTTTAATGGCCTTTAATTTTCAATAATACATTATACAAACAGAAAAGGTTCCATTGGAAAAAACCCAACGTTCAATATTTTTATGACTGGCGGCAAAAACATACTATTTCAGCCACCCTGTATAATTTAAAATCAATTTTTTCTCGTTATAATAGTTAGGCAGTTCTTACTAAACTCTGATCAAAAAGTTTTTTTTCTACGATTCAAAATAACCGGATAAAAACAATTTTATTGATGCAGTGTGGTAAATATGGTAAAATATAGCAAAACATGATTGTTGAAATTAAGTTCCATTTAAATTAATTTATAATACAAGCGGCAACGTGGCAATAAACCTATTTTAGATCGATAAAGTACACACAAATTTTTAGAACCATTTTCAGCCCAGATCTCATAAACGTCTAAGGTACCATCCATCGTTGGACACCCTGTACCCATTGTGGGTATTTTGCATTAGACCACTTTTATTTTAGGACCCATAGAGGTGCAATTCGCACCACGTAACCGTCGGCATTTACCAATGGTGCGTATGCCAATTGATCACTTAAAACCAATCAGACGCTGTTTACATTATGAACCATTTAGTAATATTCGACCATTCTAATAACTTGAGTATATGGTTAATAATATTTGCTAATGGTTGCTTTTAACACTTTTGTTAAAGGTTGTTCGTGTACAGGCACGTGGTTTTGTCAAAAATATAAGTACACCAAGTTGTTTTGGTTGGATTTTTGTTTTTAAAAATTCCTGGCAAACTTATCGAGCGAAACGTCGCGACGCTTGACGCCGGAATGTTTTCCCCTCCAACTCCTCCATTGAGTTCCCCCTGGCAACCGTCAAGCCTCCCTGGTATCTATTTAGCCCTCCCGTTGCCGTAGGCACGGCTTTTAAATTTACCGTTTTCCATTTTATTCACTTTGGGGATTTTCTCATCGTGAAAAAACGCAAACTTTTCTCGCACAATTTTATTCGTCGACGATTTTTTTTTACTGGAATCGTCGACCACTTATCCAGATCCCCTCACAAAAATCAATCAGTCTGCCATTTTAGTTGTGAAATTATAAAACTGCTTTTTTGTTATATTTTTCAGCTCAAATTAAGAAATGTTAAAGGTAAAAATTCTCCCTCTCCCATTATCTCAGTTATTGAAAAGCTTCAAAGTGCTTCTTATTTCATCTATCTTCAGGCTCTATGGCGTAAATAGAGCCTTGCTGTGCATTAGAGCTCTTCTGGAGCAATTCATAAATGCACATTGACAAAAATTGCATTTTTTTGAAAGAGATTATATTATTCTATGAAATTAAGCTCAGTGTGTCATTTCCAGTCAATTTTCAAGTTTATAACTGTGTTTTTAACATTTTCAGTCAGTTTCCAAGTTTCTGACTGTGTTTTCAACATTTCCAAGTTTCTAACTGTGTTTTCAGCATTTTCAGTCAATTTTCAAGTTTCTGACTGTGTTTTTAACATTCCCAGTCAATTTTCAAGTTTATAACTGTGTTTTCAACATTTCCAGTCAGTTTCAAGTTTCTGACTGTGTTTTCAACATTTCCAGTCAGTTTCCAAGTTTCTAACTGTGTTTTCAACATTTTCAGTCAGTTTCCAAGTTTCTGACTGTGTTTTCAACATTTCCAGTTAGTTTCCAAGTTTCTGACTGTGTTTTCAACATTTTCAGTCAGTTTCCAAGTTTCTGACTGTGTTTTCAACATTTTCAGTTAGTTTCCAAGTTTCTGACTGTGTTTTCAACATTTTCATTCAATTTTCAAGTTTCTGACTGTGTTTTCAACATTTCTAGTCAATTTTCAACGTTCTGACTGTGATTTCACCATTTTCAGTCAATTTTCATGTTTCTGACTGTGTTTGCAACCTTTCCAGTCAGTTTCCAAGTTTTGGACTTTATTTTGAACAAACAAAAAAAAACACCATATATCAGAAAGTATAGCTTAGCCATTAGCATTCTGAACATTTTTGGTTTCCTGCTAAATTTCCGTATTTCTAACCGTTTCGGAGATATTCGACTTTTTCAAAAAAAAATTTCGAAAATTGCGTAAAAAATTAAAAAATCTGTATCTCGGTTATTTTTTTATTTTTAGCGGTGGCAAAATAGTCACAATGTTTGTCCTGAAATGTTCTTTTACCTCGTCCTAACCACAACATAATCGACCATATACAGAGTGTACAAAAATTCAAAAATACAAACCACCATAAAACAACGTACGGTTTTGACTAAACTCTCTAAACTGACCGCGTTTACACCATTTTAGAGTATGATACTTGTGCAACTTAGTCAATCACATGCAAAAAAGCATTCTGAACATTTTTGGTCTCATGCTAAATTTCCGAATCTCTAACCGTTTCGGAGATAGTCCACTTTTTCGTTCTCTTTTTTTTGAAAATTGCGTAAAAAAATTTCAAAATTCTGTATCTCGGTTATTTTTTGACTTTTGACGGTCGCAAAAAAGTCAAAATGTTTGTCTTGAAATGTTCTTTCACCTCGTCCTAACCCCAACACAATCGACCTTATACAGAGTGTACAAAAATTCAAAAAAAGAAACCACCTGACCGCGTTTACACCCTTTTAGAAGTATGAGACTGATGGTGTAAACCTAGTCAGTTCTATGCAAATTCTGAACATTTTTCAATATCTCGGTAATTTTGCAAATTACTGAGAGTTTGAAACTATTCAAAAGGTCATCATGTCAATTACTATACAGTGGATACAGGGTGTCTCAAATTGACAGCAGGGCTTTCTAAGACACAAAACCAACTAAACTGGTAGAATTACGGAACTGGTAATTCGGTGTCTTCCTCGTTTCGTCCCCAAAGCGTTATCAAAACTCCTTTTTTTCCTTCATAAACTGTTCGTTCGACATTTTACGCTCCCCATGCACAACATCCGACGCCACCCCCGCCGCCACCTTTTGCCATAATCTCTCATGTAAGAAGAGTGGCAAAATAAAATTGTCAACCTAACCTACTCAGGTCATAGCGTTTGTTGTTAATTTCAATTCCATGGTAAAAAACATAAAAAAACTGTTAACAAATTAGCGATTTACGAACTAGAATCAAATGTGTCCGAAGCTGAGGAAGCTCGTCAGTCAACAAAGTTTTTGTTTAATTTTTCTATTAGCAGACAGGTAACATCTGTTCGATATTCTGAAGAACATTAAACGAAAATGTTCACCTCACATCCTAACTTTTACGCAATTTTTTCAGTCACGTTCAGAGTTGTGCACTAAGAAAAAGGTAATTAGAACAAAAATAACGAAAAAGTCAAGACCCCCTGACTTTTAGAACCGCAATAGTAATATTTTACGACCTAACGCTCGAAAGGGGATATAAAAGGGCTATAAAGGTAATCGAAAATCGTAAAGCCTAATCCTCTATAGAAATTCATGGTAGAGGCTTACCAGGAAGCCCCCCGGAACTAAAATAGCGAGAAAATCTCTTCACATTTATACCATTTTTCTATATTATCTTTTGCACATTTCCTGACCTTTTAAAACATTTTTTAGATATTTTTTACGGAATTCACATAGTACACACAACAAATTCGTGGTGACACACAAAATGTGGTTTCGCCTCTTGCAACGCAAGCCAAACAAAAATTTTACCTTCTGGTTTATGTGTTTGACTACCATAAAAACGGCCCAAAGTAACCTGGATGTTTGCCAAGGGTTTTTAATCTTGACCGTCAAAGTAAGGGTTAAGTCACTTGCTACTTTTAACGGACATATGTGAAAACGTAAAAATTTGTATACGTGCTTGGGTAATAAAATAAATGCTGTGTACTGGAGGGTTTCAGATTATTTCGATGTAATCCAAACCGCCACACAGAAAGTCTGATTTACCAAAAATGTCGACAATACTTTTCTTGTGAAATAATACGGCTTCAATTTAAAAGTTTAAATTCAAACTTAAACTACAGCCATTTTACTTGTTTTATATACTTTTTCATCACATACAAGCCAACCCTCTACCCCTACACTGTCATTTAAATCTGACATCTCATCAAATTTGCCTCTCTAGAGCTGTAAATACAACTTGTACTACAATTTACCCAACAAACAATTCTGGTACCTACTTAATAGTTTTATGGCAGTGCCAATTTTGACAGATGTGACAGCTGTCAAGAGACGAAAAACAATGTAGTATACTTTGACCAAAAGGTTGCATCCGCCAAACTTAAATCTATGGAGCTGCAAATATCACTTAAATTGAAACTCATCAAAATTATACAATATTATGATAGTTTTAACTTCATGGCACTTCTAAGTTAATTTTGTCAGTAGTGATAGCTGTCAAATGACTAAAGTGTCCTAAACTGTCACCAACTGTCAAACTTAGATTCATGGAACTGTAAATACAACTTGAGCTGTAACTCATCTTTTATGATGGTTTTATTAAACTTCTAGGTTAATTTTGACAAATGTGATGTGACGCAACCAATGTCCTACACGTGACAATATACACTTCAAGTTTATATGTATACTCTTCGGTCATAAACAAGCCAATCATATACACTTTGTTTATACTAGAGATGGGAAAACATTGGGTGCAGTCATTTGCACCCAATTACCATGAATATGCAACCTGAATGCACCCAGCGCATTCAAAATTTTGTTGTTGCGTCATATGACAGATGACACTCATGACAAAACGGTCAAATGGCCCTGTTCAAACAATAAATAAATAATCAAACTGAAATTATTTATTACGTTTCCTTATTTTTTCTTTAATGTTTTACATTTTTAAACAGAATTTTAATGCATTTATAATGTCAGAATGTCTTATTGACATTTGACACCTGACAGGGCTCAATTCTGTCAAACTGTGTTTAAAAATAGTCACCGGGCCGTAAATAATGCAGTTTTTTCGTTAAAAATTATCTCAGACGTCAAAGGTTATCCGTCAAAATTGAAATTGAAAAAATTTGGTTTAAAAAAAAACAATCAAAACAGTCACGTGACCCTAATGAATACAGCTTTAAAGTAGACAAATTTTCATCAAATTAAATCTGTCAAAGTTCAAGTTGATACAGAAATAAATACAATTTTAAACATGAAAATGTTGAGGAACGTCAAAGTCAGGTGATCTTAAAAAAATAACTTTTAAACTGTCAAAGTTCAAATGTCAACATGATTAAAAAACAGTTTTGTGACCGCAAGAACTTAAAAATTTTCCGAGATGTCAAATGAAGCTGTCAAAGTGCAAATTGAACAAATTTTTTTCTGAAATTATTAATGTAGTTACGTAACTCCAAGTGATGCAGTTTAAATTTGAAAATGTTGCGAAATAGCAAATTTAAACTTTAAAATGTAAATTAAATAAAACAGTCACGTGACCAAAACAAAAATTGAATTTGTCAAGTGTCAAAGTTTAAATGTTATCAGAATAAAACAAAAGATGTGACTGACATTGACTCGAGCTGTTAACAAATGACATTTTAAAACCTCCTCAATTGACAATTGACATATAAAAGCAACGGTGTTTTGACAATTCCATTTCTAGTTTACATACTCTTCGATCATACATATACAGGTGTGGTAAATCCAAAACCGACCATAGGAAAACCGTGTAACTGACAGAGAAACGTAGATAATTGCATGCGCGGGACAAAGACAGAAAACGAAAAAAATATCAAGTAGGCCATATTTTCAGCGCGCTGTTGCCAAAATCCAGCACCGTCGACAAAATTAATTTTGTTCTTGGATTATTATTTTGGATATTTGAAATAGCTTTTAATCAAATGTCAAATTTTGTGTCTTCATGGCCTCCTATTTAAGATGGAGATCTAGATTTATAATGTTTTCCATGGAATAATCCAAGAACAAAATTAATTTTGTCGACGGTGCTGGATTTTGGCAACAGCGCGCTGAAAATATGGCCTACTTGATATTTTTTTCGTTTTCTGTCTTTGTCCCGCGCATGCAATTATCTACGTTTCTCTGTCAGTTACACGGTTTTCCTATGGTCGGTTTTGGATTTACCACACCTGTCGAATTTATATGAATTATTATTTCTTATGTAAAACTTTTTATTTAATAGAATTCTTGTAAACTTCTGCCACGAATTTTGTCTCTCTGTGCGCCACAATAAGTGAAACTGTTGTTCTTCCTGTATAACGAAATTTTAATGCATCTCCGTGAAATTTCCTAATCGACGTGACGAAAAGTGCACTTTTTATGTCGGTTGAGCGTCATAAAATAGCTGTTTGCTCCATTATATGACGCAACACTCTCTCTGTTTCTATTGTTTGTTATGTAAATGATTCCTTATTTACTCTGAACGCATGTAAGTGGTCTGGCGGCACTAGGTCGCTGATTGTTGGAGGTGTGAAATGGAGTGTTTCTAAAAACAACCGAACATACAGGGAAAGTCCAAGAAGTGCATATTAATTAACACGAACAAAAGGTTCATTATACACAAATATGATAAGTTGGGTAGTTCACACAGTCCAGAAAGTGAAGCGTTTCCAAACCACCTCAATTTCCTCTTCCCTTTTTTTTTTAGTTTGTGATTGGCCAAAAAAAAGCAGCTTTCAGCTTACTGCTTTTTCTTGACCAATTACTTAACTTTGAATCGTAAACTACCAATAGTGACACAACTACTGCACTACTTGTCCTAAAATTCAGTTTTCTGTAACGATTTTTTTCTTCCTGATACCGGCAAAAATATTTAATTGCAACGGCTTTTTTCGGCTTTTCTGCGCTTGCACTGGATTGATTTTTATACAACCGGCCATCCCGGTTTCTCTGCTCATTATATCCGCAAAGCTCCCTAAATCGATAACTAAATTTAGCTTTGGCACGTCGAACTCAGGTGATATTATGAATTTGTCTGGATTTTGTTTAAAGCAAACAAGTCTAGTTCGTTAAGGGATGTTGTAGTAATTATAGTGGTTTAGAGGGTAATCTAATCTAGGTAAATGGGCTAATTAATGCGGGCCACAGCGCAACAGGATGCTAAAGCCTGTGGTTTTGGTTCTGAAAGTCTTTAAATGTCACTTTGATGCAACCTAAATGTGTCTCACAACTCTGGACTATTTTTAGGGCTTTAAAATCGAATTTTAAGGCTACATTCACCAAATTCTTACATTTTCCAAAGGCTTAAAAGTGCCATTTCAAGCTTTGTCACTATTAAGTGGACTTTGAAAATAGAAATCAAGTTTAAAACTATTATAATAGTAAAAGTTAAGTTTCAGGCTCTTCAGTGATAAAAGTAAAACATTTTGACACTAAATGCAACGATAAAATTCTAGAACACTAATTTTTAAAATTTACTTTTTTTAAGTTTTTGTAAAAATGTTCTTAATAATTTTCAGCAAAAACTAGCCCTATAACTCTTTTGATTCCTGAAATATGGAATATTTTCTATTTAGTTGACTTTCGTGTACATTTTTCTATTCCAGCCTTCTGAAAACTAAATTATGTTCTAAATACCACTGTAACTTTTTTGATATATCGTTTTTGAAAGTGTCCTTAATACTTCACAGCAAAAACCACTCCTCCAACTCTTTTTTTTTCTGGGATATAGAATTTTTTGTTTAGTTGACTTTTTTGTACATTTTTCTATTCCAGCTCTGTCTCAAAACTAGATTATGCTCCAAGTAGGACTGTGAGTGTTTTGATATGTATTTCCTGAAAGTGTACTTAATAATTCACAGCAAAAACTAGCCCTATAACCCTTTTGATTCCTGAGATATTGATTTTTTCCTATTTAGTTGACTTTCGTGTACATTTTTCTATTCCTGCCCTCTGAAAACTAAGTTATGTTCCAAATACCACTGTGATTTTTTTTATAGGTATATCAGTTTTTGAAAGTGTCCTTAATAGTTCACAGCAAAAACCACTCCTCCAACTTTTTTTTTCTGGGATATAGAATTTTTTGTTTAGTTGACTTTTTTGTACATTTTTCTATTCCAGCTCTGTCTCAAAACTAGATTATGCTCCAAGTAGGACTGTGAGTGTTTTGATATGTAGTGTTCTTAATAATTTCCTGAAAGTGTTCTTAGTTGATAATTTTTCACAGCTGAAAAAGGTTATGCCAGCCCTATAACTCTTGTGATTTGTGAGATATGGACTTTTTTCCTGTTTAGTTGACTTTCTTGTACATTTTTCTTTTCCATCCCTTTGAAAACTAGGTTATGTTCCAAGTAGCACTGTGATTTTCTTTCTTTTTAATAATCCGAAGCAAAAAACACTGCTCTAATTGTTTTGGTTTCCGAGATATTCACCTTTCCTATTAAGTTGAGGTTTTTTATACATTTTTCTATTCCAAACCTGTAAAAACTAGGTTATGCTACAAGTAGGACTGTGGTTTTTTTATGTTTTTCCTAAGACAGTTCATAATAATTCAAAGCACAAACTAGCCTTTTGATTCCCCACATTTTCCTATATTTAGTTGACTTCATCTCTAAATGATTATTTGAATGTGTAGCTTTTTTTGGCTGACAAAGTCGATCGATTAACCATAAATACAAAAGACCGATGAACCTGCTTAATAAGATCATCACTCTTCATTAAATATTTAAACGGGAATTTGACTGCATTATGAGCTATATTTTTGTGGGGGCGCTATAACCCTTGGGGGAGTGATGAAAGTCACCCTTTGTTATAAATCAGCCGGAACATAAACACAGGAGATGTGTAAGGAACACTGATTCGGTTTAATATTAAATCAGCAGCGACTCTATGCATAAAAATTGCTTCATATTTAACCGTTTTCTTTTTTTCGTTTACAAATTCCGATCCGCTACGAGGGGTGGATTTTAACGGGCTTAAGGACGTTCAAACTGCTCCAGTTTCTTCCAAACACCAAAGGGTATATAGTCTGTGGACTGATGGTAAAATTAATGATCATTAACCGGGAATGAAACTTCGGCAGGGATTTATGGGCCCCACGGCGATCCGAGTCTAATAAATACGACCCTCGCCCTTCCGCCAAACATGATTTAGCAAGTAAATCCAACTTTAATATTATTAGTCAAGTGGCAGATGTATTTATTAAATTCACCTGCCTTGTTTTAGCATATCATCTGCCAAAGTCATTCCGCTCCCTGTAAAGTGCGTGCCGGATTAGAGTTTGCTCGTTTTCGGGACTAATGAAATTGAAATAGTTTTAATTACAAGTTAAAGCAGGTTTTGTTCTATTCTAACGAAAGTTGTTAGTTTTGAGTATTACGGGAAGCACAATATGTCTTAAAGACATTTTTTGCAATAATATTTCGATTTTTCTAAATAAAACGTGTGTTAATCTTCTGCAGCATATTTCTACACTTTTTGCATAATTTGTTTTTTTTTATTTCTTCTTCGTCTGTAATGAATAAAAGGTTTTCTAAAAAAAAAGTATAAATAGCATTTTACATTAATAAAATTTATAATTTTGTGAAAATTGCCATTGAAATTTTTTAGAGGAAATTAGGAGTCAGAATTTAGTAAATAACTTAAAGCATTGATTAACTTCACATTTAAATTTTTTAGGAAAAAATTAACTTATTGCCACTAATCTCCACTAATTCCTTGTAATGCCCAGTAATTCCTAATAACTACCAATAACTAACCTAACCTAACAATCGCCACTAATTTTCTGAATTACCACGAATGGAGAATCTAAAAAACCTTTTTCAATTAAAAAAAAAGTAAAAATATGTGTGCAACGATTTAACCGGAAGTGGATATCAACTGCTGCTTAGTTTAAATGGGACACCTTGTACATTATTGCATTTTTTGGATTCTACGTCAAATTCATTAATGTCATACACTTTTCTGTATCCGCTTCTGAGATATTTACCGTTCTATGTGAAATTTAATATTTTCAGTCTTCAAAACAATAATTTTAATTTATGCATATCAGGAAACGTTTTTTTCTTGGTTTCTGTGTTTTGTCTTGTTATACAAGGTTTGTTCTAAGAGTGGGTAAAGATAAAATATATTATACAGGATGGTCAAAAAAAGAGCTCAAGACGTCAGTTCCAATAAAGACGTTTTCCAACTTAAACACTCCTTATTCTTTGTCTTTGTCTGATTCTCTGTTGTGTCTCCAAAATTAAGGTATGTTTGTATTAGGTCACTTAAAACAATTATTCTTTAAATTGATACATTGAACCACCCTGTAACTGTCAAAATAATCGAGTTATTGAAGATTAAAGTAGTAGCTATCAAATTCAGTCCAAACTGTCAAACAACTCGTTTATTTACAACACTTTGTACATACATACTTTAATGGATAGAAAATCTAATGGGCTTTTCAAAAATATGGCCGTTTGTGTTGATAGGGTGCTTCGTTTGGCCGCCAGAGGGCTCCAAAGCTAACTAAATGTTTTTCTTGACTGTAATCATTTTAACTTCTTTGAGGGATTTTTTTTTAAATCGGTCAGGTACGGCCCTGATATTTGACACAAACCTAGCACAGTGAGTGTCAAACTTAGGTCCGTAGCAAAATCATTAAAGTCGATTTTCGCTTGCACTAAGTGGTGGCCAACATAACGCAAAACCTATTGGAATAGTGGTGGTGTTTCAGGCAAATTTGACCCTTATGAAAATTGAAATTTTCAAAATCGGTTTTTCAAGAAATTTCTATGCATTACATCGTAGTAGACCTAGTAGCTCATGTAACCGTGTTTTCTTAATTTTCCACGATCAAATTAGCCCTAACCAGTCAAAAAGTGTTTCTGGGGCACCCTGTTTGTAAACCGTAAATAACACGCGTATTTGTAATACTTTGTATATACTTTTATATGTCGATGGACAGCCAATGAAATGAGCTTTATATTGACGTAGAAAAGTCGTTGGTTTGTGGTACCGTTTAGCCACTAGAGGGCGTCAACTTTGACCAATTTTTTTGATGTATCCTTTTGTTTAAAATTCAAAAACCCGCTTAATTGCACTATTTTTGATAGAGTTTTATACGTCAATGGACAGCCAATGAAATGACCTTTCTAAAAAGTTTCCAACATGGATTGATAGGTTAGACGTTTTGGCCGCTAGAGAGCGTTAAAGTTGACTATTTTTAATGACTTTTTTTGTGCATCGTTTTGTTCAATCTTCAATAACTCGTTTATTTGCACCATTTTTAGTAGTGTTTTATACGTCAATGGATAGCTAATGAAATAAGCTTTCTAACAGTCTCCCAATTTGAATGGATAGGTTAGACGGTTTTGCCGCTAGAGGGTGTCAAAATTGACTAATTTTTTCATGACTTTGTTGGTGCATTCTTTCGTTCAAACGTCAATAACTAGCTTATTTGCCACACTTTGTATAAACTTTTATATGCCAATGGATAGCCAATGAAATAAGCTTTCTATTGACGTATAAAAGTTGATGGGTTAGGGGAACGCTTTTGTCGCTAGAGAACGTGAAAATATAATAAATCACAACACTGTTTGTAGTTTCTGATTCTCAACACAAAAACAATTCTCTTGGTTTTCAGTAATTTACTCATTTCAGTGTTATCAGAAATTGAAAAGTGTGGATTCTGCAATAATTTCTGTTAGTCAGGATTTAAATTAGTTGAATTACAAAATTAAAATTTTCTGTTTCTACAAGAATCGAGAGCTTTATAACTTTCTTAGCTGCTACTAACCAAAGTTTTCTGCACTCGAAGAAGAATTTGTCTTCAATATGTAAACAATTTTCGATACATTTGCAACGTTAGAAAGTGAGACAAAAACGGCAAACCAACTAGGACAACGGGCTTTAAAAGTTATTACCTCTGATTTTGCTGGCGAGGAAATCCTTAAGCAATAAAGTTTCCGTATGGGGAGGGTTCGCAGCGTGGTATTTGCGGGGCTAACTCAAAATCATACATCAACTGCGCCCCATTGGGGATTAATGATGCCAGCACGGCCGAAATTAACTTCCTGGCGGCTTACCGCGGCAATCATTTTAACATATTAGCCATTTGTTAGAATAACAATATCGATTCACAGCTTCCAGCATTAACTTTATTACACGCCGTAAACATTGGAGGATTTATCGAATGGAAATTGACTCGATTTTATGATTATGATCATCTAAAGATTGTGAATTGCATTTTATTATTATCATACATAACGTACAAATATGGAGCAGTGGTTAGATTAAGCTAGTTAACTTTGATTTTGTAAAAGACATAACTAAAACAAATATAACCTGTTTATTAACATGTCAATGTAGAATCAGTTTTTACATAATTAGATAGACATTGATTTGGCTTTTGAAGATTATTATTCCCTTTTATGTGCAGCATTTGCGTAAATTTCAATACAATTCTACCACAAACCCTTAAGGAATGACATAAAATTTTTAAATCTTTTTTATTTAAACTCTTATAGTTTTCACTAAAACGCCATTAGAAAGAGGATAAAAAATACTACAAAATGAGCCAAAACTGGCCTCTCTAGCTCTTCATGTTACCGAGATATTGAATTTCAAAAAGTGGTAAAAAATACACCTAATACCCCCCCATTCTTTAAATTTTTGTGAAAAATGAAAAATTTTAATGTGCTTTTTTTGTACTTATTTCACTTAATTTAAGGTCCTTTGGTATAAATATGTTTTTTGCTGTGCACTAGAACCCTCCTGGAGCAAAGCTGATTATTTTAAAAACTGCTGTTCAAGTCAATTTGTACCACCTCTTCTAGGTTAGGTTAGATTAAGTTAAGTTAGGTTACGTTAAAATACATGAAAGAAAAAGAGTTTTTAATTTAAAGTTAAATACACAGAGTGTCTCAAAAAAGTTACATTGTGGTTTTTAATACGTGTAAGGTACCATAGGTTTCCCTCTAAATCTTACGATTTAATCAAATTTTAATTATTCACCCTATAAAGTTTTCCACAAGTTAACCAAATTTTCAAATAATAACAACTATTTATTAAAAAAATTATTTACGAAAATCTAAAACTAAATTATACTTTTGACACTCTGTATCTCCGCTTTTGACATCAGCCACTTTTTGACTACAGTAAGTTGGGTTAGAACGTCATATTTTAAGAGTCAAGAATTTGAGGTAGCATTTAATTGGCACATTTTAGGGACACTCTGTATAAGGGAGCAATTTAATTTATAAAGTAGAATGATATCTGAGAAAAAAAATGGACAAATTAATTAAAACTTTTTTTTACACACATAAACTGTACTTAAGTAGTGAATAGATCAATAATATAGTAAATTAAATTAATAATAAAACAATACTTAGCAAAAAGGGCAGTTTGTTTAAATTGTTGTAGATCAGATTTTCCTCAATTAAAAAACTAATTTGAAATTTAGAACTTCAATTTAAACAAGTTTTAAGTACTTTACCAGAAACTTAATGATAAACCTAGACAATCGTCATTGGTTTCACTTTTACAGTTTGATACTGCATATTGTAGGTGAAGGGATTACTTTTCTTTTTTATCAATTTTGGAATCTTTGATGGTTTTCTCAATCTTAGTATATTAGATCTAGTTATTTTAATGACGTAAAATACTGATAAAACTGTATTATAAACGAAGATTAACCATCTGTTAGATACTACAAAAAAATATTGTATTAAAAACCTCCAAGATAATAAAGAATACATGAGAGTATCAATTATTATAATTTGTATTTGACAAAAATATTTTACATTAATAATCGATTATAAGATAAGCTGAGCAAATATTTTAATAATATTTGTGTGATGTTCGACGTCTTTTCTGTCACTATTTTTTTAATTAATTCTTGCAAACAAGAAAAAATAAAATTACAGGACTTGTTTACTATTACTGTACATAATTAAGTTAAATCACAATTTCGGACAATTATTGGATTTTTGGGAGGTTAGTGGTCTACTTGACTGTTGAACTCTCCGAGATATCAGCGCATTTTCTCGCGGAATAATTTAGGTTATATGGTAGTGCTTTAAAACGAGTTATTAATTTGGTAGGTAACAAGTTAATGATTTTAGTATTGAAAGTTTGAACAGGATTGATGGATATTCATTGATTTATCAGTTAATTTGCTTTGGGTTTTAAATTCCGCATTAAAACAGAGTTTGCTGTGTAAATAAACAATAACTAAACATAATGGCTGACTGTTGTTTTGTCATGGATATTGACAGCTGAAAGGCGTGGTCTGAATGTTTTAGAAAAACTGTTTCACTTACTTGAACTCGGGACTCAGTCAATCCTATCCTCATAGCAATCTCCTCTCTCATGAATATGTCGGGGTAATGTGTCTTGGAGAAACACCTCTCCAATTCGTTCAATTGAGCTGGAGTAAACCGGGTCCGATGCCGTTTCTGTTTGGATGGTTTCTCCCCATCGTTCGAACTGCTGTTACTCAGAGGACCACTGATTCCACCCCCCAAATTACCATCGCAAATCCCAGATAAACGCGGCTGATCTAACACTTTCAAATCACCCTGATGTCTCTTTAGTTCCTCACCGCACATGTCCTTTATACCTGGAACAGCAAAAAGGCTAGTTTAGTATGTGTTTTGGTTTGTTTGAGTGTTGTGATTGAATTGATAATGTTTTGGAAAAAAATCATGTTAGCGAATCGCGAGCCTTGTTCCAACTGAACATGGCAGAGCAGCTTGGAAAGCCTCGTCGGTATATGTCCTAATTGTTTGGCCTACCAGCGAAGCCCAATAATATTGCCTTAATGAGGGCGAGGCTGCTCCAATTTAGCCCATTTAACTAGCCTATCGTTAGTATGCTGAACCGCTAAAGACCTTCGCGTCAATTAATGCCCCCCCTAACTTACCGACAGAGCCCAAAGTATTTAACATATTTTTGGGCGACGATAAAATTTGACGCACTGCACTGTTTATTTAATGAGTACTGATTTGATACTGAATTCTGAATATGTTGTTGATGCCGAAAAGGGACATAAGTGGGAAGCAAGCTAACGGGGACCGGGCCCCTAAATGGGCGGAGCCAGGACGATATAGGCGTGGCGCGCGCTTCCATTATTTCTTCCTAAAGGTATCAACTATAATAAAGATGAAACGAATAAGTCCCAAAGTCTTTTCAATATGAAATTGTAAATTTATTTCGTTTTTTTTCTCTTTCCTCTCTTCGCAGAAAACTGACTTTTGGCTGTCTTGGATGCTCGGTAAGTCAGCCCAAACTCGATTCAACAGAAAAATATGCAAAGCAGTTTAGATTTCATATTTTCTAGATTAGTTTGGGGCTTGTATAAGAATTCCTAAAATGATTATTTTGTTTTCAGGCATAATTTAAAGATTAGGTAAAAATTTTGTATGTAAAAATGATTTGACAGTTGGCCAAATTATGACTTAGCCAAATTACATCAACGTGACATCACATTCACTCTGCTAGCCTAATGTCCATATGAACTTAACAACGATCCCTTTTCAAGATACAGAGTGTTGAACATAACGACTTTTCTATTCAATTCTGTCATTTCAACCTTTGTTTACATCGTTCAATGACAATTACAAGTACAGGGTGATGTTTTAAAGTTTCATGGGTTTTTCTTTACACTTGTAGTAAATTTCCATATACAAGATGTATTTTGTGTTTCATTTTGAAACTTTCTACTGTCTTCTAACACTGATTTCACTCATAACATGCTAAATTTTATTATTATAGTAAGGTTAATTTAGAAAATGAAAATAAGATCAAAAAATCAATAAACCTATAGAAAAATTTGTCAAAATATCCTACTCAAACAGACAAGAAGGAGATACAACTAGTGTAACATTTTCCAGATATTAAAGATACATTTTGAAACTTTATTCAGTTGAATATTGAGTAGCAAATTGTGCAAGTCACATTCTGAGAATAGATTAATAAATGAATAAAATCACCAATCCAGCTAATTTCCAACATATTCTAGTCTACAGGTATGGAAAGTTCAAGATTAGACAAGATAAGAAGAGAGAGAACTATTGAACTGAATGCTCCAGACAAAGATGGAGATAAACTTTGTGACATATTTCAGCGTGCCAAAACGAATGTTCAAGTTGTGGTCAACTGTCAAATAATGTTACCCTGATACACTTACAAAGTTTACCTCTATCTTTGTTTGGAGCATTGGTTTACAGTAGTTGTCGCACTGTTCTTATACAGGTGTGGTAAATCCAAAACCGACCATAGGAAAACCGTGTAACGGACGGAGAAACGTACATTATTGCATGCGCGGGACTAAGACAGAAAACGAAAAAAATATCAAGTAGGCCATATTTTCAGCGCGCTGTTGCCAAACGCCAAGTATTATAACGTCGACAAAATAACTTGGCGTTTGGCAACAGCGCGCTGAAAATATGGCCTACTTGATATTTTTTTCGTTTTCTGTCTTAGTCCCGCGCATGCTATAATGTACGTTTCTCTGTCCGTTACACGGTTTTCCTATGGTTTTGGATTTACCACACCTGTATAAGATTGCTATGTTTTGAAATTTCCATACCTGTAATGCAATTTTCATAGAATTAAGCTAAAATATCAATAAAAAATTGATGTAAAAAATCATTTTTTTAGATTGCAAATTATTAGGGTCAGAATTTTCTAAAATCCTGGTTACATACTGCCAGGAAGTGAAAAATTATACAAGTACAGGGTGCTGCATTTTCGATGGTTTTACGGGGTACACAGAAAACGGTAATAGATAGAAAAAAAGTAGCATACGTGTTTTGATCTCTTTTTCTGAGCTGAGATGGCTGGCGAAAAGTGGGCGGCGCAATCTTCTTTTGTTTCAAAGATACGGGGGGTTTTCGAAAATTGTTAATTTTTGAACCTCTTCTGTATTTCAGTTGCTCTTAAAGTTATCAAAAAAGGAAGAACGGTTCCCGGTGTTATATTTTATTTTTTCAATTTATCTTGCATGTGCTGCATTTTTTTGTGATTTGTCATTCATTTAGCTCGTTTTCGAGTTATTGTTTTGTAATTATTTAGATGAGAAAGTTAAACAGAAATGTATCTAAGCACGCAATCTGTAATTATCCATTAACAATTTAAAAGTTAGGCTAGAATATTAAAAAAATATCATAAGAAGCTTTTCATCTGTTTTGCAGTTTTGCCAACATTTTCTCAACAGTTTATCAAGAACTGAAATGATAATTTTAATGAATTTTTCTCAGTCTCACTTATCATTTGAGGTCAGGTTTTAACAGTCATTTGTTATTATTTATTTAGTTTTTAGTTTAGTAAAAGCTAAAAAATTTAAAAATATAAAAAGTTGTTTTAGAATGAATTTTGTGAAAATTTAAAGGTATTTGGAATTAGTAAATGCCCGTTAATATTATACTATTTAACTGAATAATAAAAAAACATTAAAAAAGACAACAATTTCAAATATTTCTATACCGTTTAAACAACATTTTTTGCTACTTAAAAATATAAGAAACATTTGATAATCTATATATTTTTTAATCAATGCTTTTTGTTATATTTAGTGGCAGTTTATTATTATTTTTTTTTAATTAATTTAGTAGTAGTAGGTAGAAATACCGCTCCTTAGATGAACAATAATATACTTCTGCAAGTAGTAGTAGATTTTTACTAACTTTCCATACAATTTCACCATTTAAGTTCACGGTGTATTACAACAAGTTTGTAGAGGTTAATCCTGTTATTTTAAAAAAAGACCTTTGCTAAGCTGAAAAAAGGCCAATATCTAAAATTCCAAACAAAATTGGAAATAAAATAAACTAACACATCAGAAAATTAAATATTTTTAATAAGATTCTATCGTCACTTTAATAAAAAAAGTGGCCATTTCTATTTTCTACTATTTTTAAGGTAAAAGTTGAAAAAACTGTTTATAAACGACATGTAACATGTTAATATGAACATAGCCTTTTGTTTCGACTGTGGGTATTTTTATACATATTATTTAACACTTTTTTGTTAAGGAAACGCTTTTTTTCTAATAATTGAAAAAGTAAAAATCATCAGAATTAAATGAACTAAAAATATACAGGTGTGGTAAATCCAAAAGCGACCATAGGAAAACCGTGTAACGGACAGAAAAACGTAGGTAATTGCATGCGCGGGAGGAAGACAGAAAACGAAAAAAATATCAAGTAGGCCATATTTTTAGCGCGCTGTTGCCAAACGCCATAAGTATTCAATACCCTCGACAGACTTACTTACGGCGTTTGACAACAGCGCGCTAAAAATATGGCCTACTTGATATTTTTTTCGTTTTCTGTCTTTCTCCCGCGCATGCAATTACCTACGTTTCTCTGTCCATTACACGGTTTTCCTATGGTCGCTTTTGGATTTACCACACCTGTATAGGGTGTTCTATTTAAAAAAATATAACTTACTGTCATATGTCAGAAATTAAACGTAATAGAAAAAACTGACTACGCCATTGGATTCTACGTCAAAACTTCTACCGGAAACCGTTTTTCCTTTTTTGATAACTTTAATAGCAAATGAAATACAGAGGGGGTTCCAAAATGACCAATTTTCAAAACCCCCCGTATCTTTGAAACAAAAGAAGTTTGCGCCGCCCACTTTTCGCCAGTCATCTCAGCTCAGAAAAAGAGATCAGAACACGTATGCTACTTTTTTTCTATCTATTACCGTTTTCTCTGTACCCCGTAAAACCATCGAAAATGCAGCACCCTGTACATAAGACATTTTTTTTGCAAATTTTGATTCTTACTTTAATAAATAAATCACGTTTTTTTTTCTCCTTAAAACTAACAATTAACTAAATTATTAATTTATGACGTAAACTTTTAATTTAAAAGAGTTTACTATTAGATTTAAGATAAATAGTTGAATTTCCAATGTATCATTTTTAAGCATATTTTAACTTCAATTTACATGTATAATTTTGTGTTTAGTTAGAGAAATTATATTGCACTTTAGACGACTTCAAATGTTATGGAAAAAATCATACGTTCTGATCTTGATTAACGATTTGTAAGAACAATATTACTCTTTGATCATTTTCTGATCAGATTGTTATTAAAATGCTTCTGTAAGTAAAAAGCATTTTAATATTAAAAAAAAACTTTCTGATCTGTAATAAATTGTTCAGACTATTAAGTAAGACATCCCTGTTATTCTGTTGTAATATTCGAGTTATATATTTCGTCGTGAATTCAGAATATTTCCGAACGTAACTCTGGCAAATTCCACTTTAAGAGACTTACGTCAAGTGTCCATCACCGTGGAATGCAATATAACCAGAGTGAATCATAGCATTTAATATAAACCAGCAGGTACACGTATAATTTATACAACGATACGCCCTTAGTAATTTAATAAATTGATCGAACAAGGGTGCTAAAAGAATCACGTGCAGGGCACGTGCGAGAGCTTCCCGGCTTTCCTTTATGGAAATAATTGCGTAGCGCATCGGGCAGGTAATTTTTCCGACAGGCGTCCGTGAAAAACGACATGACTTTGTTGCTCATTGTGCTCACGCCAAAATTGCCAAACAAATATTTTTGACCTGCGTTCGATATTAATAACGAAGGGCGAAGGACAGGTATGCAATTTTCTCTACGTCCCGGGACAAGAAAACGCTTTTAGCGCGATGCATAAATATTAGTTTTTTGTTAACGATCGAATCAATTGTTGCCACAATGACTTGACGGCTACTATGAATATGTTGCCCTTTATAAAATTCGGTAATTGATTGAGTAGATTTAATTTAAATTTTTGTTTGTTTCAGCAACAGAAATACAGGGTGTCACTCAAGTTAATATTTCGAAAACAGTTGAATATAATTTATTTCACCTAATGTGACGTCACATGATCACTTTATCAGAAAGACTGATCGATATCAATTTACGTCACATTCGTTTACACTGACATGTTTATTGAGTGTCTTGTTTGTTATAAAATAAAAACTTTAACAATTAATATTTCGTTATTAAACTTATTTTTAAACAAAAATGTGCAAGTTATTTTACATACCCATTTTTTTTAAATTTTGTCACAGCAAAATGTTTTCCTGGAATCCGGTAAACTTGAAATGTACTTTTTTGGGAGAAAATCCTCATTATTTTTTTAATCCCGAGTCAAGTTTTATGTATCCGCGGTGCACATTACAAACGATGATCTCCCCCTAACTAAAATTCAGCCAGAGCAAGAACGAAAGTAGTCCTGCCAGTTTTGTTGAAAATCGGGAGTAACAGGGAACACGGTATTTCACTTATACCGGGACCTCTTGGGAAAACGAAATAATGCGGGGTGTGTACTTTATTACTGCGTTGCATTGCCGCAGATTGTGTGTAACAGTTTTTTCAGCAAAAGCTAACTTGTTTCTAAGCTGGAAACTGTTATCGAAGCTCTTGATCGCTTATGGAACGCAGCAATTAATTCGACATTAGATGCTGCAAATTGCAAAAGGTCGCAATTACCTTCGATACAGCATTAAGGAATTATGTGCTCTAAATTATCTACTTCAGTTTGTCATTTAACGTTAATAGTGATGCTTACAGTTAATTGGCAGTTGACTTGAAATTCGGTTTAATTGAAGGTTACCAAAGGTTCCTAAAAGACATGTTAAGACTATAAATAGTAGTAACCAGCTTAAACGTGGGTTAAATTGGGTTATTTGACTTCTTTGCAGGAATTTGTACGGTTTTTTGGGTTAAAGTTAACTAGGAGACTTTAACTCATTATTTAGAGTTGTTCAGAATAATTTAAAAATTATTTTCATTGTGACAACTTTCAAAATCCTCTTCATAAAGCTATAAAACTAGAACAAATTTATTAAACAAAGTAAAATGAGTTTGAACTAACTTAAATACATCTTTAACAAATATCTCGAAGATTTTAGAACGTTGTAAAAGGTTTTAGAACGTTCTGGCGAGTTTTAGAAGCTTCTACAAAGATCTGAAAGGTTTTGGAACGTTGCAAAAGACTGTAGAACGTTCTGTGAAGTTATAGAAGCTTCTACAAAGACTCTAAAACGTTCTGGCGAGTTTTAGAAGCTTATACAAAGACCTGAAAGGTTTTAAAACGTTGCCAAAGACTCTAGAACGTTCTGACAAACTACAGAAACTTTTACAAAGACTCTAAAAAAATAGAACTTCTGACAACAAAGATCTGGAAAGTTTTTTGACTATAGAAGAAGCTTTTACAAAGGCTTTAGAACGTTCTGGCGAGTTTTAGAAGCTTCTACAAACATCTGAAAGGTTTTGGAACGTTGCAAAAGACTGTAGAACGTTCTGTGAAGTTAGAGAAGCTTCTACAAAGACTCTAAAACGTTCTGGCGAGTTTTAGAAGCTTATACAAAGACCTGAAAGGTTTTAGAACGTTGCCAAAGACTCTAGAACGTTCTGACAAACTACAGAAAGTTTTACAAAGACTTTAAAACGTTCTGGCAACCCATAAAAGTTTCCACAAAGATTTGGAAAGTTTTGGAACGTTGCAAAATGCTATAGAACGTTCTGACAAGCTATAGAAGATTCTACAAAGATCTGGAAAGTTTTGGAACGTTGCAAAACGCTATAGAACGTTCCCACAAGATATAGAAGCTTCTACAAAGATTTGAAAGGTTTTAGAACGTTGCCAAAGACTCTAGAACGTTCTGACAAACTATAGAAACTTTTACAAAGACTCTAAAACGTTCTGGCAACCTATAAAAGCTTCCACAAAGACCTGGAAAGTTTTGGAACGTTGCAAAACGCTATAGAACGTTCCCACAAGATATAGAAGCTTCTACAAAGATTTGAAAGGTTTTAGAACGTTGCCAAAGACTCTAGAAGATTCTGACAAGCTATAGAAACTTTTACAAAGACCTGGAAGGTTTTGAAACGTTGCCAAAGACTCTGAAACGTTCTGACAAGCTATAGAAGCTTCTGCAAAGATCTGGAAGGTTTTGGAACGTTTCCAATGGCTCTAGAACGATTTGACGCACTTTAGAAGCTTCCACAGATTTCTGTAAAGGTTTGGAACGTTGCAAAATGTTATAGAACGTTCCGGAAAGCTATAGAAGCTTCTACAAAGATCTGAAAGGTTCTAGAACGTTTCGACAATCTATAGAAACTTTTACAAAGACCTGGAAGGTTTTGAAACGTTGCCAAATACTCTGAAACGTTCTAGCAAGCTATAGAAGCTTCTGCAAAGATCTGGAAGGTTTTGGAATGTTGCCAAAGGCTCTAGAACGATTTGACGCATTTTAGAAGCTTCTACAGATTTCTGTAAGGGTTTGGAACGTTTCAAAATGCTATAGAACATTCCGGAAAGCTATAGAAGCTTCTACAAAGATCTGAAAGGTTCTAGAACGTTACCAAAGACTCTAGAACGTTCTGACAAGCTGTAGAAACTTTTACAAAGATCTGGAAAGTTTTGGAACGTTGCCAAACGTTCTGATGAGCTATAAAAACTTGGCTAGTGGTTAATTTTTTAACTTGGTCTAAAAAACTACTTAAGTTACTAAAAAAACATGTTACTTTTACTAACAATAAAAGTAACATGTTGCTTATGTGTAATATCAATAAATTAATAATTAAACCTGGACAGGTATGGCGTTAAGCGCCATCTATACAACATAACCTAAATCTCATTTTTTATTTGACAAGGCCCACATTATAGTTTTCTGTATCACGCAGCAGTGGCGTCACGTAACGGCCAACTAGGCAAACTCAATGATACACACAAAGACTACTAAAGATACAGAGTGAAAGGTTATCGAATAATGACAGTTACTTCAAAAAATGTCCGCTAGAAAGCGCTTTTCTATGTTTAATTTTTTTATTTAGACAATAAATATACAGGGTGTCTCGTTTATGTTGCCCAAAAATATGAGTATCCCACGAGAAATGTGTTTTTGTTGTTGGTTTTCAAAGTTTTAAAATTAATGTTTATTTTTACGATAACTAGTAGAGGGAGCCACTTACGCATAACTTTAGAGCTATTTGAAAGCATTATACAAACTACATAAAACTTTTAACTTTGTTAGTTAAAATCTTAATTCATACTGATGGTATATTAAATTACCCTGTACATCCTGCTATTGCCAACAAATAACCGATAGCATCAGTAAGCATAGCAGTTCCTAATTTTAGCAAATCATTTACATATATCATTTACTAATTTAAACAAATACAATTAAAGAATCAAATATGCCTCATTCATGTTTGCATGTCATGAATGGGATTTGTTGCACAGTCAATATTTGAGAGCAATTTTGGTTCAATCAACTTAATACTAACGTTTACAGTTAGAACAAGTTGGTAAATACGTTCCTTGTTGATAGTACTATTACGTCGGATTAAAAAGAAAATAAACAAATCATTGTAAACCATAATTTTATTAAGGTAACTAAAAAAATTGACGTAATACATTTTGGCTCACATCACACCAGAATCTTCTCCAATCAAAATCAATCAATTTAATGTTAACGGAAATAGAATTAAGTAGTGCTTATAAATCAGAGGCTAGAACAGGTTCTCAGTACTGCCAAGACTCCTGCTTACAATAGGTTCCACCTACGTTCTTCCACACAACGCCAATATGGCGACAAAAAATCATTATTTACATACAAATTCCCAACATGGTTCAATTAACTATCTAAGTATGTTATTTTCTAAACCGTCCAACTTTCTACGCAACAACAACAATTCCTCCCTGATCAACTCTCCCAACAACTTCATGGCCTTGTCAATCTGCTTCAAGCTGGCCTTACTAAAAGACGCTCGGATATATTGGCAAGCCTGAGTGGGATCGGCCATGAAAGCGTGTCCAGGAACAAAAGTGATATTCTTCTTCAGTCCTCTGGTCATCAACATATCATAGACATCAGCAACTCCATGCACCTTGATCCAAACGAACATGCCACCAGTTGGGACTGACCATTCGCAGACGTCCTTTAGGTGCTTCTCCATTGAAGCTATGGTAAAGTCTCGCCTAGCTTGGTAATATTTTCTCACGTAGGAGAAGTGAGAGAGCAGACCGTTGAAACCCCAAGCTGAAATCAGATTGTCCATGATGACCTGAAAAAAAAAGCAGATGTTATTTAAATTGCATGGGTCAGTCAGATAAGTCAAGAAACCGGTTTGAACTGCTCTTAATTAGAAGATTAGGCTTTTTTCCAGCACTAGGTCAACGTACATCAATGTTATTCTGGATGGTGAATATGCATATTTAAACTGACTAAATGGTTTCGAGTCGTGACAATATTTGTTAAGTAATGTCGTCAGAGATAAAAAGGTCACTGCGGAATCTTGCTACAATTCCTGCACGTTTGCGATAAAAGGTCACAAACAGGGTCGTTTGCAAAATTTATTTTTACTTTATATCAATAGCAAGCAAACACCACCAGTAAATGATGCAACTTTGACAGTTTAAAATAAGAAAACTCACCTGAGATAGAGTACTGGGATGCAAAATGGCACTTTGAATTTGCAGCTCAATGTTATACACTACAGGCTTAGGAGCGGTTAACCAAGCCAGTCTAAGACCAGACGACAGCACTTTGGACATGGAATCAAATCGGATCACGCGGCCTTCAACATCCAAAGACAAAAACGACACCGGCTGATCTTCGAGGAAGTGCAGGAAGTAGTACGCGTCATCTTCAAGGATGATGATGTTGTAGTCACAGCAGATTTTGTAAATCTCCTTTCGTCTTTCCAAAGACATTGTACATCCGGTAGGATTAGATCCGGTAGGGTTTAAGTAGATGGCTTTGGGCATTCTCCCTCCACCTTCTTCAGTGTACGCTTTACAATTTTCAAGTGCTTCAATCAGTTTGGAGGGGATGATGCCAAAGTCGTCTTGATCGATACCAATCAGATTTGGTTTATAAGGTTTTAACTGAAAATAGTTATTTGAGGTTAGCAATTATTTTTTACAACAACTGTTAGTGAATCTGCGACAGAAAATAACTTACAATGATTTCAGTTCCGGCGTACAAAGGGTTTTGAACCAAAACAGGATCGCCTTCTTCGACAAGCATATCCAGGGCACAGCTAATACCATCCTGAGAGCCATTGGTCATTATAATGTCACGATCCTGCCAATTAGGAGGGTTGTGCAATTCAAGGGTGAATTCCTTCAGTTTTTTCAACAGGGGTGGATAGCCCTGACTGGGAATATACTGCAGAGCCGTATTCAATTGCTGTCCTTGAATGGACAACGTTGTCCCGTCCTTCATCACAATGTTGATGGCTTGGAATGGAAAAGTCACTTCGTTGGGCATTCCTTCAGCTAAAGAGATAGACTCTTTGGGGGCTCCATATTGGCGTTTGGCTGTAAAATAGCAAAAAATAAAAATAGAACATCACCTAGAACACTAAAAACACTTACTTAGTTCTCTAGTTAAAGCCGGTCGTCTTCTTCCAGCTCGTACACTAATAAATTGACTGTAATCAATCACACTACCGGTTTTCGACATCTTCAGCGTCTTCTTTTTGCTATCTGCTTCACTTAAACAACTGAACTGTTTCAAGTTCTTTTACTGAATGATTCTTAATCAGTTGCAGGCTGGTTTATATGGCTGAACGAATGGCGGGCTTTCGGATGATGTAATATGAATTTTAAAACCGACGCGATATCGATAAGATGATGAAATGGTTTTGTGCCGAAAATCATGTTATCGCAAAATATTTTTCTTGAAAATTGCAAAATTTTGTTGCTACTTGCGCCAAAAACTGGAATTTTTAGTGGGCTGTCCAGGCTTTAACAATAATGTTGCTATTCTTGGAACTGCGAGGGTAAATACTATGTGTTTTCTAGTTTGCGTCTGTTCAATGTCCGCAATCAAAATATTTGGCTTTTGAGCTTGAGAAATATCAACTTTAAATAGTACGATTGATAAGACATTTATATATTTTCATTCAAGTTTTGCAAACGGTAATTCATGGCCAACTAATTTTGGGATATTTGTAAAAATAATTATGGCAAACTTTGAATTTACTCTGTATAGTAACAAAATCAATCACCAATACTCAAAACTGTATCAAACCAAAAATAATTAGGATACAAGGGTTACTATCACGATTACTGAGGATTTATGGGAGTTTCTGTAATTTCTATCTAACCTAACCTAACCAAACTTAATACAGCGTAAAACTAGCCAAATTTAACCCAAAATTGCATAAAGCAAGCTAAAATACAGTCTATAATATAATAACATAGTTTAGGCTGTTTTGTGCGGTTATTTTATGTTATACTATGCTATAATATTTTATTTTAGGTTAGACTGTAACAGATAATTTAATTAATTTCAATTACTTAGTGGCTCTTTTTTATAAAAATAGCATTTTTTCAATTTTTTAAAAGTGGGGTAACCCACTTTTAGAAAGAGTATAAAAAATACTTTCTGTGGATTTAAAGACAACTTAGATACCTATTGTTTAAACTGTGATATTTTGCATCTAATCTGTCACATTCAAATCACCACTTAGCTTATTAAGTTGTCCTTAAAAACGAGTTTAAAGTGTGGGAGACATTAGAAGGTTAAAGCATCTGATGACGAAGTATAAAATACAAAAACGTCATTTCAGGATTATGCACGTGGGAAAAACTAAAACGTGCCACTACTGACGTATCAAATACAAATCAAAACATTTCAAATATTGATAAAATATGACATATAATTTTTCTTAAATCAAAATATGAGTTAAATTTTGTTGATTTATATTTACTTTAAAATAAAAATTATATAAACAAAAATTACTGATACATAATCAAACTATTGATTTGAATTGCATCATTTTTTTACAACAGGCACCTTTCTTGCATCAGCCGTTTTGTTGAGCAGAGCCCTTAAATTCTGGGAAAAGCAGTCATTAACCCCTAGAAAGGGACTGAATTTTCAAGTTTAAAAGACTAAACTTATTTTCGAACTATTCATATTGAATAAATTGCTACACTCTAAACTCTAAACAAATAATACAAAAATGAAGTAATTTTAATAACAAATTGCTTCGCAATGTCCAAATTTGTAATTTATGGATTGTAAACAACAAGAGGTAATGATTCTTGGCCTTATCCTGTTTCATCATGCATTTGAGTATTATATAGGTACTGCCGGAAATTTAAATATTTTAATGATTCAATGTCGAGAGATAACAAGTTGGTTTAATTGTCTCGATTTATGTAAATAGAAGTTTTAATCTCGAGTTTATTTGCATCTTGATGCTGACTAGACTAATTTTGCAAATTAGTCCACAATTTGCTATCAAACTGTGTGACCAGATTCTATATCGATAAGCAACAAACTATCTCAAGCCACAAAAAAGTCAATAACTTTATCACACTTTCTCTAAGTAGGTGCTACCAACAGACAATGAAAAACAAAGTCATTCATACCAGAATCACGTGATATCCTTATCGCAAAAAAAAAATTATTTGGCATGTAAATTTTTGCCATTGAAATGATAAATCGCAATTTTGGGTTTAAGGATGAAATAGTAATTGAGGTCATTGTTGATTAAGAAAAAGCGACAATTAAATAGTTTTTACATTTGAAATTTTTTTTATGTATATTCATAAATTTTGTTTTTTTTTTGGATAACTCCATAAGTACTTGAAATTTTTATGAAGAAGCTGTAGAATGCTTATAAGTAACTCAGATTCTGATATCTTTACAAACAGATGTTTTTGTAAAATAATCTGAAGAGGACAAATTCTAAACAAAAGCGGAAGTGCCTCATCATACGATTTGCCAGCAATGCTTGATTTGGTCTTTTTATCAATTCGTATTGAGAAAGTAAAGTTGTGAAACCTTTCGAAAAAAAAATCGATTAGTCTTGGAAAAAATTCACTAGAAATGATAAAGACCAAATTTAAACTTGTTTTTGTACTAAATTACTCATTAAACTGAATGTAATTATATTATTTGTTAATTGTTGTGAAAGAGATATTTATTACACACTATTTACAAACGAGTGAAATACGATGGTGTTACCAAGTCATTAGAAGAGGATTAATGCAGAATTGCTCTGGAACTAACCAGTTGGTTGCCATTTTCTCAAAAAAAACATGCGTCAATTGAGTTTTTAAACAATGTACGTCAATGACTGCTGCAACACTAACAGTATCCAGCTGGAAACAAATATCAAAACAGAATTATGCAATAATATTAACAAATGTTCAGTTTTTGATTTACAAACAAGGGTTTTCTTGGTGTAATAATAATCGTATGAAAAACGTCAATCAAAGCTTAATTGCGACCAAAAATTATCGACAAACTAGAAATAAAACGCTTAATTGTTATTTTTGAGCGGTTATTGATGACCGCTATGCATAAAATCCAGTTTTAGCCGGTTCAGATTCAAAAATGACAAAATATTAATTACAAAATCTGAATAGGCCACTTATCGTCAGGTTAGGGGTCAGTTGGTATTGTTCTGGTTTGGTCATTATCGAGGACTGTCATCAGCCAATAAGAAACATAATACTGCAACATGATTGTTGAATTTGTATTAATTTCTAGTAGGTATTTAACGCCATTTCCGGATGCACTTAAGTGTCAATCGACCATTTTTTCTCAAACATCAGATTACTTATAAATAGACCTATCACTACATGCCTGTGTGATAAGGACAACAATAATTAAATTAATATTATTTTCTTATGCCACACTTTCTAATCTCAGTTTTCTGACGTCACTGAATTGCTGGATACATTTAGTTGTTTTTATTAACTTGTCACTAATTTAAACTAAATGTATCAAAAAAGCTGGAATAGCAAAAGTATTTAAAAGTGCACATGTATTTGCGTATGCCATAGTTTTTGTGATTGGTCAAAAAAAGCAGCAAGCTGAAAGCTGCTTTTTTGACCAATCACAAAGAGTGGCAATTGACTTCATCTAATTGTTTCTTGCAACTTGCCGGAAAGTTTAGTAACTTTTCTAGTGATTTTTGAGGTACCATCTTGACACAAAATCCACTAGTAGGTTTTAATTTTTATTGGGCTTCAGCAGACTTTAGCTTCCGCAAATAAACAAGAAACAATTTATAACAACTGACATTGATGACAGTATTGACAGTCAGGAATTTCACGAGAAAGGCAAGGGGCTATTTTTTTTCTGTAGGTTGGTAACTAAAAGTTACTTTCTGAAATGACAATTAACTTTCTTACTGTAATGCAAACCATCAATAAACTTGCCGAAAAGTTTATTTTTGCAAGAAAGTTGCAGCAACAAAATTGCACAAAAAAAAACTGTTGTAAACTGTTAAAAGTGTTTAAAATTTGTTAAAATTAGTATGAGATTATTTTTGCAAAACTTACATACATGAAAAAAATTAAAATGTTTTCAATAAACGAAATGTTTTTAAATTACAACATTTTTTTTTCTACTTTCCTTCAAAATGTACAAATCGGTGACTTATTTTTTTTAATCACTCACACTTTTATGAATATATTTTTTTAATTAAATCTCAACAACAAGCAACAGTGCTATCTAAAATCCAAAGTGTGAACTAAGCCATAATGATTGATTGAACCTGATGATTATAGAGTTTCCTGCCTAAGTGATCGATTTGGCCCTAGACGGCGCTGGCTGCCATTAGAACAACAGTGATCGTAAGAGGGAGCCACAACTAGCACAAATTAATTATTATTCTATTAGTTAATGGTTATTAGACATAGAAAACCTTGTTATTAGATTTTTTACTTTTTAAATATTGTTTTAGTTACCATGTTTGATTTAATAAGTTATGTTCATTTATTATTTGCTTTTAATCAAATTATCTCTAAGAATACCGCTTAGAATCGCAGTCGATTACTTTTACATTAAGCTCATTATGGTTAATTAAGACGATCAAAGTGACGCACATTCAGGGGCGGCTCCTCAATAAGTGCACATGTGCACGTGAACTCCCAAATTTTGAGTCCAAAAATGCATGTTTTCATTATAAATTTTATAATGATTGAAATAATTTTCTATTAATACCAAGTATTATTAATATTGGAAATAAATAAGCATTTAATAATAAATAAACGAAATCTGGACGAATTACGGATCACCGTGCACCGTGTGTCGTAGTAAAATCAAGTGCACAGCTCATGGGTAAAGTAAATCTGATTGGTCGAACTTCCGCCGTCCGCCCCCTCTGTACCCCGCGACTGTCTAGAGTCAGTCGATGTTTTAAGCTGGCCCGTGTGCACAATTAGATTGTGCACTCGGTGTTTTTTCTTATCAGTCGCGTGTTATTTTTCTTCGCGATTTTTTAAAATGCCTCCAGTATTTCCTACCGTTAGTGTGCAATATTTGAAAGCAATTACATATTTGAAAATTGTAGGAAGTTTGAGCGTGGTCTCAAAAAATTTTTTTCGGTACTCTTTGAAATTCAATATCTCGATAACATGAGGAGCTACAGAGGCCATTTTTAACCCATTTTGTAGTATTTTTTATGCTTTTTCGAATGACGTAGGAACGAATTTCCTGCGAATTTAAATAAAAGAGCTACGATTTTTCAAAAAGTAAAAAAATGCAATTTTTGTCAAAAGTGCAAATTTGGCAATTTTTTATTTTGCTCTATAAGGGTTCCAATGCACAGCAAAGGGCATATTTATACAAAAGAACCTTAAATTAGGTGAAATAAGCACAAAAAAAAGCACTTTAAAATTTTTCAAAAAAATTTAATGATAAAACTGTCGTTTTCCTCGTTCACGTCCAAAAATTCGATCAAACCTACGCCGGAAATTACATTATAAGGAAAGAATCAAAATGGCCGCCATTTTGGATTGATCTAGGTTAGGGTTGATGGTACTCGTTTTCGACTAATTCGGGGTCAAGGAATCCATTTCTGCAGTCAGTTTGTCCGTATATGTTACTCAGTTCGGGAAACTTAACTTTTCGTAAAAATCTGGGTTTGGGGGAGAGTTACGCAAAAATTAACGTCACCACTGAATTCCCCATCCTCGATTTAGTAGAAAACGAGTACAAACTTGATTTTTTACGAAAATGTCAAAATGACGCTTGTGCAGGTCATTTGCAATTTCCGCCATTTTGGATCGAAATAGCATAAGGTTGATGGTACTCGTTTTCGACTAATTTGGGGTCAAGGAATCCATTTCCGCAGTCAGTCAGTCTGTATCTGTCACTCAGTTTAAAAAGATTGCCTTTTTATTAAAAAAAATGGGTTTAAATACAAATTGTGAAAAAATGAACGTCACCACTGAATTCCTCATCCTCGATATAGTAGAAAACGAGTACAAACTTGATTTCATGAAAATTGGTTTAAAAACTAAAAAATTAGCAAAATCATGAAAATTGATCAAAATCACGAAAATTGGTCCAAAAACCAAAAAATGAGCAAAATCATGAAAATTGATCAAAATCATGAAAATTGGTGTAAAAACTCAAAAATGAGCAAAATTATGAAAAGGCGTGATCTCAAAAAAATTTTCACTAATTGCCCCTAGTTTTGTGCACTTCCTTTCAAATTTACTACGAGCCGCCACTGCGCACATTTGAAGTTAATCTCATAAATTTGTGTATTTGCATAAACCCAGTCAGATTTCAGGTGTGAAAACATACTTAATGCAATTTTTTTATCAGGACCGGATTTTGGTTTACTTGACTGAGGTTACTTAAACAATTATTGGCAACTCACGACCACCGGTCACTTAGATAACAAAACTTCAATTAATCCGAATAAAACCTGAACATTTTCGGTTAATTATTCAATCAGCCGGCTGTCATTTAGTGTGGAACGGGCGTACTACGGCCCGGATCCCATTATAAGTTGCCGCCTACTATTCTCGACGTATTTAAATAATTAGCGACGTTTTGACACTAATGCGCAACAAAAGAGCGGCTTAAATCAGATAAGGAACCATCATAAACCCATTAACTATATCGATGTTTAAGATCTTAAAAGGGGTACCACTCCGAACCACGTATAATAGGTCATCGCTAAAAGCTAACCCAAAATTCTATAACGAGGGTTTATTAAAATGCAATAGGTTTATCTGTGTTTGGCTACTTAACATACTTCCAGTTAACCTTCAGAAAATTTAGGGTCTTAAAGAATTTCAGGCTGTGTGTCTGAGATATTTAACTTTTTAATTAAAAATGTATGCCCTTCAAACTTATTATGGCTTATATTGCTATGAAACCGAGTTATAATGATGAAATGACAATTTGTTTCCAGTCAGTTTTACCCTGAAATTTTTACTGAAAATGTCACTTTTTGAGTGCTTAAGTGCACATTGTTAGATTGTTTTTAAGTCATTTGCTTCTTATTTAGTCGAGTTTAAATGGTAAAACTCGTTTAAATTGAAACTAGTTGAATGCCAATCACGACCTGTACTAACTCAGTAACAAACACCTTACAATGGTCAAAAATTAATAAAAACCTGTTCTGTTGGTCCATTTTAAATAACTTATAGCTTTTTAGTATAAATCCACTGTTAAGCTGTGCATATTAACCTTTTACGAGTTGAAAAAAAATAAAAAAGTTGACCAAAAACGCATTTCTCATTTAATGCAATTACGGAGACACCGACAGTGAATTAGGACAGAAACTTCCAAAAGACTCCTTAAAAGGGATTTCAAACATTTTAAAATGATTATTCTGTTCATATTACTTTTGAAAAAATAAAATTTTACCTTTACACGCGATTCTCATTTGAAAAAAGTACCAAATTTTCACTCAAGACGTCTAGTAAGAACTTGAACAGTCTCAGTAAAGGTAATATGAGTCAAATACATTAAATATGTAGTTTGATTATAGTGTGTTTGTTACAAAATGTTTGCCTGATTTATGCAGCAAATTAAAATAAATTAAAAATTAATATAAAATAAGAAATTTGTGAAAGTTATACACTTAAAATGAGAGTTTGAGTTTTGTTACCAAACAGTACCGTAGTATTATACTAAGAAAACTCAAGTAACCTTCAAGATGCTATTTGACGCTCTAAAATAGTCACGTGACCTAAAAAAAATTTTTCAATCGCAAAAATTCGCACGTGACCTTCAGAACAACATTTTGACTTTAGATATGATCACGTGACTGCAAGTATACTATTTTAACTTTTAGTAGATCCACGTGACCTTTAGGATTCCATTTATCGCTTGAAAATTGTCACGTAACTTTTGTAGATAAATTAGATAGTTGAAAACAGTCACGTGACCCTCAGAACAACATTTTGACTTTAAATGTGGTCACGTGACTGCAAGGATACTATTTTAACCGTACGAAGAGCAAAATGGCATGCAAACTTGCATTCAACTTTTCCAAATAGTCACATGATCTATTAGTAGGTGAATTTGATAGTTGAAAACAATCACGTGACCTTCAGAACAACATTTTGGAATTAAATATGGTCACGTGACTGCAAGGAAACTATTTTAACCTTTGGTAGAGCCACGTGACCTTCAGGATTCCATTCGACGCTTGAAAATAGTCACGTAAGCTTTGTAGGTAAATTCGATAGTTGAAAACAGTCACGTGACCCTCAGACAGTGGCGGCTCGTAGTAAATTTGAAAGGAAGTGCACAAAACTAGGGGCAATTAGTGAAAATTTTTTTGAGATCACGCCTTTTCATAATTTTGCTCATTTTTGAGTTTTTACACCAATTTTCATGATTTTGATCAATTTTCATGATTTTGCTCATTTTTTGGTTTTTGGACCAATTTTCGTGATTTTGATCAATTTTCATGATTTTGTTAATTTTTTAGTTTTTAAACCAATTTTCATGAAATCAAGTTTGTACTCGTTTTCTACTATATCGAGGATGAGGAATTCAGTGGTGACGTTCATTTTTTCACAATTTGTATTTAAACCCATTTTTTTTAATAAAAAGGCAATCTTTTTAAACTGAGTGACAGATACAGACTGACTGACTGCGGAAATGGATTCCTTGACCCCAAATTAGTCGAAAACGAGTACCATCAACCTTATGCTATTTCGATCCAAAATGGCGGAAATTGCAAATGACCTGCACAAGCGTCATTTTGACATTTTCGTAAAAAATCAAGTTTGTACTCGTTTTCTACTAAATCGAGGATGGGGAATTCAGTGGTGACGTTAATTTTTGCGTAACTCTCCCCCAAACCCAGATTTTTCCGAAAAGTTAAGTTTCCCGAACTGAGTAACATATACGGACAAACTGACTGCAGAAATGGATACCTTGACCCCGAATTAGTCGAAAACGAGTACCATCAACCCTAACCTAGATCAATCCAAAATGGCGGCCATTTTCATTCTTTCCTTATAATGTAATTTCCGGCGTAGGTTTGATCGAATTTTTGGACGTGAACGAGGAAAACGACAGTTTTATCATTAAATTTTTTTGAAAAATTTTAAAGTGCTTTTTTTTGTGCTTATTTCACCTAATTTAAGGTTCTTTTGTATAAATATGCCCTTTGCTGTGCATTGGAACCCTTATAGAGCAAAATAAAAAATTGCCAAATTTGCACTTTTGACAAAAATTGCATTTTTTTACTTTTTGAAAAATCGTAGCTCTTTTATTTAAATTCGCAGGAAATTCGTTCCTACGTCATTCGAAAAAGCATAAAAGATACTACAAAATGGGTTAAAAATGGCCTCTGTAGCTCCTCATGTTATCGAGATATTGAATTTCAAAGAGTACCGAAAAAAATTTTTTGAGACCACGCTCAAACTTCCTACAATTTTCAAATATGTAATTGCTTTCAAATATTGCACACTAACGGTAGGAAATACTGGAGGCATTTTAAAGAATCGCGAAGAAAAATAACACGCGACTGATAAGAAAAAACACCGAGTGCACAATCTAATTGTGCACACGGGCCAGCTTAAAACATCGACTGACTCTAGACAGTCGCGGGGTACAGAGGGGGCGGACGGCGGAAGTTCGACCAATTAGATTTACTTTACCCATGAGCTGTGCACTTGATTTTACTACGACACACGGTGCACGGTGATCCGTAATTCGTCCAGATTTCGTTTATTTATTATTAAATGCTTATTTATTTCCAATATTAATAATATTTGGTATTAATAGAAAATTATTTCAATCATTATAAAATTTATAATGAAAACATGCATTTTTGGACTCAAAATTTGGGAGTTCACGTGCACATGTGCACTTATTGAGGAGCCGCCCCTGCCCTCAGAACAACATTTTGAAATTAAATATGATTACGTAACTGCAAGCATGCTATTTGAACCTTAAGAAGAGAAAATAATAGAATATAGATATAGATTATAATATGAAACATACTTAGAATTGTCAGGATTATTCAAAAATGTAATAATATTTCAGGTGTTATATTATACATATTATGTATTTAAAATAAGCAATTTTGTGAGTATCTTAAAATAATATTCTTCTTTTTTTCTTATTTAATTTTGTTTGCTATATAAACCAGGAATTATAGTAAATTAATTAAGTTACTTAGAATATCTCCTGCAAAACATATTTATGGACTTTCAAGCCCAACTGAGACATACTGATTATTGACATGATCGTCAGACAATTATAATTTTTACACATATTAGGACTATGTAATTCAGTTTAGCAGATAATTATACAGTTTACGGATTTTGGGAGTTGAATCTGTACTAGAAATCAAAACTTCACAGTTCAACCGACGTTTAGCAAATTGTATTTTCAGGGCCTAAGAATTTACGAAATTGAGAGTAGATTTTCTTTAATGAGTCTCCCAAAACTAGGATAGTCTGTGTTTTTACTTACTTCAACTAAACACATGTTTTTATACAATATTCAAATGAATTATCAAAATTTAGGTTGGTAGTATCAGCATGAATTTTAGGCAAAATTGTGACGATATCAAAACACAAATTAATTGGCTGTTGAAACTTTTTCCATCGAACCAATTCGCGACTATACACGCCGTCGAAAAACGAAATAGCATTTTTCCGCTTACTCACTAAATTACCAACCCTAAAGTTTCCGCGTAACTTAATAAAAATCATTTTGCGTCCCGCAACAAATGTTGCCATGTCGAATTCAATAAACGGCATAAAACAAACCTAATTGCGTTCAAAAAGTCATTATGAAGTTGCCGGGGGCACAAATGTTTCGAACGTCTATTATATATAATATGTAACGCAAGCACTATTAGGGGCCCCGAAAACCGAGGGGATTTCCATTCAAGCGACACATCGTTTAAAAAGCCCTTTTACTTTTTAACGGAGATATGAATGAAACTCGTTTAACGTAATAAAGTTACTTCGTATACAAATAATTTAGAGAGGTTATTCTTTTTGATGTGCGGAATTGAATATAATGGTGACTAACAGCGTTTTGATTGGAATTTTTTTGTCGAGGGACTCGTTTACGACACACACAGCGGTGTAATGAGTGCTTTGTACACCCAATTTCATTAAGACAGACAGTTTTCATGGTAATTATACAGAAAATATAACCTAAGTTCTGATAATATGTATGACGTCACTAAAATAAACGTCAAGAAGCGATGTTGTCAGGTTTATTCAAGGTGTTTCAGAATACGTATTACAAACTTGTGTAAAATATTAATTTGAAAAATAATAAATTTGAATCACTACACTTTTTATGCACCCCCTGTATAGTAGCGACACTGACAGACTGTAAGACTGTTGTTCTCTATCAATATTTTCGAAACTTTCACCGTTTCTGAGCTATTTAAGTTTAAGTTGTAATTTGAAATTTGAACACCCTGTAACTCGATTGTTTTTGGAAGTTCTGAGCACCTTCCAGTGGTATTGAGCAAAAGTCAGTTTTCAAACACACCCTGTATACTGAAAGCAAAAACCGTCCTGCAAATTTACGTTAGGTTGTGTTGGGTTTAGAAGTAGATTAGGATCATTTTTTGAGTTATTTAGGAAAACAAATTTACAAATCAGTGAAAGTGTAATTTGAAATTTAAATACGGATTACGGTTAAGGACAGTCAGGGACAAAATTGCCTGTAAAACCCACTTGGAGTGACCGAATCATGTTTTTAAGCACATTTTTGGAATCCGCATTAAATTTCCTATCTAATGACATAAAATACCACAAAATCTAGTAAAATCTTGAAGAAAACTGGTGTCAAAGTCTAAACTGTCTAAAAGACGGTTTGAAAGGACAGTTAGGAACAAATTCGCCTGTAAAACCCACTTAGAGTGAGAAAATTACTGTTTTAAGCCTATTTTTGGAATCCTCATTAAATTTCCTATCCAATAACCTGAAAAAACATTACAAAATTTGGTACAGTCAGGGAGAAAAGCGGTGTCAAAATTTGTATTGCTAGAAACACAGTATTTGTAATTTAATAGTAGTATACTGGTAATTTAGCCATCACTAAAAAATTAGCAGAACTTTAGTTTTCGAGATATCATAATATGAACTACAAAAATGAGGCTGATTGAAGGCAAACTACAGATTGACAGATAAGCAACTATTAAAAACGAACTGTATGATTTTAATTGTGTCTAACTTATTAGGTCAATGCCAAATTAACATTTTTCTTCTCTTATTACATAGATAAGTTAGAAACATTTTAGCAAAATAAATTGTAATACGTATTTTGTAACACCCTGTATAGCTGAAATCTTACAATAGTCAAACATAGTTTTTAGAGGTTTTTGCTATTTCCGAAAAGATTCTAAAAGTTTCCAGTAATTTAAAAAAAATGTTGTAAAGGTCTCTGACAATCTTTCTTTTTGTTTTTTTTTATTAATTTGGTATAAGATCTGTTTGTAAACAGAACCCTAAACTAATAATCAGAGAAATATGAGCAGCCTGATTGGTCCTAAGTCAGAAAACGTCATAATTACGTGAGTGATCAACCAATAAAAGCTGACATGTAATTGAAGAGTGCTTATAATAAAAAAATGCCAAAATTGCACTTTTCTACAAAAAATAACATTTTTTAAAAGTTTAAAGTGCTTTTTTGTGTTAACCCAAGACAAACCATTTGTCAAATTTGATGTAAATTGAGCTGACTATCATAATATAGAGGCAAATCATTGCGGGCGTAGATTTCCTGTTGGTACCCATCAAACGACCAATCCTGGCGTCCCTCCTTTGTCCCATTTTACATACCGGTATTTGAAAAAAAGGTCTCGCACATGTCCGGACCAGAAAGACACTTCCTCGACGAAACTGTAGCAAAAACCTAAACAGAAGAGCGGATTTTAAATGGACCCCCGCGGCTACCAAACGACTCAATCCGATTGTTTACGCCTTGTACCGATGCTGTTTAAGCCATTATTATGGAGTGGTTAACAATACCTTTTTTACTCTTGTGTATGTGACAGCATCAAATAACCACAATGCTAGTTAATCCTACTAATGATGTCTCTTTTAGCATGCCAACCAGTGGTGTAGTCAGTGTCTAACAGCAACAAGAGCACCCAAGTCTCAAACTCTGGTCCCACTGACTGCTGTAGCACTTGGACATTCATTTTTTCACAGAAATCTACACTTTTCTGGTGTGGTTATGACAAATTTGACTCTAGTTATCCGAATCCACACCAGACACGCCACTGCTTTTTAAGGTTATATCTAATTTATTTTATTCGAGGGTCAGAGTATAGAGCAGGATATTATTAACAACTCGACGCCTCGACTCTAAAGAATACCCCCAGCACTGCGGGCGGTAAATACACGTAAAACTGGGGAAAAAAAGATGTTTGGCGGCTTTCTAGCACAAAAAAAAGTATCGAGTACTTTATGCGGTAAATACGGGGTGCATACAATGGCGGCATCGCCAAAGACAAGACGGACTGTGGTAAACCACTTGCGGAACTGTCAAAGCGGAATCTTATGGTGGTTAGATTCAGTGTATATCAAATCTTTTAAGAGGATCCGAACTCATGCTGATCATAGTAAAAAAGTCTAACCCGCTTAAAGCTTAAAAAACCGATAAAAGTAGACAAATTATGTTTCTAGTTCTTGTTCAAAATGCTTTTATAAAGTAGTGTGATCAGTAATATTAACGAAAATTCTTGTTTAATTTAACACACAGAATAGCATATATCAGATCAAAAGAAGATAAAGCTGCAGCTTCACTCAGAAACCGATTATCATTAATTGATGATTTTACTGTTTTGTTCAATAGTTTTGACGGTGTATTTTAGTCAAAAAGGATTTTTCCAATGCTGCAACTGTAGAAGAGAATCAAGAGAAAGCTCTAAGTATCATTCTCCCTATTATTAAAGAGTATAATTTCGCAATTTTTAAAGAAAGTGTGTCAAAAGTAGATTGGTACGACAAAACGTCAATATTCTTTGGCGGGGAATGCGGCCTCAGATAGACGAGTCAAGCAAGACTACTGCTTTTTACCCTCTCATCACTGTAGACCAAAAGAAAGGATAGGTCTGGAAGAGGAAGTTGCTAGGAATTTGTCCAGGAATTTTACCTTTCGGGAAGTTCCCAGAGTTGCATCCTCTGTTCTGGGAGAAGAATGCCCCCGCTGAGGGAGAGGCTCTTCTGGCGCTCTTCTTGTCTTCGTCAGCTGCTCCATCTCTGGTGGTCCTGGCAAACTATAAGATGTCCAAACAGCCGGCTTTCGTCCGTCTGTTTTTACATCCTAAAGTTCTTGGGAGTTTTTGGTTTTCCCCCTTTTGCGTTGGAAAAGCGAGGGAAAGTGCCAGGAAAGTACAGCCAGAGCTCAGTTAGCATCGAGATAACTGCGGAAAGGTTTACCCAGATTTTGGGAATACAATTCTGGCCACCCGGGGGAAGGACTGGGGGGAAATTGTGGTCCTCTTCTTGGCTGGTTGGTCCTGAATTGTCGTCTATCTGAAACAGAAAGAAAAACTTATTAATAATTACCCGTTATCGAATAGCTGGTATCGGGGTCGTTTGTGGAGTGCTTCTAGCTCCAGGTCGTAGTTCACTGCTTCTCGCAGTAACTGATTTTCGCTGCTTTCCACTTTTTGGAATATCTTCTGGTTGCTCTAGCTTTCTCTCTGGTGTATTCTATGTGGCTTTCCCAAGTTTTTGGTCCATTTTGACTCCAAGGTACGTCCATGTCTTTTAACCTGACGTAATCCTCATCTTTGGTCTTCTTTTGAAGACTATGGTCTGCGTTTTCTCCTCGTTTAGGCCGATCTTCCATTTGTTGTACCATTTCTCCAATGCTGTGGTCCCCTCTTGCAGGTATCGGGTCAGGAGTCGGCCGCTCCTGCTCCGGGCCATGATAGCAGTGTCATCCGCATAGAGTGCTAAGCTGATTCGCTGAATTCTAGGCGGATCTGAAACATAAATGTTATAAATAAATGGTGACAGTACTGCACCTTAGTTTTACTAGGACGACTGAAAAGCCGGCATCCAGCATCTTGATTAGAAGTCCTCTGTGGTACGACAAAGTTCTACCAGTAAAATATCCTTTTCCTCCACTTACTTCATTTTTACTTCTAAACTCTTTTAGTAAATGTTTATTTTAACCAAGCTAACTTAATTCAATGCTTCTTACAAAAACCATTTTTTGATTGGTTTGGATACTCTCGATTTAACTTTGGTTAAATCTTGTTTCTAGCTGAAATCCTTAATTTTTTGTTGCATTTAACGCCTTTGTAGTTTTGCTGTCAAACTTAATTTTTATTTTAGAGAATTCGGCAACGAAGAGATTTTATGTAGTTTTTAGAGGCTTTTGGTTTTTTCAATACATTTTTTTCCGGAAAGGTCATATTTGATTGAAATTAGTGCTAGAAGCATTTTTTGAAATGTCATTAGATTTATAGCAATTTTGTTATTTTAATCAGCTGGTTTATCTTTGTAATTTTGCACATTTTTATGTGTTAAGAAATTATGGGTTTTTTTCAACTATTTGCTAGAATATTAAATAAATACATCAAAATAATTATCTAACATCAATTGGACAGTATAGAAACTAACAATGTAATTTGTTCAACATAATGAAAGTATCAACAACTCTGACACCTTAAGTAAACCACATTCACTACCATGAACATAATAAACATAATCTGAAAATCCATTTTCAAGTACTGCCAAGCACAAAGCTCCTAATCTTCGTGTTTAGCAAACATATACATTCATAAGGATACATTTGGGATTGAACAAAAGCAAACTCACCTTTGTAATGGCATCGTCTTAACTTTAAAAGAGCAGCAGCATCTACTCCGAACAACTGCTACTCGTTTTGTCGGTGTATTGCGTTACAAGAAACGGCATTCAGGGATATTTTAAAAGTTTAGTTATCGGTCCAGCTTATCTTTCGCATGCAAAAAGAGATTATCTTTTATGTTGGCTGAATCATACAGATTATTGTTACGATGTGAAGGCCTCGGTTTGCGGTAGCGCGTTTCTTCGGAAATTTGATGGGACTCGTCGATAAAGCAATTATTGGGTTTTTAATTGAATTTTCATTACTCGGAATTTGCAACGTTTTGATGGAAAATTGTTAATTAGCAAGCTACAACTGCGATGCATAATGTTTTTTGAACGTTTTTTGTTTTTTCTTTTAGATTGATTTTGTTATTTACCTTTCATGTCGATTTTTGTTAGTGATCGTAGTATCTCATCATGTAATTTCACTGTCCTATTATTGTGAACGAACAAATCATGATTAAAACTCTCTCTGACCATTTACACACTATACCCACTGTGTTGAGATTTACGCAAATGTGACACAGACCTTAGCATACCATTTGATTGAAAACATGAGATTAACAATAAACCTAACAAAAAATTGAAAGTAAATATGAAAATCTCGAAACCAGCAGAAAATCCAGAGTTGGTATAATATAAAACAGCAAAATGTGCAAAGAAATGTACAGATTTTGTTGTTTAATATTATGTCGTTTTAACTGTTATTAGTTCTGGAGATATTCGAAAAAAATAGGAAATTTTGGAAAAACGATATTTGAAATAATAGTTACCATTGGTTATTGCAACTCTTTTCTTCTGCCAAATGCCATAACTGTCAAAATTCCACCCATAAAGCTATAAAGTACGTTGGATATTTTTTAAACTGATTTTAAGAGTATTTTGTGGTTTTACAGCTTTATGGAAAAACCTTTGACGGTTGTCTTATTTCAAAATAGACTAAAATTAAGTCAGACACATAGAACCAAATGGCAAAAATGCACTGGTCAAAGTATAAATTGCATTCGACCAAAGTCAAACTGATTTCGTTACTTTTCAAGGATGTTTCGTTATTTTGTACCTCTATGGGATTGAATTTGACAGTTTCCAGGTTTAAAACAGCACAAAAGACAGAGCTGTAATTGACAGCCAAATAACGACAAAATAATGTAATAGAAAGGTATGTCAAGGTTTAAGAATAACACTATAGACGTTTAACCGAAACCATTTTTGTTTCTATTACACTGTTACGTCACAGCATTTGAATTTGATTTTTGCTATATATTGGTGGTGAGTAATGACTCATTACTCGCAATTTAGTTAAATTTTGATTAAATTCCGACTTTGAACTCAGAATTTACATTGTCACATTGCAAAAGCTCTTCAAACCAAATTAGACAAAATTTTTCAGTTTGGCAACATTGCAAACATTCTTCGAAGCAAATTAGTAAAATTTGTTAACTTTGGCTGCATTGCAAACACACTTCAAGGAAATTAGTCGGACTTGTCAGTTTGGTTACATTACTACGAAGGCGTAGAAAGGCCACAGAGGTTATTTTTCTTAAATTTCGACTTCAAACTCGGAAATTAACTAAATTCCGACTTCGAACTCGGAAATTAACTAAATTCCGACTTCAAACTCGCAATTTAGTTGCAATGTTGTCAAACTGACAAATTCTACTATTTTAGATCTACTAATTAAGATCAAAGAGTGTTTGCAATGTTGCCAAACTGACTAATTTTACTAATTTGGTTTGAAGAGTATATGCAATGTTATCAAACTGACAAATTCTACAATTTTGGTTTGAAGAGTGTTTCCAATCTGTCCAAACTGACAAGTTCAACTAATTTCTTTGAAGTGTGTTTGTTTGCAATGTTGCCAAATTAACAAACTCTCCTAATTTAGATCGAAGACTGTTTGAAATGTTGCCTAACTGACAAAATTTGGTAATTTGGTTCAAAAGTATCCTTGCAATGTTATCAAACTAACAAATTCTATAATTTTGGTTCGAAGAGTGTTTGTAATGTAACCAAACTGACAAGTCCGACTAATTTCTTTGAAGTGTGTTAGCAATGTTGCCAAAGTTAACAAATTTTACTAATTTGCTTCGAAGAATGTTTGCAATGTTGCCAAACTGAAAAATGTTGTCTAATTTGGTTTGAAGAGCTTTTGACAATGTAAATTCTGAGTTCGAAGTCGGAATTTAACTAAATTCCGAGTTCAAAGTCGAGTTTGAAGTCGAATTTAGAATTTAGTTAATTTCCGAGTTCAGAGTCGGAATTTAGTTAATTTTCGAGTTCGAAGTCGGAATTTAGTTAATTTCTGAGTTTGAAGTAAAAATTTAAGAAAAATAACGTCTGTGGCCCTTCTACGCCTTCGTAAATTGTTGTTAAACCGTCAATATTTTATGGTAAATAGCTAACTATTACTTTGTAATGTCAAACTTTAAAATTATTGACTGAATACAATATAGCGCCTCTCCGTCGGAATTCTATTCTGACCTTTATCTTACTTCATTTTGTATGTATAGGTTAGGTTAGGGTATTTTCTTGTTACTTGTTAATAATATTAGACAACATTTTTAAAAACGTCTTCTAATTGAACATGAAGAGTCACGATAATTGGTTGTATAGGCTTTTAAAATAAAAAGAGTTAGTAGTAAATTCTAACTCAAAAAACACTAAAACCTAATGATACATTTTTCAGATTTTTATCATCTATTCTGATGAGATAGTTCTTCCGACGGCAAAATCTAGCTTTATCCTGATTTGCGTGATAATCCCGGTTAATTTTTTCGGACAAAAGGAAATTAAAGCTACAACACCTAATACTGTTCAAATACACGTTCGGAATCGTTTTATTGATTCGGTCAAATTGAAGCAATCGCATTGCAATGAGATTAGGGTTTTAGACTAATTTAGGACGATTGGATTTAATCCCTACCATCGGGATGATTGACGTAAACTGATGAATCAATAATGACATTTAGTGGTGGTAGAGTTGAAGAATGGTTTCAAAAAGCGTTTTCCGTAATTAGTTTCAGTGCAAACAGTTGATCAATGTTAACCAACTTAAAATCCAATTAAGTGGGAATTGAACTAAAATCTCAGAGTTAATTAAACGGAGCGACAATCCACTTCCTCATATTCCTTTAATATTTTTTAATTTCATTCGACTCGTAATCAAAGAAGTGGGTAGCAATAGCAGTTTATTCAGCCTAATTTCTTTAGTGTTGACACCAATTTAAAGCTTTTTTACACCATGAAATTTTCGACGTCAGGCTTATTACTGTTGGCGGACCTTTGCGTTGATTTCTCATTACCATCTATCTCCCTAGTTTTTGGAGTCCATGTTGGATGCAACGGGGCTGCGATTGGTCGGTACAGGGGCGGCCCCGCCCTCGTGTCCGCCCATCCCTGGTAAAAAGGCAGCCCATTTAGATTAGTTAGTTCAAAACGGGCGATGGATTCGGATCGGTGTGACGACACTGCCAGTATTTTAAATTACGGGCTGGACGTCAAACCATTGAAAATGGTCGTCGGGAGTAGTTCCGGACCCAGACACACCATTGACAATATTTTGGGATTGCCCAGAAAAGACGATTCGCATCAGGAAAAAGGTTTACTGAATAACGACGAAAGTGCAGGTGAGTGCGCATAATCCACAAGCTGAATTTATGATGGAGTTTCATCTTTATGGTATTTTTAGTAATCCTCATCTAAGTAGAAAGTAAACCCAATTTTTTTCACTAGCAGTTACTGATTTACCTTTGAAACTTTACCTTTTAACTGACAATTACTTAAAAAATTATAAATTGCATAGTTTCTTCCATAATTTTTGATTGTATGATATTCCAGTATCTATTGCATTTAATGTAATCCAACATTTTTAGTAACTCTTTAAACATACATGTAATGTCATAATTACCAAAACCAAACCATAAAATATATTGTAGATGTTAAACTGGATCATTTAAGTATCCACACAGTCCAAATTTGATTGAAACGACGGTAATGGTCTTTCCCATAAAAGTGTTATTTGGTAATAAGCAGAAATAAATCTTCTTTATATACAAAAGTATTATTTAACATCCTTGATGACTTTATATTCCAGTGGCACAGTTACAAAATTGTTAGTTTTTAGGTTTTTTATGGTAGAATTCAAGTGTTATCGATTTTTCTCTTTTAGCCAAATTAACTCCCTGACAACTTCACGACTGATCTGATTTCTGGAATAGTATTTTAGACACTCTAGGATGTTACAGAACTGCATGCAAAAAACTAGAAATTTGGAAAACTTGCTTACTTTCTGGCAACTGTCAAAGTGGTCGGCTTCTTCAACATGTTCAATTCTTTTTGGAAAAACCGTTTCTTGGAAAACCAGCCTTAAGTTCAATTTTTAGTCAGAATTCAGTTACACTGTTATAATCCGGGGCAAATTCTTGCTAGTTTCACTACCCTAATGACTCAGCTTCTCTGTGCATTTCCTTGATGGTATTTCTACTGACAGTACGATTTTAACTAAAAACATAAATATGTACTGGTAAACATCTGAAAGACTGGTATTTGATTAGTAAATCATTTACAACTGAATGTACTGAATGAAACACGTATTGATTTTGATCATCATCAAAATTTACCCTTAAATTTTGTAAAGCAACCCTTTTAAATGATTTAGAAGTTTTACCTGTTTCTATCATCTCGTTTTTGGTGGTATTTTCTAAATAGGGTCGTATTATAGAAAAGAAAGTGTTTCTTGATATATTAAAGGTCAAACTAAATTTTGTTTTAACAGAAAAGCTGTTATCTACACTTTACAGCAACTATACAATGTGAAAGCTTTTTAAAAGGCGCGACATAGCAACTGTTAAGCATTAAATCGAGGGTTTACGCCAGAAAAACTTCGAATTGAATATATCAGCCGACAACAAAACAGGCCCTAATGGGCCGCCCCGTGCAGGGCTTTAGTATACGATATAATCTAGATTACCTGCACGATAAACACAGCAGTTATTGGAGTTAGTTAAGGGCTGCAATAATAGAAGTTTAAAAGCCGCCTCGGGGTTAGTTTGATATATCCTAGGAAATATCAGTTCAAGGAATTTTGAGTGGTAAAACGTCAGCTTTACCAAAAGGTTTAAACAGTTAAAAGAAACCTTTTTCCACAAATTAGAATTATTGATCTTTCGTTCGTTTTAGTATTCGTGAGCCCTAATTGCTCCGCATTAATAATAAACAAAGCAGATTTCAGATAAGGTCGGTAATTGTTAATAGCATTTTTGCATGCGGCCATTTATTCATAATTAGTGCTTAAATATCCATTTGCCAGTTACCGTTACGTAATAATATAGTCATTTATATTGAATTTAGGCCACATTCTCACATATCAAGTTAATCAACTGTTACTTTGTCTTGTAACCAACTCCATAATAAATTTAGATTAACTTTACAGTTAAAATTCAAAATCGAGTGTATTATTCGTTGTGTATGCTACAAAAGGAAATTAGCCAAAATAATATTTGATAGAGGGTGACCATCCTCGTCTGGCCGCATTGATTTTACGTTAATTATTGGTTTCGTGTGGATGTGTACCCTGACCAATCGTCTGTCCGTCGTTCTGATGGCGGACATCGACATTAAAGCCCTTTTGTGTCCACTAATAAACGTCGGCACTGTGTATGTTGTAACTTATTGGAAGGCTTATTAGACGTGCTGAGTTTGCTTAACTAATCACAGCTATGACCAGTTAAGCAAGGTGGCGATTGTTGATATAAGGACACTTAAGTATTTCTTATTAAAACATTTAAATACACAAGCTTGCACTGATAATAATTATTGTAGTATCTAATGTACAGGTGTGCTAAATCGAAAAGCGACCATAGGAAAACCGTGTAACGGACAGAGAAACGTAGGTAATTGCATGCGCGGGAGAAAGACAGAAAACGAAAAAAATATCAAGTAGGCCATATTTTTAGCGCGCTGTTGCCAAACGCCGTAAGTAAGTTTGTCGAGGGTATTGAATACTTACGGCGTTTGGCAACTGCGCGCTAAAAATATGGCCTACTTGATATTTTTTTCGTTTTCTGTCTTTCTCCCGCGCATGCAATTACCTACGTTTCTCTGTCCGTTACACGGTTTTCCTATGGTCGCTTTTGGATTTACCACACCTGTATAGTGAAATATACAAATTATCTATTGACGTTTTAATATAAATAATACGGCCGATTTGTAGACAATTTTCTATTTACCTGATGGTTAGATTGACAACCTTCTAAAAAGTGCCCCAGAGTCCTCTACAAGTGTCTTAAACTTTTTCATAACTGTTTTAAGTTGCCAGAGGCCTCTAAGACTAACTTGAAAGTTCCATAGACTTCTAACTGTTCTTGACAACCTTCTGAAAAGTGGTAGAGTCCTCTAAAAGTGTCTTAGACTTTGTAATATTTGTTTTAAATTGCCAGAGGCCTCTAGGACCATGTTGAAAGTTCCATAGAGTCTAACTGTTCTTGACAACCTTCTGAAAAGTGCTAGAGTCCTCTAAAAGTGTCTTAAACCTTGTCATATTTGTTTTAAATTGCTAGAGGCCACCTAAAACGTGCTTTTTTTGGGTTTATTTGGTCCCAAATAGTGGGAAACCGAAAATCATAAAATTGAACTTTTTCAGTTTTTTCCAAAATTTGGCCTATATTTTAGCATCAAGGAGCAGAAATTTTGTTTTTGTGAGGTTCAATAAGGAAAGAAGCCAACCCACGATTTTGGTTGGGTTGTCTAACTCATAATCTACTTAAATTAGGCCGTTTTAAGCCAATTTTTACCCATTTCAAGGATTTTTTCGAATTTTTTCATGGACTTTAACGATTTTTACCGATTTTGGAATTTTTTCTATAACACAATTTTGATCTTGCCTATTTTCAATAACTATTAGTTTACATCAACAAAAGGAAAAATTAAAAAGAGAGATAGAACCACTAATATAATATTACATTTACAGGTAATACCTATATTAAGTTGCTGTAGTTCTTCTTCTTCTTCTTATTCATATTTAAGATCTCGCGATCTGTTAGTTTTGCAGGTTCTTCTGGATCAGTTCCTGGAAAGTGGAGAGTCAGATGTCCTTCGATCTCTTAGGTGGTCTTCCGTTAGTTAAAAATATAGCCAATAGTCCGTTTTTTGACTTTGACCGAAAATTTGCAAAATAAAATATGTTTTGTGCTAAATTTACGATAGTTTTTGATATTCGAGCAAAGACCATTGATGTCGGGTAATTTTTTTCTATTTACTATGGACCTTCCTGCGCCCTTTTGATCGGGCCTGGTCAAAAAAGAAAATTATTAAGTTATCTTAAACAAATCTCTAAAAAACGCTTACATTAGATAAAAATTGGCCTAAAACTAACTAATTTAAGTGGGTTATGGGTTAGGCAACCCCACCGAAATCTTGGGTTAGCTTCTTTTAAGGTCTCCTGACCCTCCTAGAGTTGACATTAACCAAAATACCTAAAATTTGTTGTCCTCGCTAAAATATAGGGCAAATTTTGGCAAAAAAGATACATTTTCTCATTTTTCTAACCTTATTCCAATTTTCCAAGAGCTGCTTTCCACTATTTGGGTCTCAAGGAACCTAAAAAATCACTTTTAGCCAATGAGACCAAAAATGACCCACAAATTTCGTTACATAGTGTTATTTACCTGGGTTTGGCAGTATTGGTGGTTCTGGTACTTGGGTAACTCAAAAGGTTCCAGAAATGAGTAATGGCGGACATTTTGGCACGTCAGTGCTTTTTAAATCCTACTATTTGCAAGTCTTCATACTATCAAAAAAGGAAAAGTTGGTAATGTTGACTGTTTTTGGTTATTTAATTTTGCCAATTTTCTTCTCTGCTGCAGAGCGAATGTAACGTCACAATGACGAAATTTGACAGTTGATCAAATTATGGTTTAAACAAATTACGTCATCGTGACGTCACATTCGCTCTAGTCACTCCATCGAGTTATTTATTCCACGTCTATGTAGCATATATTTGAACCACTCTGTATATTATTGTTACACCACCTCGAGTATCAAAACTAATTTTGAATCAGGAGGAATACATAAATTGAATTTTTACTTTCTTCTCTGTTATATACAGAGCGATCTCCATCAACTTTATAGATTTTAAATTTCTTATTAATAAAATGAAGAAACAATTTTAGAATTTTGTCAACTTATAATATGTCTGTTTAAGTCAACATTTTTTGTTCAAAAAACACGTAATTAATGTCCGCTTTCCCAACATTGGCTGACCCCAACAAGGACAGCTTAGATAAGTTCAGTTTAGATTGTGTTATTTTGCACCTGATCTGTCACATTCAAACTTCAACTTAGTCTATAAGTTGTAATCGACTTGGAACTGTCCGGGAAACAACGTAATTAAAAGGCAAAAATGGGACGTCAAACAGAAAATCCTACAATACTAGGTCTGTTCGTAGAGGCAATTTCAAACTGGTTTCTAACTAATAATCGGAAAATGTGGGCTTTTATTGGTTGAATGCTCACGTGACATTGACATTTTCTGGCTAATGGCCAATAGCTGGACATGTTTGTCTGATTATTAGTTGGGGATTCTTTCTGCGAACAGACCTAACTAGGATCATGTTGAAAGTTCCATAGACCTCTAAATATTACTCCTAAATAGAGCTAAAGTCATCTACAAGTGCCTTAAACCTTCCTATAAATGTTTTAAATTGTCAGATGCCTCTAGAACCATCTTGAAAGTTTCATAGACCTCCAACTGTTCTTGTCAACCTTCTAAAAAGTGCCAGAGTCGTCTACAAGTGTCTTAAACTTTGTCATAGCTGTTTTAAATTGCCAGAGGCCTCTAGGACCATCTTGAAAGTTCATAGACCTCTAAATGTTACTGACACCATGTAACTGACAGAGAAAGATTGATAATTGAATGCGCGAGACAAAGACAGAAAATCTAAAAAAATGTCCAATTAGGCGGCAATTTTGCTGCGATGTTGTCAATGGACTCGATTACTTGCAAAATTAATTTTGTGACTAAATCATTTCGATTTATCTGTGACTGGACATTTTTTCGGTTTTCTGTCTTTGTCTCAAGCTTTCAATTAATTTTTTTTCCTTGTCGGTTGCACGGTTTTCCTTTGGCCAAATAGATGAGATGTGTGTACTTATGCACTTGTATTCATTTGCTGCTAAGGGAAAGGATGATGTACCCCCAGAAATACTGTTTGAGCAGGTATATGGTTTTTAGAGGAATAAGAGTGTACTTGCATGGTTTTTGTATTTATAGTTCTTGTTTTATTGACTGTCATTAACAAAGTAGTATAGATATTTAGGATGGAAATATCTCCAGAAATTTGTTTTTGGAGAGAATGAACTAAAAATCTCCTAAGGTATTTTTAGTAGAATTCAAGAGAATATTGAAGAGAACTCTATTAAATGCACATCAAGAGCAACAATTTAGGTAATGGACTATTTGGAAATTATAAAATGTCAAATAGATGGGTGAGCCAAATTTTACAGTTCTGACGTTAAGGACAACTTGTATACTTTTCCTACGTCACGTCAAAACTCACTAACCAATTTGACAGTTCTGATAAGGAATACTTTTGTTATGTCTGGCGATAGTTGTCATAATTGTCAAAACCATTTCACCAGGAACTTGAATCTATAAAATTAGAAATAGTTGGTAATTTGAAAAGTTATACTGCAAGTTGTATTTAAAGCTCCATGGAGCCAAATTTGACAGTTTGTACGTCAAGGAATACTTTTATTACGTCACGTGACAGCTGTCATAACCGTCGAAACCCGTTCACCGGTGACTTGAAACTATAAAATTAGAAATAGTTGCTAATTCGAGGAATTACACTAGAAGTTGAGTTTAAACCTCCATGGGACCCAATTTGACAGCTGAGACGTTTAGGAACACTTTAATACTTTGCTTGCGTCACGTGACAGCTGTCGCAACTGCCAAAACTCACTCACCAGTAACTTGAAAGTAGAAAATACCAAATAATCGTGTTTCTTTAAGGAATTACACTATAAGTGGTGTTTACAGCTCTATGGAGCCAAATTTAGCAGTTCTGACGTTAAAGAACCTTTCAATACTTTGCTTGAGTCACGTGACAGCTGTCGCAACTGCCAAAACTCACTCACCAGTAACCTCCTGTTGTCTTAGATCTTCCTATAATTGTTTTAAATTGTCAAAGCATTAATTTAACTTATTCTCAACCATGTGATTACTCACAAATATGGTTTTTTCCTCAGAACAAATTTAAATTTACCTAAAATATGTCATAGATGATTGAGACTTTTGGGAGAAAAATCAATTTGGGAGCAGGGCAGAAAAAGTTCCCCATGAACGTAACAAGGGGATACTTAGTGATAATATGTTTATTTGCAGGCGAGGGAAGCTGTAACTCGAATGACGGCGTGTCGGATTTGCGATACGGAAAGATTGGAGGAAGCGGTTCTGAAGACGAGGGCACGGCCAATAATTCCGGTTTATCGGAGAGTGATGGCTGTAAAAAGAAACATCGACGGAACCGAACTACATTCACAACCTATCAGCTGCACGAGCTGGAGCGGGCGTTTGAGAAAAGCCACTACCCCGACGTTTATAGTCGGGAAGAGCTTGCGATGAAAGTCAATTTGCCTGAAGTTAGGGTGCAGGTATGTCTATTTTCCATGCTGTTGTCCTCCCCTTTTATTCCTGACGAATTGATTTAGTATTCAACGACACAACTTTACAATAGCACCAACTAACCCAAGAGACCTCGTGTTTTTTCGACTAAATTTGCTAGATTTACCCTGATTCAATCAGCATCTTCAATAGAGCTGATTGAGACAAAACAAACCTCTTCAGGATAACCCACTTTGTAATACACGTTAAAAAGAGCCTGTGAATAATAGAAGAAGTAATATTTCTAAAACAAAAATAAAGTAATTATAATTATAACCTCTAAAAATTGGACCAGTAATTTTTAAAAGCTATTGATAAACAAAAACAAATCTAAAGTCATTATGGTTCAATTTTGCTTGAAGCAAGTTATAGTAAAGGCATTTTCCGTAATAATGTACAGGGTGCTGCATTTTCGATGGTTTTACGGGGTACAGAGAAAACGGTAATAGATAGAAAAAAAGTAGCATACGTGTTCCGATCTATTTTTCCGAGCTGAGATGAGTGGGCTGCGCAAACTTCTTTTGTTTCAAAGATACGGGGGGCTTTTGAGAATTGGTCATTTTGGAACCTCCTCTGTATTTCATTTGCTATTAAAGTTATCAAAAAAGGAAAAACGGTTTCCGGTAGAAGTTTTGACGTAGAATCCAATGGCGTAGTCAGTTTTTTTCTGTTACATTTAGTTTCTGACATATGACAGTAAGTTATAGTTTTTTAAATGGAACACCCTATATATTTTTAGTTCATTTAATTCTGTTGATTTTTACTTTTTCAACTGTGTATTAAACATACAGGGTTTTTCCATGAATGATTGATAACACCGTTTGGACGCTATTTTATTTGTAAGTCGTCAAAATTATTTCACCCTAAAATCATTTGTTCGCTAACATATGTATTATTTTTGGGACACCTCGCTTTGACCCTAAATTACTCCCTTATTTGACAAGTTACCTCAAAATGTCATAGAAAACAAAAGATAGAGCAGATTTCAAGCTTTCTAAAAATGTCCCCACATGAGCTGATTGATAACACCGTTTGGCCACTAGAGGGCATCAAATTTCCTTTACCATAATATCACATATTATATTGTAAATATTTTTTAGTCAGATTTCATGTCCCTTAATCCGGCCGAGTTCCTGGCAAAGAAATTTTACCCAATTAACACAGACAGTTAAAATGTTAAATTTTAGATCTAACTCTGTTAGTTTTTGAGATATCAAAAAACCGACTGCATCAGAGTCTTTTCCGGGAAATTTTAACATAAAATGACACCGAGACGTCAATTGTAACTTGACAAATAAAAAAGTTGTATTTTTTGACAGTTCGAGGCCGCCATTTTGAATTTTCTGTCAAAATATTGACTTGCACCTCATTTTAAAGCAAATTTCACGTAGTTTCAAGAAATGACAGACAAAATGGCGTTCCAGGCCGCCATTTTGAATTTTCTGTCAAAATATTGACTTGTACCTCATTTTAAAGGAAATCTCACGTAGTTTTCAAGAAATTACTGACAAAAAGCGTTCCAGGCCGCCATTTTGAATTTTCTGTCAAAATATTGACTTGCAAATTTCACTCATTTTCCAGGCCGCCTTTTTGAAAGGAAATTTCACGTAGTTTCAAGAAATGACAGACAAAATGGCGTTCCAGCCCGCCATTTTGAATTTTCTGTCAAAATATTGACTTGCACCTCATTTTAAAGGAAATTTCACGTAGTTTCAAGAAATGACAGACAAAATGGCGTTCCAGGCCGCCATTTTGAATTTTCTGTCAAAATATTGACTTGCACCTCATTTTAAAGGAAATTTCACGTAGTTTCAAGAAATGACAGACAAAATGGAGTTCCAGGCCGCCATTTTGAATTTTCTGTCAAAATATTGACTTGCACCTCATTTTAAAGGAAATTTCACGTAGTTTCAAGAAATGACAGACAAAATGGAGTTCCAGGCCGCCATTTTGAATTTTCTGTCAAAATATTGACTTGCACCTCATTTTAAAGGAAATTTCACGTAGTTTCAAGAAATGACAGACAAAATGGCGTTCCAGGCCGCCGTTTTGAATTTTCTGTCAAAATATTGATTTGCATCTCATTTTAAAGGAAATAGTGCAATTAATTCCTTATGAAATACCCTTTCCAACGATGTGCCACACAGGGTATGATGTCATTTGAAAGGGCTGATGGCCGAAATTCAAATCCTACATAAAAAGATGTCCCCCTTGCAATCTTTGTTGACGTGTCTTAGCATTTTTTAACAGAGAAATTATTTTGGAAGATATTCCGGGTGGCTACTTTTCATTGAAAAACCCTGTATAAGTTTGTAAACGTTAATCTTAGTAATTAGAAAAAAAGCGTTTCTTTAACAAAAAAGTGCTAAATAATATGTATAAAAATACTCATATTAACATGTTACATGTCGTTTATAAACAGTTTTTTCAACTTCCACCTTAAAAATAGTAGAAAATAGAAATGGCCACTTTTCTTATTAAAGTGATGGTAGCTGTTTGTAACTTAGATTTTTAATAAGATTTATTAAAAATATTTAATTTTCTGATAGGGGAGTTAGTTTATTTAAGAGAGTAGTTTATTTTAGTAGAGGGTGTTAGTTTATATGATTTCCGATTTTGTTTGGTATTTTAGATATTGTCCTTTTTTTAGCTTAGCAAAGGTCTTTTTTTAAAATTACAGGATTAACCTCTACAAACTTATATGTTGTAATACACCGTTGAAAAGGTAAAAATCAACAAATTAAATGACGTAAAAATATATAGGATGTTCCATTTAAAAAAATGTAACTTACTGTCATATGTCAGAAACTAAACGGAATAGAAAAAAACTGACTACGCCATTGGATTCTACATGAAAACTTCTACCGGGAACCGTTCTTCCTTTTTCGATAACTTTAAGAGCAACTGAAATACAGAAGAGGTTCAAAAATTACCAATTTTCGAAAACCCCCCGTATCTTTGAAACAAAAGAAGTTTGCGCCGCCCACTTTTCGCCAGTCATCTCAGCTCAGAAAAAGAGATCAGAACACGTATGCTGCTTTTTTTCTATCTATTACCGTTTTCTCTGTACCCCGTAAAACCATCGAAAATGCAGCACCCTGTACATTGACTGAAAAAAATAGACCTTAATAACATATTGTAATATGAATTGCTGTTTTAAATTCACTGCTAAATAAAAAAGATGTGAAAAATGTACTTTATTACAGTATTACATTTTGGTATCCACTACAATTTGCTATAGCAATCGGCTCGATTGAAAAGCGATAAATTCTCTATATTTCCGTGATAAAGTGCGATAAACCAAACGGATATATCACGGGAATAAAAGTGAATTTTTCATGCTAACATAATAATTTAGCATCGCGAATATGGCGTCATCCCCTCGTTTCTAACCTAGATTTTTCTATGAATATATTTTTGGAGGGTGATCTTTTTATAAACCACACGATTTTTCGCATAAAATCGATACTTTACGTGGTGTAAAAACGTTCTGGATCGTCCTGGCCGGTGTGTGTAAATTGATTTTCATTAGCTCAATTAGAGGAACGCGACCTTGATTAAGTGTTGCGTTTAAAGGGCGTTTGCGTGCGGAGCCCGGCACCGTTATTATACACGACATTTCGAATTATTTTATCAGCAGGTAAGATGCACGAGGACCCTTATTTCCTACTATTTATTAGCAATCACGTGCGTAAGCCTTTTCTTACCCCGTGCCAGTCTTCGTGATCGCATTAATTATGCGCGAACCACCCTCGCATGTCGGGCTCGGTAATAGTTCCAACGCGACCAATTTAATGCTTCAGTATATTGTTGGTTTACTACCAAATCGTTAGGACCCCGTAATGCAAGATAAATTAATTTTATTGCCAACTAAGCAGTTCGAGATTGTTGTCTGGCGTTTACACGCAATGTCACATGAACTAGGCGCGCGACTATTATTTCCCACAAACTTTCCCCCATATTTAATTCCCTTAATAATGATATTTCTTTCCACCAACTTTAAACGACTACGTTCCAACTTTATACATTTATTTTAATGCCTTTTTACTTTTGAAAACAAAAATTCATCACCAGCAGAGAAGAAGCACCTAACGACATCTAGATTCACTTTAAAGAATAATCCCAAAAATTCGTGTCAACATAAACTTCAATAAAACTATATTAATTAAGTTTTAAGGGCTTTTCGAAAATTATTCTAAAAGCTTCTGAAATTTTAAAACATTTCTGGGAGGTTTAGAACATTTTTAGACTGCTCTGTCTTATTAGGGTTTAGAAGCATCTCGCATTTACAAATTAATTCTAAAGGCTTCAAGAAATTTTAAAAAAAAAGTTTGGAAAAGTTTTCTGTAGCATTACAAAACAGCACTTAAACGGTTCTGACAGGTTTAAAAAACTCTAGGGCACCTGCAGAGGCCTATAACACTATTTTTTGTAGTATTTAGAGTCCTCTAGCGTTTCCGATATGACTCTAAAAAGCTCCGGAAATTTAAATCATTTTCGAAAGGTTTAAGACACTGATTTGACACTTGGGAGGTACTATTTAGAAGCCTCTGTCATTCAGAAAATGATTCTAAAAGCCTCTGGCAGTTTTAAAAACTGTTTGGAAAGTAAAGAACTCTTGTAGAACCTTCTGAAATTTTTTGAGAGGGTTGCAAGCCTTTGGCACTCTTTGGATGTTTATTTGAAAGGTTTAAACTGCTCTAGTAATGGTTTTTAGTAGGATTTAGAGGCCTCACCCATTTACAAAATGATTCTAAAAGCTTCTAGCAATTATAAAGAAACGAAGTTTAAAAACACTGATGGAGACTTCTGGCAAATTTTTGGGTGGTTTTCTTTAGTATTTAGAAGCTTCTGACAAATACAAATGATTCTCTAGGACCCTGGCAGCTTTTTCAGTGAAATTTAAACCTTTGACAGTTACAAATTCAAATTTTTTTAGGGTCACGTGACTGTTTTATTCAATTTGAATTTTGACAACTTAAATTAACCGTTTCGCAATATTTTCAAGTTCAAAACAGTCTTACTTGGGGTCACGTGACTGCTTTAATAATTTTAAAACTCAATTTTTTCAATATGCACTTTGACAACTTCAATTTGACGTCCCAGATAATTTTTAAATTCAAAACTGTATTTATTAGAGTCAAGTAACTGTTTTGACTATTTTTTAAACATCCTTTTTTATCATTTTATCCTGTTGACGTTTAAATTTTGACAGTTACAAATTCAATTTTTTTTAGGGTCACGTGACTGTTTTATTCAATTTGAATTTTGACAACTTAAATTAACCGTTTCGCAATATTTTCAAGTTCAAAACAGTCTTACTTGGGGTCACGTGACTGCTTTAATAATTTTTAAAACTCAATTTTTTCAATATGAACTTTGACAACTTTAATTTGACGTCCCAGATAATTTTTAAATTCAAAACTGTATTTATTAGAGTCAAGTAACTGTTTTGACTATTTTTTAAACATCCTTTTTTATCATTTTATCCTATTGACGTTTCAATTTTGACAGTTACACATTCAATTTTTTTAGGGTCACGTGACTGTTTTATTTAATTTGAATTTTGACAACTTAAATTAACCGTTTCGCAATATTTTCAAGTTCAAAACAGTCTTACTTGGGGTCACGTGACTGCTTTAATAATTTTAAAACTCAATTTTTTCAATATGAACTTTGACAACTTCAATTTGACGTCCCAAATAATTTTTAAATTCAAAACTGTATTTATTAGAGTCAAGTAACTGTTTTGACTATTTTTTAAACATCCTTCAATCCTTTTTTTGACAGTTACAAATTTTCATTTTTTAAGGTCACGTGACTGTTTTATTTAATTTGAATTTTGACAACTTAAATTAACCGTTTCGCAATATTTTTAAGTTCAAAACAGTCTTACTTGGGGTCACGGAACTGAATTTTTTTGCACTGTAGTATTTCGAGGCCTCTAGCGTTTCCAACATGACTCAAAAGTAGCTCTGGTAATTTAAATGTTTTGGAAGTTTTTAAACACTTGTAGAAGCTTTCCTGAAAGGTTTTTTTGACGTTTAAACTTTAGTTACACATTATTTTTTTTCCTCTCACGTAATGTTTTAGAAAATTTGAATTTTAACAACTTAAATTAACCGTTTCGCAATCTGGCAAGTTCTAAAAAGCCTTACTTTCTCAGGTAAAAGGTTTAGACAGGTCTTAAAAAACTCTTGACAGGTTTTGAGGACAGTTGCAATAGCTTTTTGAGGCCTATGACACTTTTTGGGAAGTTTTTTGTAGTATTTCGAGGCCTCTAGCGTTTCCAACATGACTCTAAAAAGCTCTGGTAATTTAAATCATTTTTGGAAGGTTTAAGACACTTGTAGGAGCTTTCCTGGAAGGGTTTCTATACTATTTAGAACCCTCTGTAATTCAGAAAATGATTCTAAAAGGATCTGGCAATTCTAAAAAAATCTTAGAAGGTTCAGAACTTTTGCAGAAACCTCTGAAATTTTTTGAGAGAGTTGCAGTAGCTTATTGAAGCCTTCAGGCACTGTTTCGTACTGTTTAGAAACCTTTGTCATTTCCAAAACGATTCTCTGGCAGTTTAAAAACATTTTTAAAAAGTTTTGAGTACCTATAGAAGAGGCATTTAGCATCATCTGATGAGTTTTCTTTAGTATTTAGAAGGCTCGGGCATTTACAGAATGATTCTGGAAGGCTCTGGTAGTTTTAAAAAATTCTTGACAGGTTTAAGAAACCTATAAGAGCTTTTGGGAGGGTTCCAGTAGTATTTAGAGGCCTCTGCCATTTTACAAAAAAATCTTGAAATGGCTCTGAAAATTGAAAAAAGTTTTAAGGGCACCTGTGAAGGCATTTGCAAATTTTTAGGATGTTTTCTGTATTTTTCAGAAACTTCTGGCATTTCTAAATAAAACTAGAAGCGTTTAGGGCACTAGTAGAGCCTCTTGGCACTCTTGGTAGCATCCTTGGCACTTTTGGTAGATTTTCTCAGTTTTTGGGAAGTATTCAGTATAACTAAAATTCTTAAAAGCTTTAGAGTAAATATCAATGGTAAAATAGAGAACAAACCAGGAAAAAAGGAAAACACACGGTAAAAATTGAAAAACCAAAATATGTAGTAAAGAAGCACTAAAGTTGCTTCACACGGAACGATCAACATACAAAAGAAAGAAAAACGGACAAGAGCAATATCATAGCACATGGCAATCAATTACATAAACTTGTAAATGAATGTAATTTAGAAATTGTTATGAGATTACACTGAACTTGTAGATATCAAAGTGATTAGGGTTAGGAATTTTCAAATGCATCAGTACTACCTATGTAATTTACTCGATCTAGATTAGGTTTTCAACACTGCCTACGGTCTTGGAATAATACTTTATTTGTCGTCGTAAAAGTAACGTTAGTTTCCACGGGGTACATTACGGTTAGTGCTTATGAAATGCAGGGTAAATTAATTTTATTGGCAACTAAGCAGTCGCGATTCCTATCTCAAGTTAACACGCAGAGCGCATGAAAAGTCGTGCGACTGTTGTATTAATTAAAATTTCCTCTTTGTTTATTTCACCGAATAATGATATTCCGGCCAGTTTTACTAGTGTGTTCGGGGCTTAATTTGATTATTTTATTAAGCGCAAGGTTAGGTTTTGGTAGTTAATTCATGCATAGTTCAGTCACCGATCTTAAATCCGATTAGACGAGAATTTACGTTGTAGTACGTTGCTTAAATGCTGATTCAATGTTTTTTTTTCTCAGTAAAGTAGTTTTGTTATATACTTTAAGTTTATCTTATTTTTAATATTAAGTGAGTTTGTGTTAATTGAAATTTGGATTGAAAAAAGTTAAAACTTTATTTATTAATATTTAAGATGAAATTAAATAAGGAGTTGAAAGACAAGAATGATGGTTCTGCAATGAATAGAGGCACTTAACAAAACGGAAAACAAAAAGGTTGTTTGCTCACGACTGCGAAAATAATTACCCATCCGCAAACTTAATAATCTGGTAAACGTTCCATTATGCACGCTGTACCGTTCAGACCGAAATAAATTGTATGCCCGTAACAGTCTTATTAAAATCTTGATTAATAACCACTAAATTGAGTGTTAAATTCATTACACAAAGTGAATAAATTGAAGATTAATTAACCATTGATAATTTAAACTCGCTAGTCCGTGGCTTAATGAGGTTAAAATTTGCATTTGAGGACGGAAAGCACTTTAGCGAGCACAAACACAATTAGGAGGGGCGACGCAATCGCCGCCGCTTAGAAAAATATTAAAAGCGAAACATTATTGGTGCCTTCATATCCAACGAAATTTGATTTTTAGTCATTAGGAAACGCTCCAAGAATATCGTTAAGGCAATCATCCGCTCTACATTTTTAAATTATCTACGTAAAATGGCTTTTTAACTGGCTAAATTCCGTCAGCGCACTTTCTCGCTGCTCTATTACGCTTTATTTAAATTTGTTATCGAAAGAGATGGGAGAGATGATTATTAAAAAAAAAGGTCAATAATAATTATCAAATAAATTCAGGCAGAATGTATAATAAGTATTATACACTTTTTAAAAAAATAATTAATTACAACAGAGTTGGACACCCAATTTATTAGAACCAAATACTAATAGATATTTGAAACTGTAGAGTTTTGGAGTAAACGTCAACTGGCTTATTTTAAATGGGACACCCTGTAAATTTTTGCACATACGAATCGTATACTTATCATTATCCGTTTCTGAGATATTTATTATTTTATGTGAAATTTGACATTTTCAAACAATTTTAATTGAACACATTTTAGAAAACGGGTTTATCTTGGCTTCTGTATTTTACTGTATTAAACAAGGTTTGTTCTAAAAATGGGTGCAGAAAAACGTCGAAAATAATTATACAGGGTGGTCAATAATTGGTCCCGAAAGAGTTCTAAAAAGAGAAGGAAATCAAATTGAAAATTTTGACAAAAAGACACTACAAAATGAGCCAAAACTAGCCTCCTATGTTACCGAGATATTGAACTTCAAAAAATAGTAGCTTTTCATGTTACCGAGATAATGCATTTCAAAAAGTAGTAAAAAAACACCCCTAATACCCCCCCATTCTTTCATTTTTTTTGAAAAAGGAGAAATTTTAAAGTGCTTTTTTTGTACTTATTTCACCTAATTTAAGGTTCTTTGGTATAAATATGCTTTTTGCTGTGAATTAGAACCCTCCTGGAGAAAAATAAAAAATTGTTTCATTTTTTGAATCATTGTAACTTTTTTATTTGAACTCTTATAGATTTCACTAAAACGCCATTAGACAGAGGATAAAAAATACTATAAAATGAGCCGAAACTGGCCTCTCTAGCTCTTCATGTTACCGAGATATTGAATTTCAAAAAGTTATAAGAATCAATAATTTTATGTCATATAAATTGTCTTTTTTAAATTACTTCATAAATTTAAATTATAACTCTCCTAGAAAACTGTCTTCAATTATTAGATCAAAAGTCTGAAAATTAAATTTTTGTCAAAAGTGCAATTTTGGCAAATTTTTATTTTGCTCCATAAGGGTTCTAATGCACAGCAAAGGATATATTTATACCAAAGGACCTCAAATTAAGGGAAATAACCACTTTGAACCTTTCAGAAATTCGAAAAATGCCATTTTTTGTCAAAATTTTCAATTTTTTTTTTTTGTTCCATAAGGGTTCCAATGCACAGCAAAGGGCATATTTATACAAAAAACATTAAATTAATGAAATAAGCAGAAAAAAAGCACTTTAAAATTTTTCACTTTTCAAAAAAATTGAAAGAATGGGGGGGTATTAGAGAGGTTTTTTAGGTACTTTTTGAAATTCAATATCTCGGTAACGGGAGGAGCTACAGAGGCCATTTTTAACCCATTTTGTAGTATTTTTTATGCTTTTTTGAATGGCGTTGGAACGAATTTTCTGCGAATTTAAATAAAAGAGCTACGATTTTTCAAAAAGTCTGAAAATTCAATTTTTGTCAAAAGTGCAATTTTGGCAAATTTTTATTTTGCTCTATAAGGGTTCCAATGCACAGCAAAGGGCATATTTATACCAAAGGACCTCAAATTAAGGGAAATAACCACTTTGAACCTTTCAGAAATTCGAAAAATGCCATTTTTTGTCAAAATTTTCAATTTTTTTTTTTGTTCCATAAGGGTTCCAATGCACAGCAAAGGGCATATTTATACAAAAGAACATTAAATTAGGTGAAATAAGCACAAAAAAAGCACTTTAAAATTTTTCACTTTTCAAAAAAATTGAAAGAATGGGGGGGTATTAGAGAGGTTTTTTAGGTACTTTTTGAAATTCAATATCTCGGTAACGGGAGGAGCTACAGAGGCCATTTTTAACTCATTTTGTAGTATTAATAAACTTTTAATGATCCGTTTGGATGGCTCGCTCTGTATATTTATTTACTTTCCTGTAATCATGGTGGTTATAAGCTGAGTCACTTTAGAGTGATCTAAGATTTAAAAGTCACGTTAGTAATCATAAGAGGTCACATGACTAAAATTATTTTTTGTTCCCCTCTTTCTGGAAACCTTGAATTTAGTTTATATGTATTTACTAACAAAATTTAGCATCTGCTAAAAATATGGATATACCAGATTTCAAAAATATATATAAAACGAAAACGGTAATTAGACAGGGTGATTTAATTTGCCACAGAGAAAAGGTGATGCCATTTTAAGAACAAAACTTCACATAAACGCAATTCCCGATTTTCAAATTACTTAATGAATTTCTATGTTCTCTAATTTTTTGGTTAAATTGCCAAAAAATCACTCTCTAAATAGTATATTCTTCAACAAGTTTAAATTTCTTGGCTGGCATCTTTGAAAACCTGGGATTACATTAAAGCTTAGTCTACATGTGCAGCAATTATGTAAATCTTTACTCAGTGGGTAGTTTGTGTTTGGTCAAAAAAGCATGGCATGGGGTTCTTGAAATATTTAAATAAATTATTATAATAAACGAACGTTGTGACGAAACATTTACAAGAAGAAGTAAACCAAAGGAAACAAATGTAAGATATTTTTTAGTCGTGTTGTTTAAAAAGGTAGAAAAATAGCAATCATTCTTAGGACGGTGAGACGGGGGTCGTTTAAGATTAGGGATCAACATCACCGCACCCAATATAAATGGTAAAATTTGACACGGATCGCATTACTAAATGAACATGTAAGTGTGAGAACCGGGACACATGGAAAGCAACCGTCCGGAAAATTCGTTTGTCGGAGAAAATAGACCCCGGTTTTTGTAAGACAAATGATGTGGGGTGATGTGTATCCATACTAATATACCCCTTGTGCCGTTTTTCGCAAGGCTTATTGGGCTGTAAACAATTAGCCGTCGTTTATGGCATTCTAAGGGGGCGGTTTTCCTCGCACTTTTCTACCCGATTAGGCCATTCGATTATGGTGTTACGCTTCAAAATTAGAGTCGTTAACTTCGCATCCAAATACTATTACCGACCTAATGATTTGCTACGATGCTTTCTATGTTTTATTCCAGATTATTTCCTTTCTATCAATTTTGACCAATCGCTATCAAGAATTAGTATAAAAAATGTAAATTTTAAGTGGAAAAATCACTTGACAACTGTCAAATTAGTTGTCAGCAGTTTTTCCGGAAAAAAAAAATCGAAAAAATTGCACACTCCTCACAGCAACATAAAGAATAGTGTTACCCTTTCTAGCTTGAAAGTTATTGTTCTTATTAATTATTGTTCTTATTGTTTTAATTAAAATAAAATGTTTATTTAACTCAGGAAATAATCTTACCAAATATCCCTCGTGCATCTAATTTTTCCCCCGATTATTTCCTTCATTGTACCAGCAGCCAATCAAATTCCGAGAACCTTTCTAGTTCCACCAATGGAAACCGTTTTATACTGATTAAATCCCTGGCTGCTAAAATTTAACAATGATTAAACACCACCTACCTTTTTCGAATACGTTTTTTGAAGAAAATTTGATATTAAACGAAACGGGATTTAGACACTTATAAAATTTAAGTTATCTTCTTCAATATTAACAATTAATAAATCACTGTAACGTAGTTTTCATTAAATAATTACATAAATTAAAATATTTTGACGTATGATTGTCAATTTGAAATGTAAACAAAAATATACATGGCTGAACGAAAATCTGTAGTAGGCCGGGGTGGTCTCCATAGTAACGCCGCTGTTTGTAAAACAAACATTCAAAACAGTTTGTGAAAAATTCCGCGATTTAAAATGTCACGCTTTGGAAATTCTAATATTGTGGAAATTGACCAAGAAATTGAAAACTGTACCCCCAGGACTACAAAGAGGACACATATATCAATTTGGAATCAGTTTAGTGCCTTTTATGAAGAAAAAGGGTATGTTTTAAATGAAACATTTTGAAAGACTATGCGTTTAATATGAAAAGAGTTGATGGAACAGATTATAAAGAAAGAGTTATCAAAACAATGTGGAATATAACGGCCAAGCAGTTACAACAGCTTTATTTTGACAATTATAACATAGTATTTGATCCCTTTAAAGACGTAATGTTTCGACAAGCAAGAAATGCTCGAGATACAAAGCGAAAATTATTACAAAAAGATCCTACTAAAAAAAAGCAAAGTTCTAAAGCTTTCACCCCAATTGTTTGATGAAGATACCCCGGCTGGTTTACAAAAGAAGTTCTATCAAATTGCTGCTGTAGAACTGGCATGGCGAGGCGGAGAAGCTGTTAATTGCTTAGTTGACTATTTTCAAACTGAATTGGACAACAAAGGCATTGCAACAGGTAAAGAATTTAAATCAATACAATAATAAGCTAACTGTAAAGTATTTTTTGGCTCTTAGGAAGAATTGAAAACAATCCAGTTTTTTCGAAAACAAATCAAGGTGGAGCTAAAAAACTGGCCGAAAGTAAATGGTTGGTGCAAAATACTATAAAAATAAAAACATTTGCCCTGTCAGACTTTTTAATAAACTAATCGCTAAGAGAACAAGCGCCATAACTACAAATAGATTATTTCTAAGTTGCAACTGATTTTGGACCAAAAACAGCAACAAACCATGGTACAAAAAAAATCCTTTAGGTAGAAATGAAATTTCAAAGTGGACAAAAAATGCAGCCAAAAAAGTTGGTTTAGACACAAAAAGAATAAAAATATCAAATCACTCTAATCGAGCAACTTTCTTTCCACGGTGTTGAAGAACAAGAATTAATAAAGATAACGGGTCACTCTAATGCAAGTTCTATAAAACCATATTTGCAGCTAAATCCCGACCATCATTTAAATATTATTGAGAAAATGAGAAACATTCATTCTGAACAGATTCTTGCCAGCAGTAGTACTCTAGCTCCCTCAGCCACAACAACTATAACTTCAAATTCAGCAGCTGCAACCACCTTAAGCAATGAAAATCTACCACCACGTGAAGTGAAGCAAGAAAGTAAAGACCTTACATACTCTGTAATTTATCAAAATTGCAATTTCTTTACTAATTGTTCAAACTTTAGGCCTGCTTAAATGTTAATGTAAAAAAATCCACATTTAATATATTATCATTACGTTTGTGATGTTTAGTTTAATTAGTAGTTTTGTGTTGTTAAGTACTCGTAGTAGGTGTTCTTTTGTTAATAAAGCAAACGTTGAAAAATGTGTGTTTTCAGGAAATAATCTTGACCATATACCCCTCGGCGTTCACGTTTTATCACGTAAAATGTGCATTGGTAGGTTTTTTGCAAAATTTTTCTTTTAGGCAAATGGTTTCGACTAAATAATTCTTTGCAAAAAATCACCTATGCACAGTTTACCCGATAAAACTTGAACGTCTCGGGATATAACTTCTGATTATCACAAAGTATCGAAGCGAATCTGAAGTGAAACTTCCGTTTCTTGCTACGAAACGCCTTCTAATAAACCAGAATTCGGAAGTTTGTTACGTCATGCTGCGCAGCCGAGCCACCCTCAATAAGATGTCAGAAACAGATTTTTGTATTCTTCGTCAAATCTTTAATACTAAAGCCAATTTAACTGCCACTGGGTTTGTTAGAAATAATCTCAAACGCGACGTTCGGCTGCAACTTTCCGATTTCTGTTTGCCCCTTAACAAGGGGGTTCGAGGAAAATCGATATTTGCATGCAAAACTTTATCGTTAAATTAATCTTAACAACGGGGATTTAACTTATTAGGGCTCTAGTTTGAAAGCGTGTTATGCTTGTTACTGTGTTGCCTTGTTGTAACCGTTTTAATTTTATTCCACCAGTGGCTTTTATTAATCCCTTTCTGTTTCACACTGTAACACAGTATCGACCAGTTTCAAGAAACATCTCGAGCAAAGCAAATATTAATAAAAAAAAAAGGTGGAAAAGCAAACTTTAAATAAAAGAGGGTTTGTTCCAATATAGCAGCCTCGTAACAGATAGGTTATGGGCTCGTAAAAGAGCCCCCTAAACCCCTTCTTTTATGCTTGACTAAGCGGACACCCCAAATATTCGACGGCTTGATACAAACTCATTTGCTCGATTGTTGCATAATAGAGCCTAACAAAGAGGCCATTGTGTGCATAAAAGCTCTTAATAGCGTGATTTGGCTAGCTGATTCGAGTTTAAAAAGGTGCCAGCATTTCGAGAGCGCCTCTTTCTATTCGAGCGAAAACTTCTATTTTGTTCAACACAAATTATCGTGTTTGGTTTGGTTTAATAACTTTCAAGAATGAATTCAATAAGGTTATTTTTAATCGTAAAAAAATGCTTCAAACATACAGCATAACATAATTGCCGTAAATCGAGGCACTATTCATAGTTTGTGATTGCTCTAAAAACTTTTTTGCTTAGAGTGTCACTTTGACGTTTTACCTTCTGGCGCTATCACTACAAATTTTTCCAGGCTAGTTGTACAAGGTGGTCAAATAAAGCATTGTTTTAGCTACATTTTGGTAAAAAAATCCACCCTGTATCTCACACACAACAAAAGTTATGGCCTGTCAAAGTAGACAGTGATTTGTTGGTTTTGGCTTAGAGTGTCACTTTGACGTTTTTCCTTCTGGCGCTGTCACTACAAATTTTTTCAGACTAGTTGTACAGAATGATCAAATAAAGCATTGTTTTAGCTACATTTTGGTAAAAAAATCCACCCTGTATCTCACCCACAACAAAAGTTATGGCCTGTCAAAATAGACAGTAAGTTGTTGGTTTTGGCTTAGAGTGTCACTTTGACGTTTTTCCTTCTGGCGCTGTCACTACAAATTTTTCCGGGCTAGTTGTATAGGGTGGTCAAATAAAGCATTGTTTTAGCTACATTTTGGTAAAAAAATCCACCCTGTAGCTCACACACAACCAAAGTTATGGCCTGTCAAAATAGACAGTGATTTGTTGGTTTTGGCTTAGAGTGTCACTTTGACGTTTTTCCTTCTGGCGCTGTCACTACAAATTTTTCCGGGCTAGTTGTACAGAATGGTCAAATAAAGCATTGTTTTAGCTACATTTTGGTAAAAAAATCCACCCTGTAGCTCACCCACAACCAAAGTTATGGCCTGTCAAAGTAGACAGTGATTTGTTGGTTTTGGCTTAGAGTGTTCACTTTGACGTTTTTCCTTCTGGCGCTGTCACTACAAATTTTTTCCAGACTAGTTGTACAGAATGGTCAAATAAAGCATTGTTTTAGCTACATTTTGGTAAAAAAATCCACCCTGTAGCTCACACACAACCAAAGTTATGGCCTGTCAAAATAGACAGTGATTTGTTGGTTTTGGCTTAGAGTGTCACTTTGACGTTTTTCCTTCTGGCGCTGTCACTACAAATTTTTCCGGGCTAGTTGTATAGGGTGGTCAAATAAAGCATTGTTTTAGCTACATTTTGGTAAAAAAATCCACCCTGTAGCTCACACACAACCAAAGTTATGGCCTGTCAAAATAGACAGTGATTTGTTGGTTTTGGCTTAGAGTGTCACTTTGACGTTTTTCCTTCTGGCGCTGTCACTACAAATTTTTCAGACTAGTTGTACAGAATGGTCAAATAAAGCATTGTTTTAGCTACATTTTGGTAAAAAAATCCACCCTGTAGCTCACACACAACCAAAGTTATGGCCTGTCAAAATAGACAGTGATTTGTTGGTTTTGGCTTAGAGTGTTCACTTTGACGTTTTTCCTTCTGGCGCTGTCACTACAAATTTTTTCGGACTAGTTGTACAGAATGGTCAAATAAAGCATTGTTTTAGCTACATTTTGGTAAAAAAATCCACCCTGTATCTCACCCACAACAAAAGTTATGGCCTGTCAAAGTAGACAGTGATTTGTTGGTTTTGGCTTAGAGTGTTCCTTTGACGTTTTTCCTTCTGGCGCTGTCACTACAAATTTTTCCGGGCTAGTTGTACAGAATGGTCAAATAAAGCATTGTTTTAGCTACATTTTGGTAAAAAAATCCACCCTGTAGCTCACACACAACCAAAGTTATGGCCTGTCAAAATAGACAGTAAGTTGTTGGTTTTGGCTTAGAGTGTTACTTTGACGTTTTTCCTTCTGGCGCTGTCACTACAAATTTTTCCGGGCTAGTTGTATAGGGTGGTCAAATAAAGCATTGTTTTAGCTACATTTTGGTAAAAAAATCCACCCTGTAGCTCACACACAATCAAAGTTATGGCCTGTCAAAATAGACAGTAATTTGTTGGTTTTGGCTTAGAGTGTCACTTTGACGTTTTTCCTTCTGGCGCTGTCACTACAAATTTTTCCAGGCTAGTTGTATAGGGTGGTCAAATAAAGCATTGTTTTAGCTACATTTTGGTAAAAAAATCCACCCTGTAGCTCACACACAATCCAAAGTTATGGCCTGTCAAAATAGACAGTGAAGTTGTTGGTTTTGGCTTAGAGTGTTCACTTTGACGTTTTTCCTTCTGGCGCTGTCACTACAAATTTTTCCAGGCTAGTTGTATAGGGTGGTCAAATAAAGCATTGTTTTAGCTACATTTTGGTAAAAAAATCCACCCTGTAGCTCACACACAACCAAAGTTATGGCCTGTCAAAATAGACAGTAAGTTGTTGGTTTTGGCTTAGAGTGTTACTTTGACGTTTTTCCTTCTGGCGCTGTCCCTACAAATTTTTCCAGGCTAGTTGTATAGGGTGGTCAAATAAAGCATTGTTTTAGCTACATTTTGGTAAAAAAATCCACCCTGTAGCTCACACACAACCAAAGTTATGGCCTGTCAAAATAGACAGTAAGTTGTTGGTTTTGGCTTAGAGTGTTCACTTTGACGTTTTTCCTTCTGGCGCTGTCACTACAAATTTTTCCGGGCTAGTTGTACAGGGTGGTCAAATAAAGCATTGTTTTAGCTACATTTTGGTAAAAAAATCCACCCTGTAGCTCACCCACAACCAAAGTTATGGCCTGTCAAAGTAGACAGTGATTTGTTGGTTTTGGCTTAGAGTGTTCCTTTGACGTTTTTCCTTCTGGCGCTGTCACTACAAATTTTTCCGGGCTAGTTGTACAGGGTGGTCAAATAAAGCATTGTTTTAGCTACATTTTGGTAAAAAAATCCACCCTGTAGCTCACACAACCAAAGTTATGGCCTGTCAAAATAGACAGTAAGTTGTTGGTTTTGGCTTAGAGTGTTACTTTGACGTTTTTCCTTCTGGCGCTGTCACTACAAATTTTTCCGGGCTAGTTGTACAGGGTGGTCAAATAAAGCATTGTTTTAGCTACATTTTGGTAAAAAAATCCACCCTGTAGCTCACACACAATCAAAGTTATGGCCTGTCAAAGTAGACAGTGCTTTATCACAAACTATACCCACTGTGCTGAACTAGTCAATTTTCAACGTTTGAAAGTCCAAATCCAAGCTTTTAACGCAGTTTTTAAGTTGCAATGTTGAAAACAATGTCTATAACATGAAAATTGACTTAAAACCCTAATTTCTTGCTTTAAACTTGGTTTTTTAGTCTAGAAGCATAATAATGACCTTCAGAGACCTGAAAATATACTTCTTCAATTACAAGTTTCTGTAAATTTTCAACGTTTAGGTTAATTTTTAAGCTGGAAATGTCGAAAACATAAAAGTTGACTTAAAACCTTTATTTTTCGCTTTGAACTTAGATTTTTAAGGCCAGAAGCGTGGAAATGACAGTCAAAGAACTCAAAGTTAACTTGGTACTTCAATTACAAGTTTTTGCGTTAATTTTTAACGTTTGGAAGTCAAAATTAAATCGGTGAGGTCAATTTTTGAGCTGGAATGAAAAAATGTCTGAAACATAAAAATGTACCTAATTTCTGGCGTCTAACTTGAAGATTTGAAAGACTAGAAGCATAGAAATGATAGCTAGAAATTTGGAAATTGACTTGATAGTCCAATTACGAGTTTTCAAGCTGGAAATGTGAAATTACATTATCCTAACAATATTACCCAAAAACTCTTTTACAAAGTTGCTTGGAATCTACCTCCGATGGTATACCTACTGATGAACACAGTTTTCCACAAGTTATTTTCAAAAGTCACTTTAAACAAAAATCAGTTAATGTAAATATCCCAAAAACAAAGTTGTAATTTCCGTGTAGAAACAAGTCCAAAAATAACAGACAAAGAAGGGAAAAATCACAGTCAACCCTCCATTTCTCAAAGTTAACTTAATAAAAGCGAAGTATTTGTACTAAACACAATTAGGAGTTAATATCCAACGGTAATAACTGGAAAAGCCTTCTGGTCCATGTCGACCGACAAACAACGTAACTAGTTTTAAACAATCGTGACCGACGCCGGGTGTCACGTGACGGTCACGTGACGTCGCAAATTACATATTATAGGGCTGATTACTTGGTTATAACAAAGAAAGAAGCAGTGACGTTGATATGTGTAGCTGCCAATTTATTTTAACGTGGGGGAGACGTCGCCACGACCGCGCTGTTGTTAAATACGAGTAGGGGTTGAGTAATTGTGCTTGGAAACAGTTTATTAAATAAAATGCGTAAAGCTTGATTAATATGAGTTTTAATTGGTCCCCGATCGGGTTTACCGGCAACTTAATTAGATTTAGATGCATTCCGTAATCAATCAATAAATCATATAGAAACACTACAAAATCCAAAGCTTTTACGTACGGAATAAAGTGTATATAATTAGGTAAATTGAAAAGTAATTACTAAAACACAGACAATAGATACACAAACAGGTGGTTATAAATTATATTTGCTTACTTTGTCAGCATGTCAAAAAGCTATATAGTTAATAGTAAATGTAAGTCCAATTTTATATCCATTTACTAGATAAACACCTGGGTTATTTGATAATGGACTTAGTCTGTTTTATTAGCCGATATTTCGATTCCTTGTTTTATAAATATTATCATCATTTTGTAATTTTGTTCGTAAAGGACTATGGAGGATTCGATGCTATCTATACGTTTGTTTAATATTCAAATAGAGGCGGCTAATGACGAATGTCGTTTTGTCTGACAGTCAATAAATAACGGACTTAATAACAATTAATCAAATCTAACGTGAGTAGTTGTTAATTTTTTCTTTATAAGGAATAATAAGTTTGACCAAAAATATTGAACAAACATGACTGAAACTAAAACATATTTCCAGGTGTGGTTCCAGAATCGTAGAGCCAAATGGAGACGTCAAGAAAAAATGGAGGCGGCTCGACTAGGTTTGAGTGACTACCATGCCGCCGCCTCTTTATCCAGAGTGGGCGGATCAAGTCTCACTCTACCCATGGACCCGTGGCTCTCGCCGCCACTGTTGTCCGCCCTACCCGGATTCCTCAGCCACCCCCAGACCGGCTACCCCAGTTACCTCACCTCCCCCATAGCGACAGATCCAGCTCGGCCGCCCCCGCCGGTGGCGCATTCACATTCACCAAGTGCCCCACCTCCGGATCTGCGAACCAATTCCATAGCCGCCCTACGGCTGAAAGCCAAGGAACACGTGGAAAGTATCACAAAAGGGCTGCAAACGGTGTAATATAGTTAATAAATCGACAATCTTGTACATATTATATACAGGGTGGCCCATTAAAATTCGTACATTAAGGTTTTTGACTAGAGAAAAAATTTTGTTAAGAAGCATACGCCAAACAGGAAAAATTTTACATAATGCTGGTTTTATTCCTTCGTTCACTACCTACATTTCACAATTTTCTTCATTTGTATTCATAATCATTTTTTTACTTTCTTCAAAAAGTTTCATTTAATTTTCTTCTCCTTAAATCACTGTGTTGTACTAGTTTGTGTTTAGTCAAAGCTGAAAGCTGCTTTTTTGATCAATCACAAACTACCAACTGCTGAGATTTACGTAAAATCTTTTTGTTAAAAACCACTCTAAAAACGTTTTTAATGGGCTTTGTATAGGTCGTCCTGTTATTTTTGTGTAAATAGTAGTGTAAGAATGCAAATGGGGTGTACCTATTCTGAAAAGAAGATTTGTAGAAATCTAAACCATTCAAAATCTCTTCAGTTTTTTAATTATGTTGTTGAAGAAACCAAACAGACTGTCTTAGTTTTCTTCACATTTACAGTGGTTACACCCCTTACGCTATTATAGAAATTGAATGTGACTCTTGTGTGGACTATGAACACTTCCTACGTACTTTGTAGATAAATAGACCTACTTATGTTCCTTTATAACAATTAAAATTTCAGTGGTCGTAAAAGTGTAGTATTATTGTTTAATGGCCATCGAGATATCCCGACATGATTCCTCTGCGAGGAAACAAATTTTACATAAATAAAAATCAGTTTAAGGACTTTCAGATTTGTTGTTTTACTGACCGTACTTTTGCTTGTAAATCCTTGATTTTTCTGCAAATAGTTGCTTGAAAAATATCACAAAAGTTACAGCAAACTCCCTTACAACTTACCCACAAATAATATCGAGTACACGTTTATAATCAGTAAATACAAAATATTATAATGTATTAGGAGAAATATTTTTTTATACCAGCCATACGGTAAGCGGCCATATTTTCAGAATAAAACTGACACACGAACCAAAATGATCACGTGACAAAAAGTCAAATTAAATTTGACAGTCAGACGTTTTCCATTTTTAGAAATTTACCGGAAAATTTTTCTTGATAGAGAAATCAACTGTCAAACTTGTCATTGTTATTGTCAAACTTATCATGCATTCTAATGAGATAATTTAAGACATCTAAGCGCCATTTGCATCGTCGTACTTTAAGCATAGCTTAAGTTAAGTGTGGTTTAGAATGTGACTTTTTTCACCTGAACTGTCACAGTCTGACCCACACTTAAATTAAGCTCGACTTACAAAACGACGGTGCAAACGGGGGTAAATGATTAAAAGTACATTAAACTTTATTTGAATTGATATTGGATTGTTATACAATTAATTAAAAAACTAATTATTTTTGAATTTTTGGATTTTTCCCGGAAAATTACCGAAAACTTTCTAAAAAATGTTGTATAACTAACCTCAACACTTTTCAAAATAATATGAATTTTGAAAAAAATATTATTTATAAATATTTCCACACACTTGGATTGGACAACACATTCCTGGTATAATCTTTCGGACGCGTGACATTTCTACTATATATGGTATACAGGGTGATCAAAAGACAATTTCAACGGCTACAAATTGATAGATTGAACCATCATGTAACTCTCAAAATAACAGAGTTATGGGCTGTCACAGTAAAAATTGTCTAAATCAAACAACTCAGTTTTCACAGTAAATAACTCACTTACTCGACGTTTTAGGTAAAAATGCTATACATGGTGGTCAAAAGAGAATTTCAAAGGCTACAAATTGGTATATTGAACCACTCTATAATTGTCAAAATAACCGAGTTATTGACAATACACTGTAGTGGTTTACAGGGTGATTCAATGAATTTTTAACATCCTTGTAACTTGTTTAACATCAGTATACAGAGTGTCCCAAATTTGAGCAACAAACTTATAATTTTTTAATCGATTTTTGGAATCTACGTCAAATTCTAGGCCTACTTAATGTACAATGTTTGTATCGATATTCAATTTTTTTTGCTCTTGCAACCTTACTTTATTTAAATTTTGGTGCACTTTTCCAGAAAATCGTCCATAACTCGCTTTTATTTGAATCACCGTGTATAAACACACCGTATAACAAAAGAAAGCTAATGAACGTATAGCCGCTAGAGGGTGTGAAAGTGACTCTCGTTTTTTGCAGTTTTTGCTCAATATCTCAGGAACGTTTCAGGTTCGAGGTCTAAAATTTTCTGGAAAAATTTCCGGAAATTTTACATCCCTGCGTTTTAAAATGCCCTGTATAGTCACGTGACAGGTAAATGTAAAAGTTTAAAGTGGTGGTAAACATATTAATTAAAAAGATAACAGTTCACACGTGATAGATCGTGTCAAACCTTTTCTTTGGTCACATGACAGCCACGAAACATAATTGTTCACACAGTCAAAACAAAATTTATCCTAAACCGTTCTTAATAAACATCGAATCAGAATCCCTATAAAATATACAGGATGTTCCATGTAGCTTCCACAATGTTAGGCGGTTTTTGAAATTAGTTCTGATCAAACGTATCCTAGACACTAAAAGTGTACTAATGTCTTTAAATTTAAGCCGATTTTCCAAAATTAACTGTCAGTTAATTAGGATTTTGTCAACTTAACAGGTTTTATTGACTTGTTTGCTTTTAAGTTTGACAGATGTTAGATGTCCATGCTTGTTGTCACTTCTTTTATTCTTTCAGTAATATGCTTAGTAACTAAAAAATTAATTTAGTTGCATAGAAGTTAAGGGCCAATTACACCGACTTATTTAAGGGCAGTAAAGACACCCTAGACTAGGTTTTAATTTGGCATTTTGCACATGATTTGTCACAGTCAAATATAATATAACAAAAATAGGTATATAATTTAATTTAAATGATTTAGGTGACCAAAAAATTGAACTCAAATAACCCCTAATAAAAGAGTAAAAGTTGATTGCATTCCAACTTGTTAAAGAGTTCAAAAAAGCTCCGTAATTAGTTAATTAGAGTGAAATTTAAAAAGTTGGCAAAACTGTTATTTACATTCAGAGTTGAAAAATACCAGGAATTTTAATAAGGCTGAAATGGAAGCCTGGAAATTAAATTTTATTATTAATACTTCTATTTGCGTTTAAATTAAAGCGGTGCAAAATGCAAAGATACTTTTCACTTTATTAAACTTACAATTTATCCGACAGACTATTGATCACTGCAATCTTAAACTAATCATTATGCTAGTCAGCAAAACCTGATTAACATTCGAAGACGGTCCAATTAATAAACTGGATGCAATAATCGAGTTTAGTCAATAGAGGCCGAGATCAAAGGGCCCTTCAGTTTTAATTTCATTTTATCTAGAGGGTGTTTAAAGACTGACTAAAGCAATAAAATGCTAATATATGTTTGTTGTAGGAAATCAACCGTATTACTGGCACAAATTGATTCTAAGTTCACCAACCGTGAGACTTAGGTTTGTACTTAAGAAACTTAATTCTCGCCTTTTCGCTCTCCGTGTCTAAGAGGGTCCTTTTATTTGACAGATCTGAGTGATGGACCAGTTTCTTTAATATTATTTGGAAGTAATTGGTGAGCAAAAATCAAAAGATTTTAATTCTGTGAGTCTCACTTGTAAGTCTCCAACATTACCGCGCCCTCTATTTAATTTCACATCAGTGAGTCTGTAAGTAACCAGCTCCCTCTATGTCAGGACAGTTAAACTCATTAGAGTTATTGATTTTCCTGACTCTACCTGCACTCATAATAGTCAATAATGAGGATCTTTTAGACATATTCCTACTAGATGGCCCTAAATGGTTTATACTAGATGATAACTTATATTATTTTTAACTAGACAAAGTAATAATAAGGCTTAAATCCAAAGAAATGTAGGAATAATGTTTCGCAAACGACATAACGTTTAGAGTGGGTAATTTTTCAATCAATATAAATAAACACTCTAGATTGCATGTCCGTAGTTTTTACTAGGCTTTAACTCATTTTTAGTTTAATTCTTCTGCGCAACTTCGTTTTTGCTTGAAGAATGATTGAACTGGTTTATTGCCTAAAAATTGTTAAAGAAAAGTTAACTTACTGATGGATATCAAAGCCAAACAAGTTTTCGAGAACAATTTTATTGTATTATCGTTAAAAAAGGGGCAAAGAATACGTTGATTGGGCTCGTGTATTGCCCGGAAATTTTAAAACAGACTCTGATTGTTGCACTGTAAGTTGTGTTTACAGCTTACAGTGCAACACAGCTTAGGAGCAAAATTTTATATTATATCACGTCAGGGGCGGCTCCTCAATAAGTGCACATGTGCACATGAACTCCCAAATTTTGAGTCCAAAAATGCATGTTTTCATTATAAATTTTATAATGATTGAAATAATTTTCTATTAATACCAAGTATTATTAATATTGGAAATAAATAAGCATTTAATAATAAATAAACGAAATCTGGACGAATTACGGATCACCGTGCACCGTGTGTCGTAGTAAAATCAAGTGCACAGCTCATGGGTAAAGTAAATCTGATTGGTCGAACTTCCGCCGTCCGCCCCCTCTGTACCCCGCGACTGTCAGTCAGTCGATGTTTTAAGCTGGCCCGTGTGCACAATTAGATTGTGCACTCGGTGTTTTTTCTTATCAGTCGCGTTTCTTCGCGATTTTTTAAAATGCCTCCAGTATTTCTTACCGTTAGTGTGCAATATTTGAAAGCAATTACATATTTGAAAATTGTAGGAAGTTTGAGCTGGTCTCAAAAAATTTTTTTCGGTACTCTTTGAAATTCAATATCTCGATAACATGAGGAGCTACAGAGGCCATTTTTAACCCATTTTGTAGTATTTTTTATGCTTTTTCGAATGACGTAGGAACGAATTTCCTGCGAATTTAAATAAAAGAGCTACGATTTTTCAAAAAGTAAAAAAATGCAATTTTTGTCAAAAGTGCAAATTTGGCAATTTTTTATTTTGCTCTATAAGGGTTCCAATGCACAGCAAAGGGCATATTTATACAAAAGAACCTTAAATTAGGTGAAATAAGCACAAAAAAAAGGACTTTAAAATTTTTCAAAAAAATTTAATGATAAAACTGTCGTTTTCCTCGTTCACGTCCAAAAATTCGATCAAACCTACGCCGGAAATTACATTATAAGGAAAGAATCAAAATGGCCGCCATTTTGGATTGATCTAGGTTAGGGTTGATGGTACTCGTTTTCGACTAATTCGGGGTCAAGGAATCCATTTCTGCAGTCAGTTTGTCCGTATATGTTACTCAGTTCGGGAAACTTAACTTTTCGTAAAAATCTGGGTTTGGGGGAGAGTTACGCAAAAATTAACGTCATCACTGAATTCCCCATCCTCGATTTAGTAGAAAACGAGTACAAACTTGATTTTTTACGAAAATGTCAAAATGACGCTTGTGCAGGTCATTTGCAATTTCCGCCATTTTGGATCGAAATAGCATAAGGTTGATGGTACTCGTTTTCGACTAATTTGGGTCAAGGAATCCATTTCCGCAGTCAGTCAGTCTGTATCTGTCACTCAGTTGAAAGATTGCCTTTTTATTAAAAAAAATGGGTTTAAATACAAATTGTGAAAAAATGAACGTCACCACTGAATTCCTCATCCTCGATATAGTAGAAAACGAGTACAAACTTGATTTCATGAAAATTGGTTTAAAAACTAAAAAATTAACAAAATCATGAAAATTGATCAAAATCACGAAAATTGGTCCAAAAACCAAAAAATGAGCAAAATCATGAAAATTGATCAAAATCATGAAAATTGGTGTAAAAACTCAAAAATGAGCAAAATTATGAAAAGGCGTGATCTCAAAAAAATTTTCACTAATTGCCCTAGTTTTGTGCACTTCCTTTCAATTTACTACGAGCCGCCACTGTATCACGTGACAGCTGTCATAACTGTGAAAACTCACTCGCCAGTGACCTGAAAGTATGAAATGCCAAAATATGTGTTTTTTTTAGGAATGGCCCTGTAAGTGGTGTTTACAGCTCTATGGAGCCTTATCTTTTCCTTACATCACGTGACAACTGTCATAACTGTAGAAACCCGTTCACCAGTGACCTGAAACTATAAAATTACAAATATTTAGTTGCTAATGTGTGGAATTTCCCTTAGAGTTGCGTTTAAAGCTCGATTGAGCCAAACTTGACAGTTGGGGAGTAAAAAAACATTTTTTAATACTTTTTTTAAAAGAAGAATGGAAGTGCGTTGATATGGCTGGCTAACTACCCACAAATTTCGAAAGAAATTTTGCGACATAATTTAAGGCAGTTACGGACTTGAAATTTTCACTGAAAGTACACAATTTGGACAAACTGGAATAACCAAGCAGAAGTTGGCAGAAACCCCACTCAACTAAATAGAAACACAATTTAGGCCATAATTTGGGTAATTGAGCAATTAGGGACCTAAAATTTTCACTGAAGATACTAAATTAAGGTAAAAATTGTTGTTTGAATGAGATAATTTCTAGTTGCATTTAAAAGAACAAGAAAAATAGATGAAATTAAACTGCTGAATAACTGAAAATAGATAAATTTTGGTTGTGGTTTCCAAATAGGAAAAGTGAAATAAACAAAAACGAGTGAAGAGGCATAATTGCAAAATATCCATGAGTATTTTAATTTAACGAGAAAAAGGAGGGGTCGGATAGCGTTTATTTGCGATGCGTTTCAAATAACGTTTCAAAGTTCTCTAATCTCTCGTGCAAAACTAAATATAAAGACAAACAGCCAACAAAAAAATATAAACCTCGAGATCAATGTAAACGTAATAAGTTGGCTCTAATGCCATTGTGCACGGATTTCTTCAGGCGATTACCATATGAACGTCGATTCAATGCGACACTGGTGCGCCCCTTTTGCGCTTTAGGGCCCTTTTCATCCCGGTATTCATATCCACCCTCGGATATTGGTTTCTGATTCATTTCGTATCGGACAAGATCAACACTTACTTAGATCGTCGCACTTCGTCCCCGAACCGAAATTCCACAAATTAATTTGCGGATCTCCTAATATTACAACTCGACTGGTTTATTGCGTCCACAAAATTAAAAAAGTGTTCCCGGATTTGGGGCACGTTTTCATATTTCATTTCGTTCCGAATTGCATGGCTACGTTTCCAATTTCGGTTCGTCTAGCCCGAAATAACACTCTGTTTGCTCTGCCTTTTTGGCTCCGTTTATTTATCAACTTGATGCTCGTATTTTTATCGTTTAATGAAAACTTTATTAGTTAATTATTTCGTTTAAAGTGTTTATGATAATTTATTAAATAGTTTTCTAAAATAGTCTAATTATTAAAGTAATTTTACCCAATGTAGAATTTTCAAAATTTTTGTCACGTGACTGTTTTATTTAGAATTGTTGTGCAGGCACCTGATATCAAAGAAGCAGTTATTCAACTTTAACTTTTTTGGAAAATTGAAAAAAAATTAAATCCTTTTTTTGTGCGTATTTGATATAATATAAGACCCTTTGGCATAAATGTGCGCTTTGTTGTGCATTGGAACCTTTCTTGAGCAAAATCAAAAATTGACAATATTTCACTTTTTACAAAAACTGATCCGATTTTGAATGATTGTAACTTTTTTATTTGAACTCCTATAGAATTAGGAGTTCAAATAAAAAATTGGGCCACTCTAGCTTTTCATATTACCGAGATATTGGATTTCAAAAAGTAGTAAAAAAAGATCCCTAATAATATATCCCTTTCTTTCGAATTTTTTAAAAAATTTTAAAGTGATTTTTTTGCGCTTATTTCACCTAATTTAAGGTCCTTTCGTATAAATATGCGCTTTGCTATGCATTGGAACCCTCTTGGAGCAAAATAAAAAATTGCCAAAATTTCACTTTTTGCAAAAATGTAATTTTTTCAATTTTTAAATGATTGTAACTTTTTTATTTGAACTCTTATAGAATTCACTAAAACGCCATTAGAAAAAGGATAAAAAATACTACAAAATGAGCCAAAACTGCCCTTTCTAGCTCTTCATGTTACCGAGATATTGAATTTCAAAAAGTAGTAAAAAAGACCCCTAATACCCCCCCGTTCTTTCAATTTTTTTGAAAAATTAAAAATTTAAAGTGATTTTTTTTGTACTTATTTCACTTAATTTAAGGTCCTTTGGTATAAATATGCCCTTTGCTGTGCATTGGAACCCTCCTAGGGCAAAATAAAAAATTGCCAAAATTTCACTTTTTGCAAAAATGGCATTTTTTCAATTTTTAAATCATTGCAACTTTTTTATTTGAACTCTTATAGAATTCACTAAAACGTCATTAGAAAAAGGATAAAAATACTACAAAAAGTAGTAAAAAAAGACCTCTAATACCCCCTCATTCTTTCGAATTTTTTGAAAAATGGTAAAAGTGCTGTTTTTGTACTTATTTTACCTAATTTAAGGTCCTTTGATATAAATATGTCCTTTGCTCCGCATTGGAACCCTCCTGGAGCAAAATAAAAAATTGCTAAAATTGCTCTTTTTGCAAAAATGGCAGTTTTACAATTTTTGAAAGGTTTAAATTGATTTTTTTTGTGCTTATTTCCCTAGTATAAATATATAACTGACAACCTTCCAAAAACAGCCAGATGCATCTACAAGTTTTCCAAACCTTCAAGAATGTTTGTAATATTTTCTGCGGGTAAAGTACTAGTTAGTATCAGGTTATAAAGGTAAGGTTAGGTTATAAAAAGACGCTTCAAATAATAAACTAATAAAAATATACTCTTTATTATCCAGTCTGTATAACATTCAGATTTAATAAGGTGAAACAAAAGAAAAACTATACCTATACTTAGAATGACTAGCTAACAAAATCTCCTCAAACCTTATCCTAACCTTGATTAAACAACACTACACACCCTACAACCTCCAACGCTACTACAAAACATTATGGAGGAGGTGGAGGACTACACTCTCCACTCGATCCAGTTTCTCGAGGTGAAGTTTTCAATTTTTCATTCAACAACCGAATTTCGCTACGCTTTCAGCTAAAGCGAAACGAGTCATTAGGAAGGCTTGTATGTTGGGCACACCCATTTGGTTGGCCATCCATGGTAGGCCCAACGAGGTGTTCCCGTATACTGGGGTAGTTGCGTTCTAGGCCAGAAAGAGTCGTTAATTGATGGTAGCATGTGCATTTGGTATTCCAAGCCTTGCTGCTCCGAGTGGATTAGCACGTTGGTTTCTCGGCCTAGGGATTTTTCACGTTTACGCCATTTTGCTCTACGATTTTGGAACCACACCTAGAAAAAAAACACAATCGTGTAAGTAAATAGGTATATCCGGTCCGTTTTACAATATAATATCTTCTTCGAAATTAGTTGTTTTGCTGTATTTGCCAGTTTCTAGAATTGAACGAAATCAAGTATAGACAGGAAGTTGTCAACGTTTAAACTGCCAAGAACACCATTTCAGGACAGTCAAGGATAAAATCGCTAGTAAATTTTTTGGTATTGAAAAAATGAGAGTTTTAGACACATTTTTGGAATCTTCATTAAATTTCCTATCTAATGACATAAAAAACACTACGGAGTCGAGTACAGTTAGAGAGAAAACTGCTGTCAAAGTTTAAACTGCCAAAAACACGGTTTAAAAAACAGTCAGGGACAAAATCACTTGTAAAATCAACGTGGAGTGAGAAAATGACAGTTTTAAGCACATTTTTGGAATCCTCATTAAATTTCCTATTTAATGACATAAAAAAACACTACGAAATCGAGTACCGTTAGGGAAAAAAGTGCTGTCAAAATTTGAACTGTCAGGAACACACTTAAAGACAGTCTGTTACAAAATCGCTCGTAAAATCAACGTGGAGTGAGAAAATGACAGTTTTAAGCACATTTTTGGAATCCTCATTAAATTTCCTATTTAATGACATAAAAAAAACAATACAAAATCGAGTACAGTCAGTGGAAAAATTGCTGTCAAAGTTTAAACTACCTAAAACACGGTTTAATGAACAGTCAAGGACAAAATCACTTGGAGTGAGAAAATGAAAGTTTTAAGTACATTTTTGGAATCCTCATTAAATTTCCTATTTAATGACATAAAAAAACACGACGAAATCGGGTACAGTCAGGGAGAAAAGTGCTGTCAAAGTTTGAACTGTCAGAAACACACTTTAAGACAGTCGGCTACAAAATCGCTCGTAAAATCAACGCGGAGTGAGAAAATGACAGTTTTAAGCACATTTTTGGAATCGTCATTAAATTTCCTATCCAATAACATGAAAAACTGTACGATATCGAGTACAGTCATGCAGAAAAGTGCTGTCAAAGTTTGAACTGTCAGAAACACACTTTAAGACAGTCGGCTACAAAATCGCTCGTAAAATCAACGCGGAGTGAGAAAATTACAGTTTTAAGTACATTTTTGGAATCCTCATTAAATTTCCTATCCAATAACATGAAAAACTGTACGATATCGAGTACAGTCAGGGAGAAAAGTGCTGTCAAAGTTTGAACTGTCAGAAACACACTTTAAGACAGTCTGCTACAAAATCGCTCGTAAAATCAGCGTGGAGTGAGAAAATGACAGTTTTAAGGACATTTTTGAAATCCTCATTAAATTCCTTATCTAATAACTAAAAAAACACTACAATAACCTAAAAAAACACTACAATATTCGGTACAGTCAGGGAGAAAAATGGTTTACATTTCAATGGCGTTAAATAGTCGTTTTAGAACAATTTTGGTCAATGTAAGTGTTAGTCAAATGTGTCCTCCAACCGCCATTCTGACTGTTCAACCCTAATCCACCCAATCGGCAATGTTTACGGATAACTTCCTGGAGGACAAACAAACTGCTAAAATCCCACGCTAATTGCTTGACATCTGGAAAACTTGTGGTTTTAGCGAAAATTACTTAACCTACAAAAAGTTTCCTATTGGTCTACCCAGTCACGTGACCAAGTGTCAGTGTCAATGACTTTGACAGTTTTTGAGTTACTATGGTTTTAAAAACGTTATACAGTCTATTATTTGATTTGTTTGATTTGCGTGACATGGAACAACAAACGCATTTTTTTTTTCTTTGTTTGACGTCATCGCAATTTACTTCGCCGGATAGACTATAGTTACTTATTTTTCAGACATGTAATTATAGTCGTAATTTGCTTTACTCACTGTTGTGTGTAATATTCTATCAGAAACAATATTAATAATAGCAAAAATAGCATTAGTTGATGTAGGTATATTTTAATGAAAACCAAAAATTATAAAAACAATTATTGTACAAAAGTGTAAGTCCTCAATAATGATACACTATTCCAAAAATATAAGCCTGCTTTGAGGAATTTTGTGATTCGACAAGTTATTTGATCGCGTGGTTATCAAAAGATCGCGTTCCTTTATGAAATGTTTAGCAAATTGCATATATTCGGAATATTTCCATTAAAATTTCTTTAACGTGTTTATTCCTATTTTGTTGGGATTTAGATCGTTACGAGAAATCAGTTCCAGAGCATTCTGGCTGGTTAATATCGAATTTAATTGCAGTTTCGTGTAGAAAAATCTGGTTTTGAGAAGGTGGTTAGATTAAAAATCATCCATAAGTAAAATATTGAAATATCTCCTTTTGTGCGAAGCATTCAGTCGTTCTTAAATCGAGGCTGAAAAGGCAATTATGAAAAGAGACAGCCCTCCATCATTATATACGTAGCAGGGAGGCACTTTAAATGAGACATCAGAGAAAATCTAGTGCCGGATCCAGTTCCGATTACCTCCATTGTGGCGAACAATGGGCAATTGCGTTCCCACTTCAACAGCTACAAGGCAGATTAATTATCTAAATTGTTACCAATTAAGTTCAAGTTAATGTCCATCATTAGTCGGGTATTACCGAATAAAACGCCTATAATCATATAAGACTATTATGTTCGGATTTTGAAAACGCAGTAGCGAAAAAGGGCATTAAGTGATATTAACCAAGTTTCAAACGGGGAGGCTTTTTATAATCGGGCACTGCGGGAGAAAAATCGATATTGCCAGTTAATTGCATTTCACTCTGCTTCTATGAATCGCTAAAGGCTTGAGGGTCAAAGTGAAGAAAGATTGTGCTCGTTGATCTTTTTGCTATTCGAATAATCAGACAAATTGCAGCGAATTACCCAGTCTTTAAGGGTGTACGTCTTTTGTTACACTCCCCTACTTCAAATCAGCTCCACAGTGTAAATCGGTCTTAATCTTGAATTGTTCACACTCTTTTCTATTTCCTCTACATTTTAAAACTTATAGCAGTTATGATCACGTGACTGTCTAAGTTCTAGTATCACGTGACAAATGTCATATACGTCTCAAAATTGTTAGAGCTTGCTTTACGTTCAACTGTCAAAAAGTCTTCAAAGTACTTAAAGTGTCAAGACTTCATAGAAATGATTTTAGTTGTCACGTGAGTGCTTAAGTCAACGGAGTTTTAGTGTCACGTGGTAACTGTCAGTTATATTAAAACTATCAAAGTATACTCAACAAAGACATGATGCTGTAAAAGTTTTCTTGTAGTACAGAAGAAAAAATGTAATTTTTATATTTATGGTACTTATTATGACAATTGTCACGTGACTGTCTAAGTAAATAGAATTCTAGTATCACGTGACAAATGTCATATACGTCAAAAATTGTCAAACCTTGCCATAATTAAAAGGCTTTAAGAGTCAAAGTCTTCAAAGTAGCTACTTAAAGTGTCAAGACTTTATAGAAATAATTTTGACAGTGATTACGTGACTGCCTAAGTAAATTGGGTTTTAGTGTCACGTGGGTAACTGTCAGTTATGTTAAAACTGTCAAAATATGCTCAACAGGAATATGATACTGTAAAAATCAGTTTCCTCACAATTTTCTTGTAGTGCTGAAGAGAAAATGTAGTTTTTATCTTCATTGTAGGTATTGTCACGTGACTGTCCAAGTAAATGGGCTTCTAGTATCACGTGACAAATGTCATATACGTCAAAAACTTTCAAAACTTGCTCTAACTAAAAGGCTAAGTTAGGTCCGTTATTTGAAGAGCTAAAAAGAGTGTAAAACAAAAAGGTAAAAAAAAAGTGTAATGAAACGTAAGGAAAAATGACAGGTGTCTTTATTTGACACGTGCTAACTTGGTTAATATGACAGTTACATATTTTGTGTCAAAAATTACAAATGAGCGAAATATTGGCTGGGCAATAGAGCAGAGGAAGGATTAGGANTNATCATTNCGAGNTAGGCNTGATNCNACNCGTACAAATNNCCGGCTNAAACAGTNCGANTANGTGACGACGGGAACTCGGTCGTTTTCTTGGNNGNGNGTNGTTTTCCCTCGNCAANAANCAANACTGCANTATNNCTCTNNTGCAGCANGNNATATTACTGTCGCTCCTATTTGCGGCAGGTTCANACATGTANAACATTAACNAGCTCACTTTANATGCNCTNGNCACCCANTCCCNGGCANTTAGTNCAGAAATGTGNGCCCATAGACGTGTAGNTNGTTAAATNCANGCCNCNACGCGCCGNCCTATAANNAAAAGATGNGCCNNTGTAGACNANNCTTGTTCTTGATACGNNNCACNNTNTCTTAGGCNGTTTAANNCGCNNAAGATCATNNATGCANATAACTGCTTCGGACGTTAAAGATTCACGNTTTGACATGGCCCNNNNANNANCNNCNGAATTTTAGTGANGNANAAAAGCCTATCCTATTCGAAAAAAATAGGAAATTTTGGAAAAACGATATTTGAAATAATAGTTACCATTGGTTATTGCAACTCTTTTCTTCTGCCAAATGCCATAACTGTCAAAATTCCACCCATAAAGCTATAAAGTACGTTGATATTTTTTATACTGATTTTACTTGATTTTTAGAGTATTTTGTGGTGTTACAGCTTTATGGAAAAACGACGGTTGTCTTATTTTAAAATAGACTAAAATTAAGTCAGACACATAGAACCAAATGTTATAAATGGCAAAAATGCACTGGTCAAAGTATAAATTGCATTCGACCAAAGTCAAACTGATTTCGTTACTTTTCAAGGATGTTTCGTTATTTTGTACCTCTATGGGATTGAATTTGACAGTTTCCAGGTTTAAAACAGCACAAAAAACAGAGCTGTAATTGACAGCCAAATAACTCAAAATGGAATGTAATGGAAGGTATGTCAAGGTTTTAAAATAACACTATAGACGTTTAACCGAAGCATTTTATTTCTATTACAGTCATACGTAACAGCATTTGAATTTGATTCTTTGCTAATTGTTACGAAGTGCGTGAGTAATGACTCATTACTCATTTTTTTTTGATTAAATTCCGACTTCAAACTCTGAATTTAGTTAAATTCCGACTTTGAACTCGCAGTTTAGTTAAAATTTTGATTAAATTGCCCGACTTCAAACTCGGAAATTAACTAAATTCCGACTTCAAACTCGGAAATTAACTAAATTCCGACTTCGAACTCGGAAATTAACTAAATTCCGACTTTGAACTCGGAAATTAACTAAATTCCGACTTCGAACTCGGAAATTAACTAAATTCCGACTTCAAACTCGCAATTTAGTTGCAATGTTGTCAAACTGACAAATTCTACTATTTTATATCTACTAATTAAGATCAAAGAGTGTTTGCAATGTTGCCAAACTGACTAATTTTACTAATTTGGTTTGAAGAGTATATGCAATGTTATCAAACTGACAAATTCTACAATTTTGGTTTGAAGAGTGTTTCCAATCTGTCCAAACTGACAAGTTCAACTAATTTCTTTGAAGTGTGTTTGTTTGCAATGTTGCCAAATTAACAAACTCTCCTAATTTAGATCGAAGACTGTTTGAAATGTTGCCTAACTGACAAAATTTGGTAATTTGGTTCAAAAGTATCCTTGCAATGTTATCAAACTAACAAATTCTATAATTTTGGTTCGAAGAGTGTTTGTAATGTAACCAAACTGACAAGTCCGACTAATTTCTTTGAAGTGTGTTAGCAATGTTGCCAAAGTTAACAAATTTTACTAATTTGCTTCGAAGAATGTTTGCAATGTTGCCAAACTGAAAAATGTTGTCTAATTTGGTTTGAAGAGCTTTTGCAATGTGACAATGTAAATTCTGAGTTCGAAGTCGGAATTTAACTAAATTCCGAGTTCAAAGTCAGAATTTAGTTAATTTCCGAGTTTGAAGTCAAAATTTAACTAATTTCCGAGTTCAGAGTCGGAATTTAGTTAATTTTCGAGTTCGAAGTCGGAATTTAGTTAATTTCTGAGTTTGAAGTAAAAATTTAAGAAAAATATCGTCTGTAGCCCTTCTACGCCTTCGTAAATTGTTGTTAAACCGTCAATATTTTATGGTAAATAGCTAACTATTACTTTGTAATGTCAAACTTTAAAATTATTGACTGAATACAATATAGCGCCTCTCCGTCGGAATTCTATTCTGACCTTTATCTTACTTCATTTTGTATGTATAGGTTAGGTTAGGGTATTTTCTTGTTACTTGTTAATAGTATTAGACAACATTTTTAAAAACGTCTTCTAATTGAACATGAAGAGTAACGATAATTGGTTGTATAGGCTTTTAAAATAAAAAGAGTTAGTAGTAAATTCTAACTCAAAAAACACTAAAACCTAATGATACATTTTTCAGATTTTTATCATCTATTCTGATGAGATAGTTCTTCCGACGGCAAAATCTAGCTTTATCCTGATTTGCGTGATAATCCCGGTTAATTTTTTCGGACAAAAGGAAATTAAAGCTACAACACCTAATACTGTTCAAATACACGTTCGGAATCGTTTTATTGATTCGGTCAAATTGAAGCAATCGCATTGCAATGAGATTAGGGTTTTAGACTAATTTAGGACGATTGGATTTAATCCCTACCATCGGGATGATTGACGTAAACTGATGAATCAATAATGACATTTAGTGGTGGTAGAGTTGAAGAATGGTTTCAAAAAGCGTTTTCCGTAATTAGTTTCAGTGCAAACAGTTGATCAATGTTAACCAACTTAAAATCCAATTAAGTGGGAATTGAACTAAAATCTCAGAGTTAATTAAACGGAGCGACAATCCACTTCCTCATATTCCTTTAATATTTTTTAATTTCATTCGACTCGTAATCAAAGAAGTGGGTAGCAATAGCAGTTTATTCAGCCTAATTTCTTTAGTGTTGACACCAATTTAAAGCTTTTTTACACCATGAAATTTTCGACGTCAGGCTTATTACTGTTGGCGGACCTTTGCGTTGATTTCTCATTACCATCTATCTCCCTAGTTTTTGGAGTCCATGTTGGATGCAACGGGGCTGCGATTGGTCGGTACAGGGGCGGCCCCGCCCTCGTGTCCGCCCATCCCTGGTAAAAAGGCAGCCCATTTAGATTAGTTAGTTCAAAACGGGCGATGGATTCGGATCGGTGTGACGACACTGCCAGTATTTTAAATTACGGGCTGGACGTCAAACCATTGAAAATGGTCGTCGGGAGTAGTTCCGGACCCAGACACACCATTGACAATATTTTGGGATTGCCCAGAAAAGACGATTCGCATCAGGAAAAAGGTTTACTGAATAACGACGAAAGTGCAGGTGAGTGCGCATAATCCACAAGCTGAATTTATGATGGAGTTTCATCTTTATGGTATTTTTAGTAATCCCCATCTAAGTAGAAAGTAATCCCAATTTTTTCTCTAACAGTTACTGATTTATAGAGTCCGGATTAAAAAGCACAGAAAAGTCGTGAAAAAAGGCGTTTAAAAAGCAAAATTATTTTCTTCAAAAAAGCATAAAAATCTGTAAAAAAGCACAAAACTCTTTCAGATGCAAAATTTTTTGAGTTCAACTTCTAGAAATTTTTTGAAGATTTCAAATTGCTTTAGAAGCATACGAAAAATTTTAGACTGTTTTGAAAACTTTTAAAACTTTTAAAACTTTTTTGAATTACTTGAGAGCATTTGGAAGGTTTTTGGACTGTTTAAACAGCATATTGAAGGTTCTGGAATGCTTTAGAGGCATTTGGAATCTCTTACACGGTTTACAACATTTTTTGGAAGCTTCTAAACTGCTTTAATATCTTCTGGGAGCTTCTAGACTAGTTGAAAAGCGTTTGGAATCTTTTAGACTGTTCTAAATGATTTTGAAAGCTTCTAGACTATTTTGAAAGGCTTTAGACTGCTTGTTAAGCAATTTGGAGTTTCTGTAGTGTTTTGAAATTTTTTTAGACTACTTTAGAAGCATGATGGTTATGGACTTCTTTTAAGCATGTGAATTTGAAGTTTTGGAAGTTTTTAAACTGCTTTAGAAGTATACGGAAGCCTTTAGACTGCCTTGAAATTTTTTGAGAGCTTCTGGACTAGTTGAAGATTATTTGGAAGTCTTTAGAGTGTTCTAGAAGCTTCCATTGGAAACTTCTAGACTGTTTTGGAAGGCTATAGACATATTTTGGAGTTTCTGTAGTGTTTTAAAACCTTTTAGACTACTTTAGGAGCATTTGGAGATTTTTGGTCAGTTTAAAGTTGATACTTATACATTTTGTAAAATGTTTTTGTCGTTCAGAAAAGCCTTCAATATATCAATTTTAGTCAAAGCAGTTATTAGTTTAGTTTATTTTTAAAAACTTGAATAGCTTGTTTTGTAAAAAACTAGTTAAACCATACAAAAATAGCAGTAAATAAGCACAAAAAACTAAAATAAGCACAAAATGAAGAAAAAAGCAAGAAAAGCATTAACAAAATCAGTCAAATGACGCGTGTTTGCATAAATCGTTCACATTAGATGTTAAAGGTTGGTTGCTTTTATTATTTACAAAAAGCAAATCTTCTAGAAATCCGGACTCTACTGATTTACTTTTGAAACTTTAACTTTTAACTGACAATTACTTAAAAAATTATAAATTGCATAGTTTCTTCCATAATTTTGGATTGTATGATATTCCAGTATCTATTGCAGTATATCCATTTAATGTAATCCAACATTTTTAGTAACTCTTTAAACATACACGTAATGCCATAATTACCAAAACCAAACCGTAAAATACATTGTGGATTGGATAATTTAAGTATCCACACAGTCCAAATTTGATTGAAACATTTCACGTCGGTAATGGTCTTTCCCGTAGAAGAGTTATATGGTAATAAGCAGAAATAAACCTTCCTTATATACAGAAATATTATTTAACATCCTTGATGACTTTATATTCCAGTGGCACAGTTTCAAAATTGTTAGTTTTTATGGTAGAATTCAAGTGGTATCGATTTTTCTCTTTTAGCCAAAATAACTCCCTGACAACTTCACGACTGATCTGATTTCTGGAATAGAGTCTTAGTATTTTAGATACTCTAGGATGTTACAGAACTGCATGCAAAAAAGTAGAAATTTGGAAAACTTGCTTACTTTCTGGCAACTGTCAAAGTGGTCGGCTTCTTCAACATGTTCAATTCTTTTTGGAAAAACCGTTTCTTGGAAAACCAGCCTTAAGTTCAATTTTTAGTCAGAATTCAGTTACACTGTTATAATCCTTGACAATTTCTTGCTAGTTTCACTACCCTAATAACTCAGCTTCTCTGTGCATTTCCTTGATGGTATTTCTACTGACAGTACGATTTTAACTAAAAACATAAATATGTACTGGTAAACATCTGAAAGACTGGTATTTGATTAGTAAATCATTTACAACTGAATGTACTGAATGAAACACGTATTGATTTTGATCATCATCAAAATTTACCCTTAAATTTTGTAAAGCAACCCTTTTAAATGATTTAGAAGTTTTACCTGTTTCTATCATCTCGTTTTTGGTGGTATTTTCTAAATAGGGTGATTGATATATTAAAGGTCAAACTAAATTTTGTTTTAACAGAAAAGCTGTTATCTACACTTTACAGCAACTATACAATGTGAAAGCTTTTTAAAAGGCGCGACATAGCAACTGTTAAGCATTAAATCGAGGGTTTACGCCAGAAAAACTTCGAATTGAATATATCAGCCGACAACAAAACAGGCCCTAATGGGCCGCCCCGTGCAGGGCTTTAGTATACGATATAATCTAGATTACCTGCACGATAAACACAGCAGTTATTGGAGTTAGTTAAGGGCTGCAATAATAGAAGTTTAAAAGCCGCCTCGGGGTTAGTTTGATATATCCTAGGAAATATCAGTCTGTCCGTTCATTTCAAGGAATTTTGAGTGGTAAAACGTTAGCTTTACCAAAAGGTTTAAACAGTTAAAAGAAACCTTTTTCCACAAATTAGAATTATTGATCTTTCGTTCGTTTTAGTATTCGTGAGCCCTAATTGCTCCGCATTAATAATAAACAAAGCAGATTTCAGATAAGGTCGGTAATTGTTAATAGCATTTTTGCATGCGGCCATTTATTCATAATTAGTGCTTAAATATCCATTTGCCAGTTACCGTTACGTAATAATATAGTCATTTATATTGAATTTAGGCCACATTCTCACATATCAAGTTAATCAACTGTTACTTTGTCTTGTAACCAACTCCATAATAAATTTAGATTAACTGTACAGTTAAAATTCAAAATCGAGTGTATTATTCGTTGTGTATGCGACAAAAGGAAATTAGCCAAAATAATATTTGATAGAGGGTGACCATCCTCGTCTGGCCGCATTGATTTTACGTTAATTATTGGTTTCGTGTGGATGTGTACCCTGACCAATCGTCTGTCCGTCGTTCTGATGGCGGACATCGACATTAAAGCCCTTTTGTGTCCACTAATAAACGTCGGCACTGTGTATGTTGTAACTTATTGGAAGGCTTATTAGACGTGCTGAGTTTGCTTAACTAATCACAGCTATGACCAGTTAAGCAAGGTGGCGATTGTTGATATAAGGATACTTAAGTATTTCTTATTAAAACATTTAAATACACAAGCTTGCACTGATAATAATTATTGTAGTATCTAATGTACAGGTGTGGTAAATCCAAAAGCGACCATAGGAAAACCGTGTAACGGACAGAGAAACGTAGGTAATTGCATGCGCGGGAGAAAGACAGAAAACGAAAAAAATATCAAGTAGGCCATATTTTTAGCGCGCTGTTGCCAAACGCCGTAAGTAAGTTTGTCGACGGTATTGAATACTTACGGCGTTTGGCAACTGCGCGCTAAAAATATGGCCTACTTGATATTTTTTTCGTTTTCTGTCTTTCTCCCGCGCATGCAATTACCTACGTTTCTCTGTCCGTTACACGGTTTTCCTATGGTCGCTTTTGGATTTACCACACCTGTATAGTGAAATATACAAATTATCTATTGGCGTTTTAATATAAATAATACGGCCGATTTGTAGACAATTTTCTATTTACCTGATGGTTAGATTGACAATGTTATTGACAACCTTCTAAAAAGTGCCCCAGAGTCCTCTACAAGTGTCTTAAACTTTTTCATAACTGTTTTAAGTTGCCAGAGGCCTCTAAGACTAACTTGAAAGTTCCATAGACTTCTAACTGTTCTTGACAACCTTCTGAAAAGTGGTAGAGTCCTCTAAAAGTGTCTTAGACTTTGTAATATTTGTTTTAAATTGCCAGAGGCCTCTAGGACCATGTTGAAAGTTCCATAGAGTCTAACTGTTCTTGACAACCTTCTGAAAAGTGCTAGAGTCCTCTAAAAGTGTCTTAAACCTTGTCATATTTGTTTTAAATTGCTAGAGGCCACCTAAAACGTGCTTTTTTTGGGTTTATTTGGTCCCAAATAGTGGGAAACCGAAAATCATAAAATTGAACTTTTTCAGTTTTTTCCAAAATTTGGCCTATATTTTAGCATCAAGGAGCAGAAATTTTGTTTTTGTGAGGTTCAATAAGGAAAGAAGCCAACCCACGATTTTGGTTGGGTTGCCCAACTCATAATCTACTTAATTTAGGCCAATTTTTACCCATTTCAAGGATTTTTTCGAATTTTTTCATGGACTTTAACGATTTTTACCGATTTTGGAATTTTTTCTATAACACAATTTTGATCTTGCCTATTTTCAATAACTATTAGTTTACATCAACAAAAGGAAAAATTAAAAAGAGAGATAGAACCACTAATATAATATTACATTTACAGGTAATACCTATATTAAGTTGCTGTAGTTCTTCTTCTTCTTCTTATTCATATTTAAGATCTCGCGATCTGTTAGTTTTGCAGGTTCTTCTGGATCAGTTCCTGGAAGGTGGAGAGCCAGCTGTCCTTCCATCTCTTAGGTGGTCTTCCGTTAGTTAAAAATATAGCCAATAGTCCGTTTTTTGACTTTGACCGAAAATTTGCAAAATAAAATATGTTTTGTGCTAAATTTACGATAGTTTTTGATATTCGAGCAAAGACCATTGATGTCGGGTAATTTTTTTCTATTTACTATGGACCTTCCTGCGCCCTTTTGATCGGGCCTGGTCAAAAAAGAAAATTATTAAGTTATCTTAAACAAATCTCTAAAAAAACGCTTACATTAGATAAAAATTGGCCTAAAACTAACTAATTTAAGTGGGTTATGGGTTAGGCAACCCCACCGAAATCTTGGGTTAGCTTCTTTTAAGGTCTCCTGACCCTCCTAGAGTTGACATTAACCAAAATACCTAAAATTTGTTGTCCTTGCTAAAATATAGGGCAAATTTTGGCAAAAAAGATACATTTTCTCATTTTTCTAACCTTATTCCAATTTTCCAAGAGCTGCTTTCCACTATTTGGGTCTCAAGGAACCTAAAAAATCACTTTTAGCCAATGAGACCAAAAATGACCCACAAATTTCGTTACATAGTGTTATTTACCTGGGTTTGGCAGTATTGGTGGTTCTGGTACTTGGGTAACTCAAAAGGTTCCAGAGATGAGTAATGGCGGACATTTTGGCACGTCAGTGCTTTTTAAATCCTACTATTTGCAAGTCTTCACACTATCAAAAAAGGAAAAGTTGGTAATGTTAACTGTTGATGGTTATTTAATTTTGCCAATTTTCTTCTCTGTTGCAGAGCAGAGCGAATGTAACGTCACAATGACGAAATTTAACAGTTGATCAAATTATGGTTTAAACAAATTACGTCATCGTGATGTCACATTCGCTCTAGTCACTCCATCGAGTAGCATATATTTGAACCACTCTGTATATTATTGTTACACACCTCGAGTATCAAAACTAATTTTGAATCAGGAGGAATACATAAATTGCATTTTTACTTTCTTCTCTGTTATATACAGAGCGATCTCCATCAACTTTATAGATTTTCAATTTCTTATTATTAAAATGAAGAAACAATTTTAGAATTTTGTCAACTTATAATATGTCTGTTTAAGTCAACATTTTTTTGTTCAAAAAACACGTAATTAATGTCCGCTTTTGACTTTAAAGTCATCTACAAGTGCCTTAAACCTTCCTATAAATGTTTTAAATTGCCAGAGGCCTCTAGAACCATCTTGAAAGTTTCATAAACCTCTAATTGTTCTTGACAACCTTCTAAAAAGTACCAGAATCCTTTACAAGTGTCTTAAAACTTGTCAGATTTGTTTTAAATTGCCAGAGGCCTCTAGGACCATCTTGAAAGTTTCATAAACCTCTAAATGTTACTGACAACCTTCTAAATAATATCAAAGTCTTCTACAAGTGTCTTAGATCTTCCTATAATTGTTTTTAATTGCCAGAGGCCTCTAGGACCATCCTGATAGTGTCATAGACCTCTAAATGTTACTGACAACTTTCTAAATAATGCTAGACTCATCTGCAAGTGTCTTAAACCTTACCATAATAGTATTAAATTGCCAGAAGCCTCTAGAACCATCTTGAAAGTTTCATAGACCTCCAAACGTTCTTGTCAACCTTCTGAAAGGTGCCAGAGTCCTCTACAAGTGTCGTAAACCTTGTCATAGCTGTTTTAAATTTGCCAGAGGCCTCTAGGACCATCTTGAAAGTTCCATAGACCTCTAAATGTTACTGACACCATGTAACTGACAGAGAAAGAATCTTAATTGAATGCGCGAGACAAAGACAGAAAATCTAAAAAAATGTCCAATTAGGCGGCAATTTTGCTGCGATGTTGTCAATGGACTCGATTACTTGCAAAATTAATTTTGTGACTAAATCATTTCGATTTATCTGTGACTGGACATTTTTTCGGTTTTCTGTCTTTGTCTCACGCTTTCAATTATTTATGTTTCCTTGTCGGTTGCACGGTTTTCCTATGGCCAATATTGCTGCTAAGGAAAAGGATGATGTACCCCCAGAAGATATGGTTTTTAGAGGAATAAGAGTGTACTTGCATGGTTTTTGTATTTATAGTTCTTGTTTTATTGACTGTCATTAACAAAGTAGTATAGATATTTAGGGATGGAAATATCCAGAAATTTGTTTTTGGAGAGAATGAACTAAAAATCTCCTAAGGTATTTTTAGTAGAATTCAAGAGAATATTGAAGATAACTCTATTAAATGCACATCAAAAGCAACAATTTAGGTAATGGACTATTTGGAAATTATAAAATGTCAAACAGATGGGTGAGCCAAATTTGACAGTTCTGACGTTAAGGAATACTTTTGTTATGTCTGGCGATAGTTGTCATAATTGTCAAAACCATTTCACCAGGAACTTGAATCTATAAAATTAGAAATAGTTGCTAATTTGAAAAGTTATACTGCAAGTTGTATTTAAAGCTCCATGGAGCCAAATTTGACAGTTTGTACGTCAAGGAATACTTTTATTACGTCACGTGACAGCTGTCATAACCGTCGAAACCCGTTCACCGGTGACTTGAAACTATATAAAATTAGAAATAGTTGCTAATTCGAGGAATTACACTAGAAGTTGAGTTTAAACCTCCATGGGACCCAATTTGACAGCTGAGACGTTTAGGAACATTTTAATACTTTGCTTGAGTCACGTGACAGCTGTCGCAACTGCCAAAACTCACTCACCAGTAACTCGAAAGTAGAAAATACCAAATAATCGTGTTTCTTTAAGGAATTACACTATAAGTGGTGTTTACAGCTCTATGGAGCCAAATTTAGCAGTTCTGACGTTAAAGAACCTTTCAATACTTTGCTTGAGTCACGTGACAGCTGTCGCAACTGCCAAAACTCACTCACCAGTAACCTCCTGTTGTCTTAGATCTTCCTATAATTGTTTTAAATTGTCAAATCTTTAACTTATTCTCAACCATGTGATTACTCACAATATTTTTTTTCCTCAGAACAAATTTAAATTTACCTAAAATATGTCATAGATGATTGAGACTTTTGGGAGAAAAATCAATTTGGGAGGAGGGCAGAAAAAGTTCCCCATGAACGTAACAAGGGGATACTTAGTGATAATATGTTTATTTGCAGGCGAGGGAAGCTGTAACTCGAATGACGGCGTGTCGGATTTGCGATACGGAAAGATTGGAGGAAGCGGTTCTGAAGACGAGGGCACGGCCAATAATTCCGGTTTATCGGAGAGTGATGGCTGTAAAAAGAAACATCGACGGAACCGAACTACATTCACAACCTATCAGCTGCACGAGCTGGAGCGGGCGTTTGAGAAAAGCCACTACCCCGACGTTTATAGTCGGGAAGAGCTTGCGATGAAAGTCAATTTGCCTGAAGTTAGGGTGCAGGTATGTCTATTTTCCATGCTGTTGTCCTCCCCTTTTATTCCTGACGAATTGATTTAGTATTCAACGACGCAACTTTACAATAGCACCAACTAACCCAAGAGACCTCGTGTTTTTTCGACTAAATTTGAAGATTTACCCTGATTCAATCAGCATCTTCAATAGAGCTGATTGAGACAAAACAAACCTCTTCAGGATAACCCACTTTGTAATACACGTTAAAAAGAGCCTGTGAATAATAGAAGAAGTAATATTTCTAAAACAAAAATAAAGTAATTATAATTTTTAACCTCTAAAAATTGGACCAGTAATTTTTAAAAGCTATTGATAAACAAAAACAAATCTAAAGTCATTATGGTTCAATTTTGCTTGAAGCAAGTTATAGTAAAGGCATTTTCCGTAATAATGTACAGGGTGCTGCATTTTTGATGGTTTTACGGGGTACGTTTAGTTTCTGACATATGACAGTAAGTTATATTTTTTTAAATGGAACACCCTATATATTTTTAGTTCATTTAATTCTGTTGATTTTTACTTTTTCAACTGTTCCCCCCATGAGCTGATTGATAACACCGTTTGGACGCTAGAAGTCGTCAAAATTATTTCACCCTAAAATCACATATTTTGGGACACACCTCGCTTTGACCCTAAATGACTCCCTTATTTGACAAGTTACCTCAAAATGTCATAGAAAACAAAAGATAGAGCAGATTTCAAGCTTTCTAAAAATGTCCACCCATGAGCTGATTGATAACACCGTTTGGCCACTAGAGGGCATCAAATTTCCTTTACCATAATATCACATATTATATTGTAAATATTTTTTAGTCAGATTTCATGTATCTCTTAATCCGGCCGAGTTCCTGGCAAAGAAATTTTACTCAATTAACACAGACAGTTAAATTTTAGATCTAACTCTGTTAGTTTTTGAGATATCAAAAAACCGACTGCATCAGAGTCTTTTCCGGGAAATTTTAACATAAAATGACACCGAGACGTCAATTGTAACTTGACAAATAAAAAAGTTGTATTTTTTGACAGTTCGAGGCCGCCATTTTGAATTTTCTGTCAAAATATTGACTTGCACCTCATTTGAAAGCAAATTTCACGTAGTTTCAAGAAATGACAGACAAAATGGCGTTCCAGGCCGCCATTTTGAATTTTCTGTCAAAATATTGACTTGTACCTCATTTTAAAGAAAATCTCACGTAGTTTTCAAGAAATTACTGACAAAAAGCGTTCCAGGCCGCCATTTTGAATTTTCTGTCAAAATATTGACTTGCACCTCATTTTAAAGCAAATTTCACGTAGTTTCAAGAAATGACAGACAAAATGGCGTTCCAGCCCGCCATTTTGAATTTTCTGTCAAAATATTGACTTGCACCTCATTTTAAAGCAAATTTCACGTAGTTTCAAGAAATGACAGACAAAATGGCGTTCCAGGCCGCCATTTTGAATTTTCTGTCAAAACATTGACTTGTACCTCATTTTAAAGGAAATCTCACGTAGTTTTCAAGAAATTACTGACAAAAAGCGTTCCAGGCCGCCATTTTGAATTTTCTGTCAAAATATTGACTTGCACCTCATTTTAAAGGAAATTTCACGTAGTTTCAAGAAATGACAGGCAAAATGGCGTTCCAGCCCGCCATTTTGAATTTTCTGTCAAAATTGATTGCACCTCATTTTAAAGGAAATCTCACGTAATTTTCAAGAAATTACTGACAAAAAGCGTTCCAGGCCGCCATTTTGAATTTTCTGTCAAAATATTGACTTGCACCTCATTTTAAAGGAAATTTCACGTAGTTTCAAGAAATGACAGGCAAAATGGCGTTCCAGCCCGCCATTTTGAATTTTCTGTCAAAACATTGACTTGCACCTCATTTTAAAGCAAATTTCACGTAGTTTCAAGAAATGACAGACAAAATGGCGTTCCAGGCCGCCATTTTGAATTTTCTGTCAAAATATTGACTTGTACCTCATTTTAAAGGAAATCTCACGTAGTTTTCAAGAAATTACTGACAAAAAGCGTTCCAGGCCGCCATTTTGAATTTTCTGTCAAAATATTGACTTGCACCTCATTTTAAAGGAAATTTCACGTAGTTTCAAGAAATGACAGACAAAATGGCGTTCCAGCCCGCCATTTTGAATTTTCTGTCAAAATATTGCACCTCATTTTAAAGGAAATTTCACGTAGTTTTAAGAAATGGCAGACAAAATTGCGTTCCAGCCCGCCATTTTGAATTTTCTGTCAAAATATTGACTTGCATCTCATTTTAAAGGAAATAGTGCATTTAATTCCTTATGAAATACCCTTTCCAACGATGTGCCACACAGGGTATGATGCCACTTGAAAATTTAGTGGGGGTGGCTATGGCGGCAAAGGGGCTGATGGCAGAAATTCAAATTCTACATAAAAAGATGTCCCCCTTGCAATGCATTTTTTAACAGAGAAATTATTGTGGAAGATATTCCGGGTGGCTACTTTTCATTGAAAAACCCTGTATAAGTTTGTAAACGTTAATCTTGGTAATTAGAAAAAAAGCGTTTCTTTAACAAAAAAGTGCTAAATAATATGTATAAAAATACTCACAGTCGAAACAAAATTTGGCTATGTTCATATTAACATTACATGTCGTTTATAAACAGTTTTTTCAACTTCCACCTTAAAAATAGTAGAAAATAGAAATGGCCACTTTTCTTATTAAAGTGATGGTAGAACTGTTTGTAACTTAGATTTTTAATAAGATTTATTAAAAATATTTAATTTTCTGATAGGGGAGTTAGTTTATTTAAGAGAGTAGTTTATTTTAGTAGAGGGTGTTAGTTTATATGATTTCCGATTTTGTTTGGTATTTTAGATATTGGCCTTTTTTTAGCTTAGCAAAGGTCTTTTTTTAAAATTACAGGATTAACCTCTACAAACTTATATGTTGTAATATACCGTTGAAAAGGTAAAAATCAACAAATTAAATGACGTAAAAATATATAGGATGTTCCATTTAAAAAAATGTAACTTACTGTCATATGTCAGAAACTAAACGGAATAGAAAAAAACTGACTACGCCATTGGATTCTACATGAAAACTTCTACCGGGAACCGTTCTTCCTTTTTTGATAACTTTAAGAGCAACTGAAATACAGAAGAGGTTCAAAAATTACCAATTTTCGAAAACCCCCCGTATCTTTGAAACAAAAGAAGTTTGCGCCGCCCACTTTTCGCCAGTCATCTCAGCTCAGAAAAAGAGATCAGAACACGTATGCTGCTTTTTTTCTATCTATTACCGTTTTCGCTGTACCCCGTAAAACCATCGAAAATGCAGCACCCTGTACATTGACTGAAAAAAATAGACCTTAATAACATATTGTAATATGAATTGCTGTTTTAAATTCACTGCTAAATAAAAAAGATGTGAAAAATGTACTTCATTACAGTATTACATTTTGGTATCCACTACAATTTGCTATAGCAATCGGCTCGATTGAAAAGCGATAAATTCTCTATATTTCCGTGATAGAATGCGATAAACCAAACGGATATATCACGGGAATAAAAGTGAATTTTTCATGCTAACATAATAATTTAGCATCGCGAATATGGCGTCATCCCCTCGTTTCTAACCTAGATTTTTCTATGAATATATTTTTGGAGGGTGATCTTTTTATAAACCACACGATTTTTCGCATAAAATCGATACTTTACGTGGTGTAAAAACGTTCTGGATCGTCCTGGCCGGTGTGTGTAAATTGATTTTCATTAGCTCAATTAGAGGAACGCGACCTTGATTAAGTGTTGCGTTTAAAGGGCGTTTGCGTGCGGAGCCCGGCACCGTTATTATACACGACATTTCGAATTATTTTATCAGCAGGTAAGATGCACGAGGACCCTTATTTCCTACTATTTATTAGCAATCACGTGCGTAAGCCTTTTCTTACCCCGTGCCAGTCTTCGTGATCGCATTAATTATGCGCGAACCACCCTCGCATGTCGGGCTCGGTAATAGTTCCAACGCGACCAATTTAATGCTTCAGTATATTGTTGGTTTACTACCAAATCGTTAGGACCCCGTAATGCAAGATAAATTAATTTTATTGCCAACTAAGCAGTTCGAGATTGTTGTCTGGCGTTTACACGCAATGTCACATGAACTAGGCGCGCGACTATTATTTCCCACAAACTTTCCCCCATATTTAATTTCCTTAATAATGATATTTCTTTCCACCAACTTTAAACGACTACGTTCCAACTTTATACATTTATTTTAATGCCTTTTTACTTTTGAAAACAAAAATTCATCACCAGCAGAGAAGAAGCACCTAACGACATCTAGATTCACTTTAAAGAATAATCCCAAAAATTCGTGTCAACATAAACTTCAATAAAACTATATTAATTAAGTTTTAAGGGCTTTTCGAAAATTATTCTAAAAGCTTCTGAAATTTTAAAACATTTCTGGGAGGTTTAGAACATTTTTAGACTGCTCTGTCTTATTAGGGTTTAGAAGCATCTCGCATTTACAAATTAATTCTAAAGGCTTCAAGAAATTTTAAAAAGTTTGGAAAAGTTTTCTGTAGCATTACAAAACAGCACTTAAACGGTTCTGACAGGTTTAAAAAACTCTAGGGCACCTGCAGAGGCCTATAACACTATTTTTTGTAGTATTTAGAGTCCTCTAGCGTTTCCGATATGACTCTAAAAAGCTCCGGAAATTTAAATCATTTTCGGAAGGTTTAAGACACTGATTTGACACTTGGGAGGTACTATTTAGAAGCCTCTGTCATTCAGAAAATGATTCTAAAAGCCTCTGGCAGTTTTAAAAACTGTTTGGAAAGTAAAGAACTCTTGTAGAACCTTCTGAAATTTTTTGAGAGGGTTGCAAGCCTTTGGATGTTTATTTGAAAGGTTTAAACTGCTCTAGTAATGGTTTTTAGTAGGATTTAGAGGCCTCACCCATTTCAAAATGATTCTAAAAGCTTCTAGCAATTATAAAGAAACGAAGTTTAAAAACACTGATGGAGACTTCTGGCAAATTTTTGGGTGGTTTTCTTTAGTATTTAGAAGCTTCTGACAAATACAAATGATTCTCTAGGACCCTGGCAGCTTTTTCAGTGAAATTTAAACCTTTGACAGTCACGTGACTGTTTTATTTAATTTGAATTTTGACAACATAAATTAACCGTTTCGCAATATTTTCAAGTTCAAAACAGGGTTACTTGGGGTCACGTGACTCAATTTTTTCAATATGAACTTTGACAACTTCAATTTGACGTCCCAGATAATTTTTAAATTCAAAACTGTATTTATTAGAGTCAAGTAACTGTTTTGACTATTTTTTAAACATCCTTTTTTATCATTTTGTCTTGTTGACGTTTAAACTTTGACAGTTACACATTCAATTTTTTTAGGGTCACGTGACTGCTTTAATAATTTTTAAAACTCATTTTTTTCAATATGAACTTTCACAACTTCAATTTGACGTCCTAGATAATTTTTAAATTCAAAACTGTATTTATTAGAGTCAAGTAACTGTTTTGACTATTTTTTAAACATCCTTTTTTATCATTTTGTCTTGTTGACGTTTAAACTTTGACAGTTACACATTCAATTTTTTTAGGGTCACGTGACTGTTTTATTTAATTTGAATTTTGACAACTTAAATTAACCGTTTCGCAATATTTTCAAGTTCAAAACAGCCTTACTTGGGGTCACGTGACTGCTTTAATAATTTTTAAAACTCATTTTTTTCAATATGAACTTTCACAACTTCAATTTGACGTCCTAGATAATTTTTAAATTCAAAACTGTATTTATTAGAGTCAAGTAACTGTTTTGACTATTTTTTAAACATCCTTCAATTTTTTTAAGGTCACGTGACTGTTTTATTTAATTTGAATTTTGACAACTTAAATTAACCGTTTCGCAATATTTTTAAGTTCAAAACAGTCTTACTTGGGGTCACGTGACTGCTTAAATAATTTTAAAACTGAATTTTTTCAATATGCACTCTGACAACTTTAATTTGACGTCCCAGATAATTTTTAAATTCAAAACTGTATTTATTAGAGTCAAGTAACTGTTTTGACTATTTTTTAAACATCCTTTTTTATCATTTTGTCTTGTTGACGTTTCAATTTTAACAGTTACACATTCAAATTTTTTTAGGGTCACGTGACTGTTTTATTTAATTTGAATTTTGACAACTTAAATTAACCGTTTCGCAATATTTTCAAGTTCAAAACAGTCTTACTTGGGGTCACGTGACTGCTTTAATAATTTTAAAACTCAATTTTTTCAATATGAATTTTGACAACTTCAATTTGACGTCCCAGATAATTTTTAAATTCAAAACTGTATTTATTAGAGTCAAGTAACTGTTTTGACTATTTTTTAAACATCCTTCAATTTTTTTAAGGTCACGTGACTGTTTTATTTAATTTGAATTTTGACAACTTAAATTAACCGTTTCGCAATATTTTTAAGTTCAAAACAGTCTTACTTGGGGTCACGTGACTGCTTAAATAATTTTAAAACTGAATTTTTTCAATATGCACTCTGACAACTTTAATTTGACGTCCCAGATAATTTTTAAATTCAAAACTGTATTTATTAGAGTCAAGTAACTGTTTTGACTATTTTTTAAACATCCTTTTTTATCATTTTATCCTGTTGACGTTTAAACTTTGACAGTTACAAATTCAAATTTTTTTAGGGTCACGTGACTGTTTTATTTAATTTGAATTTTGACAACTTAAATTAACCGTTTCGCAATATTTTCAAGTTCAAAACAGTCTTACTTGGGTCACGTGACTGCTTTAATAATTTTAAAACTCAATTTTTTCAATATTAACTTTGACAATTTTAATTTGACGTCCCAGATAATTTTTAAATTCAAAACTGTATTTATTAGAGTCAAGTAACTGTTTTGACTATTTTTTAAACATCCTTCAATTTTTTTAAGGTCACGTGACTGTTTTATTTAATTTGAATTTTGACAACTTAAATTAACCGTTTCGCAATATTTTTAAGTTCAAAACAGTCTTACTTGGGGTCACGTGACTGCTTAAATAATTTTAAAACTGAATTTTTTCAATATGCACTCTGACAACTTTAATTTGACGTCCCAGATAATTTTTAAATTCAAAACTGTATTTATTAGAGTCAAGTAACTGTTTTGACTATTTTTTAAACATCCTTTTTTATCATTTTGTCTTGTTGACGTTTCAATTTTAACAGTTACACATTCAAATTTTTTTTAGGGTCACGTGACTGTTTTATTTAATTTGAATTTTGACAACTTAAATTAACCGTTTCGCAATATTTTCAAGTTCAAAACAGTCTTACTTGGGGTCACGTGACTGCTTTAATAATTTTAAAACTCAATTTTTTCAATATGAATTTTGACAACTTCAATTTGACGTCCCAGATAATTTTTAAATTCAAAACTGTATTTATTAGAGTCAAGTAACTGTTTTGACTATTTTTTAAACATCCTTCAATTTTTTTAAGGTCACGTGACTGTTTTATTTAATTTGAATTTTGACAACTTAAATTAACCGTTTCGCAATATTTTTAAGTTCAAAACAGTCTTACTTGGGGTCACGTGACTGCTTAAATAATTTTAAAACTGAATTTTTTCAATATGCACTCTGACAACTTTAATTTGACGTCCCAGATAATTTTTAAATTCAAAACTGTATTTATTAGAGTCAAGTAACTGTTTTGACTATTTTTTAAACATCCTTTTTTATCATTTTATTCTGTTGACGTTTAAATTTTGACAGTTACAAATTCAAATTTTTTTAGGGTCACGTGACTGTTTTTTTTAATTTGAATTTTGACAACTTAAATTAACCGTTTCGCAATATTTTCAAGTTCAAAACAGTCTTACTTGGGTCACGTGACTGCTTTAATAATTTTAAAACTCAATTTTTTCAATATGAATTTTGACAACTTCAATTTGACGTCCCAGATAATTTTTAAATTCAAAACTGTATTTATTAGAGTCAAGTAACTGTTTTGACTATTTTTTAAACATCCTTCAATTTTTTTAAGGTCACGTGACTGTTTTATTTAATTTGAATTTTGACAACTTAAATTAACCGTTTCGCAATATTTTTAAGTTCAAAACAGTCTTACTTGGGGTCACGTGACTGCTTAAATAATTTTAAAACTGAATTTTTTCAATATGCACTCTGACAACTTTAATTTGACGTCCCAGATAATTTTTAAATTCAAAACTGTATTTATTAGAGTCAAGTAACTGTTTTGACTATTTTTTAAACATCCTTTTTTATCATTTTATTCTGTTGACGTTTAAATTTTGACAGTTACAAATTCAAATTTTTTTAGGGTCACGTGACTGTTTTTTTTAATTTGAATTTTGACAACTTAAATTAACCGTTTCGCAATATTTTCAAGTTCAAAACAGTCTTACTTGGGGTCACGTGACTGCTTTAATAATTTTAAAACTCAATTTTTTCAATATTAACTTTGACAATTTTAATTTGACGTCCCAGATAATTTTTAAATTCAAAACTGTATTTATTAGAGTCAAGTAACTGTTTTGACTATTTTTTAAACATCCTTTTTTATCATTTTGTCCTGTTGAAGTTTAAATTTTGACAGTTACACATTCAATTTTTTTAGGGTCGCGTGCTTTATTTATTTTGAATTTTGACTACTTAAATTAACCGTTCCGCAATATTTTCAAGTTCAAAACAGCTTTACTTGGCTATTAAACGCTTATGACAGGTTTAAAAAACTCTTGACAGGTTTAGGACACTTGTAGAGGCCTATGACACTTTTTGGGAAGTTTTTTGTAGTATTTCGAGGCCTCTAGCGTTTCCAACATGACTCTAAAAAGCTCTGGTAATTTAAATCATTTTTGGAAGTTTTAAGACACTTGTAGAAGCTTTCCTGGAAAGGTTTTTTATACTATTTAAAACCCTCTAACATTCAGAAAATGATTCTAAAGGGATCTGGCAATTCTAAAAAATTCTTAGAAAGTTTAGAAATTTTTTGAGAGAGCTGCAGTAGCTTAATGAGGCCTTCAGGCACTGTTTGGTACTGTTTAGAAGCCTTTGGCATTTCCAAAATGGTTCTAAGACACCTGTGAAGGCATTTGCAAATTTTCAACATGCTTTCTGTATTTTTCAGAAAATTCTGGCAGTTCTAAAAAAAAACTAGAAACGTTTAGGGCACCAGTAGAATCTCTTGGCACTTTTTAGGAGGTTTTCTGTTACATTTGAGGGCCTCTAGCATTTCCGAGATTATTCTTAGATCCTCTGGCAATTTGAAAAATATCTTAGATGGTTTAAGATACTTATAGAAGCTTTCTTGAAAAGTTTTCTATATTATTTAGAACTGTAATTCAGAAAATGATCTGAAAGGGATCTGGCAATTCTAAAAAATTCTTAGAAGGTTCAGAACTTTTGCAGAAACCTCTGAAATTTTTTGAGAGAGTTGCAGTAGCTTATTGAAGCCTTCAGGCACTGTTTCGTACTGTTTAGAAGCCTTTGGCATTTCCAAAACGGTTCTAAGATTCTCTGGCAGTTTAAAAACATTCTTAAAAAGTTTTGAGTACCTGTAGAAGAGGCATTTAGCATCTTCTGATAAGTTTTCTTTAGTATTTAGAAGGTTCGGGCATTTACAGAATGATTCTGGTAGTTTTAAAAAATTCTTGACAGGTTTAAGAAACCTAGAAGAGCTTTTGGGAGGGTTCCAGTAGTATTTAGATGCCATTTTACAAAAAAAATCTTGAAATGGCTCTGAAAATTGAAAAAAAGCTTCAAGACACCTGTGAAGACATTTGCAAATTTTTAGGATGTTTTCTGTATTTTTCAGAAAGTTCTGAAATTTCTAAATAAAACTAGAAGCGTTTAGGGCACTAGTAGAGCCTCTTGGCACTTTATAGGTAGAAGGCCTCTAGCATTTTCGAGATTATTCTTAGGCAATTTTTCTTGGATAGTTTAAGATATTGTAGAAATCAGTAGATTTTCTCAAAATATTCTATAACTAAAATTCTTAAAAGCTTTAGAGTAAATATCAATGGTAAAATAGAGAACAAACCAGGAAAAAAAGAAAACACACGGTAAAAATTGAAAAACCAAAATATGTAGTAAAGAAGCACTAAAAGTTGCTTCACACGGAAATCAACATACAAAAGAAAGAAAAACTTGAGCAATATCATAGCACATGAATCACTTACATAAACTTGTAAATGAATGTAATTTAGAAATTGTTATGAGATTACACTGAACTTGTAGATATCAAAGTGATTAGGGTTAGGAATTTTCAAATGCATCAGTACTACCTATGTAATTTACTCGATCTAGATTAGGTTTTCAACACTGCCTACGGTCTTGGAATAATACTTTATTTGTCGTCGTAAAAGTAACGTTAGTTTCCACGGGGTACATTACGGTTAGTGCTTATAAAATGCAGGGTAAATTAATTTTATTGGCAACTAAGCAGTCGCGATTCCTATCTCAAGTTAACACGCAGAGCGCATGAAAAGTCGTGCGACTGTTGTATTAATTAAAATTTCCTCTTTGTTTATTTCACCGAATAATGATATTCCGGCCAGTTTTACTAGTGTGTTCGGGGCTTAATTTGATTATTTTATTAAGCGCAAGGTTAGGTTTTGGTAGTTAATTCATGCATAGTTCAGTCACCGATCTTAAATCCGATTAGACGAGAATTTACGTTGTAGTACGTTGCTTAAATGCTGATTCAATGTTTTTTTTTTCTCAGTAAAGTAGTTTTGTTATATACTTTAAATTTATCTTTATATTAAGTTAGTTTGTGTTAAATGAAATTTGAATTGAAAAAAGTTAAAACTTTACAAGAATGATGGTTCTGCAATGAATAGAGGCACTTAACAAAACGGAAAACAAAAAGGTTGTTTGCTCACGACTGCGAAAATAATTACCCATCCGCAAACTTAATAATCTGGTAAACGTTCCATTATGCACGCTGTACCGTTCAGACCGAAATAAATTGTATGCCCGTAACAGTCTTATTAAAATCTTGATTAATAACCACTAAATTGAGTGTTAAATTCATTACACAAAGTGAATAAATTGAAGATTAATTAACCATTGATAATTTAAACTCGCTAGTCCGTGGCTTAATGAGGTTAAAATTTGCATTTGAGGACGGAAAGCACTTTAGCGAGCACAAACACAATTAGGAGGGGCGACGCAATCGCCGCCGCTTAGAAAAATATTAAAAGCGAAACATTATTGGTGCCTTCATATCCAACGAAATTTGATTTTTAGTCATTAGGAAACGCTCCAAGAATATCGTTAAGGCAATCATCCGCTCTACATTTTTAAATTATCCACGTAAAATGGCTTTTTAACTGGCTAAATTCCGTCAGCGCACTTTCTCGCTGCTCTATTACGCTTTATTTAAATTTGTTATCGAAAGAGATGGGGAGAGATGATTATTAAAAAAAAAGGTCAATAATAATTATCAAATAAATTCAGGCAGAATGTATAATAAGTATTATACACTTTTTAAAAAAATAATTAATTACAACAGAGTTGGACACCCAATTTATTAGAACCAAATACTAATAGATATTTGAAACTGTAGAGTTTTGGAGTAAACGTCAACTGGCTTATTTTAAATGGGACACCCTGTAAATTTTTGCACATACGAATCGTATACTTATCATTATCCGTTTCTGAGATATTTATTATTTTATGTGAAATTTGACATTTTCAAACAATTTTAATTGAACACATTTTAGAAAACGGGTTTATCTTGGCTTCTGTATTTTACTGTATTAAACAAGGTTTGTTCTAAAAATGGGTGCAGAAAAACGTCGAAAATAATTATACAGGGTGGTCAATAATTGGTCCCGAAAGAGTTCTAAAAAGAGAAGGAAATCAAATTGAAAATTTTGACAAAAAGACACTACAAAATGAGCCAAAACTAGCCTCCTATGTTACCGAGATATTGAACTTCAAAAAATAGTAGCTCTTCATGTTACCGAGATAATGCATTTCAAAAAGTAGTAAAAAAACACCCCTAATACCCCCCCATTCTTTCATTTTTTTTGAAAAAGGAGAAATTTTAAAGTGCTTTTTTTGTACTTATTTCACCTAATTTAAGGTTCTTTGGTATAAATATGCTTTTTGCTGTGAATTAGAACCCTCCTGGAGAAAAATAAAAAATTGTTTCATTTTTTGAATCATTGTAACTTTTTTATTTGAACTCTTATAGATTTCACTAAAACGCCATTAGACAGAGGATAAAAAATACTATAAAATGAGCCGAAACTGGCCTCTCTAGCTCTTCATGTTACCGAGATATTGAATTTCAAAAAGTTATAAGAATCAATAATTTTATGTCATATAAATTGTCTTTTTTAAATTACTTCATAAATTTAAATTATAACTCTCCTAGAAAACTGTCTTCAATTATTAGATCAAAAGTCTGAAAATTAAATTTTTGTCAAAAGTGCAATTTTGGCAAATTTTTATTTTGCTCCATAAGGGTTCTAATGCACAGCAAAGGATATATTTATACCAAAGGACCTCAAATTAAGGGAAATAACCACTTTGAACCTTTCAGAAATTCGAAAAATGCCATTTTTTGTCAAAATTTTCAATTTTTTTTTTTGTTCCATAAGGGTTCCAATGCACAGCAAAGGGCATATTTATACAAAAGAACATTAAATTAGGTGAAATAAGCACAAAAAAAGCACTTTAAAATTTTTCACTTTTCAAAAAAATTTAAAGAATGGGGGGGTATTAGAGAGGTTTTTTAGGTACTTTTTGAAATTCAATATCTCGGTAACGGGAGGAGCTACAGAGGCCATTTTTAACCCATTTTGTAGTATTTTTTATGCTTTTTCGAATGGCGTTGGAACGAATTTTCTGCGAATTTAAATAAAAGAGCTACGATTTTTCAAAAAGTCTGAAAATTCAATTTTTGTCAAAAGTGCAATTTTGGCAAATTTTTATTTTGCTCCATAAGGGTTCTAATGCACAGCAAAGGATATATTTATACCAAAGGACCTCAAATTAAGGGAAATAACCACTTTGAAAGAAATTCGAAAAATGGACCTCAAATTAAGGGAAATAACCACTTTGAACCTTTCAGAAATTCGAAAAATGCCATTTTTTGTCAAAATTTTCAATTTTTTTTTTTTTTCCATAAGGGTTCCAATGCACAGCAAAGGGCATATTTATACAAAAGAACATTAAATTAGGTGAAATAAGCACAAAAAAAGCACTTTAAAATTTTTCACTTTTCAAAAAAATTGAAAGAATGGGGGGGTATTAGAGAGGTTTTTTAGGTACTTTTTGAAATTCAATATCTCGGTAACGGGAGGAGCTACAGAGGCCATTTTTAACTCATTTTGTAGTATTAATAAACTTTTAATGATCCGTTTGGATGGCTCGCTCTGTATATTTATTTACTTTCCTGTAATCATGGTGGTTATAAGCTGAGTCACTTTAGAGTGATCTAAGATTTAAAAGTCACGTTAGTAATCATAAGAGGTCACATGACTAAAATTATTTTTTGTTCTCCTCTTTCTGGAAACCTTGAATTTAGTTTATATGTATTTAGTATCAAAATTTAGCATCTGCTAAAAATATGGATATACCAGATTTCAAAAATATATATAAAACGAAAACGGTAATTAGACAGGGTGATTTAATTTGCCACAGAGAAAAGGTGATGCCATTTTAAGAACAAAACTTCACATAAACGCAATTCCCGATTTTCAAATTACTTAATGAATTTCTATGTTCTCTAATTTTTTGGTTAAATTGCCAAAAAATCACTCTCTAAATAGTATATTCTTCAACAAGTTTAAATTTCTTGGCTGGCATCTTTGAAAACCTGGGATTACATTAAAGCTTAGTCTACATGTGCAGCAATTATGTAAATCTTTACTCAGTGGGTAGTTTGTGTTTGGTCAAAAAAGCATGAAATATTTAAATAAATTATTATAATAAACGAACGTTGTGACGAAACATTTACAAGAAGAAGTAAACCAAAGGAAACAAATGTAAGATATTTTTTAGTGGTGTTGTTTAAAAAGGTAGAAAAATAGCAATCATTCTTAGGACGGTGAGACGGGGGTCGTTTAAGATTAGGGATCAACATCACCGCACCCAATATAAATGGTAAAATTTGACACGGATCGCATTACTAAATGAACATGTAAGTGTGAGAACCGGGACACATGGAAAGCAACCGTCCGGAAAATTCGTTTGTCGGAGAAAATAGACCCCGGTTTTTGTAAGACAAATGATGTGGGGTGATGTGTATCCATACTAATATACCCCTTGTGCCGTTTTTCGCAAGGCTTATTGGGCTGTAAACAATTAGCCGTCGTTTATGGCATTCTAAGGGGGCGGTTTTCCTCGCACTTTTCTACCCGATTAGGCCATTCGATTATGGTGTTACGCTTCAAATTAGAGTCGTTAACTTCGCATCCAAATACTATTACCGACCTAATGATTTGCTACGATGCTTTCTATGTTTTATTCCAGATTATCACAAAGTATCGAAGCGGATCTGAAGTGAAACTTCCGTTTCTTGCTACGAAACGCCTTCTAATAAACCAGAATTCGGAAGTTTGTTACGTCATGCTGCGCAGCCGAGCCACCCTCAATAAGATGTCAGAAACAGATTTTTGTATTCTTCGTCAAATCTTTAATACTAAAGCCAATTTAACTGCCACTGGGTTTGTTAGAAATAATCTCAAACGCGACGTTCGGCTGCAACTTTCCGATTTCTGTTTGCCCCTTAACAAGGGGGTTCGAAGAAAATCGATATTTGCATGCAAAACTTTATCGTTAAATTAATCTTAACAACGGGGATTTAACTTATTAGGGCTCTAGTTTGAAAGCGTGTTATGCTTGTTACTGTGTTGCCTTGTTGTAACCGTTTTAATTTTATTCCACCAGTGGCTTTTATTAATCCCTTTCTGTTTCACACTGTAACACAGTATCGACCAGTTTCAAGAAACATCTCGAGCAGAGCAAATATTAATAAAAAAAAAGGTGGAAAAGCAAACTTTAAATAAAAGAGGGTTTGTTCCAATATAGCAGCCTCGTAACAGATAGGTTATGGGCTCGTAAAAGAGCCCCCTAAACCCCTTCTTTTATGCTTGACTAAGCGGACACCCCAAATATTCGACGGCTTGATACAAACTCATTTGCTCGATTGTTGCATAATAGAGCCTAACAAAGAGGCCATTGTGTGCATAAAAGCTCTTAATAGCGTGATTTGGCTAGCTGATTCGAGTTTAAAAAGGTGCCAGCATTTCGAGAGCGCCTCTTTCTATTCGAGCGAAAACTTCTATTTTGTTCAACACAAATTATCGTGTTTGGTTTGGTTTAATAACTTTCAAGAATGAATTCAATAAGGTTATTTTTAATCGTAAAAAAATGCTTCAAACCTACAGCATAACATAATTAAAGCCGTAAATCCAGGCACTATTCATAGTTTGTGATTGGTCAAAAAACTTTTTTGTTTAGAGTGTAACTTTGACGTTTTTTCGTCTGGCGCTATCACTAAAAATTTTTCGAGCCTAGTTGTACAAGGTGGTCAAATAAAGCATTATTTTAGTTACATTTTGGTAAAAAAATCCACCCTGTATCTCACACACAACCAAAGTTATGGCCTGTCAAAATAGACAGTGATTTGTTGGTTTTGGCTTAGAGTGTCACTTTGACGTTTTTCCTTCTGGCGCTGTCACTACAAATTTTTCCAGGCTAGTTGTACAGAATGGTCAAATAAAGCATTGTTTTAGCTACATTTTGGTAAAAAAATCCACCCTGTAGCTCACACACAACCAAAGTTATGGCCTGTCAAAATAGACAGTGATTTATTGGTTTTGGCTTAGAGTGTTGTTTTAGCACTTTGACGTTTTTCCTTCTGGCGCTGTCACTACAAATTTTTCCAGGCTAGTTGTACAGGGTGGTCAAATAAAGCATTGTTTTAGCTACATTTTGGTAAAAAAATCCACCCTGTAGCTCACCCACAACCAAAGTTATGGCCTGTCAAAATAGACAGTAAGTTGTTGGTTTTGGCTTAGAGTGTTACTTTGACGTTTTTCCTTCTGGCGCTGTCACTACAAATTTTTCCAGGCTAGTTGTACAGAATGGTCAAATAAAGCATTGTTTTAGCTACATTTTGGTAAAAAAATCCACCCTGTAGCTCACCCACAACCAAAGTTATGGCCTGTCAAAATAGACAGTAAGTTGTTGGTTTTGGCTTAGAGTGTTCCTTTGACGTTTTTCCTTCTGGCGCTGTCACTACAAATTTTTCCGGGCTAGTTGTACAGAATGGTCAAATAAAGCATTGTTTTAGCTACATTTTGGTAAAAAAATCCACCCTGTAGCTCACCCACAACCAAAGTTATGGCCTGTCAAAATAGACAGTGATTTATTGGTTTTGGCTTAGAGTGTCACTTTGACGTTTTTCCTTCTGGCGCTGTCACTACAAATTTTTCCAGGCTAGTTGTATAGGGTGGTCAAATAAAGCATTGTTTTAGCTACATTTTGGTAAAAAAATCCACCCTGTATCTCACCCACAACCAAAGTTATGGCCTGTCAAAATAGACAGTGATTTGTTGGTTTTGGCTTAGAGTGTTACTTTGACGTTTTTCCTTCTGGCGCTGTCACTACAAATTTTTCCGGGCTAGTTGTATAGGGTGGTCAAATAAAGCATTGTTTTAGCTACATTTTGGTAAAAAAATCCACCCTGTATCTCACCCACAACAAAAGTTATGGCCTGTCAAAGTAGACAGTGATTTGTTGGTTTTGGCTTAGAGTGTTCCTTTGACGTTTTTCCTTCTGGCGCTGTCACTACAAATTTTTCCGGGCTAGTTCTACAAGGGGATCAAATAAAGTATTGATTTAGCTACATTTTGGTAAAAAAATCCACCCTGTATCTCACCCACAACCAAAGTTATGGCCTGTCAAAATAGACAGTACATTAGAGAGTGTTACTTTGACGTTTTTCCTTCTGGCGCTGTCCCTACAAATTTTTCCAGGCTAGTTGTATAGGGTGGTCAAATAAAGCATTGTTTTAGCTACATTTTGGTAAAAAAATCCACCCTGTAGCTCACACACAATCAAAGTTATGGCCTGTCAAAGTAGACAGTGATTTGTTGGTTTTGGCTTAGAGTGTCACTTTGACGTTTTTCCTTCTGGCGCTGTCACTACAAATTTTTCCGGCTAGTTGTACAGAATGGTCAAATAAAGCATTGTTTTAGCTACATTTTGGTAAAAAAATCCACCCTGTATCTCACACACAACCAAAGTTATGGCCTGTCAAAATAGACAGTGATTTATTGGTTTTGGCTTAGAGTGTCACTTTGACGTTTTTCCTTCTGGCGCTGTCACTACAAATTTTTTCAGACTAGTTGTACAGAATGGTCAAATAAAGCATTGTTTTAGCTACATTTTGGTAAAAAAATCCACCCTGTAGCTCACCCACAACAAAAGTTATGGCCTGTCAAAGTAGACAGTGATTTGTTGGTTTTGGCTTAGAGTGTTCCTTTGACGTTTTTCCTTCTGGCGCTGTCACTACAAATTTTTCCGGGCTAGTTGTACAGAATGGTCAAATAAAGCATTGTTTTAGCTACATTTTGGTAAAAAAATCCACCCTGTAGCTCACACACAACCAAAGTTATGGCCTGTCAAAATAGACAGTAAGTTATTAGTTTTGGTTTAGAGTGTCACTTTGACGTTTTTTTTTCTGGCGCTGTCACTACATATTTTTCCGGGCTAGTTGTACAGAATGGTCAAATAAAGCATTGTTTTAGCTACATTTTGGTAAAAAAATCCACCCTGTAGCTCACACACAATCAAAGTTATGGCCTGTCAAAGTAGACAGTGCTTTATCACAAACTATACCCACTGTGCTGAACTAGTCAATTTTCAACGTTTGAAAGTCCAAATCCAAGCTTTTAACGCAGTTTTTAAGTTGCAATGTTGAAAACAATGTCTATAACATGAAAATTGACTTAAAACCCTAATTTCTTGCTTTAAACTTGGTTTTTTAGTCTAGAAGCATAATAATGACCTTCAGAGACCTGAAAATATACTTCTTCAATTACAAGTTTCTGGCAATTTTCAACGTTTAGGTCAATTTTTAAGCTGGAAATGTCGAAAACATAAAAGTTGACTTAAAACCTTTATTTTTCGCTTTGAACTTAGATTTTTAAGGCCAGAAGCGTGGAAATGACAGTCAAAGAACTCAAAGTTAACTTGGTACTTCAATTACAAGTTTTTGCGTTAATTTTTAACGTTTGGAAGTCAAAATTAAATCGGTGAGGTCAATTTTTGAGCTGGAATGAAAAAATGTCTGAAACATAAAAATGTACCTAATTTCTGGCGTCTAACTTGAAGATTTGAAAGACTAGAAGCATAGAAATGATAGCTAGAAATTTGGAAATTGACTTGATAGTCCAATTACGAGTTTTCAAGCTGGAAATGTGAAATTACATTATCCTAACAATATTACCCTAAAAACTCTTTTACAAAGTTGCTTGGAATCTACCTCCGATGGTATACCTACTGATGAACACAGTTTTCCACAAGTTATTTTCAAAAGTCACTTTAAACAAAAATCAGTTAATGTAAATATCCCAAAAACGAAGTTGTAATTTCCGTGTAGAAACAAGTCCAAAAATAACAGACAAAGAAGGGAAAAATCACAGTCAACCCTCCATTTCTCAAAGTTAACTTAATAAAAGCGAAGTATTTGTACTAAACACAATTAGGAGTTAATATCCAACGGTAATAACTGGAAAAGCCTTCTGGTCCATGTCGACCGACAAACAACGTAACTAGTTTTAAACAATCGTGACCGACGCCGGGTGTCACGTGACGGTCACGTGACGTCGCAAATTACATATTATAGGGCTGATTACTTGGTTATAACAAAGAAAGAAGCAGTGACGTTGATATGTGTAGCTGCCAATTTATTTTAACGTGGGGGAGACGTCGCCACGACCGCGCTGTTGTTAAATACGAGTAGGGGTTGAGTAATTGTGCTTGGAAACAGTTTATTAAATAAAATGCGTAAAGCTTGATTAATATGAGTTTTAATTGGTCCCCGATCGGGTTTACCGGCAACTTAATTAGATTTAGATGCATTCCGTAATCAATCAATAAATCATATAGAAACACTACAAAATCCAAAGCTTTTACGTACGGAATAAAGTGTATATAATTAGGTAAATTGAAAAGTAATTACTAAAACACAGACAATAGATACACAAACAGGTGGTTATAAATTATATTTGCTTACTTTGTCAGCATGTCAAAAAGCTATATAGTTAATAGTAAATGTAAGTCCAATTTTATATCCATTTACTAGATAAACACCTGGGTTATTTGATAATGGACTTAGTCTGTTTTATTAGCCGATATTTCGATTCCTTGTTTTATAAATATTATCATCATTTTGTAATTTTGTTCGTAAAGGACTATGGAGGATTCGATGCTATCTATACGTTTGTTTAATATTCAAATAGAGGCGGCTAATGACGAATGTCGTTTTGTCTGACAGTCAATAAATAACGGACTTAATAACAATTAATCAAATCTAACGTGAGTAGTTGTTAATTTTTTCTTTATAAGGAATAATAAGTTTGACTTGACTAGCAAAAATATTGAACAAACATGACTGAAACTAAAACATATTTATTTCCAGGTGTGGTTCCAGAATCGTAGAGCCAAATGGAGACGTCAAGAAAAAATGGAGGCGGCTCGATTAGGTTTGAGTGACTACCATGCCGCAGCCTCTTTATCCAGAGTGGGCGGATCAAGTCTCACTCTACCCATGGACCCGTGGCTCTCGCCGCCACTGTTGTCCGCCCTACCCGGATTCCTCAGCCACCCCCAGACCGGCTACCCCAGTTACCTCACCTCCCCCATAGCGACAGATCCAGCTCGGCCGCCCCCGCCGGTGGCGCATTCACATTCACCAAGTGCCCCACCTCCGGATCTGCGAACCAATTCCATAGCCGCCCTACGGCTGAAAGCCAAGGAACACGTGGAAAGTATCACAAAAGGGCTGCAAACGGTGTAATATAGTTAATAAATCGACAATCTTGTACATATTATATACAGGGTGGCCCATTAAAATTCGTACATTAAGGTTTTTGACTAGAGAAAAAATTTTGTTAAGAAGCATACGCCAAACAGGAAAAATTTTACATAATGCTGGTTTTATTCCTTCGTTCACTACCTACATTTCACAATTTTCTTCATTTGTATTCATAATCATTTTTTTACTTTCTTCAAAAAGTTTCATTTAATTTTCTTCTCCTTAAATCACTGTGTTGTACTAGTTTGTGTTTAGTCAAAGCTGAAAGCTGCTTTTTTGATCAATCACAAACTACCAACTGCTGAGATTTACGTAAAATCTTTTTGTTAAAAACCACTCTAAAAACGTTTTTAATGGGCTTTGTATAGGTCGTCCTGTTATTTTTGTGTAAATAGTAGTGTAAGAATGCAAATGGGGTGTACCTATTCTGAAAAGAAGATTTGTAGAAATCTAAACCATTCAAAATCTCTTCAGTTTTTTAATTATGTTGTTGAAGAAACCAAACAGACTGTCTTAGTTTTCTTCACATTTACAGTGGTTACACCCCTTACGCTATTATAGAAATTGAATGTGACTCTTGTGTGGACTATGAACACTTCCTACGTACTTTGTAGATAAATAGACCTACTTATGTTCCTTTATAACAATTAAAATTTCAGTGGTCGTAAAAGTGTAGTATTATTGTTTAATGGCCATCGAGATATCCCGACATATGATTCCTCTGCGAGGAAACGATTTTACATAAATAAAAATCAGTTTAAGGACTTTCAGATTTGTTGTTTTACTGACCGTACTTTTGCTTGTAAATCCTTGATTTTTCTGCAAATAGTTGCTTGAAAAATATCACAAAAGTTACAGCAAACTCCCTTACAACTTACCCACAAATAATATCGAGTACACGTTTATAATCAGTAAATACAAAATATTATAATGTATTAGGAGAAATACTTTTTTATACCAGCCATACGTTAAGCGGCCATATTTTCAGAATAAAACTGACCCACGAACCAGAATGATCACGTGACAAAAAGTCAAATCAAATTTGACAGTAGACTGAAGTAAATTTGACAGTCAGACGTTTTCCATTTTTAGAAATTTACCGGAAAATTACTTTATGCTTAAATAAAAATTTTCCTTGATAGAGAAAATAACTGTCAAACTTGTCATTGTTATTGTCAAACTTATCATGCATTCTAATGAGATAATTTAAGACATCTAAGCGCCATTTGCATCGTCGTACTTTAAGCATAGCTTAAGTTAAGTGTGGTTTAGAATGTGACTTTTTTCACCTGAACTGTCACAGTCTGACCCACACTTAAATTAAGCTCGACTTACAAAACGACGGTGCAAACGGGGGTAAATGATTAAAAGTACATTAAACTTTATTTGAATTGATATTGGATTGTTATACAATTAATTAAAAAACTAATTATTTTTGAATTTTTGGATTTTTCCCGGAAAATTACCGAAAACTTTCTAAAAAATGTTGTATAACTAACCTCAACACTTTTCAAAATAATATGAATTTTGAAAAAAATATTATTTATAAATATATCCCTTCTGGACAACACATTCCCGGTATAATCTTTCGGAAGCGTGACATTTCTACTATATTTGGTATACAGGGTGATCAAAAGACAATTTCAACGGCTACAAATTGGTAGATTGAACCATCATGTAACTGTCAAAATAACAGAGTTATGGTTTTAGCTGTCACAGTAAAAATTGTCTAAATCAAACAACTCAGTTTTCACAGTAAATAACTCACTTACTCGACGTTTTAGGTAAAAATGCTATACATGGTGGTCAAAAGAGAATTTCAAAGGCTACAAATTAGTATATTGAACCACTCTATAATTGTCAAAATAACCGAGTTATTGACAATACACTGTAGTGGTTTACAGGGTGATTCAATGAATTTTTAACATCCTTGTAACTTGTTTAACATCAGTATACAGAGTGTCCCAAATTTGAGCAACAAACTTATAATTTTTTAATCGATTTTTGGAATCTACGTCAAATTCTAGGCCTACTTAATGTACAATGTTTGTATCGATATTCAATTTTTTTTGCTCTTGCAGCCTTACTTTATTTAAATTTTGGTGCACTTTTCCAGAAAATCGTCCATAACTCGCTTATTTGAATCACCCTGTATAAACACACCGTATAACAAAAGAAAGCTAATGAACGTATAGCCGCTAGAGGGTGTGAAAGTGACTCTCGTTTTTTGCAGTTTTTGCTCAATATCTCAGGAACGTTTCAGGTTCGAGGTCTAAAATTTTCTGGAAAAATTTCCGGAAATTTTACATCCTTGCGTTTTAAAATGCCCTGTATAGTCACGTGACAGGTAAATGTAAAAGTTTAAAGTGGTGGTAAACATATTAATTAAAAAGATAACAGTTCACACGTGATAGATCGTGTCAAACCTTTTCTTTGGTCACATGACAGCCAGAAAACAGAATTGTTCACACAGTCAAAACAAAATTTATCCTAAACCGTTCTTAATAAACATCGAATCAGAATCCCTATAAAATATACAGGATGTTCCATGTAGCTTCCACAATGTTAGGCGGTTTTTGAAATTAGTTCTGATCAAACGTATCCTAGACACTAAAAGTGTACTAATGTCTTTAAATTTAAGCCGATTTTCCAAAATTAACTGTCAGTTAATTAGGATTTTGTCAACTTAACAGGTTTTATTGACTTGTTTGCTTTTAAGTTTGACAGATGTTAGATGTCCATGCTTGTTGTCACTTCTTTTATTCTTTCAGTAATATGCTTAGTAACTAAAAAATTAATTTAGTTGCATAGAAGTTAAGGGCCAATTACACCGACTTATTTAAGGGCAGTAAAGATACCCTAGACTAGGTTTTAATTTGGCATTTTGCACATGATTTGTCACAGTCAAATATAATATAACAAAAATAGGTATATAATTTAATTTAAATGATTTAGGTGACCAAAAAATTGAACTCAAATAACCCCTAATAAAAGAGTAAAAGTTGATTGCATTCCAACTTGTTAAAGAGTTCAAAAAAGCTCCGTAATTAGTTAATTAGAGTGAAATTTAAAAAGTTGGCAAAACTGTTATTTACATTCAGAGTTGAAAAATACCAGGAATTTTAATAAGGCTGAAATGGAAGCCTGGAAATTAAATTTTATTATTAATACTTCTATTTGCGTTTAAATTAAAGCGGTGCAAAATGCAAAGATACTTTTCACTTTATTAAACTTACAATTTATCCGACAGACTATTGATCACTGCAATCTTAAACTAATCATTATGCTAGTCAGCAAAACCTGATTAACATTCGAAGACGGTCCAATTAATAAACTGGATGCAATAATCGAGTTTAGTCAATAGAGGCCGAGATCAAAGGGCCCTTCAGTTTTAATTTCATTTTATCTAGAGGGTGTTTAAAGACTGACTAAAGCAATAAAATGCTAATATATGTTTGTTGTAGGAAATCAACCGTATTACTGGCACAAATTGATTCTAAGTTCACCAACCGTGAGACTTAGGTTTGTACTTAAGAAACTTAATTCTCGCCTTTTTGCTCTCCGTGTCTAAGAGGGTCCTTTTATTTGACAGGTCTGAGTGATGGACCAGTTTCTTTAATATTATTTGGTGAGCAAAAATCAAAAGATTTTAATTCTGTGAGTCTCACTTGTAAGTCTCCAACATTACCGCGCCCTCTATTTAATTTCACATCAGTGAGTCTGTAAGTAACCAGCTCCCTCTATGTCAGGACAGTTAAACTCATTAGAGTTATTGATTTTCCTGACTCTACCTGCACTCATAATAGTCAATAATGAGATCTTTTAGACATATTCCTACTAGATGGCCCTAAATGGTTTATACTAGATGATAACTTATTTTTAACTAGACAAAGTAATAATAAGGCTTAAATCCAAAGAAATGTAGGAATAATGTTTCACAAACGACATAACCTTACTGTTTAGAGTGGGCAATTTTTCAATCAATATAAATAAACACTCTAGATTGCATGTCCGTAGTTTTTACTAGGCTTTAACTCATTTTTAGTTTAATTCTTCTGCGCAACTTCGTTTTTGCTTGAAGAATGATTGAGCTGGTTTATTGCCTAGAAATTGTTAAAGAAAAGTTAACTTACTGATGGATATCAAAGCCAAACAAGTTTTCGAGAACAATTTTATTGTATTATCGTTAAAAAAGGGGAAAAGAATACGTTGATTGGGCTCGTGTATTGCCCGGAAATTTTAAAACTGACTCTGATTGTTGCACTGTAAGTTGTGTTTACAGCTTAGGAGCAAAATTTTATATTATATCACGTCAGGGGCGGCTCCTCAATAAGTGCACATGTGCACATGAACTCCCAAATTTTGAGTCCAAAAATGCATGTTTTCATTATAAATTTTATAATGATTGAAATAATTTTCTATTAATACCAAGTATTATTAATATTGGAAATAAATAAGCATTTAATAATAAATAAACGAAATCTGGACGAATTACGGATCACCGTGCACCGTGTGTCGTAGTAAAATCAAGTGCACAGCTCATGGGTAAAGTAAATCTGATTGGTCGAACTTCCGCCGTCCGCCCCCTCTGTACCCCGCGACTGTCTAGAGTCAGTCGATGTTTTAAGCTGGCCCGTGTGCACAATTAGATTGTGCACTCGGTGTTTTTTCTTATCAGTCGCGTGTTATTTTTCTTCGCGATTTTTTAAAATGCCTCCAGTATTTCTTACCGTTAGTGTGCAATATTTGAAAGCAATTACATATTTGAAAATTGTAGGAAGTTTGAGCGTGGTCTCAAAAAATTTTTTTCGGTACTCTTTGAAATTCAATATCTCGATAACATGAGGAGCTACAGAGGCCATTTTTAACCCATTTTGTAGTATTTTTTATGCTTTTTCGAATGACGTAGGAACGAATTTCCTGCGAATTTAAATAAAAGAGCTACGATTTTTCAAAAAGTAAAAAAATGCAATTTTTGTCAAAAGTGCAAATTTGGCAATTTTTTATTTTGCTCTATAAGGGTTCCAATGCACAGCAAAGGGCATATTTATACAAAAGAACCTTAAATTAGGTGAAATAAGCACAAAAAAAAGCACTTTAAAATTTTTCAAAAAAATTTAATGATAAAACTGTCGTTTTCCTCGTTCACGTCCAAAAATTCGATCAAACCTACGCCGGAAATTACATTATAAGGAAAGAATCAAAATGGCCGCCATTTTGGATTGATCTAGGTTAGGGTTGATGGTACTCGTTTTCGACTAATTCGGGGTCAAGGAATCCATTTCTGCAGTCAGTTTGTCCGTATATGTTACTCAGTTCGGGAAACTTAACTTTTCGTAAAAATCTGGGTTTGGGGGAGAGTTACGCAAAAATTAACGTCACCACTGAATTCCCCATCCTCGATTTAGTAGAAAACGAGTACAAACTTGATTTTTTACGAAAATGTCAAAATGACGCTTGTGCAGGTCATTTGCAATTTCCGCCATTTTGGATCGAAATAGCATAAGGTTGATGGTACTCGTTTTCGACTAATTTGGGGTCAAGGAATCCATTTCCGCAGTCAGTCAGTCTGTATCTGTCACTCAGTTTAAAAAGATTGCCTTTTTATTAAAAAAAATGGGTTTAAATACAAATTGTGAAAAAATGAACGTCACCACTGAATTCCTCATCCTCGATATAGTAGAAAACGAGTACAAACTTGATTTCATGAAAATTGGTTTAAAAACTAAAAAATTAACAAAATCATGAAAATTGATCAAAATCACGAAAATTGGTCCAAAAACCAAAAAATGAGCAAAATCATGAAAATTGATCAAAATCATGAAAATTGGTGTAAAAACTCAAAAATGAGCAAAATTATGAAAAGGCGTGATCTCAAAAAAATTTTCACTAATTGCCCCTAGTTTTGTGCACTTCCTTTCAAATTTACTACGAGCCGCCACTGTATCACGTGACAGCTGTCATAACTGTGAAAACTCACTCGCCAGTGACCTGAAAGTATGAAATGCCAAAATATGTGTTTTTTTTAGGAATGGCCCTGTAAGTGGTTTACAGCTCTATGGAGCCTTTTTTTTCTTACATCACGTGACAACTGTCATAACTGTAGAAACCCGTTCAGCAGTGACCTGAAACTATAAAATTACAAATATTTAGTTGCTAATTTGTGGAATTTCACTTAGAGTTGCGTTTAAAGCTCGATTGAGCCAAACTTGACAGTTGGGGAGTAAAAAACATTTTAATACTTTTTTTACGTCACTAGACAGCTGTCATAACTGTCAAAACTCGCTCACCAGTGGCCTGAAAGGTTATGTAATAATTGGTCAGTTGCAGCTCTGTCATTTGTCATGCTAAATGGATAGAATGTCCACTCATTTTCTTCTAAACATAATTTAAAGTAGAATTAAGGTCTTTCAGTGTCAAAACGAAGAATGGAAGTGCGTCTGGCTAACTGCCCACAAATTTCGAAAGAAATTTTGGGACATATTTGGTTGTTTGGGCAGTTACGGACTTGAAATTTTCACTGAAAGTACTCAATTTAACCCCAAATCCAGAGTCGTACTGGAAATTTTCCAAAAAACCCTGGAATTTGTTAAACTGTAATAAGCAGGGAAAAACTGGCAGAAACCCCACTCAACTAAATAGAAACACAATTTGGGCCATAATTTGAGTAATTGGGCAATTAGGGACCTAAAATTTTCACTGAAGGTACTAAATTAAGGTTTTGAATAAGATAATTTCTAGTTGCATTTAAAAGAACAAGAAAAATAGATGAAATTAAACTGCTGAATAACTGAAAATGTAGATAAATTTGTTGTGGTTTCCAAATAGGAAAAGTGAAATAAACAAAAACGAGTGAAGAGGCATAATTGCAATATATCCATGAGTATTTTAATTTAACGAGAAAAAGGAGGGGTCGGATAGCGTTTATTTGCGATGCGTTTCAAATAACGTTTCAAAGTTCTCTAATCTCTCGTGCAAAACTAAATATAAAGACAAACAGCCAACAAAAAAATATAAACCTCGAGATCAATGTAAACGTAATAAGTTGGCTCTAATGCCATTGTGCACGGATTTCTTCAGGCGATTACCATATGAACGTCGATTCAATGCGACACTGGTGCGCCCCTTTTGCGCTTTAGGGCCCTTTTCATCCCGGTATTCATATCCACCCTCGGATATTGGTTTCTGATTCATTTCGTATCGGACAAGATCAACACTTACTTAGATCGTCGCACTTCGTCCCCGAACCGAAATTCCACAAATTAATTTGCGGATCTCCTAATATTACAACTCGACTGGTTTATTGCGTCCACAAAATTAAAAAAGTGTTCCCGGATTTGGGGCACGTTTTCATATTTCATTTCGTTCCGAATTGCATGGCTACGTTTCCAATTTCGGTTCGTCTAGCCCGAAATAACACTCTGTTTGCTCTGCCTTTTTGGCTCCGTTTATTTATCAACTTGATGCTCGTATTTTTATCGTTTAATGAAAACTTTATTAGTTAATTATTTCGTTTAAAGTGTTTATGATAATTTATTAAATAGTTTTCTAAAATAGTCTAATTATTAAAGTAATTTTACCCAATGTAGAATTTTCAAAATTTTTGTCACGTGACTGTTTTATTTAGAATTGTTGTGCAGGCACCTGATATCAAAGAAGCAGTTATTCAACTGTAACTTTTTTGGAAAATTGAAAAAAAATTAACTCCTTTTTTTGTGCGTATTTGATATAATATAAGACCCTTTGGCATAAATGTGCGCTTTGTTGTGCATTGGAACCTTTCTTGAGCAAAATCAAAAATTGACAATATTTCACTTTTTACAAAAACTGATCCGATTTTGAATGATTGTAACTTTTTTATTTGAACTCCTATAGAATTAGGAGTTCAAATAAAAAATTGGGCCACTCTAGCTTTTCATATTACCGAGATATTGGATTTCAAAAAGTAGTAAAAAAAGATCCCTAATAATATATCCCTTTCTTTCGATTTTTTTGCGCTTATTTCACCTAATTTAAGGTCCTTTGGTATAAATATGCCCTTTGCTATGCATTGGAACCCTCTTGGAGCAAAGTAAAAAATTGCCAAAATTTCACTTTTTGCAAAAATGTAATTTTTTCAATTTTTAAATGATTGTAACTTTTTTATTTGAACTCTTATAGAATTCACTAAAACGCCATTATAAAAAGGATAAAAAATACTACAAAATGAGCCAAAACTGCCCTTGCTAGCTCTTCATGTTACCGAGATATTGAATTTCAAAAAGTAGTAAAAAAGACCTCTAATACCCCCCCATTCTTTCAAATTTTTTGAAAAATGGGAAATTTTAAAGTGCTTTTTTTGTACTTATTTTACCTGATTTAAGGTCCTTTGGTATAAATATGCCCTTTGCTGTGCATTGGAACCCTCCTGGAGCAAAATAAAAAATTGCCAAAATTTCACTTTTTGCAAAAATGGCATTTTTTCAATTTTTAAATCATTGCAACTTTTTTATTTGAACTCTTATAGAATTCACTAAAACGCCATTAAAAAAAGGATAAAAAATACTACAAAATGAGCCAAAATTGGCCTTTCTAGCTCTTCATATTACCGAGATATTGGATTTCAAAAAATTGTAAAAAAAGACCCCTAATACCCCCCCGTTCTTTCAATTTTTTTGAAAAATTAAAAATTTAAAGTGCTTTTTTTTGTACTTATTTCACTTAATTTAAGGTCCTTTGGTATAAATATGCCCTTTGCTGTGCATTGGAACCCTCCTGGAGCAAAATAAAAAATTGCCAAAATTTCACTTTTTGCAAAAATGGCATTTTTTCAATTTTTAAATCATTGCAACTTTTTTATTTGAACTCTTATAGAATTCACTAAAACGCCATTAAAAAAAGGATAAAAAATACTACAAAATGAGCCAAAATTGGCCTTTCTAGCTCCTCACGTTACCGAGATATTGAATTTCAAAAAGTAGTAAAAAAAGACCTCTAATACCCCCCCATTCTTTCCAATTTTTTGAAAAATGGTAAAAGTGCTGTTTTTGTACTTATTTTACCTAATTTAAGGTCCTTTGATATAAATATGTCCTTTGCTCCGCATTGGAACCCTCCTGGAGCAAAATAAAAAATTGCTAAAATTGCTCTTTTTGCAAAAATGGCAGTTTTACAATTTTTGAAAGGTTTAAATTGATTTTTTTTGTGCTTATTTCCCCTAGTATAAATATATAACTGACAACCTTCCAAAAACAGCCAGATGCATCTACAAGTGTTCCAAACCTTCAAGAATGTTTGTAATATTTTCTGCGGGTAAAGTACTAGTTAGTATCAGGTTATAAAGGTAAGGTTAGGTTATAAAAAGACGCTTCAAATAATAAACTAATAAAAATATACTCTTTATTATCCAGTCTGTATAACATTCAGATTTAATAAGGTGAAACAAAAGAAAAACTATACCTATACTTAGAATGACTAGCTAACAAAATCTCCTCAAACCTTATCCTAACCTTGATTAAACAACACTACACACCCTACAACCTCCAACGCTACTACAAAACATTATGGAGGAGGTGGAGGACTACACTCTCCACTCGATCCAGTTTCTCGAGGTGAAGTTTTCAATTTTTCATTCAAACAACCGAATTTCGCTACGCTTTCAGCTAAAGCGAAACGAGTCATTAGGAAGGCTTGTATGTTGGGCACACCCATTTGGTTGGCCATCCATGGTAGGCCCAACGAGGTGTTCCCGTATACTGGGGGTAGTTGCGTTCTAGGCCAGAAAGAGTCGTTAATTGATGGTAGCATGTGCATTTGGTATTCCAAGCCTTGCTGCTCCGAGTGGATTAGCACGTTGGTTTCTCGGCCTAGGGATTTTTCACGTTTACGCCATTTTGCTCTACGATTTTGGAACCACACCTAGAAAAAAAACACAATCGTGTAAGTAAATAGGTATATCCGGTCCGTTTTACAATATAATATCTTCTTCGAAATTAGTTGTTTTGCTGTATTTGCCAGTTTCTAGAATTGAACGAAATCAAGTATAGACAGGAAGTTGTCAACGTTTAAACTGCCAAGAACACCATTTCAGGACAGTCAAGGATAAAATCGCTAGTAAATTTTTTGGTATTGAAAAAATGAGAGTTTTAGACACATTTTTGGAATCTTCATTAAATTTCCTATCTAATGACATAAAAAACACTACGGAGTCGAGTACAGTTAGAGAGAAAACTGCTGTCAAAGTTTAAACTGCCAAAAACACGGTTTAAAAAACAGTCAGGGACAAAATCACTTGTAAAATCAACGTGGAGTGAGAAAATGACAGTTTTAAGCACATTTTTGGAATCCTCATTAAATTTCCTATTTAATGACATAAAAAAAACACTACGAAATCGAGTACCGTTAGGGAAAAAATTGCTGTCAAAATTTTAACTGTCAGAAACACCCAAAGACAGTCGGCTACAAAATCGCTCGTAAAATCAACGCGGATTGAGAAAATGACACTTTTAAGCACATTTTTGGAATCCTCATTAAATTTCCTATCTAATGGCATAAAAAAACACTACAAAATCGAGTACAGCTAAAGAGAAAACTGCTGTCAAAATTTGAACTGTCAGGAACACACTTAAAGACAGTCTGTTACAAAATCGCTCGTAAAATCAACGTGGAGTGAGAAAATGACAGTTTTAAGCACATTTTTGGAATCCTCATTAAATTTCCTATTTAATGACATAAAAAAACAATACAAAATCGAGTACAGTCAGTGGAAAAATTGCTGTCAAAGTTTAAACTACCTAAAACACGGTTTAATGAACAGTCAAGGACAAAATCACTTGGAGTGAGAAAATGAAAGTTTTAAGTACATTTTTGGAATCCTCATTAAATTTCCTATTTAATGACATAAAAAAACACTATGAAATCGGGTACAGTCAGGGAGAAAAGTGCTGTCAAAGTTTGAACTGTCAGAAACACACTTTAAGACAGTCGGCTACAAAATCGCTCGTAAAATCAACGCGGAGTGAGAAAATTACAGTTTTAAGTACATTTTTGGAATCCTCATTAAATTTCCTATTTAATGACATAAAAAAACACTCGAAATCGAGTACAGTCAGAGAAAAAATAATTGATGTCAAAGTTTAAACTACCAAAAACACGGTTTAATGAACAGTCAAGGACAAAATCGCTTGGAGTGAGAAAATGACAGTTTTAAGCACATTTTTGAAATCCTCATTAAATTCCTTATCTAATAACCTAAAAAAACACTACAATATTCGGTACAGTCAGGGAGAAAAATGGTTTACATTTCAATGGCGTTAAATAGTCGTTTTAGAACAATTTTGGTCAATGTAAGTGTTAGTCAAATGTGTCCTCCAACCGCCATTCTGACTGTTCAACCCTAATCCACCCAATCGGCAATGTTTACGGATAACTTCCTGGAGGACAAACAAACTGCTAAAATCCCACGCTAATTGCTTGACATCTGGAAAACTTGTGGTTTTAGCGAAAATTGCTTAACCTACAAAAAGTTTCCTATTGGTCTACCCAGTCACGTGACCAAGTGTCAGTGTCAATGACTTTGACAGTTTTTGAGTTACTATGGTTAAAACGTTATACAGTCTATTATTTGATTTGTTTGATTTGCGTGACATGGAACAACAACGCATTTTTTTTTTCTTTGTTTGACGTCATCGCAATTTACTTCGCCGGATAGACTATAGTTACTTATTTTTCAGACATGTAATTATAGTCGTAATTTGCTTTACTCACTGTTGTGTGTAATATTTTATAAGAAACAATATTGATAATAAGCAAAAATAGCATTAGTTGAAGTATATTTTAATGAAAACCCAAAAATTATAAAAACAATTATTGTACAAAAGTGTAAGTCCTCAATAATGATACACTATTCCAAAAATATAAGCCTGCTTTGAGGAATTTTGTGATTCCGACAAAGTTATTTGATCGCGTGGTTATCAAAAGATCGCGTTCCTTTATGAAATGTTTAGCAAATTGCATATATTCGGAATATTTCCATTAAAATTTCTTTAACGTGTTTATTCCTATTTTGTTGGGATTTAGATCGTTACGAGAAATCAGTTCCAGAGCATTCTGGCTGGTTAATATCGATTTAATTGCAGTTTCGTGTAGAAAAAATCTGGTTGAGAAGGTGGGTTAGATTAAAAATCATCCATAAGTAAAATATTGAAATATCCTTTTGTGCGAAGCATTCAGTCGTTCTTAAATCGAGGCTGAAAAGGCAATTATGAAAAGAGACAGCCCTCCATCATTATATACGTAGCAGGGAGGCACTTTAAATGAGACATCAGAGAAAATCTAGTGCCGGATCCAGTTCCGATTACCTCCATTGTGGCGAACAATGGGCAATTGCGTTCCCACTTCAACAGCTACAAGGCAGATTAATTATCTAAATTGTTACCAATTAAGTTCAAGTTAATGTCCATCATTAGTCGGGTATTACCGAATAAAACGCCTAATCATATAAGACTATTATGTTCGGATTTTGAAAACGCAGTAGCGAAAAAGGGCATTAAGTGATATTACCAAGTTTCAAACGGGGAGGCTTTTTATAATCGGGCACTGCGGGAGAAAAATCGATATTGCCAGTTAATTGCATTTCACTCTGCTTCTATGATTCGCTAAAGGCTTGAGGGTCAAAGTGAAGAAAGATTGTGCTCGTTGATCTTTTTGCTATTCGAATAATCAGACAAATTGCAGCGAATTACCCAGTCTTTAAGGGTGTACGTCTTTTGTTACACTCCCCTACTTCAAATCAGCTCCACAGTGTAAATCGGTCTTAATCTTGAATTGTTCACACTCTTTTCTATTTCCTCTACATTTTAAAACTTATAGCAGTTATGATCACGTGACTGTCTAAGTTCTAGTATCACGTGACAAATGTCATATACGTTCAAAATTGTTAGAGTTTGCTCTAACTTTAAGTGTCAAAAAGTCTTCAAAGTACTTAAAGTGTCAAGACTTCATAGAAATTATTTTGACAGTTGTCACGTGAGTGCTTAAGTCAACGGAGTTTTAGTGTCACGTGGTAACTGTCAGTTATATTAAAACTATCAAAGTATACTCAACAAAGACGTGATGCTGTAAAAATCAGTTTCCTCACAATTTTCCTGTAGTACTGAAGAGGAAATGTAGTTTTTATATGTATGGTACTTATTATGACAATTGTCACGTGACTGTCTAAGTATTATCTTCTAGTATCACGTGACAAATGTCATATACGTCAAAAATTGTCAAACCTTGCCATAATTAAAAGGCTTTAAGAGTCAAAGTCTTCAAAGTAGCTACTTAAAGTGTCAAGACTTTATAGAAATAATTTTGACAGTGATTACGTGACTGCCTAAGTAAATTGGGTTTTAGTGTCACGTGGGTAACTGTCAGTTATGTTAAAACTGTCAAAATATGCTCAACAGGAATATGATACTGTAAAAATCAGTTTCCTCACAATTTTCCTGTAGTACTGAAGAGGAAATGTAGTTTTTATATTTATGGTACTTATTATGACAATTGTCACGTGACTGTCTAAGTAAATGGGCTTCTAGTATCACGTGACAAATGTCATATACGTCAAAAATTGTCAAACCTTGCCGTAACTAAAAGGCTTCAAGAGTGAAAGTCTTCAAAGTACTTAAAGTGTCAAGAATTTATAGAAATAATTTTGACAGTGGTTACGTGACTGCCTAAGTAAATTGGGTTTTAGTGTCACGTGGGTAACTGTCAGTTATGTTAAAACTGTCAAAGTATGCTCAACAGGACATGATACTGTAAAAATCAGTGTCTTCACAGTTTTCTTATAGTGCTGAAGAGAAAATGTAGTTTTTATCTTCATTGTAGTTATTGTCACGTGACTGTCCAAGTAAATGGGCTTCTAGTATCACGTGACAAATGTCATATACGTCAAAAACTTTCAAAACTTGCTCTAACTAAAAGGCTAAGTTAGCTCCGTTATTTGAGGAGCTAAAAAGAGTGTAAAACAAAAAGGTAAAGAAAAAAGTGTAAAAAAAATGTAGTTTTTATCTTCATTGTAGTTATTGTCGTAAGGAAAAATGACAGGTGTCCTTATTTGACACGTGCTAACTTGGTTACTATGACAGTTACATATTTTGTGTCAAAAATTACAAATGAGCGAAATATTGGCTGGGCAATAGAGCAGAGGAAGTAAATAAATTTTATAGTAATAATTAAACAGCTCATAACTTGGTTCCTATGACAGCTAGGAGGTTCGTTTAAACGTCAAAATATAGCCCGTAATTTTAGCATTCTTTTATTTGAATGCAATTTTCTTTCAGAAATTACAAATAACCGAGATATTTGAGATGAAATATAACAGTGTAACTGTACCAGAAATACGGCAGGTGTCACAATTTGACAGCTCCTAACTTAGTCTCTATGACAGCTAGGAGGTTCGTACGAACGTCGAAATGTAGCCAAAAACTTCTGCTTTATTTTGTCAAAATGATGTTTTTGTTGAAAATAGACTAATATAACTAAGTGCACGACAAAGTTAAATACAAAACTTTAGTATACTCTCTTGCCTCATAAACTCAAACTATTCCAAAAGGGGTGGTTTCCCTAGTTAGTCCCCTAGTAAATTAAAAATTTCCCCTCAGAATTTCCTATTTTTTGGCCTTCTAATTTGTCAATGTTACACTGTACAAACATTAATGTGCAGTGGGGTTTTTTCAGAACAGCACATATTACTAAATCTGGTGCAATCAATTTGAATGTAGAGGAATCAAACAAAATTCTTTGCCTACAAAAATAAAACTTTATACTAAATTTAGCCTTTAAAAGGCAGCTAGCAGTAGTTAATTACTCAACAACAAACTGGGCAACTGGAATTAATCCCTCCAACCCTCCAGTCTCTTTATTAAATCTCTCACAAGCGTAGCCTGGAGGCATTACCATAAAACACTTCGACCTCCCTTGTTAAAATCTTATAAGAGGGACCACTATGTTGGTTTAACTGTACAAATATTCGATTATTGCCTGTCACCCTTCAGCTTGAAAATCTTGGATAACTTACTTGCACTCTAGCTTCAGTTAAATCAAGTCTCATAGCCAATTCTTCTCTAGTGAACACGTCCGGATACTGAGTTTTCTCGAAAGCAGATTCCAGAATATGCAGCTGGTAGGTGGTGAAAGTGGTTCTGGATCTTCTGACTTTCCTCGGTCTAGATTCCTCCAAGTCGTCCGAAGCTTCATTGGAGTTAGTCAGGTTATGTTTGTCCTCTTCAGTTGAACTACCTGCAATCAGTTTCCCCCTTTATTTTAATAACAATCACGCTCAAAAATTTAAATCTCAATTTAATCGGCTAATTCCACTTTTACGATTGGCATTTTCAATAAAAAGCTGTAGGCCCAAATAAAACTGATTCGATGATTCGTATATTATGCAGGTACTAAGCTACTAAGCCGATTAAAAGCGAATTGTAAGCTTATTGTACGCGATGTAGGCACTAGAAATTTTTTAAAGGGATTTAGACGATACGTAATTACTCACAATGTGTTCCGGTCATGTGAACCTCGATGAAAATATCAAAAGGGGAGGTTATTTCACTAAGCTTTTACGAATTAATTAGGTTTAGGTGAATTGATGTTTATTTTTGATTGTACTACTTTGTTGAGCTGCTAAAGCTTTAAAACTGAATAGAAACAAATAAAATATTTAATGAAAAAACACTGTTGTCAAAAATGATTGAATTTACTAAAAAATGAATAAAACGTTACAAGACTGAAACAAAATTTCTCATTAATAGTATATTACTAATCAAGGTTGAGACAATAGACAGAAGTTGCCTAAACCGTGGATAATATAGCATTTTTTCCACTATTAACCATATTTTTGATGATCCTTGGAGGATAACAACAAAACAACAACATGAAGAGACAATCTAATTTATCTGTCTCTGTCAAGTCAAGCATATGTCATAATAGACATTGACATTATTATTTACCTAGATGAATAATATGTTCTTTTTTGTTTGTGTCAGACTAACCATTAAATCGGTCAATAATGGTATTGTTATCATGTTAGTAATGGAAAAAGTTAGATTAGTTTTGAATAAACGCTTACCTTTAAAATAATTTTCTAGTTCTACAGGGTTTCTAAAATGCTTCTAAAATAAGCAAAAATTAAAATACTAAAAATTACATCAGGTTAAGGTTTTTTCAAAAATGTACATATTTCAGTGGCATACAGGGTGACACCAAATTAGATGGTAAACTAAAAAACCAAATAATTCTCTTCGACCGAAAAACTACGCCACTGACCACAATTATTGGTTTAATAGGTGTCCAAATTCACTGGTAAATAATTCCATCAAATGTTGAAAAATTTGTACAACACCTTTGTATATGAAAGTGAGTTTAGAAAGTCTTTATCTTTTAACGTTCAAAACAAGTTTGAATCATCCTGTATATTGAGATTATTTTCAATTAAGTATCAATTTACTATTTTAGTTTCACTATTTATTATTTTAGTTTTTCACCTTTTGTACATTTCCTGTTTCGTTACGTTTCCTTTATCTACATTTAGTTTATCTAAAATATCGAGTTTCTCTAAATCTTTTGTGTGGATAATTAAAAATATTTTTAATAACAATTAAAAATTGACAGGACGATTACAGGTTTACTGGACAGAATAGTATACAGGGTTTTTCAATGAAAAGTAGCCACCCGGAATATCTTCCAAAATAATTTCCCTGTTAAAAAATGCTAAGGAGGGACACACCTCGCTTTGACCCTAAATTACTCCCTTATTTGACAAGTTACGTCAAAATGTCATAGAAAACAAAAGATAGAGCAGATTTCAAGCTTTCTAAAAATGTCCCCCATGAGCTGATTGATAACACCGTTTGGACGCTAGAAGGCGTCAAAATTATTTCACCCTAAAATCACATATTTTGGGACACACCTCGCTTTGACCCTAAATTACTCCCTTATTTGACAAGTTACGTCAAAATGTCATAGAAAACAAAAGATAGAGCAGATTTCAAGCTTTCTAAAAATGTCCCCCATGAGCTGATTGATAACACCGTTTGGCCACTAGAGGGCATCAAATTTCCTTTACCATAATATCACATATTATATTGTAAATATTTTTTAGTCAGATTTCATGTCCCTTAATCCGGCCGAGTTCCTGGCAAAGAAATTTTACCCAATTAACACAGACAGTTAAAATGTTAAATTTTAGATCTAACTCTGTTAGTTTTTGAGATATCAAAAAACCGACTGCACCAGAGTCTTTTCCGGGAAATTTTAACATAAAATGACACCGAGACGTCAACTGTAACTTGACAAATAAAAAAGTTGTATTTTTTGACAGTTCGAGGCCGCCATTTTGAATTTTCTGTCAAAACATTGACTTGCACCTCATTTTAAAGCAAATTTCACGTAGTTTCAAGAAATGACAGACAAAATGGCGTTCCAGGCCGCCATTTTGAATTTTCTGTCAAAATATTGACTTGCACCTCATTTTAAAGGAAATTTCACTTAGTTTCAAGAAATGACAGACAAAATGGCGTTCCAGGCCGCCATTTTGAATTTTCTGTCAAAATATTGACTTGCACCTCATTTTAAAGGAAATTTCACGTAGTTTCAAGAAATGACAGACAAAATGGCGTTCCAGCCGCCATTTTGAATTTTCTGTCAAAATATTGACTTGCACCTCATTTTAAAGGAAATTTCACGTAGTTTCAAGAAATGACAGACAAAATGGCGTCCAGCCGCCATTTTGAATTTTCTGTCAAAATATTGACTTGCATCTCATTTTAAAGGAAATAGTGCAATTAATTCCTTATGAAATACCCTTTCCAACGATGTGCCACACAGGGTATGATGCCATTTGAAAATTTAGTGGGGGTGGGTATGGCGGCAAAGGGGCTGATGGCAGAAATTCAAATCCTACGTAAAAAGATGTCCCCCTTGCAATCTTTGTTGACGTGTCTTAGCATTTTTTAACAGAGAAATTATTTTGGAAGATATTCCGGGTGGCTACTTTTCATTGAAAAACCCTGTATAATAATTGAAATTTGCACATTACGATTATTACACACTTTGACGTTTTGAAAAGAACATTTTTAGGATTAAATTTAACTTTCAAATAAATAAAAAGAATGTCAAATAGGTGTACATTTTCGCAGGTTAATTTATTATAAAATCATCTTGTTTAAATGGATTTACACATTTTCAACAAGGTTTTCTCTACTTTCTACTAAACAAGAATTAAAATTAGTTAAAAAAATTATTAACCTTGCTAGACAGAGGTTGTTCATCAATTCATTTTGATGTACCAAAGTTAAGTCAATTTTATAAATCAAATACAAAAAAAGATAGTGCATTAATGTAATTACTTCTTTTGTGAACTTTTTGTTAACAGTAAATTTGCACATTTAATTGATTGAAAGATTTTAGAGTTTTTTAACCTTTAGGCAGTTTACAGTTCTGCTCTTTTATTGGATGAACAAAATTGGAAAATGCAATTAAAGAGTAAATTAGTAAACGAATTCTTACCACAGTGTTCAGCAGACGATGTGAATCCCAAAATCTGGTCGATACTATACACAGTTCGCGATTTCTGTTCTCGAACTGAATTACTCATAACTTGTACCAGAATTAACCTCCAAACTATCAGTTTATCAAGCTGGCTTGACTTGATCAGTCCCTTTAATTGAATTCCTTCGTCCCGAAGGCTATATGTTACTGAAGTAATATTTTACAGCCCTCAGAGGGAAGCGAAACCTACCCTCGCAATTTCTCTCCGCCTTCTCCCATTAGACCAATGAAAATAATTCCGTTGTTTACGCATGCTTCTCCACTAAATTTAACCACGCCGACCGGCCCCAAAGTTAATCTTGTTTGAACAATTCGATAGCGTGTATTTTACGAAATGTTAACAGTTAATTAAATTGATTACGCCGGTTTATTAAAACATTATTAGTTTATTAGAAGCTGCTCGTAAGCTATCAGGTGTTATATATTAATTTGTTTTTAATAATGTTTATCTAATACGAAAGCAGGTTTGTTAAACAGTAATAAAATCATCTGGGTGAGTATATGTATGGAAAATTATGTATGAAAAGCATCTAATTAGGCAGATAAGGGAACCGATCAGCCTTTAATATAGGAAATTATAAATTATCCTGCTATATCAGTTTTTATTACGCCAAAGTGTTAATTAAACCAGTTTTTTTCTTTCAAATAGTTGGTTTTATTTATGTCTAGACATTTCAGAAATACAGAATCAAAACTTTTTACTTCCTGACTCATCAATCAAAGCAAATATTATGAATACAAATTTATATTCTAGAACACAGCGTTCTTATAAACTACATAAAATAATAAATAAAAAAATCTCGATTTTGGCCACAAAGTCCATTTTACATGCTCCACTAAGTGTATTTATCTACAGTGACAATCATCTACTAATACTCAAACTACAGAACTAATCTAATCAAGTCGTGTCCAAGATGTGCACTGTCGTCATTGTGAAAGTCCCGTCAAATCCATTTAAGATCGTCTGAAACCTTTTCTAGCAAAGGAAGGTAAAAAGTATACTCCACTTTCAGCATTCTCCATATCACCTAGTTGGTCCAGTGAACGTTTACCTCTTCTGGCAAAAGATGGTAGAAAATACACTCCACTTTCAGCTTTATCCATGTCATCTACTTCTGGAGTAGACCTTTTACCTCTTCTGGCAAAAGATGGTAAAAAATACACTCCACTTTCGGCTTTATCCATATCATCTACTTCTGGAACCGACCGTTTACCTCTTCTGGCAAAAGATGGTAAAAAATACACTCCACTTTCAGCTTTATCCATGTCATCTACTTCTGGAGTAGACCTTTTACCTCTTCTGGCAAAAGATGGTAAAAAATACACACCACTTTCAGCTTTATCCATGTCATCTACTTCTGGAACGGACCGTTTGCCTCTTCTGGCAAAAGATGGTAAAAAATACACACCACTTTCAGCTTTGTCCATGTCATCTTCTTCTGGAGCAGCCCTTTTGGTGATTTTCTCCATGCCAGTTAAGCCAAAATTTTTCTCTGTGTACAGCGAGCGTTTCTGCACTTTCTTGCCTTCATCATGACTGGACAACGGTTGTCCTAGGACACTTTGGACTGCGAGCAGTAAAGCAAGTACCGCGTATGCGGTCTGCATTTCACTTATTCGTTTCTCTGTGATGCTCTTTGCTTTGATACAATTACTTCTGCTGGATTTAGTGAGAAAACTCTTATTTATACCGAGGTACTGTGGTCTTACAGAGTTAGCAGCAATTTGCAATTGGGGCTGTAAACATAATAAAATGCGTTAAATTGTTCGTTAAATATTTGCCAGTTACCGATAATTTCAATTTAAAATCCGTATGGCGGTTAAACAATTTCCTGAATTGACATAAATGATTATTAAAGTGTAAAGGATTCTCGTAATGTGAAATGAATTGACGCAAGTTTATTGTTGTGTTAAAAATTGGTTATTACGTGTAATTTAAACATAATTTCGAGGTTAATTCGGTGACAGTGATGTTTAGTCTACATTTTTCGTAAATTGCTGAAAAAAATCATTTTTCTTGACTAATCACAATTTCTAGTCAAGACAGTTTTCTGTATTTGGTAAGGTTAGTAATATTAATTGAATACTTACTTCAGCTTTAATAAATATAAAGAAATGTCATTTAGGTTCAAATTTGCTTGAAATGAATCACTATCGTTATGGGTTTGGCTATAAGAACTAAAAGTAGTACCAAGCAAAAACAAACCAAAATGACGTAAAAAATAATAAAATAAGCTATTTCAACAAAACTAAATCCCCAATTCAAACAACATGTGAAAATCTAAAAAAATAAATAATTTACCAAAAATGCAAACCAATTTTTTTAAATGCAAGAAAAGTACCATAAAAAAATCTCTCTTTTAATGAATTTCATGCTCTAGAAGATTGCATTTAGGAGTTTTGTCCTTAAAGGCCTCCTCAAGAAGTTACAGGACAGAAAGTGACAGAATGCTGTTTTTCAACTAGTTTGATTTTTCAAGTGAATGTAATTGAGTTATTTGAGGAGCTATCAGAAAGTCGTAATAAAGAAAGTTGTAGCAAATTTCATGCTACACAAGATCATTTTAAGTGTTTTCATATTTAATGGCTTTCTCAAAGAATTACAGTGCAAAAAGTGACAGAACATACGATAGTGCCATTTTTTTATTAGTTTGAAAATTCAAGTGAGCGTAGCTCCGTTATTGCAGGAGTTATCAATAAGTGCTAATAAAGAAATTTGTGGCAAATTTTATGCTCTACAAGATTACATTTAGGAGTTTTGTCCTTAAAGGCCTCCTCAAGAAGGTACAGCTTAGAAAGTGACAGAATGTACCAAAATGCTGTTTTTCAACTAGTTTGATTTTTCAAGTGAGTGTAGCTCCGTTATTGCAGGAGTTATCAATAAGTGCTAATAAAGAAATTTGTAGCAAATTTCATGCTCTACAAGATTGCATTTAGGTATTTTGTTCTTCAGATCCTCTTCAAGGAGTTACAGGCCCAAAAGAGACACATGCTCCAAGGTGCTCTTTTTCAGCTAGTTTGATTTTTCAAGTGAACGTAGTTCCGTTATTTGATATTTGAAGAGCTGTCAAAAAGTGATGGAAATATTCTTTGAAAAATTATTCAACAATAATTTGACCAAAAATATTATAGTAATTTTGACCTAGGGCATTATAGAAAATAATACCCTCACCTGAAGTGTGAATTTTGAAATATTATGAAAAATAACGCCCTAGTGCATTATTTCTAAAATAATTGTCCTTAATAGGTGTCATTATTGATGAAATATTAGCCCTGTCGGATATTAAGTATTATATTTCCCTGTTTTGTTATAGTTAATGTAAATGTCAAACCTAGGAAAATGAGAAGAAAGCATATGAAGTATTTGGTGTCAAAAAATTGTTTTTCATATAGTAAACTTAATTAAATATGTATTTGAATTGTTTTTATACTCTAAAACAAAGTAAAAAAGTTAGAATAATCCAACTAATTAAAGGAATCAGAGGACAAACACCTCAGCATAAAAACTAGAAATTTGTAACGATTATTTAAAAATTAACAAATTCAAAGAAGTGAGACCCTATTATAACGATTTGACGGGCTTTTAATAGCTCGAAATTAATTATTGTGAACATAATGACAACTTTAACAATGCATGCCTTAAATGCGTCGAACATCAAAGAGTTTGGAAATGCGAACACAATGACGGTTATTAATTTCAACTGGAAATGTTAAATTTGAATTCCTTTCAGACGTCGGAGCATGTAAATGCGCGACAAATATGATTCTCTCATTGTTGTATTTGACTTTGTTATTAAACTACGCGAATTAATCCCCCCCTCCTCCGCCCTTTTTCTTACCTATTGTCTAACAATATAATTTGTATATAACTTGCAATAAACTTTCGTCATTACAGGAAAACGTCAAGTCAGCCCCTAAAGGGAGTTTGTCAAAAGCGAAATTTCCAAGTGCATGTAATTAACGAATACTTGTTTCTCTCTTTAACCCCATTAAAACGTTTTCGTTATAAACTACATCAGGTAAACTCACTTTGTACCGCTCTGAGCAATTTTAATGATTTAATCCGGGAATAGGATAGGGCTGTCCTATTAAACTCTTCCTCTATGTTACAATCTGTTTGTGGCACCAGACTTTAATAACCCTATCATTACCAGGCTGACGTTCCTGCTTTGTGTACACACCCCCTCTTTTGCGTAGACGACCTTTAATCATATAAATAAATCTAATCGAAACTGTCCTCTTGATGAACGACACTTTGATCTATTGTTACAGTTTCAAAATTCAACAATATCCAAGCAAAAATCATATTTTGTTCACCCTGTAAACTTTAAGTAACTTATCATTTGATAAGCTCCTAAATTAAAATTTAGTTAAAACCCTTTTAACTTGGTTTTTCTAGGTGCCAGAAGGTTGGTAATTTAGGTTAGTAAGAACACCATCTGCTTGAAACACCCAACTGGTTCTTTATTTAGACCTAATTAACTAAAAAACGAACCATTTATATTCGGTTCCAACATTGGTATATTTGGAAGTAAATTGTGTTTTTTTTAACACTATAATGCTAACTGCCAGCTATTTACGTCCGTAAAGGTCACATAATTTGTATATCACTCTATTAACATACAATATTTAGATCAAACATACCACATATTGGGTGATAATTAATTGGAAAAATGTTTTTTATTTCAAAAGTAAGTAGTACTTGATTGCATTGAACTAGAAAGTTAACCGGTTGTGCGTCAGTGGGAAATAGGAAACGAAAAACTTGTTTGTCAATGATTTATTAAGAATAAATAACTAATTTACTAACAAACCTTAAATATTATGTTTTTACACTGCCATATATGTGATGCCCTGAAATAAAAAAAAATACAAAACCTAAAATCACAAACTTCAATGGATTCTTACCGGCAAAACTCAAGAAAACCGGTAGGAATATTAAACCGTGGATGGCTCCTATCAGTACAATTCCCAGGTACATTCGAAAATAGAAAATTTGGAAAATTTGAGAGCTTGAAAAGGCCAAAACCATTATTCCAAAGAATTTCGTCAACGTAATACCAGACACGATCTGAAAGTTTTATCATCACAGTAAATTAACAACTTGAATAGGAAAATACACTTACAGAACTTCCCATATTCCCTAAAGCATCAGTTGCCCTTCCTAGGGAGGTTTTTTCAGATGAAACTACGTAGGAATGTACTAAATGTCCGCAAAACTCTACAGCAATCCCAACACTCTAAAAAACAACTTCCGCACTAGAATTAGATTAGAATGGGCTTGATTTATACAAACCATTATTAGATTCACTAAAGACACCGCGTTCAAGGAAATATTCCAAACGTACATCATCCCGAGCATGTGCAAAATAATCATGGAAACCGTCATCAGGATTACAATGGCTGCGAACAAGTCCAGTCCGGTTAGAATAAAAGTCACTCCAAAAACCAGTAGAAGGGAATACGTAATACTCTCCACAAAGTCAGTCCATATAGTTAAGTATTGTTCGTAGTACACATAGAACACACTGGAATATCAATGGTAATTAAAATTCACTAATGGGCCTATCCCACATACCATAAATTTTTGTTTTAATGACTGGAATCGAAAAAATTGGGTTAAAAAACTAATTTTTCATATTCTTAAAGAAAAAAACATGGTCGTAAATGTTGCTACATTAGTTTGAACTTGTTCATTAAATTTAAAACATCGTTTTAGCGCGCGTGTGACGTACGTAATTCTGAGCGATTTTATTGGCTGTTTCACGCCATGTGTTTCACTTCTTGTCGCTGATTGGTTGATAGTGTAGTACGTCATCGGCGGCGGGCGTTTTAAACATGAGATTAATGTAGTTTTTATCATCATTTTTTTTCTATTTAGACTTAATATTTGTGAAAACAAAAAAATACGTGTATAATATTTTCAATCCGTCTTTGTAAATATAAAATAAAAAAAAATTGTGGGACAGGCCCATTGGGCTGATACAAACCTGTAAGGAAATATTTCGACACCTTCCTGGTTCAAAATGGCGGTCAAATTTTTTGCAATATATCTGGCATATTTCAAGGCTGCAATGTAGTCCTTGGATGATTTAAGGACAGTATGGTAGGACATGGTACTGGACGCGGCCACCTTAGTACTACCAGAATGGTCAGTTGTAAAGGAAATGCCCTGGAATTTTATTAGTAAAGTAGAACAGTTTAAGTTCAGTAGTAGTCACTGACCTGATAATAAGAAGCATGTCCTCCTTTCGCACACGTGGAATCCGGATTGTCCATCAAAAAATACGGCAGGTACTTCAGGTAGTAATCGGATTTGTCCATGTTAACTGTAGCTAAATCGCATGATGCGCATTGTTTGTTAGTGTAAGTATGAGGACAAAATGACGAGTTGGTCTCAAAGTACTTGCAGCACTTTGTAGTGTCTCCCCAATCAGAAAAATCATCCAACCAGGAGTTTGACTGCGTTGAGATGTAAGTCCTAAATATTTTTGTCTTTTAGACTAGAAAAGCTAACAGGAAGCTTACATACACATTTTCTGACTGGGCTGCCAAATATAATTTAGTAATTATGGAGTCTTCCGCACAACCCACACCACTGCACACCTTGTTTCTGATTGTTTGGTTAGAAAAATCCACGTAACCGTTGGTAATCCAGTAAACCGGAGGACCAGTCCCTAGCAGTTTGTTTAAGTACTAAAAATCCACATTAGAAATATGCAAATTTGATTAATCAAACTAACCCGAAAATATTTAAGCACATGACTGTCCTGTGGCATGGACAGTTCTTGTTCCAAACCTAATTCTACTGAAGGGGCAATCAGGATACAAGCACAGGTCGAAATAAGGAAGATTATCATCACGATCACTCTAACTGACAACCTATAAAGCCAAATTATAAACATTTTGGCAACACTGCAGACAAACTTACTTCATGATAAGTGGTGTAAACTTTTCTTTCCAGAATGTGTGTATCACTGGAGGTTTTTTAGATTTTTCTGCGTCCAGTTTAATACAAACCAAGACATCCAAACGGTTTGCCTGTCAAATATGATAATCGTAATAAGTAAGTTTGTGGGTGAAAGAGCATAACATACATCATATCGTTTTTGATCTAACGCAAGCAATGCTAGAAATGCTGTAGTCTGGAAAACAAAATCGAAAACTACAGCCAAGGTGGCGTAGACAGCAAACGTCTGTACAGCAGGCATTGAAGATAGAGAACCTGGAATAAAAATAGATGCTAGCACAAATGTAAGAAGAGTTTTTACTCAAAAATGTTCAACGTTTAGATTCTATGTGACCGACATCTTCAGGGCATGATTGTTCTAGACAAAACGTTGAAAATTAGAAAACCTTAATAAAAAGCATGAAAAGAACCTTCAGTCAGAAGATTCTTTGCCTATATTGTCTTGATTTAAACCATTTTATTAAACTACAATTCTGACTTTTCTTAACAGGTCCTATATGAAACAATTTAAACTTTCACATACTTACCAATAGCAAAACAGAAAATTTCAGATAAACTGGTAAGCAACATACTGGGACCTACTTTTCCAAATGTTTCCCCTACTGAATCTTCTACAGATTCCCTAAAATTTCTAAAAAATCAAATTGATTACTAGTTCAGCCGTATGTTTGACATTTACTTCTCTCTCCTCTGATGGGCTTGCACTAGAATAAAAATATTGTCCACGCCCACTGCCAGCACCAGAAATGGTATTACTTCTAAAGTCAACATGGTCGTGGTAATACCACAGTAAGAACAAAGTCCTATTGATGACGACACTGATGATAATACGATGATTATTCCTCCTGTACCTAACATCAGTTTGGTTTCTAGCTGTAGTTATTATTTAGTTAGTTACCAGGGTTTGTGGATTTAGGTTTGATTTACCAAAATTTGTTTAATAGCTACAATCTTCCCTAAAGAAATGGCAATATAACCAAACATCACCAAGTAACTGGCTATAACAGTGACCATCTCTGAACTTGACAGTCTTTTTATTTCATCTTGAATTGACCGTTCAGCGTTGTAGGCCAGATCCAAATAACTGGGTTTGGCATCAGAAGCATCCCACTCTTTCATAAATTCTACAAATCTGTTAAGTCTGACTTAAGTATGAATTTTCAGTTAAGTAGGGTATTTAGTACGCTTGCTCCCATGCCAAGGCTCCTTTCAAGTCATCATGGTTGACACTGTTCGCAACAATAAAGGTTAAGGTTACCCCCACCGCATCCAAATGGTCTGTTTGTGTAGCCCCTCCCATGGCTACTCCAGGTATGACAGGACCACCATAAGGTGCTAGACAGTTTATACCCGTTGGGGCCCTTAAAATAAATAGTTGGGTCATTAAAATTTGGTTATTTTTTTTGTTTTCTTACTGAAGACATCCGATAATTTTTTCCGTACTGCTCTGCAGATCTTCTTTGAAGGTATCAATGTCGTTGTTGAACAACCCTAACAGCGATATAACAGTACACTCATCCACGGATTTTTCACCGTAAAATGGGGTTCTGAGCGGGGAATAGCAGATATCCTTCAGTCCGACAGTTTCACCTTCCACTTCTACAGTTATCTAGAAAAAACCATGGTCGCTCTTGCAAAACCTTTTGCTTCACACTTACATTTTCTATCTGTTTTTGTAACTTAAAAACTTCTTCCAAAAAAGTGGTGTTGAATGCCGGTCCTAAAATGATATCACCACCATAAGTAGAACTAAAATAAAACTGAACCACACCTTCTTAACCTATTTTTATCACTTTAGTAGAAAACTTACAGAACTCATAGCAACCGTTTTAATGAAAACCTGATTGGTCCGGTAGAATGGACTGAAATTAGTGTCGAAGAAGTCTTTTTCCTTTCTGCTTCTACTTGATGGTGATGCCCATAATTCGATAGGGTCTGTAGTGACTTTCAGTAAGTAAATGCCACTAGAAGCTGCCCCCGCCACTACAGTACAGGTCAAAAGAACGTAAGGCCATCTTTTTGCCATAACTTTAATACGGGAAAAAAAATTAAAATCAAGCTTTTAATTTAAAAAAAAATTGTACTTACTTGTGCCCCACGTTTTGAAAAATTCATAAAGAAAATTATGGATCTTTTTTGATACTCCTGCAAATACTTCACAACTTAACCTTTGAATGCAACTGGTAGATTTACTTACCAGTTACAGGCGATTTTATGAAATGATTAACTGCCAAGGCTACTAAAAACCCTAAACTTCCTACAGCAAACAAACCAACTGAAATGTAGATCGAGTACTTGTTTAATTTCCAAAAAAGTATGTTGTCGTTCGTGATACTGGAATAAGGATTAGAAGGGCAGTTTACCGGACAGTCTGAACAACCACAAGAAGAAGAATTTTCCTAGAAATTAAGTAGAAAATATATAAAAGTGTCTTAAGAGTGGTTTATATTTACGTAAGCTTCACTGCAAGCCGGAACATCAAAACTTAAGGGACTGTCATAGTCTGAACTGTATTCAAACGTGATTTTGAAGGGCGCGAAAGGGTTCTGGTCTGGATCGTTCATGTACTCGAACCACCTGAATATCCACAATAATAATTAATTTTATTAACTAAATGAATTAATTAATTACCTTTTCGGTGTGCACCAAATAGAACCATAATTACCACAAGCACTTTGTAGTACTGGCTCACCTGTACTTGGCAGTGAAACATCTTTACAAGAATTGTAAATATTGGTCAACGTTTCGTTATTTGTGTACAAATTGACGGAAGAAGCATAACCTAAAAATAACATGACAAAATATTTATACAGGTGTGGTAAATCCAAAACCGCGTAACGGACAGAGAAACGTACATTATTGCATGCGCGGGACTAAGACAGAAAACAAAAAAATATCAAGTAGGCCATATTTTTAGCGCGCTGTTGCCAAACGCCGTAAGTAAGTTTGTCGAGGGTATTGAATACTTACGGCGTTTGGCAACAGCGCGCTGAAAATATGGCCTACTTGATATTTTTTTCGTTTTCTGTCTTAGTCCCGCGCATGCAATAATGTACGTTTCTCTGTCCGTTACGCGGTTTTTCTATGGTCGGTTTTTGGATTTACCACACCTAAGGGTTTTGTTAATAAAGTTCTGTTAAGTGTATTAACACTAAACTGGCCAACAGTCATATGGTTTCTTTACTGCACAGCGAGTTTCTGACTGACGTTTGTTATTGGTCAAAAAAAAACAGCAAGCTAAAAGCTGCTTTTTTTGACCAATCACAAACTACCAAGTAGTAAAGATTAAAGCAGGTTTTACACCGCGCTTTGATGTCAAAGAAATTCATGAAGCTGCTTCAAGGACAAATTTTACCAGTGTAAAACAAAATTTTATGTCAAATTTACCTTCAAATAATTTTACTTCAAATTTTTCACCAAATAGGACAGGTTCTATTTTCATCCAACTTATTTGATCAAACTTGCCGTTTTGCGTAATGCCAACTGCCAACAGATAAAAACGAAAAGTAAAGTGAGGTTAAAATCAGAGACTGACTATTAGTATTCAGTTGAAGCTGCAGAATTCAATACATAAATACAGTATTCAAGGCGACTATGAGATTTCAAAATATTCAAAAAACCAGAAAAATAAGAAAACAAAGTAGGAATAATCTTCTTGGTTGGCCAAACTGTTTTCATTGACAGCTTTGACATAAAAGTTTGATAGGTGTAAAACGAAATCACATTATGCTTCAAGAAATTCATGAATTTATTTGATGCATAAAATTTGATCAAATAAATGTGTCCAATTTCTTTGAAGTAAAACTTTTGGTGTAAAACCTGCTTAACAGCACTTTACTATAATAGTCAACATACTTTGGTTTGTACTTGAATCCACTGCTTTCTTATAACTTTCAGTCATATATTTTTGCAAAGGACTGCAGGAAAACATACAAAAGAATTTCTGGATGTTTTTCACGCACGTAGGGCATCTGGCAAAAGGTGCTGAGTTCTGGAAACCATCCAGTGTGGCTTGTATTTGATCAACATCACAACATAGTTTCGGATCTACATTGTACAAGTTTTAGTAACAATTAAAAATTCACAATACACAACTTACTTGAACTGTTCTCGTACAGAAAAGGACAGTAATTTTAAGTTGTTCGTTGATGTCGTTTATGGTGGAATTGGTAATATCCAAAGCCTCAGGATCGGTTTCTTCAACGCAATTTTGCCCGTGACCTTTTGAGTCATAGTGACATATGTGCAGAAAACTACACTTTGGTTCCAAATCTTCCGCTCGTAAACTTTGATATTGAACAAACCAGAAAATTAAGCACAGGACCAAAGCTGAAAATTCGTTTTTACGTATGTTGCAGATGGCTTATTTACAAACGTTTCTCACCATTCATATTTTTTTAATTCAATCAAAACGCACAGATTTTAAACTGAAAGTGATATTTACAGAATTCTACTCTCGTCATTTTATCTTTTAGGAACACCTGCAACTTATCAGTGTCGCAAGTGAAGGGTCCTGACTAATCGAATATATTTCGTTAACTTTAATTGTGTAGTATAGATAATATCGGTCAATTTTTATTAATCAGCCAAAACGATTTAGGCCCAGTACTTTCAGTTCAGAATAACTTTATTCTAAGGATAATATCTATGGAAACCGTGAAATTTCTATAGAAATTATCCTAAAAATAAATTTATTTGGAGGTGAAAGTACCGGCCCTTAATAGTATATTTAATAAGCTTTTGATATATGAAAGAAAGGCACTGATATTATATGAACAAAAATAGAAGTACAAAACAAAACAGTTATTTCATACAAATAAGCCATTTATTATTAACATCTAAACAATTAATGTACGTTTTACATACCAAATTGCGACTATTTTAATTAGTTCAGTATACATAACAATTAAATTTGTAAATATATCATTACAACATTTTTCAAATACATATTCTGACTTTTGTCGCTAAACAAACAAAAATAGTGTTAAAAAACAGCCATTATGTTGGTCGACGTTTCGTTTATCTGTAACTCATCATCAACTGCTAAAACCACATTTCTATTTTCACCAAAAAAGTACTTAAATTTATAAGTTAACACTTTGATTACATCCATAAAGCTATACGAATAGGCACACATACGGTATCAAGATATTTTGTTATAAATGTAACCGTTAATTGTCATCTAATATCCTAAGGTTAGGTTAGACGAGTTTAAGACCAAGTGTTTCTCATCACAGTCTAAACTGTTTGGTATTTGAGCTCGCTTTAGCCTTAACCTAAAAGTATGTTTAAATCCGTTCAATGTAGAGTTTTCTTGGAATTAGAAATATGTTTGCCCACGTATGGCGAAAATCAAAGTAAAATATGATGACGTAAAAATATAATTAATTTTCTCCTTTGTTAATTTTGCTAATTGTTACGTCATCCTATTTTACTTTGATTTGTGTCATTTAAGTGTACCTACTTTTGGCAAGAATTGTAAACTTATTATTTGTAGGCCAAATTTTTAGGTTTATTTGTTTTATAAACTTTTCCTAGTTTTTCAATTAGTCTTACTTTCAACCAGGAAAAACAAAATAATGTTTACTATTTTAATCTGTAGTAGGAATATAGACACCGAACAACATCCAAGTTAATCTAAAAAAGACAACAGCTGCAAATGTTTCTGACTTATTCCAAAAAAAAAAAACAGATATAAGTGGTATCTAAGTTTAAGTACCTGATAATTGGTTTAACCGATTAGATTTGTCGGAATTTTCATAGAACATTTGTTACAATTTGTACATTAACGGTGTAATATTCATAGTGCTTAATAAAGTCGATAACCTCTTATTTTGAGTAACTTAAAAATTCCATTAAAAACGTCAACTTTTTACTGTTTAATTTTATCTAAATTAACTGGAGTTTTATGATTTTTTGCAAAGTTCTAACCCCTTTATTATCCAGGGCCATTAAATTTAACATACAAAAGTCAGATGGCCACAACAGCTAGGGGCATGCAAAAATACGTCTACCAACATACAAAAACAAAACTAAATTGTATCACATTCAATATAAGGACTAACGTACGTCATATTAGGCGGTATAACAGTTAATAAATTCTAATATTCAAACTTATATGTATGGTGACTCAATATCAAAAATATTTATATTGCATTATATTGGCATATTTTACTTTAGACTCTTTGGTGTGTAACACTTTTTGGAAGAGCTCAATGCACAAAAGGAATCTTGACAGAAGCGGAACTATAGGCTAAGTATTATATAAAAAATCCTGTATCTTCTATCCATTTATCGACAACTGGTCCGAAGGAATCGTTGAAAAACTGGTCGATTTCTTTGTACATGTGAAGTTGGGCTTTTTGACCAAAATTGAAGGACTCATCAGGATAAGCCTGGAAATCAGTCAGTTACAGAAGAAAACTGTTCAATAATAAAACTACTGTACCAGTTGTTGGAAGATAATATTCTGTTCGATCAAAGTCTTGGCAAGCATTACAGAATGTTGAGATGTAATCCTAGTATCGGCAGTTCCATATATCAAAAAAAAGTTTCTGTTGTTCATGTTGGCAGCCTTTAAAGTTAAATCAGCGTTGTCGTATTCTAGAGGGTGTTTTGAAGGAAGTCCCAGATACTTTTCGGCATAAAATGAGTCTGTAGGCAGCACAATTTGTACAAAAAAACTTTCAAATTTAACGGACACTTACTATAGTATCTCCAATTCGTTATAGGGGATACACTGACAGAACAGTTGATCACCTGGTGCAGGTCTTGGAGTAGCATCATGGCGGAAACGTAACCACCATAACCTTTCCCCACCACGCAGATTTTTTCCCTGTCAATATACTTGAACGTATCCCTCAGGTAAGTGAGTACAGCCAGTTGATCCTGCACCTCAATTAGACCGATCCTTCTTTGTATCTCCCTTCTCATTCTTACACCTTGGAAACCTGACCCTCTGGCATCTATGGTGGCTACTATGTAGTTTCGAGTGCTTGCCAAATACCATGGCCAAGAGACTTCCCATTTAGAGGAAACGGTTTGGGAGGATGGTGAGGCGTCACTAGAAACACTAAATCAAGCTTCAGTTGATTGAAAAGCACTGACACTTACACTAATAGAATTAAGGGAAAAGTCACATCTTCGTACTCTCTCAATACCGCAGGTAAATACAATCTTACTTGGGCTTTATACCCAAACTCAATTTCAACTGAAATGCTTTTTTCCTGAGGCTTTGAGTATTTCCTTAAACGTCTCCGAAGTTTTGGACTGCCGTCCAAAATTGTGAGTCGAACGTACGGGAAAGTTTTGGCTAAAACTACGATTGGTACTTCTGGTCCCAAACATTCCTGAACAAAATAGCTGGAATTGTTGCTGAATACGATTTGATTGTAGTCGCATCGATAAGTGGCCCACATCGTTTCGGTCAAAATTGTTTCGTTGAATTCTGGGGAGGTAATGTTCAAAAGTTCTTCAGATAAACAGGTCAGACAGTCCCAGTATGGTTGGGAATTTCTGTCTGTAATTTTTATTAAATGTCTAGAACCTGGGTTTTGTTCGATGGTTCCTATTGCATATCTGAAAACCAATATAAAAGAATGATGAATGTAAACCAACAATAACTTACATATACGAATTTTCTTCGTCCCAGGCTAAAATCCTTATAACCTCAAAAGCGCCATGAGTAATGGGTCGTACTCTACCTTTGTAAATTTCACAAACATGCATGTAATGCCCATTCCCTTCGTCTTTAACAGGTAACCTAACCAGTGCTTTAGTACCATTCTCATTGAACATTGGATGGAAAACTGGTTCAGTCCACCCAATATGTTCGTGCTCCTTTTCCACATGAAACTACAAGAAATATCATTCTAAATTCAAAACTTGTGAATTAATGTAACCGACTAACATCTGTGCAATTGTAGTTATCACGATTACTGCAACTAACTAGCACAAAAGTGTTATGATCCCTATTGAGCCATATAATACTGACGCTGTTTTCTCCATGGAATTTTGCACTAGTTATGTAACTGCCAGCTTCCACACTGTTAGTAGGTTTCAGTTCAAAAGGGAACAAATACTTAGGGGTGCTTAAATTTACTACCCAGGCCGTTGCTATTGGGTTAGGAGTCTCAACCTGCAAGCAAGAATTGTATTTTGCATTAAAAATTGTATTAATAGTATATTATAAACCTAGGGACTAAAGTGGTTCAGACACTTTAGTCACGAGGTTTATATACTATTTTATGCACTTTAGAATGCGAGAAACTAAAAATAAAAAAAATTACAAAACTAACAGTGGTTACAACGGTACTCTCGTATTACTGATAGTTGTTATTGATTGTTGTTGGCATGGTGGATTCACTTAAAATTTATTGTGCCCTGGAAGTGTTGCTATGGCACAAAACAAATGTCAATCAGTTGTTATCAAACGGTGAGTCCAGAAAAATCGTATTTTTTGAAAATGAACATTGAAGAAGCTGCCCAAAAGGCCATCGCTAGCCTTCTTCCAGAAAAATCTCGCGAGGCTTACAAAAAACAGTTTCTTGTTTACCAAAAATGGTGCGTTGAACAGAATGCAGAGAATTTTACGGATGAAAAGGTGCTCCTGGCTTACTTCCTGCAGAAATCTAAGAAGCTCAAGGCATCTTCTCTATGGAGCCAATATTCCATGATCAAAGCCACGATAATATCTGAAGCAAACGTCGACATCAGCAAATACAGTAAACTCCAGGCATTTCTAAAGAGACAGAATGACCATTATAAGCCGAAGAAGTCCAAGACATTGGATTTCGACCATATAAGAGATTTTCTTGAAAATGCTCCAGATGAACAATATCTAGCCCAAAAGGTAAGATTATTTTCTTTACTTTGAATATTTTCCTGATAGTACTACTAAAAATAACACCATTGATTATTTTTGTCTACAAAACTACAAAATGTACTGACAGGAGACAATTTTGTTGCAGGTGGTGCTGATTATGGGAGTCGCTGGAGCATGTCGAGGAAAGGAGCTCTGCCAGCTAGACTGCAACGATGTCTCGGATCATAAAAGCTTTTTTCTGGTAAATCTACGGGGTACAAAATCAGGAAAGGATCGCTTGTTTGTGATAAAAACGTCTGGCGAAAACTCTACGAATGTAGTGGAATTAGTGAGAAAGTATATTGGTCTAAGGCCACCTACAAAGCATACACGATTTTTTGTGTCTTACAAAAATGGGAAGCCCATAGGAAAAAATACATTTGGACAGCTACCAAGGAGAATTGCTGGCTACTTGAGACTACCAAACGCAAACCTATATACTGGGCATTGTTTTCGCAGATCATCAGCTTCTTTACTTGCCGACTCTGGATCAACCATAGATGTGTTGAAAAGACATGGTGGCTGGAAAAGCAGTTCTGTTGCTGAAGGTTATGTTGAAAATTCATTGTATCAAAAGAAGAATGTTGCCGATCAAATATTCACAAATGTCTTCTCCGATGTTGATATGGCATCAGCATCAACCATAGAAAGATCAATTTCAGAAAATGAGACAACGGCAACGGCGACTGCTACGTATGTGCAGAATATGTTTACTACTAAAAATGTTGCTTCCAATTGTCCACCCTTCGTTAGCCTTGCAAACTGCACCAAAGTCAATATAAATGTAAATATATATAATAATAACTAGATATCCTTTTTCGTCCTTACACTTTAACAAATAAATAAAATTTCAATAAAATCATTGTTTAATTTGAAAGAATTTACTTTAAAAGTGTCCCTTTTATCCCTCAAATGAGGGAAAGTGAGGAAAAGTGCACTTTTAATCCCTAAAGTGCATAAAATTGATTTACTGCAAACTTTCACATGAACACTCCTATAACATGTTTGAAAATAACTTACTCTGGGGTAGCGAAAACTCCTAACTTCCGGATAAATTGCATCCACACTTTTGCTGTTATACCACGGGTAAGAATACTCTCCAACACTAGTATCGTTGAAACTGAGAAACATCAAATAAACTCCATCTCTTGAAAACCATACAGTGTGGGAGGTTTTCAAAATTTCAGTTTCGTACAGCCAATCAGGAACTCCGTTGAATATTTTTTGGCTCGTTTCACCAGTATTGGTTATCCTGCACACTAAGTCCTTTTCCACTTTCGGTTTGTAGTAAATGTCGTTTTTGTGTACGAAAGCTATTGCAGTACCATCGTGTGACCATGTAGCGTATTGGAGATGGGGTGCTGTTTCATCAAGTTCTTTTGGTGATAGCGGTTTACGTATCCTGGATTGTTTGATTGGATAAAGGTATTTCAAATTGCTATTATTACTCACCCTGTAGCTAAATCGTAAATGTGATATTTGGCCAATGTAGTGTATTCGTAAATCTTAACCAGATCGCTTATGAGTAACACATACTTTAAATCGCTGGAAAACTTAAAGTCCACAACTTCGTATTGTCTCTGCAAATGCACTTTATTGTCAAAGGTGTCTAATAAGGAAATTTCACACTTACCAGAGTAATATTCGTCAAGATTACATATGTAGTCAGGTTTTCTGCATTGTATAATGATATTCCGCCGTGCGAGTCTTTAAAAATAAATTCGTTATCTGAAAACAAGAAATTAGTTAAAAAAAAAACAAATCACATTAATAAAAACAAAATTTACCTGATATCCATGTTCCATTAAACCTAGACGCGGGAGGCAACTTCACAAATATGTCCTCCAAACTGGGTTTTACCCCTTTTATCCTCGGAGACTCCTCGGGGGGCGAGACTAGGATAATACTAAAAACGATCAGTCCCAGGACAGCCGCTATAACCAGTAGTGCGATAAATATACCCCGCCAGTTTCGTTCACTGGGTGAGTTTACGACCAATTCCTGCAAAAAAATGATTTACTCAGAGAGAAAAACAAACAAAGGAATATATTAAGTTTTCTGTGGTTTCAAAATAGAATTAGTAGACTAGCTATGTAAAAATAGAAGCATAAATGGAGTTGTTGGAAAATTCCTCACCCTAATCTGTCTGTTTCAGAAAGAAGAACTTCATTCATTTGTATTTGAATCATATTTTAGTTAAAAAAACAGATGAATAGTTAAAATACTTTTTACTTTGACAGACAGTGTTGCAATTTACGCACATGTGAACATAAGGTCATTGACGTACTGCGATGTTAATTCACGGACACCTTTTAACCTTAGTTATTTCAGTAAAAATAGCTTCTCATGCCAAAACATTCTATTATTAACCAAAAATTCACTGGTAAATAGGTCATAGTCATTTATCATGCAGCGAGTTGTTATTTGACTTGTTTTTCCTCACTTTTTTCAATCACCCTTTATTTGTACTCTTAAAGGGCTGATTTTAACAGAACTTACCTCAACATAAGGGTAGGGCCCTCCACCAATTTTTACACTGTTGGGGCTTTTAATGCTGCCCCTTTTATCAGAGGATTTTCTGAACTTACTGTCGGGACCCACAAGTTTTCGGGTGAAAAAACTCAACTCAAATTTGTTGTGTTTGATATCGGGCATTTTCACCCCCCTAACCACTTACTACGTTATTTTGGCACTTTATTTAATGGTTTGTTGTTGTTAATGTTTGACTCAAAAAACAATTTGGACTACTTTGTGTACAAATTCACTCACAGACCACTAATTGGACACTATACAGGTTTTCAGCACTTAACAGTCTTGAAAACAAGTTTACATATCGACGTAAACAAATCGAGAGCTGGCAATACGATGGAGAAACACCCAAACTGAAGCTTCAGGAAAAAGCCAATAGAAGTCCGTTTCACGCAGACGAATTCATTCACGTTTCCAGGGGGATGATGTGCGCTGGAAGCTTTCCATCGTTTCTCCTGGATCCGAAATTGATTGTTCCGGTATTTTCTTCATTGGATCTTTATGGTTTGGGCATCTTATAGAGTGGAACAACATAAAGTTTATAGGTCACCTTTGATAGTGCGAGAGATTGATTTGGGCTCTTTATGGGGGGTGGTTTTCAGGGGTTGTTGTTTTACTACATTAGCATAGGATGATTCTATAGTGCTTTTGTTGGTCATATAATGGATTAGAGGGTTATGATTTACGGGAAGGTGGTTTTTGTTCTTGATATATTTTGCTAAAAGCACATTTTGATACTCATTTTATCAGATATGTCAAATAAAGTATTCAAGTTTATTTTTTCGCGCTTAAGTCTGGGGTTATATTATAATTGCCAAATTAAGACAATTTTAATAAATGTATTAAAAAAAACATCCTCCAATTGGAGGAAAATATAGTAAATCATAGGAAAAATACAGAAAAACATACACAAACTGAAAACGGAAAAAATATACTTAACGGCTTAAGTTAAGCTAAATCTGTGCTATCAGCGCTTAACTTCATAATTTATTATTTAACAGTTGACATTTAGAACGGAGGGTATATCTAGTGTGCCATGTAAAACGCCCTCTCGCGAAGAAAAAACGTAGGTAATTGCATGCGCGGGAGAAAGACAGAAAACGAAAAAAATATCAAGTAGGCCATATTTTTAGCGCGCTGTTGCCAAACGCCGTAAGTATTCAATACCCTCGACAAACTTACTTACGGCGTTTGGCAACAGCGCGCTAAAAATATGGCCTACTTGATATTTTTTTCGTTTTCTTTCTTTCTCCCGCGCATGCAATTACCTACGTTTCTCTGTCCGTTACACGGTTTTCCTATGGTCGCTTTTGGATTTACCACACCTGTATACAAACGTATGCAGATGCAGTAAAAAATATGTTTTTTTTTTAATTGTTTCGTGTAGTTGATTGCAAGTTGTAAGTGAAAAATCAAAAAAAGGTTCATTCCTGATCCAGATATGTATAGATAGATAGATCTGTTTTATAAACAATCAAGTCCAGCCTAAACAAATTGGTTAGAACATTTGTCCTGAAAAGTACAACACACAGCAAACTAGTTTAAACACTGTTCAATGTAAGAAAATCTGTAAATCCTTGAAACTAGGTAAGCAAAACTGGTAAATGGTTCTTATGTTATTACCAAGAACATTCATTCAAAATTATTTTTGTTGCTCTCACTATGAAGGATGCTTTAAAATGTAACTCACATACCTGTGCATGTAACAAGTACCTAATAAGTTTACTGTACTAGAAAGCACTTGTACCTACCATTGAGTATAGTGTTGGAGTAAAATCATCCCACTTCAAAGTGTTCAACCACTGTTGAGTTAGATCCGGTTCTTTGTAAAGTAAAAAACTGACACGGTTGGGCTTTTTCCTGAATTGCTGTTACAATGTGGCTTGAAAAACTTATGAACGGCAGCAAACAAAAATAACTTACGCACATAACCTCAAGTCTTGATTTTAAACAGTAAAAATTCATCTAATCGTCCAAAAACTCAATTTTCACAATACAAACTGTCACCACTATTCCCGATTCCCGTCATATTGGAATTTTTGACAAGCACCTTCTAAACTTTCTAGTATAGTAGGCGGTGACTTGCCACATGAAAAACTTGGCGGCTCGCTCAAACGCTGCGTTGTCAGATTTACTCATTGGCTAGCAACGTCGCAATTGAAGTTGAAAGTTGCAATAAATGTCAATAATTTTGACAATTGACATTGGTTTTGAAGGTTTTGTGTGTTATGTGGGGTTGTGTTTAGTTATTCAAATTCAAGAAAAACATTTGTCTTTCCCCTGTATTCTACAACTAGTCCGTGTAACCAGGCCGTAAAATTAACGCAAGAAAGAACCAGGATTTCGGATTCATGTTTAACCAAATAAGAAACAAGTAGGGTAAGTTTTTTTGAAAGATACAACTGGCTTTTAGTACAGCATTTTTTTAGTACAAACTTAAGCCTGGTTTATAAAACAAAATTTAACTTTAACTGTAAATTTAGCTGTAACTGCTGACCTTGGTTTTACATAAAATTCTAAATTTTCTTACAGCTAATACTAAAGTTAAATCTCCAAAACTTCCTCTTAAGATTGAATTTTTGCTTTATTTATGAAATTCCTAAACAGAATCATGTTGTTACTAGATATATTTTAAGGATAAGCCATTCAGAATTTGTCCTGTGGTTCAACTATGTCTATTATTTTGAGATAATAAAACTGATGAAAGAGCCAATCCTGAATGCAGAATGCTCTATAGCAGTGAATTGTTAGCGTTTTAACTGCGTTTCTAAAAGCTATTTACAAATATGAAATTGGTGCAAAAACTCCAGCATAATTTACGTCAAAAATAGTTTGTCCGTTTGACACAAGATGGCACTGAGATAGTTTTTGTGTTTCACTTTTTTAACCCGCATTTCTTAACCTTATTGTGTGTTTTGTTTTGTGGTAGTTGACGTTTAGACGGTTCGGAAACGTCATTCGCGTGTTTATGCCGGTATTTCACAATTTTTCAAGTAGTTTTGAATGTTGTAACCTGCTGAACAGTGCCAATTTGTAGAGAATAGTTTACTTATCCGTGGAAATGTCTCGACGTAACGACCGAAAACCTTTGCGTACGAATCCAGTGCAGGGTAAGTTTGTATGTCACTTAAAAATGTGTTATATGTTACAATGTTGCCATTTCAACGAAAATTGGACAACCCTTTCCTAACCTAACATTATGAATAATATGACACTTTGTTTCAAAACTGATCATCTGGAGTATGTCTTATCTTGAAACGCCAATAGGACACATGAATACATTAAACAAATATGGTTGCTATTATTTTAAATGCGTTAAAACCGAAGTATAATCCATTCAATTAGATGCAAATTTCCAAATTTCTATTTGCATAAATTTAGCTGCAATGAATTCCGACTGGAAAACTGTTTAACCGTTCGTTGCACAAAAAAAGTTCACTCTAATTGACTATTTAAACTTCAATTATACAATTTACACAGCTGAAACAACCCAAAATTATTAAATTACGCTCAAAATAAAAGCTTTTTGCTCAAAAATGGTGCTATAAAGTGGCTCTCTTATAACAAATTTCAGTTTTCTCAGTTTATCACTCGAACAAAATTTTGATTTTATATTTTTAGCAGAAACTTCATCCAATCAAGGTGAATAGTTCAAAGTTGTAATAAAAGTAGATGCAAGGTGTATACCATATTCTTTATGCTTTGCATGATCAATTTACTGTTCCACTTCAATTTTCTTAATGGCACACATGGTGAATGAAACTTGTACACTTTGATTTTCTTGTTTTATTATAAAATTTTTAATAAACTTATTACTTAAAATTGAGAGGTCACAGTTATTAAGTAAACACTTTGTATTGACTTGATTCTGTAATAATTATAATTAGGTAAAGTTATCATTCAAAGTTGTGCTGTATATTATGGTGAAGGCAACTTGTTCAGGGCAAGTTAAATTGCCCTTTTTAGAACTTTTCAAAAGAGCGACAAATACCACACCACCACACTTTTATTACTAAATAAAGCCCCTAAAAGGACAGCTCTCATTTATCATTCCGATAACCAACTCAGTATAATTAAAATTCGGACTGAAATATTAACCTGACTGTCCGAAAAAGGAATTTCATTAAGACCAGCGCCCGAAAGCTAAATTACGTTAAAAGCAGAAAAAATCCTTAGAAACAGAGAAAACGCCAGACAATTGCTGGCAATAATATTACCACCCAACGTTTAGAGCCCCATTTTCCTTGGTGGACTCCTCATTAACTAGTTCTCGCTGTGCCATTTTAAACCGTTAATTCTTAATTCAGTTCCAAAGGGAGCAAAACGCTAAAAAGTGCAATATGCTGTTTTTTTTTTAACAAAACGTTCTGGAACTTGGCCAAGGGTTGCACAAATCCAAAAAGCTCACAGACAAGTTGGTTATGGATGGACGTCCTGGATTGGAAAAGTTTGAGCCGAAAAAGTGCATTAGTACGGAGAAATCCTTTGGAAAAACACTTTAACGGAAGTCTAAAACTGTTTAGTGATGGTAGTCAACATTAAAAAATACCAAAAAAGACCGGTCTATTTAACGAGTTTAATTTTCCTAACCAACTGAAGTAATTATAGCAGCAGATTGTGTGCAGTTGTCAGGTTTTACCGTAAACCCATTTTTCCATTAATGCAAAACAAGCAGTGTCTGGTCATTTATTAAATAACTTAAAATTATACATTCCAAGCGCAAACAATTTCTGTGCAAAGCAATTAAACTAAGTTAACTCATTTAATTTAGTACTAACAATGTGCACTAATTTTGTTCTCATGTGTAGTTTTATCATCCAAATAACTAATTAAATAAGGAAGGTATAAAATAAGGCATCAAGTTTGTAAAAAATCAGAAACATTAGAACAGAAGAACTTTTGTTTAAGCCTCCAGATACAAAAGGTATTCTAAAAAGCTTTTAGGTTATGGTCCGGAAAGTTACATCCAATGAGCTTAAAAAAACTCTCCTAAAGCTTATTAAAAACCTTAACAATGAACTTCCTATTCTACATATTATTGCGTTAAATTACCTCTTCCAGTTGAGTTTTCTTCGAGGCGCTATGGCTTCCGGTTCCGGAACTTTGCACCGTATTCATTGCAAAGTCTTGCTATTCATTAACAAAGTTTTCCTTCACTCTTTTTTCACTTAAATGTTTGATAGGTTCATTTGCTTAAAAGCCGCGAGAAAAGTTCAGCTAACTTGAACGAAAGTGGCTGGGTTTGTTCAGACAATAAAACTTCCGAAATGAGGTAAACAGTGTCAGGAAGAAGTTTTCTCACAATGAAAGTTTTCTGGAAATTATCGAATTTTTATTTAACTCTGCTACTTTCATGTGTTGTTTGCTCTAAGTTAAGTTAAGAAAAAGTTGAATTTTTTGTACATACAGGGTGTCACAAAAAATTCACTTCTTTATTAGATGTGACCCCTATTTCAATTCCCTATGCTCGTATGCGGTTGTTTTATTACCTTAACAGGATTAGTAGACTTTTTTTATTAGATTATGCTTTCGTTTCAACTAATTTAAAGCAACAAAGCCTGCACGATCATTAAATTAACTCTACACAAAGGTTTGTGTTGTTTATTATAGGGAAAGAACTAAGCAAAAATCTGATGTGGATTCTTGAAATGGATTTTTTAGGTTTCCTAACACAAAAACCTTAATTTATCTTTTTTATATGTGGACCAGTCTGAAAAAATATGATTCAATGTTTAATAGAAAGATTAATGAAAAAAAAAACCAGAGAATAAACAGAATGAAACTGGATAATGTGTGCGTAAAGTATAAAATACATTTATTTTCAAATTACACCACTTTTTAAGCAATTTACAGTAAGTTCAAGTAGGAGCAGGGTGAACCAAAAAAAAAACACTAACCTGCACTAATTTAAAAATTCCTCTCCCTGATCACTTTAATATAGTTGTAAAACAATTTCACTTTTATGAATTTGAATGACTTAATTAATGACACGTCCTAACTGTGAAATATAAAAGACGTCTTGGAAATTAATTTATTAAGAGAAACCTAGAAAAAAAGCCCTTCAGGCAGGAAAAATGGCTGAATGACAGCAAAATTAGAAAAACGTTTCTTCCAAACTTCCATTAGAAACAGTTTTTTTAATTTTAACAGATTTTTATGAATAAATTTGTATGACAAATATTAACACTCTTAAAGTTGCACTAACACGACGAAGAAGTTGAAAACTGAAATCGCACTAGGAAATTGGCGCCTTATGATGCGGATTCGCGAACGCGCAATCACCAGGATATGTCTTCTTCAGAGTGCTGCAGCGTATACTGCGGTCTTGTCTGTAGAGAACAGCTGTAGGTGGACGACAAGGTAGGCGTGGTTTTTACCTGACAGTGCCAGAGATTGATGTCGGATGTATCGCATTTTTTTTTCATCGCTGATACGAGGAGGAACTACCCACTTTGCCAATTTGGCAAAAAATAACATTGATTTAGAGGGGTTCTAAACATCTGCTGGGAAATTACTTTTAAATTTGATTTACCCATTGTATAAATATTTATTTGGAAACTAGAATGGAAAAAGCACTGTACTGTAAACAAGAATGAATTTAGTTTTGCTACATCCTGGCCACCAAACCAAAATCACTGAATTGAATACTAAACCAGTGGAGCTGTAGTAATTCAGTTTTGTTATCAACATTTAGCATATTTCAGAATAGCTTGGAATATGCACATGGTAAATTGCTACGCCTGTTTTACAATGCAAAGTTTTATTGTTTTTTTTTTACTGTAAAAGTAGTTTCAGGAAAACACCTAAACTAGGTTTATCGCAGAATTTTGAAATCATATTGTTTGTGTGATTTGTTTCAAACTAACTTTTTTAATAAAGGTATTTTATATTTTCCCTTTGAGCTGTAAAATACAAATTACTATTCAATTTCGAAAAGTCAATACAAAAATCAAAGCATTTCGTTTCGTAAAAGTGTACCTCTAGGGTTTAAACGTTTTGAAGTTCTAATTCAAATATTGTGAAAGTCGAAATTGCCTGGAAATATGGTGAAAACACCGGAAATTTTCAATTTAATTCTTTTAATTCATACTGTTTAACTAACCTAACTTTATCACAAACTTAAAATGAATTTGGTTACTTTTTGATTTTACTCTACACTAAAACTAAACTAGGTTAGAGTGCAGTACTTTTAACTCGTTTACCATTTTAATCTGCACCAGGCATTTTTTCCTCTGATAACGCTGCATTTGGTAATTTGCTGTCTGACAGCAAAGCAAAAATGTTTTGAACACAATGATTTAGAATGCTTTCATGTCGGTTGGGATGCAACATTCATCAATTAGCATCCAGCAGTCAATTTGAAAAAAAAATGGATCAATAAAATAAAGCAAAAAATGTGGATTGTCAAAATAATGTATATTTACGACAGTCAAATTAATTCCTACTCGATGGAAATTCGAGCAAATTGAACATTAATCAAGTCTATTGAACAAAAATTAATTTGATCCATTTATCACTTTTGTTATTCAAATTTATTATAAACAGGAATGTTTATTTAACCATAAACCAGTTGAAATTGATCTAATTTTTTTTGACAACTGCTCGTTTACAATTATATTGTTGTATTCACAAATTTGCTAATAATTTATGCTTTTACGGGGCTTTTAATGTAGAAACAATGCACATGTGAATATTATTCAATTTTGTAGCTATTTACAATCAAATTGGATAAGTTGCTTGTTTGGTCAGATTCCAGCTAATCTATTTGGTATCTTTAACTAATCTTTCTCATAAAATAAACTTTGAACCTTTAATTTGCGAACAAAACCATGAATTCCGATCGAACAGATTTGGAAGACCCTCAAGTAAACCCTCTCACATTAACTGGAATTTAGGGTTGCGGTAAACGCAGCGCTATGGAAAACACATTGCGATTTTCGTGGCCCTTTTTGGAGGCCCTAAAACCATAATCAATGTGGGTCTAAGCAATTTGACAAAACTTTTACACACACCTTAATAAATCAGTAGAAAGGTCACATTTATTATATTAAAATTATGAAGATGATAATCCAGAAGGATTTTTTAAGCAATTCTGTAAAGCGATGAGGAATGGGAGTTTTCGAACAGTTTGTTATTGCATTTTATTTTTTAACGTTTTAGTACGTGCCGTCTTGACTTATTTGAACTACTTGAAACTATTTACTCTAACTGAAAACACGTTCAAGTTTATAACCCCAGAAACACTTAAACTGTAAGACATCATGCTGAAATTTATTGAAAAACACATTTCATTCTAAGTGTTATAGAGAAACTCCCGACTTCTTTAACAACCAGGTCAACTTGAGGGCTCTTAGCAACCTTATTGTGGTCAAATCAGTAAAAGTATAATGAAAGTTTGAGGCTGGTAATTAGGATGGAACTTTTGTTGTCCTGAATAATAGAGACCATTCTCACTCTAAAACTAAGAAAAACATTTACTAAGACTATTTCTAAAATAAAGATAATAATGAAGGCATTACAGCATGGAACGTGTTTCACTTCGAGGTTACGAGGCATGCAGAAGCAATTTCTCTGGATTGCAAATGGGAAATTCCGCGAGTCGTCTAAATGAAATTTCATATGTGGGAAAATGATTGATTTCCCTTTTTGGTTTGACGGATTGAAGCAAAAATTTACTTTTCTCCTAACCCAATATTGGTATAGTGCAGCTAGCTACGTTAATTACCCTTAACCACAAAGTGGCACAAATTAAGCTTGTTTTATAAATTAATTAACCTGTAAAATTATGTTTACTCTTCCTCCATAAAAAAGCGAACTAAATTATTCGTTACTCGGACTCATAGAGTATCGATTTATTTTAAAAATGCAAATCTTCTAGTGTCGTACAAATCTTCCCAAATTGCTCCATGTTCATTTTGTAGATCATTAAGAAATCTCTAGCTGTAATGCTTAGAGTGAGTCTAATTCGTTCAGACGTTAAGTCTTCTTTAGTTGCACTAATTAAAGTTTGAAAATCCACTGTTTTGTACAGCTAAATGAGAATTTTAAAGCTGTAAATACAAAGGAAAATTATTGTTGATGACGTGAGAGTAACGTTTTATTTAAGAGCACGATGAGTTTTGTAGGAATAATTTATAGCAAACTGCGTTTTTGGGAACTAAAACATTCTCAGAACACAACTTTGATGTGAGAATTTACTAAGAAAGCTTGATTGGACGAATTAAGCGAAGCTGCTAGATTTGCCAACGACAAATCGACTACGCTATGACCTCGATTTTGTTTTCTTAGAGAAGTTTATTGCGCTAATGCAAAGCAACATAAACCTCAATTTATTGCTATTGATTTATGTTTTAACTCAGGCAAACTGGCGGAAAATTCGTATCGCTATTTGCATTTCCCACTAGCACACGACAGAGATTCTCAAGGGATCAGCATTAAAATATTTTACGAAATGCAAGCAAAATGAGGGCAAGAATGCCAAAATAACAAAGAGTATTTTTGACCAGTATTTTGCTTTTTTTGTGCTTATTTCACTTAATTTTAGAAAACCTTATCAATTTACAGCAATCTACAGTGGTCTCAACTCAAACTCAATTTACATCCATATACCAGGTGTCCAAGAGCACCCTGGACATAGGAGATTAACATGGGAAAATGGTTTTGATTTTTTTTGCGCCTGTACGGTTTATTTAATGGAAAAACGCTTTAGATAAAAGTTGTAGAGCACATTTTCGGATATCAATTTGTAATTTTTTCAATACCGTAGATTTGACGGGAGGACATGACATTTTGATGCGCGGGAGGTAGACAGAAAGCGAAAAAAACATCAAGTAGGCCATATTTTTAGCGCGCTGTTGCCAAACGCCGTAAGTATCCAATACCCTCGACAAACTTAGGGGTAGGCCATAATTTTGCATCAGTGTTGTCAAACTAACTTATAATTATTAAAGGATATATTTATACCAAAGGACCTCAAATTAAGGGAAATAACCACTTTGAACCTTTCAGAAATTCGAAAAATGCCATTTTTTGTCAAAATTTTCAATTTTTTTTTTTGTTCCATAAGGGTTCCAATGCACAGCAAAGGATATATTTATACCAAAGGACCTCAAATTAAGGGAAATAACCACTTTGAACCTTTCAGAAATTCGAAAAATGCCATTTTTTGTCAAAATTTTCAATTTTTTTTTTTGTTCCATAAGGGTTCCAATGCACAGCAAAGGATATATTTATACCAAAGGACCTCAAATTAAGGGAAATAACCACTTTGAACCTTTCAGAAATTCGAAAAATGCCATTTTTTGTCAAAATTTTCAATTTTTTTTTTTTGTTCCATAAGGGTTCCAATGCACAGCAAAGGATATATTTATACCAAAGGACCTCAAATTAAGGGAAATAACCACTTTGAACCTTTCAGAAATTCGAAAAATGCCATTTTTTGTCAAAATTTTCAATTTTTTTTTTTGTTCCATAAGGGTTCCAATGCACAGCAAAGGATATATTTATACCAAAGGACCTCAAATTAAGGGAAATAACCACTTTGAACCTTTCAGAAATTCGAAAAATGCCATTTTTTGTCAAAATTTTCAATTTTTTTTTTTGTTCCATAAGGGTTCCAATGCACAGCAAAGGATATATTTATACCAAAGGACCTCAAATTAAGGGAAATAACCACTTTGAACCTTTCAGAAATTCGAAAAATGCCATTTTTTGTCAAAATTTTCAATTTTTTTTTTTGTTCCATAAGGGTTCCAATGCACAGCAAAGGATATATTTATACCAAAGGACCTCAAATTAAGGGAAATAACCACTTTGAACCTTTCAGAAATTCGAAAAATGCCATTTTTTGTCAAAATTTTCAATTTTTTTTTTTTGTTCCATAAGGGTTCCAATGCACAGCAAAGGATATATTTATACCAAAGGACCTCAAATTAAGGGAAATAACCACTTTGAACCTTTCAGAAATTCGAAAAATGCCATTTTTTGTCAAAATTTTCAATTTTTTTTTTTGTTCCATAAGGGTTCCAATGCACAGCAAAGGATATATTTATACCAAAGGACCTCAAATTAAGGGAAATAACCACTTTGAACCTTTCAGAAATTCGAAAAATGCCATTTTTTGTCAAAATTTTCAATTTTTTTTTTTGTTCCATAAGGGTTCCAATGCACAGCAAAGGATATATTTATACCAAAGGACCTCAAATTAAGGGAAATAACCACTTTGAACCTTTCAGAAATTCGAAAAATGCCATTTTTTGTCAAAATTTTCAATTTTTTTTTTTGTTCCATAAGGGTTCCAATGCACAGCAAAGGATATATTTATACCAAAGGACCTCAAATTAAGGGAAATAACCACTTTGAACCTTTCAGAAATTCGAAAAATGCCATTTTTTGTCAAAATTTTCAATTTTTTTTTTTTGTTCCATAAGGGTTCCAATGCACAGCAAAGGATATATTTATACCAAAGGACCTCAAATTAAGGGAAATAACCACTTTGAACCTTTCAGAAATTCGAAAAATGCCATTTTTTGTCAAAATTTTCAATTTTTTTTTTTGTTCCATAAGGGTTCCAATGCACAGCAAAGGATATATTTATACCAAAGGACCTCAAATTAAGGGAAATAACCACTTTGAACCTTTCAGAAATTCGAAAAATGCCATTTTTTGTCAAAATTTTCAATTTTTTTTTTTGTTCCATAAGGGTTCCAATGCACAGCAAAGGATATATTTATACCAAAGGACCTCAAATTAAGGGAAATAACCACTTTGAACCTTTCAGAAATTCGAAAAATGCCATTTTTTGTCAAAATTTTCAATTTTTTTTTTTGTTCCATAAGGGTTCCAATGCACAGCAAAGGATATATTTATACCAAAGGACCTCAAATTAAGGGAAATAACCACTTTGAACCTTTCAGAAATTCGAAAAATGCCATTTTTTGTCAAAATTTTCAAATTAAGGGAAATAACCACTTTTTTTTTTTTTTTGTTCCATAAGGGTTCCAATGCACAGCAAAGGATATATTTATACCAAAGGACCTCAAATTAAGGGAAATAACCACTTTGAACCTTTCAGAAATTCGAAAAATGCCATTTTTTGTCAAAATTTTCAATTTTTTTTTTTTGTTCCATAAGGGTTCCAATGCACAGCAAAGGGCATATTTATACAAAAGAACATTAAATTAGGTGAAATAAGCACAAAAAAAGCACTTTAAAATTTTTCACTTTTCAAAAAAATTGAAAGAATGGGGGGGTATTAGAGAGGTTTTTTAGGTACTTTTTGAAATTCAATATCTCGGTAACGGGAGGAGCTACAGAGGCCATTTTTAACCCATTTTGTAGTATTTTTTATGCTTTTTCGAATGGCGTTGGAACGAATTTTCTGCGAATTTAAATAAAAGAGCTACGATTTTTCAAAAAGTCTGAAAATTCAATTTTTGTCAAAAGTGCAATTTTTGCAAATTTTTATTTTGCTCCATAAGGGTTCTAATGCACAGCAAAGGATATATTTATACCAAAGGACCTCAAATTAAGGGAAATAACCACTTTGAACCTTTCAGAAATTCGAAAAATGCCATTTTTTGTCAAAATTTTCAATTTTTTTTTTTGTTCCATAAGGGTTCCAATGCACAGCAAAGGGCATATTTATACAAAAGAACATTAAATTAGGTGAAATAAGCACAAAAAAAGCACTTTAAAATTTTTCACTTTTCAAAAAAATTGAAAGAATGGGGGGGTATTAGAGAGGTTTTTTAGGTACTTTTTGAAATTCAATATCTCGGTAACGGGAGGAGCTACAGAGGCCATTTTTGCCCATTTTGTAGTATTTTTTATGCTTTTTCGAATGGCGTTGGAACGAATTTTCTGCGAATTTAAATAAAAGAGCTACGATTTTTCAAAAAGTCTGAAAATTCAATTTTTGTCAAAAGTGCAATTTTGGCAAATTTTTATTTTGCTCTATAAGGGTTCCAATGCACAGCAAAGGGCATATTTATACAAAAGAACATTAAATTAGGTGAAATAAGCACAAAAAAAGCACTTTAAAATTTTTCACTTTTCAAAAAAATTGAAAGAATAATTTCATAATAATTAATAATAATTTCATCACTTTAAATCGTTTGGTAGTGTTATGAAGAGGCTTGAAATAGGTGATTCGGTCATCCTCATTAAATATTTGCAAGCAAAACCAGTGTTTTCTTAAAGAATTTTGCTACAAAGTAAATAAGTTGAGTCCAGACATTGAATGAGGTTATAAACGCAACTTACCAGATTTTTGGGCTGTGGCTACTGATAAAGTGTTTTTATCACGATTTATTTGTATTTTCTTCGCATTATGTGGTTAGTAACTCAAAATTATTACTAAATATACTTGTTTTTCGAATGTTTTAATTACCGAATGACTGACAGCGATTTGTTATGATTTTGAAAGGTTGGGTTAGGTTAGGTTAGGTTAGGTTAGGATACGGACAGAGAAACGTAGGTAATTGCATGCGCGGGAGAAAGACAGAAAACGAAAAAAATATCAAGTAGGCCATATTTTTAGCGCGCTGTTGCCAAACGCCGTAAGTAAGTTTGACGAGGGTATTGAATACTTACGGGGTTTGGCAACCTTGATATTTTTTTCGTTTTCTGTCTTTCTCCCGCGCATGCAATTACCTACGTTTCTCTGTCCGTTACACGGTTTCCTATGGTCGCTTTTGGATTTACCACACCTGTATGTCCAGGGTGCTCTTGGACACCTGGTATTTAAAAAACAATATAAATCTAGACAATTTTTGTAACATTAATTTAAGTTTAAGGACTTCATGAAGTAACTAGACATTTGTAGCAAATACTTTTTGTTAGTTAGTTAGTCATTTACTGCCTGGCAATATTAAAAACATACCTTTTAACAAACTTTTCCCATTAAAAGCCCTCACAACGATCCGCAAAGCTTTAAAGTACATAATTAAATGTTTCCTCTCCCAAAACAACTTCACACTACTTCTAATCTAAAGCAGCAAATTTTGCAGGCACCCATTAAACTAGAAAATATTAATTTCCCGGAGTAGTGTGTATAAGCAAAACAGTCTCGGTTATTTTGCCCGAGTTGCAGTAATCATGTTAGCAATTATGTGAAACACGAGCCCATAACTCGAAACGAGTTCGGTCCTTTATGGCTCCGCTCTTACTAATTAATAGTCGGTAAGCCACCTCGTGACTATTAAACTGTTAATCGATATTGGAGGAAAACAATAGTCAATAATTGTAATTACGAAAGTGTTGGTGGCATGAGAAAAGCGTAATCATAAAAGTTTAATTCGTTTTGAACTTATATGAAGTGGGATTCCTAAAGGAATTTATGACTCAGTCCTCTATTCCATTTAACCAATAATTCAGTGACTCTCCATTGTGCTGTTTTCAGTATTCCAGTATGCGGTAAAAAAATTAAATTACTTTGACAAGTATTACCTTATAACGCATAATGGTATGCAAAACTCAATTTGCTTTATGCAATGTCGTGTTCTGTCTCCTCGTCTAATATTTTCCATTTACAAATCCGATTCCCCTTGGAGAAGTCCCAAAAGAATTTATGACTGACGCCCTTACGCTTTCTGACAATTTATTGCTAAAGAGCAAAGGCGCCGGCCTTTTATTGAGGACAAAATCCGACTTTGTGACCGAAAAACCAAATTTGAAAATTCTCTATAATTTAAAACAAACTCCATTTAAGTTATTTATCACAAATGTTTATCAACACTGCTTGATTAAACCCCATATCGTATTTTAAATTACCGTTCCAATTTCGAACACAGCGTGCCACTTTATGATCCAATATATCAATATCCTGGCAATCTTCTATTACAAGGATCCATATTTAAACCGCCAACAAAAGACACATTCACAATACATTACTCTCCCGAAGATGGATGGTTCAATCTCTAATCTCGCATTTCATTCGACTGGCATTACAAAGAAGGATTTTGCACCATTGTCTTATTGCTCGTGTTGGAAAGAAGTCGGTAAATCATGAGGTAAGCTGCCAGTTACGGAATGGATTTCGTGTTTCAACTAGTGAGAGAAAAGTGCTGCTGAAGGGTTATTTAATTTGTCAGAGGTGGAAGATTTTGTATCGTTAATTTAGCTGTAGCAGATCTATTGATCAATTTTATGCACAAAATTAAGTGTGATTGCTATTATTTTATATCTAAGATTTAGGAACACTTTAACCAACTAAAAATGAAAATTTTTGAATGATTGCAACTTTTTTATTTGAACTCGTATAGATTTTAGAAAGAGGATAAAAAATTCTACAAAATGAGCTAAAACTGGCCTCCTTAGCTCTTTATGTTACCGAGATATTGAATTTCAAAAAGTAGTAAAAAATGACCCCTTATACCCCCCCCCGCTCTTTCAAATTTTTTGAAAAATGGAAAATTTTAAAGTGTTTTTTTTGTACTTATTTTACCTAATTTAAAGTCCTTTGGTATCAATATGCCCTTTCCTGTGCATTGGAACCCTCCTAGAGCAAAATAAAAAATTGCCAAAATTGCACTTTTTGCAAAAACGGCATTTTTTCAATTTTTGAATGATTGTAACTTTTTTATTTGAACTCGTATAGATTTTGCTCAAACGCCATTAGAAAGAGGATAAAAAATTCTACAAAATGAGCTAAAACTGGCCTCTCTAGCTCTTCATGTTACCGAGATATCGAATTTGAAAAACTAGTAAAAAATGACCCCTTATACCCCCCCATTCTTTCAAATTTTTTGAAAAATGGAAAATTTTAAAGTGCTTTTTTTGTACTTTTTTCACCTAATTTAAGGTCCTTTGATATCAATATGCCCTTTGCTGTGCATTGGAACCTTCCTGGAGCAAAATAAAAAATTGCCAAAATTGCACTTTTTGCAAAAATGGCATTTTTTCAATTTTTGAATGATTGTAACTTTTTTATTTGAACTCGTATAGATTTTGCTCAAACGCCATTAGAAAGAGGATAAAAAATACTACAAAATGAGCTAAAACTGGCCTCTCTAGCTCTTCATGTTACCGAGATATTGAATTTCAAAAAGTAGTAAAAAATGACCCCTTATACCCCCCCACTCTTTCGAATTTTTTGAAAAATGGAAAATTTTAAAGTGCTTTTTTTGAACTTATTTCACTTAATTTAAGGTCCTTTGATATAAATATGCCCTTTCCTGTGCTTTGGAACCCTCCTGGAGCAAAATAAAAAATTGACAAAATTGCACTTTTTGCAAAAACGGCATTTTTTCAATTTTTGAATGATTGTAACTTTCTTATTTGAACTCGTATACATTTCAATCAAACGCTATTAGAAAGAGGATAAAGAATACTACAAAACGAGCCAAAATTGGCCTGTCTAGCTCTTCATGTTACTGAGATATCGTTGGAATCTTCCTGGAGTAAAATAAAAAATTGACAAAATTGCACTTTTTGCAAAAATGGCATGATTGTAACTTGATTGTAACATTTTTTCAATTTTTGAATGAGTGTAACTTTTCTATTTGAACTCGTATACATTTCAATCAAACGCTATTAGAAAGAGGATAAAAAATACTACAAAATGAGGCAAAACTGGCCTCTCGTTTGGATGACATAATTTTTCTGAGTACGACCCTGTATTTTGCCACAAATTTAATGTTTTTGCTGTTAATTACAGGTCTGTAACTACCAAATTTGTCACGGAATTGCAATTTAAACGTTTTACAGTGCTTCTCTGTCGTTTTTGGTCTAAATTAGTCAGTTTAACCAATTACACCTCACTTAATAATTTTTCTGATTACTTTGTATTTTGCCGCAAATTCAGTGTTTCTGCTGTTAATTACAAGTTCGTAACTAGCAAATTTGTTACATAAATTCAGTTCAAACGTTTACAGTGCTTTTTTGTGGTTTTTGGCCAAAATTAGTCAATTTTAACAACAACAAAAATAGTTTTTGTACTTTTGGACTATTGATAAGCGGAGCCCCCCTTGGCATGTTTTTAGCTGCGCCACTGATTTTCCATTTTCCAAACTGCTAAGAAAATAGCAAATATCCTTTTAGAAGTTGACAAAAATAATACTATTCTGCTTGTAGTAAATATCAAAGCGATAAGGGTTGCGAATTTTTAAAACAAAAGTGCCCATAATTATATTAAATTTGTTCAATTATGATGTCTCTTTCTCTTTGTCCCCAGTTGTCACTTCACTGTTATGTTCATTTACAACTTTTGCTCAATTTAATATGCTTTTTGTACAGTTTTCCTAATTGACTTCCAACGTCCCATTAATTTTGTAATAATAAATTTGTCTTGAACATCCTTGTCAAATTTTTTCTCGTATCCGGAACTCCCCGTTTAACGGGCACAACTTTGCTAAACTTTTGTTCAACTTAAACGAGGCGTTTCTAATCAAGATTTAAAACTGTACAACCGCATTTGCTCGTTTTTCCAGTTTCTTAAGTGTCATTAGAGTTTGCTGCTGCCACACTTTAAAATTATTTTAAAATTTGATTAAAAACTTAAATTTTTCTTAGTATTTACTATAATAAATTGATGAACCACAAGACAAAAACTCTTCATAATGATGGTTAATTATTGTTCGACATCTAATTTAGTCGCTTACAGGTCCACATCATCACCATTGGCTGTCACTAGACGTGATTAATCACGTTTAGGGAAAAACACCACTAATTAATGGATATGTTACAATGGAATTCATAATCGATATTGTGTTGTGTGCTGCAGCATAATCTAGGTTTAATAGTGAGTGCGTGTCATTTAGTTAGCAGTTTTAAGAATAAAACCACGTCTGCAAACGGATTTTAATAACGGAAAAACTTTTTTAATTTGCATATTTAAGGGAATGACGTCAGTGCCGGTGCATAAATTGTTTAATTCAATTAAAGGTGTTTTTATTTTTTTTTCATTGTGTATAATGCTTAAGAAAATTTCTCTACAATGAGCTGAATACTTTTTAAGCGGACAATACAGCAAATCAGCTTGGTTTATGCAGAAACATGACCGGCAATTATTCAGGGTGATGGACGTGGATTACGTCGACTTAAATCCTCAAAACTTTAACCCAAAAATTAAATTTTACTAGAAAAAAATTAATTTGACCTTTTGCCTATGAATCACATTACTTTTACCTAATTATCACAATATTGTCTAACATTAAACGAGCCATAACGATTTGAGTCAAGATTAATGATGCTAACACCATGTTATATTTATATATTTTTGGTTTTATGGCTTGTTCGGTCCATCGATCACTCTGTCAAATTTGTTTGCACACTGGAGAGAAAAATTATTAATTACAGTACGTAAATTTATAGAAACAATACATACTCAGATGGAAAGTGTTTGATTTCTGTCAAGAAATTAGGTAAACTTTATCTCGAGACAAAAATTAAACTTTCCACCGTGGTTTACTATTTTATTATCAACCATCTTATCAAACTTTTAATAAATAATTCCACCTGGTTTACACATAAGAAATAACCTGGTTGAAAATAAATAATATAACAACCTAACGGAAAAAGACCTGTCAATTATTCCCTCCAACCCTTATGAATAAATTCCGCATTTCTAATGGAAGTTTCCAAGTTTCGTAGCGTCCTGAATGTCTCTATATCCTCCAAAACACAAGCATCATACGAATAGCTCCGAAATACGTGGATATTTTCCAAATATAAAGGAATTTTCCCGGAATTTCACTGCTTTATCTTGCAAACAGGTGCCGTTATTTTCCGCACATCGTAACCAACTTTAAAATTCAGCAGGATGTTTACGTAATATGTCTGATGGATTAGCGTCGTGTTAAAGGACGGGATTAGCTTAGTAAGTAAAATGTCGACAAAAGTCACATTTTAGTAAACAAATCACCGACAGAATAAAACTTTTCGAGACATCCAAGTTATTTCTGTAAACATGTTAAAAAATGTTTTTGGGTCCAATCGGAAAAATCACAACATTTTCAACAAACGACAACTGGAAATGCGCGTATTATCCACAAATTGGGAACAAAGACTTTATTTGCATTTAAATTACTTTGTTGTCAATCGATACGTAGATTTGTGATCACGAATCGTGTGAGAAGCTGGATTTATAATAAAAGGTGCGCCACAATAACCTCTTTGTAGACAGAAAGGTAATACTGACAAAGGGGCTGAAGGGCTTTTAAAACACTCCAATAACAAAGCGTCAGTATAAATTCGACATTAATAACGCAACTTTACGAACTCTTATAGCGTTCTAGATTTGACTCAGCACCCCTTGAAAGTTCTAAAAATAGGGCAATGTATAAAGGAGTAAGTGTCTTTGCTTCTCTAAGTTTTTTTTCACCTAAAAATACCTTTATAGAGGGTTTAAAAAAGCAGTATTGTTTATACAATTTGTTGTACTGAAGTTTTAACAGACACACACATTTCTAATAATAATTATGACAGTAACTTTTCATTTCTTAGCTCTAATAATTTCTAAGTTCAATCTAGTGTAATAAAATGCTCAAGCAATTTGGCACCAGCTAAATGGTCTGGAAATGATCCAACGTTTCTAGATACTGCTTAATTTCCCAATTTCATTCATTCTCGATATTCACATTATTAAGTTATTAGCCAGATCGTGATTGCTAAATTAATTACTTTGTCAATCAAAAGTAAGGTTACAGTGAAGTCAAATGTACGATTAACTTCTATTTACCTTTTACAGCAGGCTAAAACCAATTTTGACTTCAAATATCTCAGAAACCAGATACTTTTTGTATTGCTTCTTTTAGATCACTTTGTAGGAGCAAACAAAAAATATTTTCTATAGCACTTTGACAGAAAATTAAAAATAATATGTCAAAATAACCAAATTACCACCACCTTTTTTTATAAGTTTATATTTTTTTTCTAAAATACTACTAAAATAGTTATTGATGATTTGTCAATTACTAAACTTAAGTAGTTGCCATTGGTAATTGATTTTACAATGTTTTCTATTTACGATGTTGTCAAGTTTATACAAATGCAATTGTTGTTTTTTCGGTGTCACCAGGTGTCATTGCTGTGTTTCTGTCAAACTTAGTTTTGACCAAGTTAATTCTAGAAACGTTTGGAAATTTAAAAAATCTTAACAGAACTACAAATGAATTTAAAGATCTTTTGTAATTTAAGAAACTTTTATCAGCCTGACAGCTTTTTAGCAGTATTTAGAGATTTCCAGCAATTCCCAAACTATTTTCAAGCTTTTTTGCAATCTAAAAAAAATATTGGAACCTTTAGAACCCTTGTAGAGGTCTCTGGCAGTTTGTGGGATGTTTTTAGTAGTAATTAAGGATGTCTGGCAATTCCAAAATTACTTTGAAAACTTAAAAGAAACTGTTTCGAAATTTTTACAGTTTTAGGGTTTTTGAAAGGTTTTTAGTAGTATTTAGTGACCACTGGTGAATCCAAAATGATGATCACTTTGAAACACTGATGTGAAATTTTTTCTTTAAAGTTTAGGACATTTGTAGAGGCTTCTGGCAGCTTTTTAGTGGTATTGAGAGAATTCTGGTAATTCTAAAATGATTTTTAGAGTTTTTAGAAATTTCAGGACATTTGTAAAGAATTTTGTCAATTTTTAGGTATATGGGAGGTTTTTGGTAATGTTTGGAGGCCACTGGCAAATTCTAGAAGCTTCTAGAACTTGAAGAAAGTCCTGAATCGTTTAAGACACTTGTAGAAGCTTCTGGCAAAATGATTTTAACTTTCTTGGAACGTTTAGGACTTTTTTTAGGAGTTTTTCTGTCAATCGATGATTAATTTTGTAAATCATTGTTAATAACTTATTTTCAACTAGTTCAACCCTTCGTGGGGAGTTGAATTAATTTTGAGCAAGTAATTCAAGTATTTTTTAAAATTATTTGCAATAATTAAATTACAATCAGCAATTTTACAGTAGTTGGTAATTCAATTTTGAGTAATTGTGACAGCTCTAATCAAAAATGACTCTTAAAGCCTCTGGCGATGTGATTTTTTTAAGTTTAGGACATTTGTAGAGGCTTCTGGCAGCTTTTTAGTGGTATTGAGAGAATTCTGGTAATTCTAAAATGATTTTTAGAGTTTTTAGAAATTTCAGGACATTTGTAAAGAATTTTGTCAATTTTTAGGTATATGGGAGGTTTTTGGTAATGTTTGGAGGCCACTGGCAAATTCTAGAACTTGAAGAAAGTCCTGAATCGTTTAAGACACTTCTAGAGGCTTCTGGCAAAATGATTTTAACTTTCTTGGAACGTTTAGGACTTTTTTAGGAGCCTCTGGCAGTTTTTCTGTCAATCGATGATTAATTTTGTAAATCATTGTTAATAACTTTTGTTGAGTTGAATTAATTTTGAGCAAGTAATTCAAGTACTTTTTAAAATTACTTGCAATAATTGAATTACAATCAGCAATTTTACAGTAGTTGGTAATTCAATTTTGAGTAATTGTGCTCTAATCAAGATTAAAGCTTGACAAGTCATTTTTTTAAAACTAGAACTACGAAAAAAACAGTAATCGTGCATACACAGTATGTCTTTTACTAAATTTGTATATCTAACACAACATCAAACTCACCCTAGTTCTGCCCAATAATAACGCATCCATTTCTCCTTCGGGTGCTGGATTTATTGTGCTGACAGTCGGAATCACAGGTTTAATTTGAGGAACCGCATTTGCCATATTTTTTCATAATAAGCCACTGTTAAAGTTTTTCTTCAAACTTGTTTTGATATTAAATATGTTCGATTATAATATGGCCCCACAGATATACATTTATATATGAATAACATCGAATATAATAGTTTTAGTAGTAAAACACCAAAATAGAAACATTTTTTATTAATAATTATTACGTTCTAGTTGAGCATACATGTGTGTTAAAGCTCTAAAAACGACTCCGATTATAGAGACAAAAATCTAACACTTATTACTGCTAACAATCTAAAACATTCAAAACATATGGCCCCCAAAAACTAGTATCAAAAATAACATCTATTTAATACTCTCCTTTTTATTACTGTGATAGCTCGTTCAGTTGATATGTGTTCAACTTCATTATAAAAATACTCCTAAAGTTACATCCTAAACCGTCGTGAATCGTGAAACAGCCCAGTTAACGTGTTTTGTTTTTTGCTTTTATCATTTTTACGTTGCACCACTTCGAAATTCCGATTTTTAACATCGTCTCGTTTTGTTATCAAAGCGATTCTGAGGCTGATATTGAACTTAAATGTCGGATAGGTTTGTCCTATGTGTCACTACCATCAGCGCACCTAGCGGTCCTCTCCTCAACTAAACGTATTGATTTATCGGGTAAGATATGGGCGAAAAACCCTTAGAGCAGTTACCCTAAACTTAATTTAGGTTTTAAACTAATTGTTTTGTACTCCTGTAAAGTGAAGGTAAAGAACACAATTGAATAGAAAAAAATCAAAACCTTTTGATCTCTTTTCCTCTACAATGCACAATTTGCACAGTCTTTGTCTGTTCAATCACGTGGTAACTCCACCACCCTATACTAATCAACCCTTAATTAACAGTTTCAATTGCTGCCATGGCAACATCTTGACTTGCTGAAGAAATTGCGGTGGTTGCGTGTTAATATGGTTAAAGGGGGAGAACAATCACAACAATTACTATAAAAAATTACTTTACGCCCTTTGAGGGTAAAAGATTGGTTTTCAAGCAGGTCAAAGGGCTGCGGAATATGAACACGTGATGATTCAGCTTCTTCTAATTAATCCGACACCTTTCTGTAGTAAAAGTTTAAGTTATTTTGCGTGCGTAATGAAAAGATTGCAAATGCAAACTTTGAATGAATGAACTAAGTAATAATAGTGTTTTTCTTCCAGTTACAGAGAGTGCTAAGTAATCACATTTCTACCCCCTTGAAGGGGGTAAAACGGTTCAATAGGTAAATTCTGTAGTTTTAAGATACATGATAAAATCTACAATATCTCTAATGTTCACTTTTATATTTACTAGTTTCAACTTAATAAATCATCTGACAAACAAAATGTAGATACATTCCATCATTTAAATTAAATGGTTTTTGACAGCTGTACAGGGTCGTTCACTGAGGACTGACCAACTCCCTTTTTCTGACTTCCCTGTATGTAATTAAAAAAACCATGACCACAAAATTAAAAAAAAATTATTTCTTAATATTGTATTTTAGTTTATTGTAAAATTGTAAAACATGTCTTATATTCTACCCTCATTTGTTTATGGCTACGATTCCAGAGTTACAATTAATGAATGGTCCTCTCTATACAGGGTGGTCCAGTTTTAAATGTCAATAATTGACCAATCGATAGCCCATCAAAAAATAAGTTGACACACATTATGTCATTTTCCTGAAGAACGCTTCCTAAGGAAAACACAGACCTCCAAAATTCAGTTTTGAAAATCTTTTTTTTGTTACAACTGTCAGACAGTCAGACTAATTTTATTCTAAAAATTAAAGTTTTAGACTAATATCGTAGCATTTAATGCCAAAATTGTTTACTTTCATCAATGAAGAGTCTGATGAAACTTAACTTTTACTATAAAAAATAGTTTCAATTTCGATTTTTCAGTCTTAAAGCACAGTGAAGCGTCTAGAAGTCAAATTAATACTGACAAAGCATGAAATGGCATAATTAAGCCTACGAAAAATGTAAAAATAGTTTTTTTTAGTCTGCTATGTCAAAAACTTGGTGAATATAAGCCTAAAACTCAATTTCCCAAGCTGAAAGCAGTTTCAAAGCCCTAAAAATAGTCCAGAATTCTAAGAAAATGAAAAGCAAAGTAAAAAAACTTGAAAAGTTAGTCTTCAAGTCAATTTTCATGAATCTAATATAAATATCCTGTATTTAAGACTAAAATATTGAAATGTATTTTCAAATTATGAAAACTTACTTCAAATGCAAAATTTAAGCCTTTGATGTCACTTTTCATTAGTTCAAAGTCATTTTTGGTGTCCAAGTCAATTTTCAAAGTTGAAATGTGTGAATTTGTTCTAAAAAATTTTAGAAAAAGTAGTTTTTCATGGCTACAAGTCAGTTTTCACAAGTTTTTCAACTTATCTGACTACAAAGACAGTTTTTAAGCCTCTCAAGTAAATTTTCACCGTTTTCAAGACAAGTTTTTTGTTGGGTTGGGTTGGTTTTGGGTCTTTAAACGTAATTACTCAATTTTTTCGTAAACAAAACTTCAAATCAGAGTTTTGTAAGAGATACTTATTTTGTCAAATTGAAAAAGTAAAAAAAACGGAAAATTTTGAAAAATATTCTGTGACATAGAATATAAGGCAGAAAAATGAAAACCATCTTTTTGTATTTACACCACTGGACAGTTTCGATTAATGGAAGTATTAATTTCATATGTATTTGTTCTAAATTTGATTAAAATTGCTCCAGCAGTCTGACAGTTATGACAAGAAACTGATTTTTTAAACTGAACATTTATGGACTGTATTTTCCTTGGGAAGCATTTTTCAGGAAAATGACATAATTTGTATGTTAACTTATTTTTTGATGGGCTATAGAATGGTGAGTTATTGACACTTAAAACTGGACCACCCTGTATTTTTATATTATATTATATTTTTATCAATATATTACAAGGTTTGTCAAAAAACAAATTTCGAAAAATTATTAAAATTTTATTATATTTTTTATACCTATAAATAAATAAATAGTTAAATATACCGGGTTTTCCATTAGAAAAAACACCATTATTGGCTGTAGCTCTTCTATTTGAAGGTTAGGAATATTTTGGTACTAATTTTTTGATTCAACTGTTTAAACTACATCAAATGGCTATCTCAGTTTCTTTAATTACATACAGGGAAGCCCAAAAGGGGGGGTTAGTCAGTCTTAATTCCCTAATTGGAATTACATGGTTGTCACAAATTTTACCGAATAATAACTGATAAACATTCAATTTTCTTTTTGGCAATTTTATATTTGACGTTGAAAACTTCCTATTACTAGTTTATTTCATATCTCAGGAGAAAACCATGATACCATATCCAATCAGTCAGTGATAGTTGCATACTTCTTCGTTCTATAAACTTTTACCAAAATACACAAACTTCCACACGTCTTATGTTTTCCACCTTGTTATTAACAAATATTTTTTAAATACATTATTTACTCCCACAAGACTAATTTTCAGTCTGGAGTATAGTTAAACTTCAAGATATTAAACTTAAACTAGCTCAGACATATTTCCTAACACAACAAAAATAAAAAAAAAAACAGAAAAGCAGGAAATTTTATTTTAAAAATTTACTTATGTACCAAGCAATTTAAGTGGTTTTCCTAATAATTGACATTAAGCAGACGACTCAATTTTTTTTATCTGGTCCTCAATAAGAAAATCCTCTTAACAAGAAAATTATAAAATTTCAATAAAAAGTTCAAACTTACTTCTAAGGGTCGTTTGCCCTGTCCAGAGCCTTTGATCCGTCGTTCCGGGGACGGGCCTAAATTCTTCGTATCAATATGGACGTTTGTTTGCATGCTTATCGTCTATGTAAACACGGCACGCCGTGTAACAGGTGACTTCGGGACGGAAAACTCAAACTTTCCACCCCATATCGAAGGGGGTGCGGACTCTTACTAAGTGCGAGTTTCATCCCTCTAACGTTGCGTGAGTGTCCGTTCGGCAGCTCTCGGTTTTGGCCGAACTTTTCTGCGACATTTTCCTGCAAGACTCCGCAATATGTAGATTTTTCATATTTTTTTGTTAATAATTAACGTCCGGTGTTCGATTTCCAGTGATAAGTCCAGTTTAGCCAGTATCCGGTACACAAACGCCAGAGTTTATTTTTGGTTCCACGAAAACTCGTATACAGGGTGTTTAAACAGTTATCAAATCTTAAAAAACTGGAAAGTTATACAGACACACTCTGTATAACTAAATGTTTGCAATAAAATACTTATTATTATTAGAACGATAAGACGATATTTATTATCAGTCCCAAAACATCTCTTCCAGTTCCTTCTCACATATAAAAATGACAGTCACGTTTTCCTCGTATATTTAATTTAATGACGCGTCCAAAACTGGATGAGAATCGTTTTGGAAAATGCCCTCGTTCTTGTGTATCCCATAGCCCAACTTGACTAGCTATAAACAGCAATTTATAAACACGACTTTTTCCCATTAGACTACTAAAAAGTAGGCAGGAACCTTTAAGTTTAATTGAGATTTCAGTCCCTTTTCAGTCATTATTGTATAAATTAACATCTGTTACAAGACAGATGTTTTTGCACCACTCTGTACATTGGCGTTAATTAAAATAATGCTTGTTGTGGTATAGGTATAAAAACGAACAGACGTTAATGTCATCAAGAGTTCGGAGCCAACTTTAATTAAGTTTTCCAGGTTTCTTGTCATGAATTTTAAAGCAGATTTTTCTTTGGCAACGGGAAAATTGGAAGCACACACAGATTAGATTAGAAAGTTGATGGTTAAAGTTTTAAAGTGGTTTTTGTGTTGTAGTAGAATGTCAAACGAATAGAATGACGTGTAAAATACCATAATATCAGTTAACTGAGTTAACCAACATTTTAAGGATTTTAAGTATCGAAAAATTTAGTATCGATAACGAGTACACATCACTGCGGCGTCGATACAGTTCCTACCTAGCTAGCGTTTGATGTGTGTCAACACTGTCAATCGACGTGAGTTGAGAAATTTGTGTCTTTGTCGAACTTTAGCCTTCTTGCCACTGGTTAAAAAGAGAAAGAGAGAATCAGATCGTTTTGTCACAATTCACAAACAATTGATGTTTTACAGCTGTCAACTCTTTGTGTAGTGTTTTTTTTTCATTGGAGAGAAAGCAAAAAAATACAAAATACTGTGTGAATTACCTGTTTACGTTTTTCTGTTCACTGCAGACTGTAGTGGAGTGTAGTACGTAGTAGTGAATAAACTTACTAATATTTATATTATTGAATCAAATCTACTCACGGTATGTATTTCATTCTTGTAATGTATATGGGCTTGTTTTGCTCCTACATATCAATTACGTGTGATTAAACTGTTCTGTAAGAACATTCATCTATTCTTGTCCCTGCTGTCTCAAAATGGCTACTCCTGATATCTTTAAGTAAAAAATACTATTTATTATAACTAGCAAGGCTGCCTAAATGGCTGTGTATTACTGTGTCCCTGAGATTGTTCAGGTTGCATCATATTGCAATTTGTGCATTGATTGATTACTTCTACAGTCTACTTAGAAGTCTTCAGCATTTCTATTAAAATCTCTTAAATAACACTAGTCTGTGTTATATTAAACATTTCAAGGTGTTTTACCTTAATTTTACAGTGATTGCTGTGTTTACATAAATCTAATACAGATCAAGTTTTCTATGGAAGATGTCAAAGGCACAGGTTATAGGTTTTAGGTTATAACTTAAGGCAGGGGCTACAATAAATTATATATTAAGCTGGTGTTGTACTTCTACAGCGTTAGCTTAAAATTGGAATTTTGATTGGTGTAAAATACAAATAAAGAAAGTTTTCAATATTGTTGAGGTGAGCATTGATGTTTGCATTGCTTCTCTTTTTGTTCCATTGATTTCCTATGAAACTATCATCTCTGCATATTTATTAAAAAAAAAATCACTGGATAGCACAGGGACTTTCCTTTTTAGATTTCAAAATGCTTAAAACATGGGAAACCCTCTTTAAAATGTGAGAAACCGGATTCAGGGTTAATGTTTTTCCAGTCACTTTTTTCTTCTGGATTTGTTCCTTTTCCCTGTACTGAAAAACATAGTAACTTGAATCTACCCCTTGATAGATACAGAAACAGTAGCATCTTTTCAAAGAAAACGTTTTACTCACTCAATGTTTTACAGTAGATAGATTCAGCATTCTAATTAATAGAGCCTCAGAATGTAAATAACAACAATTTTTAACTGCTAGTAATAACCGAGTCGTAATTTTGTTTATGTTTGTTTCAGATAATCTAGAATCATGGGAAAGAAAAAAGGTTAGCTTCAACTAAATGATTTGACTTTTTAAAGTGTGATTTTTATTATCACTAACTTGAACCCACTGTGCATTTAACTTTGCAATGGTTTTAACATTATCATAACTAACATTTGTGTGATTTTTGCTTGTATTAGGAAAGAAGTCTGGTTCCGGTGGAGCTGAAGGTGGGGGACAAGGAGATGGCCCTGGTAAACAGCCTCCAGCAGGTGACCATGACCCTTTTATAGCAAAGTGTGTTTGGTTTTTTTAACTTTTTTTGTGGATGTATACTTTAGGTGGTCCACCTAAGGCAGGTCCTTCTGGGGATACAGGTGGTCAGGCTAAAGCAGGTGTGTTGTAATGAGAAAAACTTGATGAATTAGTAATTTATTATTAAGTTTAACGCAGTGAAGGCGTTAATTAAATTGAGATTATTAATCGCTCATTAATATAAGAGTTGGTTACAACATTTTTCCGTCGACTGTAGTTAATAATAAATGTTTATTATTCTAAAAAGTTTGAAAAAAACTAATTGTCAGTTGTATAGGCAATACGGCAAACCGAAATCATAGGCACCCTTGACAATGACAGTGACAGTTGGTTCTGTCGTTAATGGTGGATGTCAACTGAATAATATGCGTCTATTTCTCTCTGTTTAATACAAATAAAGTAGAATGGAACTATACTGAGAGTATTTGGTTGCCTTTATTATGATAAAATCGTGCATTAAAGTAAAACAATTGAAAAATCATGCATTAATGGGATTCATTAATGAACGATTTTGTGTCCGTTATCGTCCATTAAAAAAGCTGTTAATACGTGGTCGACGGAAATATATTTTTAACGGTAGTGTAAAATATTTTAGTAAATTTTGAAACTGTGTTAGGTCCTCCACAAAAAACTGGACAACAAGGCCAAGGTGATGGAAGGGGCCAACAAGGGCAATCTGGTCAAGGAAGAGGTCAACAGGTAATTTTGTTACAGTAAAATCTAAGATGTATTAAAAAAAAAAACACTTTAGGAAAGTCTCTGTGACTAAAATCTTTCTTATCTGAAAAATAGAATAAATTTATATGCAACAGGACAAGAGAGAATTGTTTCTGTTTTTTTTTGAATGGTAGTTTTTGTTAAAATAGCACTACTTTGAAAAGGTTTGCTATTTTAAACATTCAGTCCAAATATACAATAATGCTAAGTCTATTTATGCAGAATTTGCTTAAGTCTTTTACAAAAATTAAGTTTATGAATATGATTATGACTATGAAGTTGGGTAAACCTGGCCTTAGTCATTCATAAACTACAACCAGTACGTTAATTGACGTAAATGCTGCACATTACTGTCAGTTTCATTATAGGTATGTTTGCAGAGGCAATCCCTGACTGGTTTCCAACTCAGAAACGGTAAATGTCAAGTTTTATTGGTTGAATGCTCACGTGACTATGACGTTTTCTGACTTGTGGCCAATTGATGTATAGTTGGATTTTTACCTTTTGAGAATGACGTCATCTTTTTACATCTTTGTTTATCGCATATCAAACATATGAAATATACAATTTTAGCAAAAACGGCACGTTGTTAATTTTGTCGTCCTGTCAAATTAAAAACGTCGACATTTACTGTCACTTTGATTTAAACGAATATCAAAGGTATAAAAATGCTGCGCTACAATGAGAAGGCCCAAATGCTAATTCTAAATGTGCTGCTTTTTTTTCGAGTACGAAAAGAAACAGTTTCCAGATGTCAACTGAAACTCTCTAAAACTAATTTTTCAAAGCATTTGTAGGTTAAAATTTGTGATCTAATTCCAGACATGCGTGTTTTTTCAACTGCTTGACGTCATTCTCAACGGGTAAAATTTTGACTATATCTATTTTTCCCTCTGCGAACAGACCTTATTTTCCTTAATATGACATTTTGAAATATGATTATTTTCCCAGCAAATTAATGTTTTTTTTTATTAAAGAGCTCCCAGCAGCAAGGTGAAATGCAACAACGGAGAGGATTCGGTCGAGGCGGTCCACCCCAAGGTTTTTTATTCAAAATTGATGTAATAATTGGTATGCAATTTAATTATGTTTTAGGAGGGCAACAGTTACCTCAAGGATTGCCACAATATCCTCAAGTTCAACAGCAGTTTCCTCCAGCAGTTTCAGGTCAGCACCGCCTCCTCAATGGGGAGCACAAAGAGGCCCTCCACCTGGACCTCAGTATCCTACTCAAGGTATGCCCCAACAAGGATTTGCAGGAGGTACTAAAAATAATTTTTTTTACAATAAGCCTGTTTATATTTATTATTTTTTAAATTTCAGCACCTCCTTCCGGAATTCCTCAACTACAACAGCAGTTTCCTCCAGGTCAAGCACCGCCTAGTCAATGGGGAGCACAAAGAGGTCCTCCACCTGGACCTCAGTATCCTACTCAAGGTATGCCCCAACAAGGATTTGCAGGAGGTACTAAAAATATTTTTTTTTACAATCAGCCTATTTATATTTATTATTTTTTAAATTTCAGCACCTCCTCCCGGAATTCCTCAACAACAACAGCAGTTTCCTCCAGGTCAAGCACCGCCTCCTCAATGGGGAGCACAAAGAGGTCCTCCACCTGGACCTCAGTATCCTACTCAAGGTATGCCCCAACAAGGATTTGCAGGAGGTACTAAAAATAATTTTTTTTTACAGTAAGCCTGTTTATATTACTTTTTTTTAAATTTCAGCACCTCCTCCCGGAATTCCTCAACAACAATGGCAACAACGTAAATATTCAACAATATTTAGTTACCCAAAAGTGGGGCTATTACATTTTTTTTATTAGGTGGGCAGCCTGGATTTAATCAGCCAATGCAGCAAGGAGGACCGCCACCCCAACAAATGAGTAAGTACCTTATGCCTTATGGTTTGATTGTTATAAAACTGTATATTATAAACTAAATCGTTAATTTTCTGTAGGAGGTCCACCACCTGCAGTCCAAAAACAAAGACAAGGTAGGTGTGAAATTATTAATTGTAGAGAATGGTAAAACAGGCTTTTTTTAAATTTATTTAGAACCCCCACCAGCTCAAAGACAGCAAGGACCACCACCTCAAGGATTAAGTAAGTAAATTGAAAAATTGTTATTTTCATTAAATTATGGATCTCTCAGCTTAAAATAAAACTTTTTGTATTTAATCTTATACCAAACAATATCATTTAGGCTCACAACCAGGAACATCACAACAGCCTCAACCTAAACAACGAGGTATATTATATATAATTTTATAAGATGAATTTCACTACATATTTTTAATTAGGGCCTCAACAAACGCAGGCTTCTCCAAGAGGGCCGCCACCCCAAAAAAGTAAGTACATATTATCAATTTGAAGTCATAAACTGTTTTAAGTTGGAAGCACATATTGTACTCCATGTGTGAAAAAAACAAACTGTAAAAGTTCAATATAATTTGTTACCAGCTGGTCAGAAAGAAGCTCAACCAAGCTCACCATCTGGAGATACAAAGGAGTTGACCGCGAAGACGGGGCAGATCGCATTAGTAAGCGACAAAAATTTGGTGTCTAACGTGCGACTGAGGCCTGGGAAAAACGGTCGCATTATTAAAGTGGAGTCGAATCATTTGTCCTTAAATTTGGGTAAACTACGAATTGCGTATCACTACGATGTCGATATTGTGCCCGATACTCCCAAGAAATTTATGCGACCCGTTGTTGAGGAAATGAGGAAAAAGTTCTTTCCAAAAATGTAAGTTTGGGTTAATATTTTCATTGTTGTGCGAAAATCGTGTTTACTTAACCAGTTTTTATAAATTATGTAGCAGAGGCGAACGACAGAACTTATTTTATTACTAATTATTACACTAATAATGTACTTTGGATTCGCTCTTTCTACCCACCATTTTTTTACATTAAGGGTTATTCACACTTTCACTAGCTTTATTTTTTCTAAAACTGGGATTCCGTGTGATATAAGTAGAGTAAAATTCTATTTACTAACTATATTCTAGGTGTCGGACATTCTATGCACAAAGAGCTAGAAAGCCAAAATATGGCAAGAATTGGAGACTTTTAAGAGGTGCCAAATTGACGCGATGTTGTCGCTTTCTAGCTCTTTGTGCATAGAATGTCCGACACCTAGAATATAGTCAGTAAATAGAATTCTACTCTACTTATATTACACAGAGTCAGAGATAATTTACAATTATTTGACTAGGAATCCTGCCTTTGACGGTCGAAAGAATCTTTATTCTGTTTCACCATTACCCGAGAATTTAAGCTCCGAAATAAAGATAGTGGATGAAGATAACAGAGAAAAAAACTTTAAAGCAACAATCAAGTTTGCTAACGAAGTGGACATGACGCCGTTGCACGATTTCTTAAAGTCCCCAGTGACGCCACAGGAAGCTCTTCAAGTGGTCGATATTGTACTGCGTATGGCTCCTGTTAGTACCTGTTACCCCGTTGGTAGATCATTCTTTGTCAAGCCGGCTCAAATGGTTGACCTGGGAGAAGGCAAGTGATAAATTATTTATTATAACTAGTAAAACCAATCACACTATAAATTTTCCATGCATGATGATGATATGAAACAATGTTTATGGAATTCTTTTTCAGGTATGGAGATGTATCAAGGTTTTTATCAGTCAGCTATCAGAGCGTGGCGTCCTCTACTCAACGTTGATGTCGCCCATAAAGCGTTTCCTCAAAACATCTGCGTGGTCGATTCCTTGGCCCAACTGCTTTCTAGTCCGCGTCAAGAGATGCGACGGGAAGATTTGCAAAGGGATTTACAAAGTTGGCAATCCCAAACGTTAGAGAAATTTATCAGAACGCTGCGGGTGCTTTATGAGATACCCGGCGTGCCTGGATCGAAACGGCATTATCGAGTCAATGGTTTAGGCGCTTCCTGCTCGAAAGCCTCGTTCGAACACGAAGGAAAAAGAATGACGATCGAACAATACTTTAAGACAGTGAAGCGGTTTACTCTGAAGTACCCGCATTTGCCGACACTTTGGGTTGGTAGTCCGTCAAGAGCCGATCGAGTTCTGCTGCCTCTTGAACTCTGCCGGATCGTCGAAGGCCAAGGGGTGAATAGGAAAATGACCGAAAATCAGACTAGTAAAATGATCAGGTAAGTTAACATTACTTAAGTCAGTTTTTTTTGCAATAGCTAAGTGGATCTTAGTTTATTAGGAAATTGCAGTCACTCTCGTTTCTCTATAAACTTACCAACTCTAAAATAGACTGCCCCTACTTGTTAGAGCGGGTTTCGTTTAATATTCCTCGTACGGCGGTCAGGCATCAACCAACTTTTTCATTGGCATTTGCGAGGTCCAACATCCTATCCCAAGACCCTATACACAAAGCCTGTTACAGCTATAACTGTGTAGCGGCTGACTCAGATATTTTTTGCGACAGTCTCTCGTCCTTGTTGCACAGGTTTCGCTCGTTCTCTGAATCCTTCTTCTAGGAAAATATTGTGGCATTGAGAGAAGAAATATATCAGGAGCGTACAGGTTAATCCAGGGACGTAGCACCAGAAAATGTCACTTTGTGTCTAATGACCATCAAACTCAGTAAAAGCACAATCAAACTTTGAAAATTTAAAACTCAAAATTGTGACAAGATAGAGACACGTTTCAAAAAAGGTTTTGAAGGAAATTATAGTGACTTTGAGAGAAAAAAAAATACTAGTGAGTACAAGATAATCCAGGACGGTAGCAGCAGAAAATGTCACTTTGTGTGCAATCACCACCAAACACAGTGACAGCACAATGTAACTTTGAAGAATCATAACTCAAAATTTTGACAAGATAGAGACACGTTTCAAAAAAGGTTTTGTAGGAAAATATTGTGACTTTAAGAGGAAAAAAATTACTGGTCCGTACAAGACAATCCAGGACCGTAACAACAAAAAATGTCAGTTTATGTCTGATGAGCACCAAACTCAGTAAAAGCACAATCAATTTCACTTCTTTCCCCCCTGAATCCTGTTGTCCACAAGCACATATCCTTTGCACCTACCTCCCCCTACCTTTTTGTGATTGTATTGTGAAACTTCGTCTTTTTTTTTAATTTTTAGTATTTAGTTATTAATTATTTAAGTTTGAGTTCGTATACTATCTTTTAATTTCCTGTAAGTGGGCGTCGGCCTGTTGGAAATAAACGGCTTTATTATTATTATTAGGTTTTTTTACTAACAATATTTGTGATTTAGAATTAACCGAGGCAAATCTCAATTTCAGACACGCAGCAACAAGTACGGACATACGCAAAAGAAAAATCGTTGACGGCATCGCTAGGGCTAATTACAATAACCATCCGTGCGTTAAAGAGTTTGGTTTTTCGGTGGGTAATGAATTCCAAAAGTTGGACGCGCGAGTATTACAGCCACCGCAAATTCAGTACGCTCAACGTATCGTACCCGTGTCGAGAGGTGTCTGGAGGAGTGATCAGTTCGTAGCTCCAGTAACCATCAAAAATTGGACAATGGTTGCAGTTGTTCCGCGTTACGGACCTAGACCGGACGATTTCAAAAAAATGGCTCAATGCGTTAGTCGATTCTATGCTAATAAAAAAAAAACAAATGTTATAGTAAGTATTCTTTCAGTTTCAACAGTCAGCCAGAGACGTGGGTATGATTTTTGCGGCCCCTCCCAGAGAACCATTTAACAATCTCGAATGTAGACGTGGATACTCTGATGTAGAACAATATTTCAAGGCGCAAAAAGACCAGAAGTATGACGTTATATTTGTTGTCGTACCGGACAGTGGACAACAGTATTCGTGGGTGAAGAAAGCCGCTGAATTGGTGGTCGGCTGTCTCACTCAATGCATAAAAGCAACCACAATGACCCGAAGGATGAACGGTCAAACTGCCAGCAACATTTTACTAAAAGTGAACAGCAAGTTGAACGGCACCAATCACAAATTGGCACCGAATTTTAAGCCGAACATCTTGAAACGTCCCGTCATGATTATGGGAGCGGACGTTACTCATCCAGGCCCCGATTCAAAAGATATACCGAGCGTAGCAGCCGTAACGGCCTCTCACGACTCAAACGCTTTTCAATACAATATATGCTGGCGTCTTCAAAATCCGAAAGTGGAGATCATAAGCGATTTGGAAGAGATTACTTTGGAACACTTGAATTTCTTCCACAGTAAAACAAATATAAAACCAGAAGCGATTGTTTTCTTCAGGGACGGCGTGTCCGAAGGACAATTCGAACAAGTGAAGAACGAAGAAATACGTGCCATCAGATCGGCTTGCAAAAAGTTTAAAGGGGGCTCGTTTGAGCCGAAAATCACATTTTTGGTTGTGCAAAAACGTCATCATACTAGACTGTTTCCAATGAACGAGCGCGATTCCGAAGACAAGAACAAAAACGTTCCAGCTGGTAAGTGGTCATATTTTTATTAATACCACAGAAAAACGAAATTTTAATTATAATTGTTAGTGTGCTTTCATTTGCAGTCACTTTCAAGTTACAATATCTGAAATAACCATTTTTCTCAAGAAAGTTTAAAAGTTGGGAAGTATCTAGAGAACAACTCAATATTTTTCACTGAAATTTGGCGTGTAGACTAAGTTTTGGCTCCAAACTCTTGTTCCAAAATATTTTGGACTTTACAATGTTCCCAGATCAGTCGGAAAGAACACCAACTTATCATTTTCAAATGGAACACCCTGTTTTTAATCCCATTTTTGAATTGCTTGCTAGAAGGCTAGTAATTAATGTTAATACTTTCCTATACCTATCTTGCACCGTTTCTTAAATATTTCATAAAAATGGTGAATTTGTCAACAAAATGGTGGTCTAAACTTTAATTAAATTGTCAAGTCCTGAAAGGTTTGCTGATGTGACCTTTTGTCCTCAGTGAGACAATAAAGCCCAGAGACAGAAAATGAAAAAACCTACAGAGTGGTCAATATTTACTTTTTAGTGGGACAGATAAAAAAAACTGCAAAAAGTCGGTTTTTTTAAATGGATCCATCGGTGTTTTATGGTTTGTAATAAAAGAACATTAAATTTAGAACATATCCATGTATAATAATAATTAAAATATAGTAATAATTCACCATTCGAAAGCCCATCAAAAAATAAGTTAACATACATTATGTCATTTTCCTGAAAAATGCTTCCCAAGGAAAATACAGTCCATACATGTTCAGTTTAAAAAAATCGGTTTCTTGTCATAACTGTCAGACCGCTGGAGCAATTTTAATCAAATTTAGAACAAATTCATAAGAAATTAATTCTGATGTTAATGACGTTTGTCGAAACTGTCCAGTGGTGGTGGAAAGATGGTTTTCATTTTTCTGCCTTATTCTCTACGTCAATGGATATTTTTCAAAAATTTTATTTTTTTTACTTTACTTGTTCAATTTGACAAAGTAAGTATCTCTTATAAAATTCTGATTTGAAACTTTAGAGTTATTACGTTGAAAGACCTAAACCCAACCCAACCCAACTTAAAAATTGTCTTGAAAACGGTGAAAATTGACTTAAGAAGCTTAAAAAATGTTTTTGTAGTCAGTTTTCATAGTTTCAGACAAATTGAAAGACTTTAGTTTTGAAAATTGACTTGAGAGGCTTAAAAATTGTCTTTGTAACCAGTTTTTACAGTTTTCAGACAAATTGAAAGACTTTAGCCTTCACAATTGACTTGAAAACTGTGAAAATTGACTTGAGAGACTTAAAAACTGTCTTTGTAGTCAGTCGTTATAGTTTTCAGATAAGTTGAAAAACTTTAGTAGGGAAAATTGACTTGTAGCATGAAAAACTACTTTATCTAGAATTTTTTACTACAAATTCATACATTTCAACTTTGAAAATTAACTTGGACACCAAAAAGTGACTCTGAACCAATGAAAAGTGACATCAGAAGCTTAAATTTTGCATTTGAAGTAAGTTTTCATAATTTGTAAATACATTTCAATATTTTAGTATTGAAAATAGTCTTAAATACAGGATATTGACATTAGATTCATGAAAATTGACTTGAAGACTAACTTTTCAGGTTTTTTTACTTTGCTTTTCATTTTCTTAGAACTCTGGACTATTTTTAGGGCTTTAAAACTGCTTTCAGCTTGGAAAATCGAGTTTTAGGGTTATCTTCACCAAGTTTTTGACATAGCAGAATTAAAAAACTATGTTTACATGGTCCATAGCCTTAAACATGCCATTTCAAGCTTTGTCAGTATTAAATTGACTTCTAGACGCTTCACTGTGCTTTAAGACTGAAAAATCGAATTTTAAACTGTTTTTTATAGTAAAAGTAAAGATTCAGACTCTTCATTAATGAAAGTAAACAATTTTGACATTAAATGCTACGATATCAAGTCTTGAACACTAATTTTTAGAATTAAATTAGTCCGAAAATTCGGACTGTTACCAGTGTAATTGATTAAAAAAAAAGTTTGAATTGAATAATCAGTTTTACACTACCTATAGTCTAAAAAATTGAACGCCAGTAAACATTAGTCAAAAAATCCTGTTTTTTGACTATTTTCAGTGTACTTGTTCCCAATTTGATCAAAATTGATCCAACGGTCTGATAATTGTAGCAAAAAAAAATTATTTACGATTTTAAAACTGAATTTTGGAGGTCTGTGTCTTCCTTAAGAAGCGTTCTTCAGGAAAATGCCATAATGCATGTCAACTTATTTTTTGATGGGCTGATTGGTGAATTATTGACATTTAAAACTGGACCACCCTGTACATTTCCTATACCTAACTTCAACCGTTTCTAAATATTGACCATGTGGTATTGTCTAACTGAGAACAAAAGGTCACATAAGCAAACCTTTCAGGACTTGAGAATTTAATTAAAGTTTAGACCACCGTTTGCTGACAAATTCACCATTTTTAAGACACACAATCTGCTCCACAATTTTTTTTTTGTGGAGTAGATTGTGTGTTACTTTGCTACCCCTATCTACTACAACTCTTACTGACTTGACTGACTCTTACTTACTAGCCTTCTTGCAAGCAATTCAAAAATGAGATTAGAAACAGGGTGTTCCATTTGAAAATCATAAGTTGTTGTTCTTTCCGACTGATCTGGCAACATACACTACACTCCAAAGTTCTCTAGATGCTTCTAATATACCATCAGCGTGAATCATCTTAAAAAAACCTCTAACGCATAGTAGTCATAAAATAGACTAAGATGTCAGAATTTGTCAAACAAAAAGTGAATTTACAGGAACATGCGTTGACACAGACATAACGCATCCTTTCTTGCAAGACTTCTACTTGGTGTCGCACGCCAGTATCCAGGGCGTGGCTAAACCGACCAAATACTGCACTTTGTTCGACGACAACAATATGGACAATGATACAATAGAACAGTTGACGTATTATTTGTGTCACATGTTCTCCAGATGCACCAGGTCGGTTAGTTATCCGGCCCCGACCTATTACGCCCATTTGGCGGCTGCGCGTGCTAAAGTTTATATCGAGTACGATCGGCTTGATATGACTAGCTTAAAGGAGGAGGCCAAACGATACGAAATTAAAACGGAAATTAGGAAGGGTTTGCCAATGTTCTTTGTTTAATTTTGTTACCGCAATTTATGGGAAATTTATTACTAACTGTTTTTTTTTTAATTATTAGATTAATAGCAACATAATTCTTGATGTATATTAGTATGAATTATGTTATTATAGCTTTTGCTGGGTATTTGGGGAAAAATTTTTATGGATGTTTCATTATATTCAAGTATAATAATATAACACTAGGTTTGCAACTACTTTAAAAATAATATAATAACTGCAATTGTAGTCTTGCATTTTGTTTGAACATTTACTTACAAAAAAATAAACCTTTTATGAAACGATTTTAGATATTTTAGTTTTACCATTATAACCTCATCAGACTACTACAAAGAACTCTCTGTTTACGCCGGTGATCGGTGCACTAAAGTGTACCAGTGGCCGCATTCACACCTTTTTGGTTCGCCTTTGTGTAGCCACACCCAATTGATGTTAGTTGAGTCTTCGTCGCATATGCATCCAACTAATCTAGCGTCAAATGCTGAAGGGATTTCCGTAGGGTCTTGTTTAGTGCCCGGACCTTTTTTCAGCACTTTAACATCGAAGGGATTGTCACTACCGGTCACTCTGTTGAGCAATTGTCGTTTTTCTTCGTCGCTCACTTGGACAACGGATGTTTCATTTGCAGTTACTGAAAGCAAGCAACGCCAGTTTACTACCTATTCTTAGGAATTATCATTCAAAAAGTTAACAAGATTCCTACATGGTTTGGTTTACTGATTCAAAGTCCAATAACCAAATCGATTGACGATTAAAAAAAAAAGACACATTTACTTATATTTTAATTCTATTCAACACATTCTAACAATATACAAAGGAAATCTAATTAAACTGGGGCGACCTGGACCAACTTGTACCAGTGACCGCATTCGCACCTTTTCGGTTCGTTTTCGTGCAACCAAAACCAACTGATGCTGGTAGCCTCTTCGTCGCAGTGACAACCAACAATCCTAGCCGGGTAAGCGGAAGGGATTTCGGTGGGTTGGTTCTTGGTGCCGGGCCCTTTTTGGAACACTCTAGTGTTGAAGGGATCGTCGGAACCTTTCAATTTCGCTAAGATTTCACGCTTTTCCAAACCGGTGGCGTGCTCGACAGGGTCGCCAAATGTCACTGCAACGAAAATTTTTGTTTTTGACCGACCAACTCACATGTAATGATTATGAATTGAAATTGCAATAAAATACATTCAATTAGTAATTTTGAGATATACTTAACCCAAACATTTTGGAATGTTTAATACGAAACTTGCACATAAACTTTAGCACATTCACAAATAGAGGAAAACAATGATAATGAAATAAAATACCTACAAACTGTATGACTTTCCCAAATTCTACAAATGTGGGTTGACTATAATGGCATTTTTAATTGGTGTGTTTAGTGCCAAACTAGTGTATTGTCATACTGTTCCAATGACATTTGATAGAGAAAAAATGGAGAAATCACAGTACAGTGAATAGTTTGTGATTGGTCAAAAAAAGCAGCTTTCAACTTTTTCTTGACCAATCACATACAGTACTGGGATTTATACAATTGCTGTACATGTGTCGACTTAAAACCATAAAACAGTCCAATATTCAGATTTATTCATCCTGAAATCTATAAATCTGTTTCCTGAATCCATGGAAGAAACAGAGTTAAATGTGACTTGTTAACTGTCAATTAGTCACATGACCCTTTTTCATGTAATTTTGACATTTACCATCAGGATCAGAAGGTTTAGTGCAAATCTAGATTATTTTGCATCCTGCTCCATCAAATGTTAATGAAATAGTATGACAATACACTAGTTCTACTTCTGATATTTTCTCAACATAACAGTAGAGTAGAAACAAAAAAGTGTTTTTTGTCAAAAAAACTTTCAATCTCTGGTACTTTGGTCAGAGATGTATCAGTTTTTATATTGAAGTAGTGACTAGGTCTCTAGACTAACTTGCATAAATTAAATACGCAAAGTAAATGCTTGGAATGTCGAAGATTAGGTAACAACACGGTCCCTTAAAATCTTCAAGCCCAATAGACCCAAAAATTAGGGATTTTAGGTAAAATTACGTAATGTTCAATAAATGGCCAATCTTGACTCACCTTTGGCGCTTGCACTGGCACAACGCACGTTTGAAGCCAAATATTGCCTCAATGCCGCTTTTGACACCAGCCTTCTGCAAATGGACGACATTCTAATTCACTTTTATATGAGTAGATTTGGGAAAACAAATGCTATTCTCAACTTTTTCCAATCGAAATTGTCGATTTCTTGGGCAGGCCAAGATTGAAGTACAGAAATACCAACTTAATACCATACACATACAGGCAACAGCTCAGGTTGGCAGCGCCGAACCCATAAACGTGTTTAAAATGACATTGACGCATTAACATTGTTGACATTTGACAGTGACATTTGGATATCGTTCCTCTTTCATCTGTCTGTACGACTGTACGGGCCTTTTTCAGTCTTGAGTCTTTCAAGGTATTATGTTTACCATTTTATTTTAAGAAAAAACTAGTGAAATACGTAGTTTAAATAGTGAATATAAATTAAAACTTGCTTTAACCAATTCAGGCTTTCGATCTATGGAAGAAAACTTATCCGATGGCCAAGTTATTTCGATATAAAAACCGATTTGTTTGGTAGTTGTATCCGCGTAGTTCGACCTTAAGTTTACAGTTTTACCCTTTTAATTTGCGGTGTACAGTGTTATTTTTTGTTCAGTCCGTATCTTTTGTGTGCCCTACAGTTCAGTGTTTGCTTTCAACTGGATTTTAAAATAAAACAATTTGCAGGTTAATTTTTCTAACCTCCATTACGTCCCTAAACCACTTTCTTAACTAAGTTCCCCAAGAACTCCTAGTTTTTATAAAAGTTGTTAACTTGGCCAGTACGGATTTGTTTTGTTTGTGAATTTAGTCAACAAAGACTTTTCTTTTCAGATGGCTTCAAAAATAATCAAAGCTGGAGGGACTGATCCTGATACCTTTGAGACTCAAGTCTCTCAGGCATTATTAGAGTTGGAGATGAACTCCGATTTAAAAGCTCAATTACGTGAGCTCCACATAACAAAAGCAAGGGAAATTGAACTAAACAACAAGAAGGTAAGTCACATAAATATCCACTTTGTTAGTTGGTTAATTAGGATTTGTTTTCAGTCTATTATCATCTATGTTCCAATCCCGAAACTGAAACAGTTTCAAAAAATACAAACCAGGCTGGTTAGGGAGTTGGAGAAGAAATTCTCTGGCAAACATGTAGTTTTTGTTGGAGAACGCAAAATCCTCCCAAAACCTACCCGTAAGACTAGAATGAAGAACAAGCAGAAGCGTCCACGTTCCAGAACTCTGACGGCTGTATATGATGCTGTTTTAGAGGATCTTGTATATCCGGCAGAGATTGTAGGAAAGAGGATTCGGGTTAGGTTGGACGGATCGTCACTGATTAAAGTCCATTTGGACAAGAATCAGCAAACGACAATTGAGCATAAGGTATGTTTTATGCAACAAAAAATTATGTGAAAACTAATGGGGAGGTGGTTTTAGGTTGATACTTTTGCCGCCGTCTACAAAAAGCTGACAGGAAGGGAGGTGACTTTTGAATTTCCTGAACCTTACTTGTAAACTTTTTTAAATACAATGTTATAAAAACAATCTATAATACCTGCCTTTTGATTGTTTCCAAACTCATAAAAATAGCAAAAGTTTTATTACAAAAATAAATAATTAGTAAATTCAATCACTATCATCACTGGAAACGTGTATGATCCTTTTCCTTTTTGACTGTTTTTTAGCATTCTTCCGCCTCTTCTTTTCTTCTAACAGCTTTTCTAAAGCGGTTAATTGTGTCATCTGTTGTTCTTCACTAGAATCCTCTTCCACTGAATCCACACAAAATGAATCCTGATAAAAAACCAAATTGTGGTAATAATAAACATGTTGAATGTAGTAGATAAAACTTACGTTGACATAGTTATTAGTTTCATTAATGGGTAATTGAGAATATACATTTGAAATGTCCGTAACTGGTGGTTTGCGTTGGAAGGGTTTGAGGACTGCAGGACTCCTAAAAATGCGGCCAATTAAAAATAAAACCAAAAAAAGGATTTATGGCTTGTAGCATAGACTAAATGATAAGTTTAGGCAAACAGTGGCAATTGAATTGAAAATTAATTTAAGTAAGCATCGTGAGATGGCACCACTTAACGCATATTCGCGTGCGGCGTTGTCTAGTTGACAAATCACATTTTTTGTTTCGTTCGTTTTCGTGCAATCGTCACGTGACCATTTGCACATTATAAGAAGTCAGGTGACTCTTCAAATAATATTTTGACATCTAAAACAGTCACGTGACCTTTAGGATTTCGTTTTGACGTTAAAATAATTGAAAATTGTCACGTGGCCATTTGCACTGTAAAGAGGGTCTTGAAAAATATCAGTTTAAACTGAAAAACGATTACGTGATCCTTCAAATGACATTTTGGCGTTAAAAATTACATTTTTATCTTACAATTAAATGTGATTTAGTCATTTAAAACTAAAAAAACGGTCACGTGACATTATAAATTCCATTTGCACTGTAATATTAAAACTAAAAAACGTCACGTGACATTATTTCAGGACTTTCAGGATCGTTTTGACGTTAAAAAGAGGGTCTTGTCACGCGATTTGAAAAAAAAAAAAAATAGTCTAAACATAAAAACTGTCACGTGACGTTAAAAATGACATTTTTATCTTACAAATAGATACGTGATTTAGTGTATCAGTTTAAAACTAAAAAACGGTCAAAAACTTTGACAGCCCATAACTTTGTTATTTTGACAGTTACAGGGTGGTTCAATGTACCATTTTGTAGCCCTTGAAATTCTCTTTTGACCACCCTGTATAGCGATTTTACCTAAAACATCGAATAATTGAGTTATTTACTGTTAAAACTAAGTTGTTTGCTTTAAAGTTTCAATTTGACAGTTTTCACTTTGACAGCCCATAACTTTGTTATTTTGACAGTTACAGGGTGGTTCAATATACCATTTTGTAGCCCTTGAAAAACTCAAAAAGTTAGAAAATTGTGTGACCTTCAGGATTCTGTTTTGACGTTAAAAAAGAGTCCTTTGACTTAAAATAAATAGAATCTCTATTATCGATACCTCAAACCAGAAATTCTTATCTTGTTTAGTTTTCAAAATTCGAGTAATTTAACTCAAATTTATTTTAAAAAAATTAAGCTTTCTTAGACAGTTCAGATGGAATAGCAAAAGAAAGCGGATTATAGAAAATACTGCAAAAGTTGGCAACTATGTCTGCAATGACGAGCTGTATTAGCGCCATCTCTTAGAGTTTCCCTACAACCTACAACTGAAACGGCCGAAATACATTAGGAAGCTTCCTTTTTGGGTGCCACTTTAATTATATTGCGCTGGTTGTCTGTTTTTATTACCTGATGGATTTTAAGTAAACAGCATGCATTTGAGTGTCCAGGTTCATGGTGCCGTCATGCACAAAACTCTTTTCGTACTCATCTAGATCAGATTCATCCTCATCTTCAGAGATGATTACTGCTTCATTGTCTGAAATGTCAGCCTCAGTGTCCAGAAATTCGTTACAGACCTAAAAACCATTTCAACACAATAATATCACTGTTATATCAGTTTTCTTGTACCTTTTTAGCCTTATTGATCAAAGTTTTCCCTTTTTTCCTCGATTTGCTGGCAAAACTCTTTATGGTAGGAGAAACAGATCTTTTCACCAGCTTTCCCTGTTCGTTAACGGAAATATCCTCAAAAGCATCGTCAGAAGAATCATCAATTGATACAATCCGAGGTAAAACTTTTGAGGTTTTCTTTTTGACACTCAAAAGAGTATTTTTACTCTTCCAAGCACTGCAAGAAGGCTTTGATGCTCGGTCCAACATTGAACCACCAGGAGAATTATATTTTGAAGAAGTTTGTTCTAACTTTGCGGTTTTCAAGTTGTCGTTTAGTGACCTAGCTTTGTAAAGTTCATTTTTTGAGGTAAAGTTTGAAGTTTCTACTTTAAATAAAGAGCTGCGGTCTACAAGACTGTCCTGACTGGCAGTTTTAGTTTTCAAAGAAATACTTGGAGAAATGGGACTATTTTTGAAGGGATCCTCTACAAAGGTTTCATCCAAACAGTTGGTCTCCTTTATGGGTGTTTCAGTTTTACAATTTACTTCCCTAAAAGATTCATTAAACTGAATGCTTCTAGTGTAGTTCAGACTACTAGTTTTACGTGAGATTATAGGTGGAGAAGTACTGCAGTCTGTATGAACTGTCACTGGACTGTCATTTTGTTTTTTTACTGGTGAAACCATCAAGGAATTATTCAGATCATCCAATATTTTTTTAGATTTATTTACGGTAGAAGTGGCAACATCCTCAGTAGTCCCCAACAAACCGAAATACGACAAATCGCATATAGAACCAATATTTTTTAAATCTTCCACAGTTGGACTGCTTATTGTGGTTTCATGGTCTTTATTAATTAAATTAGTATTGTCTTCTAAATAACTGGGAGAGTAGATAATTGTGTTTTGCGAACTTTCAAACGAATCCTCCCTAAACAAATCTTTCAGACCTTTCAAATTGAAAAATGCCAACAATGTTTCCTCCTGAACTAAAATCTCACATTCCTGGCTTAGTTTGATTTTCTCTATCACAGCAGAAAAGTTACTAGGAGGCTCAAAAAATGACTGCCCAGCTTCAACTGACTTTTTGGCATTTTCGTAAAAATCCTCGCACTGAGTAAAACTGGGATCCTCCAACATTTCGTCGTAAAGTTCCCGGTAAAAACTCCGATCCAACGAAGCGATAAAACCTTCGATAGCTTCTAAAGTAATTTGATTGACTATGTCTTCGCTAGGGATTAAAATCGTCCCCGTACTGTTTTTAGGGGGTTTCAAAGTGAAATCGGCACAATCAAAACCTGTAGGACAGTAAGGACACTGTGAATCGTGCAACGAAAATTCCCCACTTAAATAGTCGGGAAGTATCTTTAAAGCTTCTTCAATTGCTGGTGAAAAAGTTGAGTCTTGTGACAATTTTGAGGATTGCGATGAGTTTGGTACCGACAACAATTCTTGACTTAATTCAATTTCTAAAAGCATTTAGTTGGAAATTTTGAATGGTTTATTATAATGCTTACCTTCAGAACGTTTTCCTGAAAAAAACATGTGCCTAATGTCGCCTTGTTTCAAGGATTTTTCACTGAATCCATCATTTTTACCTATAAAATACGAAAAGGAGTCAAAAATCAAACCGAAAAAATTAAAATTACTTAAAAAATATACAGGGTTATTTATGTTATTTGACACGGAAAATTATGACTAAAGTATTCACTTTCAAGATTCTGGGATGGAGGTATTTTAAGATGTACTGGTTATCCCAAATGCAGAAAAACTATCAAAGTTGTATTTTTTTAAATGGAATTAATAGTATTTTATTTGATTTTCAGAAACTACGTTGAAAGTACAAGCTAATTACATTAAGGTTTGATACGTCTAAACTTTACAGTTTCTCAGATATTTATTATTTTGTAAACATTTAGAACAAATTTTAAGGTTTAATCACTCAACCTCTTTGATTTTTATTAATCAAAATTGGTTTGGGAACTGCTAAATGATCAAGTATGGGTGAGAACATTGTCTAGCTCATACAGGATGTCTCAAAATTTTTACCCAATAATTGCAACCTTTACTGTAATAATTGTTGGCTAACTGTTCGCGTTTTCTTGGAAAGTCAACATTTCTCGAACTCGCACCGATTTTGAGTGATTTTTGATACCCTTGAGAAATTACCACAGATTCAAACGGTTTTAAGTGACAGTTTAAATAGCGAAATTTGTAGGAATATATCAATTAAGATACTTAATAATGTTACTGAAGGAACCAAAAACGGAGTAGGTATGTTTGTGTTTGTAGTCGAAACATTTTTTATGAATTATTTTTGTAACTTGTATAGCAAATTTACAAAGTATTAAGCCACTATTATATTCTAAGCTTTAATTAGATTAAAACGAGAAATATGTAATTGGAAAAGATACCAACAATATCAAAAATCAGTCAAAGTCAGCTCTAGTTTAAGAAATGTCGATTTTCCAAGAAAACGTTAACAATTAGCGGTATGAAACCTTAATAATTTTCGATAGGTAATTAAATTTTGCATATACTGTAACCATAAAATAGGTGGAGTTCCATTTCATTTTGGCTACTTAAAAATTTTAGTTTTTGAGTAAATTTTTTGAGACTTCCTATATGAGCTAGACAATTTATCACTTTTGGATCATGAAACTTAATCTGTTATCAGCGCTCAAGCCAATTTTGGTCAATAAAACTCAAAGAAAGGTTGAATGTTTAAATGTTAATATTGGTTCTACATTTTTACATTACTATCAAACTTCAATGAAATTACCTTTTATTTTCAACGTAAATTCTAGGTGATCCATTTGAAAAAACATGACTTTTTCTGCATTTGCGACAACCGGTACATCTTGAAAATATTTTTAAAATATCTATACCTCCAATAGATCTATATCCCAGAATCAAAACTTTTTTGAAAGTGAATAGTTTAGTCACAATCTTCCGTGTCGAATAACGTGAATAACCCTGTATACTTTTTAAGAAACTAACTTTTATCTTCCACAGTAAAATTTGAAACTCGACCAAAACCGGTTCTGGATTTCTACATCTTATCGCTCTTTACAACCGGTTTGTAAATTAAATTTTTACACAAACCCATAATACAAACTTACCTAACTTTTTTATGGGAATGTTAAACCTTTTGGAATCAGCGTACATCAAAAGTTCACTTAACATTTTCGTAGGAGCTGAATGATTAACTAAGCTGACTTTCTGGAGATTACGCATTTTCTCGTGATGCTTATTGAAGTAAATAAAATTACCAGTTGATTTCTCTAAGGGATCTCCTAAAAACTCTCTCTGTTTAGCTATTAAATAACAACCTATGTAGGAATAATAAATGTTACTTGCTAACGATAACATCCGAGTATCAGGGAGTACATCCTGCACTTTAAAAGACGGATCTTCCTGACTGAAAATAATCTCCGGAGAGTTTGAGGAACGTTTTTTAAGTAAATCCTAAAAAAATCATGACAACTAAAGTTACAAACTTTCAGAAATATCCTCACAAAAATCCGATTCTGTTTCTTCTCTCTGGGGGTTATAAAAAGCTTCTCGCATCTGGGTTGCAAGTCATCAGGTACCAATCGAGGGCTCTGCCGGTACAAACTGTTTTTCAACTGCACTGACCCCAAAACATGAGCAGAAATGTTGTTTTTATGTATCAAACAGTCTTTAAGCGTCTGCTGCTCTTTTCCTTCAGTAACCAAAACTAATACACTCCCAGCCCTTTTCCTTCCCGTTCTGCCCATTCTTTGCACCATTCTAATTGGGGATTTATTCGAAATATCAAAGCAAACTATAAGGTCCACTTCGCCTACGTCCAGCCCCTCTTCACCGATACATGTAGACAGTAACGTGTTGCATTTACCTTCTCTAAAGGCCTTCACAACCTGAATGGTAGGTAACTCAACTGTAATGTAGGGTTAAGTGACAATCTTAAAGTTGCCTCACCCCTAACTGAATTTTTTGGGTAATCCCAGAACCTTGCCCTAAAAAAACTTTAGGCTGAATCAATGGTCTGGATTGTAACAGTAAAGCGTGAGCCTCCATTACTGATTCACGATACTCAAAAAAGACGATAACTCTTGAGTTCTTCTTTTCTTCACCAGAAAAATGTTTAACTAAAATATCCCGTAATTTGTAATGTTTTGGATGCCCAAATTTGATATCAGCAGGTATCTGTGCAATGATCAGACCAATTATTATCACTGTGAATTTTCAGACTTATTGTTACCTCTGGATAAGTCCCATCAGGTAAAACTGCAATGTGAGGTAAAGGTCCTAAGTATGCCCTTACATTTTCCACAATACTTCTCAAATTTCCATTACCTCTGAGTAAAGGTTTCTCAATATGTTCTTAAAAAAGTAGGAAATACTTTAAACTCAGTTATTTAATAGGAATAACTCTCACCATCAAAAAATGATAAAAAGTTTCTCAATCCGTGCCTGATAAGTAACTCAAGGGCGTGATACAAAGTTACGCAAATATTGAGACACCTCATTATTTCCGAGTAATTTGAGGAACTAAAAGTAATTTGGTAATTTTCTAAATATTGTTATGATTTTGGGATTACCTGGCCCCTCGATTTTTATTTTGAAAGTCTTTCATTAACATGAAAATTTTGCCTTTTGTTAAAGAACCACAGTTGCCTTGTATTATTTTGTATTTTATGAGGGTCCGGGCGTAATACTCTACAACCTAAAAACATTCTGAACCCAATCAGGAAAATGAAATAACAAGTCTAAAATAATTACTTTCATATACTCCCTCCTAATCTCCATCAGTTTATCATCCAACTGCACCACAACAGTTTCTAAAGACCTTTCAAAAACATACTTTTCCACATCTTTACTCTCTTCCGTTCTGAACTCCAAATGAGAAATTAACAAATTTTGAGCCACCTACAAGTTTAACTGCAAATCTTGTGTCAACAATACAAACAAATAAACTGTTACCTCAATAACATCATTAACATTACAACCAGGGGTGGCACTTAAAGCCAAAACTCTAAAATACTGATGACCGCCTGCCGTTAATTTCCGAATAACTTGACAGTAGGCGTGATTGCCTTTGGCCCTGTGGGCTTCATCAAAAACCAAACATTTAATTTTCTCCCCCAACTGAGCCACATTTTCTAAATCGTTTTGTAACACTTGTGGTGTGGCAAAGAAAACCCGTTTGTCTATCCAAATGTTAGAACGCGACATTGAAGTTTTTGACCCTACAATTTTAATTAAAACCCAAAAAACGTATCAGTTAACAGTATTACCAGTTAGTTCTGCTGTAACTGATTCAGGTATGGCCATTATATTGTAGCAAGCTTCAATTTGTTGTTTTACTAAAGGCCTAGTGGGGGCCATAAAAATAATTTTACCATGTGGATACCAGCGGTAAAAATTGTACATAACAACAGCTGCAATAAAGGTTTTACCAAGGCCTGTAGGTAAACTTACCTAGAAAATTTTCACGACCTCAAACTAAACTTAGACCAGTTTCTTTAAATCAAATCAAAAACATACAGAGACAAAAAAAAGTGATACTAGAAATGAAACTAATTAAACATTTTCAATACAGAGTGTTTTATAAACAGCAAACTTAGTATACCTACTACACATTTTTACACAAAGTTTGTATATTCCTACTTACCAATGTATTTTTGAATAAAGCAGCTTCAACAATATTAAACTGGTATTCTCGAGTTGGGTAGTTGGTGGGATAGATCCATGTTTGGCCTATTTGTGGATCAAACCCCAAGGTTTCCCGCTCAGTACTCAGACCCTTTGTCCTAAGAATATTTGTGTAAAATGTATGCCTAAATACTAACTACTTTTGATTAACTTACTGTGTAACTGCATCCATTTTGCACTAAAAGGTTATAAAAACCGCTTAATTAGTTTCTTTTCTCACATCACAGCTTAACAAATTTACAAAAATATAATTTTTTATAATACCTATAAACAAATTTGAAAACAAAAAAAACAAATAGGTTATGTTTACATTCTTCAAATTTTCGAATACCAATTTGATTGTGTGTCACGTGATCGATATGGAAAAAAGTGTAACTAAAATCACGTGAACGCAAACCACTTGACGTACATGAACTTAGAGCTGGGGCTTTTAACGACCATTTGTAGTTAGTGACGTCAAAATAGCTACTGTACTAGAGCTGGGGTAAAAAATTTGAATTACTTTTATCAGATTTTAAATTATCTGTAACTTTTAATTTCGTAATGTAAGTTTATATGTATGTATTCTCTTTAATAAATTAATGACTAATTTAAAAAGAAAACAAAAAATAAGAGTTGACGCATATAAATCTACCATTATCATCAAAACCGTAAACAAAAATTAATGTATTATTCTTAATACTGATAAAACTGATTTGGGTATTCAACGAGGTCAGTCAAAGTAGAATTGTTATTGTGTACCGTCGTGCTCTATACAGCTTGTTTTTAAGAAATTAACATAAAGATGACTCTCAGAAAATCGGTAAAATTAACTTATGGTACAGTTTCGAGATTGTTTTTTAGTAAAATGCGACAAATGAGTGTAAGTTTCGTATACATTTTACTACCCAAGTTTTAAACTAACTATATATTCTTTCAATTTATAAAAACAATATATTATTTGTTTTGTGCTTCACGTGTCAAACAAAAATAAATTGTGAAACTTATCAACTCAAATTCAAACTCCACTAAACTCATTTTTCCATTTAATTTAGATAAATGCCCCACAATTTCCAGGGGCGCAAACAACCTGGACAAACGAATTAAAGTTTACAAGACCAGACTCCTACGCACCAATTCCAGTATACAGGGTATTGGATGAAAAAGGCCTGGTGGGTCAAGATCCGCAACTCAACGAACAAACTCTAATAAAAATGTATAAGGACATGAAAATTTTAAATGTTATGGATAGGATTTTGTATGAGTCTCAAAGGTTTTTAGTTATGCTTTTGAGGTTTATAGAGGGTGTATAAGAGAATTTTAGACAAGGGAGAATTTCTTTCTATATGACCAATTATGGTGAAGAAGCCACCCATATTGGTAGTGCGGCTGCTTTAAGTAGTGAAGATTTAGTTTATGGGCAGTATAGGGAAGCAGGAGTGTTGCTTTATAGGGGTTTTACACCCCAACAGTTTGTAGGTAATTCAATGCGCTCTTAACTGTTATATTGTGTTGATGCTCTAAAATTTGTAGATCAATGTTATGGTAATGTGGATGACAAAGGTAAAGGAAAGCAAATGCCAGTTCATTATGGTAGTAAAGACTTAAACTACGTGACTATATCTAGTCCACTAAGTACTCAAATGCCTCAAGCTGTAGGGTCTGCCTATGCCTTTAAAGGTTCACTTTTACCTCTAGAAATGCACAATTTTAAAAAGTCAAATTTTAGGCACTGATAAAGTAGTAATTTGCTATTTTGGAGATGGAAGCGCTTCAGAAGGAGATGCGCACGCGGCTTTCAATTTTTCCGCCACTTTAGAATGTCCAGTTATATTTTTTTGCAGGTGGTCTAATACCTTCTATCAATATCCAGTTAACTTAAGTACCTAATTGAAATTATAGAAATAACGGTTACGCTATATCAACCCCGGTTAAAGAACAGTACAGAGGAGATGGTATTGCAGCTAAAGGACCATCTTATGGTATTAACACTTTGCGGGTTGATGGTAATGACGTATTGGCAGTGTACCAAACCACCAAGCTAGCTAGAGAGTACGCTTCTAAAGAAAATAAACCAGTTCTTATTGAAGCCTTAACTTACAGGTTAGTCCTTCAAAAAAAGCTATTTTTACTGTTAACTTAATCATATTTTAGAGTGGGTGATCATTCAACATCAGACGACAGCACCAGCTATCGACCTAAGGAGGAGGTGACAGAGTGGTCGAAAAATCACTACCCCACAACGAAATTTCGACAATACCTAGAAAGTCGAGGATTATGGAATGAAGAACAAGAGAAAACGTTACTGAAATCGGCACAATCGGAAGTTTTATCTGCCCTTAGTGCTGGCGAAAAAAAGAAGAAACACAAATGGACGGAAATGTACGATGACGTGTACAGGTTTTTGCCACCCCACATCAGGTTGTACCTTTGGTTTAAAAGTTTAAATAGTATTTTAATACGATTAACGGTTTAGGAAGCAACAAGAAGCCATGAAGAATCATCTGAAAGAGTACGGAAGCCATTATCCCCTAAGCTCATTCCAAGATTAAGTTTGATTTATCGCAAAGTTTAATATAATGTTTGCAAAAAAATTAGTTCACATTCTTCCTACTTGCTAAATAACCTTAACAATCTAAGCACGTACTTCTCATTTAATTATACAGGCCCTATGGGGGCTAATAATTGAAATTCAATCCTCTATAGGTACCATCAGTCTGCCCTCATTCCTAAATCTACCTATATAAGCAAAAATTCGGTACCAAATAGTCAACAAACGCACAATGGCGTCCGCGACTGTTATTTGCCATTTAGTCCTAATGATAATAAATGTGCTGATAGTTTCATCCCAAGAACCGATGAGCCTTCAAGATTTGATGTTTGCTGCAAAACATGTTCCTCGAATTGGCCGAAGTGCCAACAAAAACGGTATGTCTGAGTTTGACAAGTTCTTCATGAAAGTTTCAAAGAGTGTTCCCCGAATTGGCAGAAGAAATGAGGTAAGAACATGATTTTGTAAAAGTAGATAAAACAACTATACATTTTAGGGTGAACAGGTGGTAAATACGGATTATTCTGCTCCCATTTTATTAAAATGTAAGTTTAACACTTTAAATTCCTCAACACACATTATTATAGATAGTTGCAGATCCAATTTGGCCAGATATCTCCTACTTATATGAATACGCACCAGAAATGTTTGAGGGTTCTGAGGACTTGTTCAAGGTTTTCAACCCAAATTTGCAACAACCAATCAAACCTGATCACCAACTGCAACTCAGTGACAACATTTTCAAACGTAAATAGGATAATAAGATGAATTATTGTGCTTTATTGTGTAGTCTAGTCAGTGCTTTTTAAATAAAAGTTACCACGCAAGCAAAATAGTATTTCTTTTAGCAAAAATAAACCACCTAAGAAAAATGATTTTTAAGCTGCTGCATAATCCATAGTTTAATAATAATAAGTAGTCTAAAATAACTTTCTGAGTACATTTAAATAAATTTTACCTTGTAATTTAGACAATCCAATGTGTGTTTTGTGAATCCAATCAAAGTTAAAACCTAAGTATGCCATTTTCAGAAAAATTATAGAGAATTATGTGAAATGTATTTTGTGACAGCAGTTAAAACAAGATTTTTTTTTAAACATTCTGCAGGTATTGTTGAACTGACTACACATTATAAAGTTTCAGTTTTATTTTAGCTAATTATTTATGATACAAAAAATGCTCCCTGAAATATGTAACATTTATGAATCATACAAAAAAAAATTATAAAAACCTGAAGATAATGTAAGAGAGTCACTTTTTTCCAGATTTTTTTATACCACCCCCAACCAGTGGCCCTTTCTGAGATGCTTTGGCCTTGGCTTCTTGCAAGGCCTTCTGTTGTTCCTTCATCTTTTGCTTGTGGGCCAGTTCATCATCATCTACATCTTTTGTCTCTTTTTTAGGCTGCTTTAAGGGTTTTTTCTTACCACCTTCTCTGCCAGACATCTAGAACAAAATGATGAATTTAGAGAAGACCTTTTTGCAATCTAGGGTTCTGGACAACAAGTTCCTAACTCACACACATTGCATACAAACATAAAACACATACATTACCAACTAGATACTTTCTAGACCAAGGAAACTTCCAAATTTCCTACCTTCTCCACTAAGAACAGTGACAGAAGATAAAAAATATAAACAAACTACTTGGAAAATTAAAATAACATATTTTTTAGTAGACTATCTACTAATATGAGATAATTTTACAATATGTATACAGTTAACTAAAATGGGGTACCTTCTCAGTAAAAATGCTAACAAAACAAACAACTTCATTATCCTCACCTTGCAGAACGCCTAAAGTCGCAGCTAATAAGTTTTTAATACTTAATTGATGTTTTGGTATTGATTATTGCAGTGTAAAACTGGAAAATGTGGACTTTTGAGTGCTGTGCTTTCTTGAAAAGTTTCCAAAAAAAAAGTTAGGTTATCAAGTGAAACTCACTACAAATTGACATTTGACAAAAAGGAGCCAGCATTGCCCGTGCTTCAACAGTCTAAGTACTTTCTTGTCAATATACTCTATTATAGAAGTAGTGAACAATCATTTTTTGGCTAACTTTCTAATACGCAGTATTTAAATGTCATAAAAATTGAACAAAACATTTTTAAAAACAAACTTATATCTCTTTAGTGAACTAGTGGCAACGTTGCATTTTGCACCTGAGCTGCCATTGTCAGCTGACATGTGGCATGTGGCAAACAGCTGATCCTACCAAACTGAAAGGATTTTGTGTGTGGACAGCAGCAGGGGACAATCGATTTCTTTTCCTTGTGTTCTAATTGTCCCAGCTGTGAACAGTGTCGCGCGTTGTAAATCGCCTCAGTGCGTTACTCAGTCGATCGCCTTATAAACTTTTACTCAGCATGCATAAGAAAATTAAAAAAGACTACAAAAACTGCATTATATAGCATATGTGTTTTGTGGAAAGTGATGTCTGCGCTGTAAGGTAATCTCCATTTAACATGTCTATATTTGCCTTTCTTTTGATTGTCAGTTAATTAGGAGCCATTTTTCGGTTAACATATTTTGGCTTATTGCGTAGTTAGGCTAGATAATGTGATTAGAGAAAAAGTACAGTCTGGTGTTGGCAAAAAATTGCTACACTTTGCACTATTTTAGAGTCCTTATTCAAGGTTGTGACCAGACTTTTGTTGTCCAGTTGGGAAGAAAGTAACTATTGTTTAAGCTTCACTGATTTGCATTTAGTTGCTTTTTTATTTTGCTTTCACTGAACTGTTATCTGATGACTAGGTATAGGCATTTCAATGAAATCTATTTTTTGCCTTTAGAGAATATTGACTAATCACATCTGGTTAACATCATTACTAAAATGGTATCATTCAACTAAGATTTTTCATGTTAGCTGTGCAATTTTTCCTGATGACCTTTCAAATAAATTGCTTTAAATGAGGTAATGAAGCCAACAACTAACAAACCACATTTACACTGATAAAAGGAACTTTAGGTGGGATTTTGTGAATTGATTTGAATTGGAAAGATAACTAATACCATAGTGGTAGTATTTGGATAACAGATGAGTCATTTCCTAATATTTTGAACAGTACTCAACTTATTTTCACTTTAGCTCAGGTAGTAATGGGTGGGTATAGGATACAAACAATACCATAAATATGATGGTCTGAAAACCCCAGTTGGGTTTGAGACAGACCTAATGTGTATTGTGTTGCAGCAAGAAGCAAGTTTAGACCTTCTCTTTGTTTCAGATAGTTTTGGCTTTGGATTATTTGACCAATGGACTTAGAAACTTTATAGGGTGAGAGATTAGAATATTTTTTAGTAAATTTTGAAACAAATTCAACTTGCCAATAATGCTTGAACTTTAACATGTTGGACCATGCTTTCAGTTAGTCTCTGTTCAGTGACTACTGACTGTTGCAGTGTTGCATCAGATCATTAGCTTATCAAGACCATTTTGAATGTGCCAATGACTTCTAAATGCTACTGAGAACTTTCTGAAAAGTTTCAGAGCCCTCTACAACTGTCTTAAACTTTCCCAGAACTGTTTTAAATTGCCAGAGGCCTCTAGGACCATTTTGAATCTGCCAGAGACCTCTAAATGCTACTGAGAACTCTCTGAAAAGCTTCAGAGCCCTCTACAACTGTCTTAAACTTTCCCAGAACTGTTTTAAATTGCCAGAGGCCTCTAGGACCATTTTGAATCTGCCAGAGACCTCTAAATGCTACTGAGAACTCTCTGAAAAGCTTCAGAGCCCTCTACAACTGTCTTAAACTTTCCCAGAACTGTTTTAAATTGCCAGAGGCCTCTAGGACCATTTTGAATCTGCCAGAGACCTCTAAATGCTACTGAGAACTCTCTGAAAAGCTTCAGAGCCCTCTACAACTGTCTTAAACTTTCCCAGAACTGTTTTAAATTGCCAGAGGCCTCTAGGACCATTTTGAATCTGCCAGAGACCTCTAAATGCCAAAAGCTTCAGAGCCCTCTACAACTGTCTTAGACCTCTAAATGCTACTGAGAAAAGCTCTCTGAAAAGCTTCAGAGCCCTCTACAACTGTCTTAAACTTTCCCAGAACTGTTTTAAATTGCCAGAGGCCTCTAGGACCATTTTGAATCTGCCAGAGACCTCTAAATGCTACTGAGAACTCTCTGAAAAGCTTCAGAGCCCTCTACAACTGTCTTAAACTTTCCCAGAACTGTTTTAAATTGCCAGAGGCCTCTAGGACCATTTTGAATCTGCCAGAGACCTCTAAATGCTACTGAGAACTCTCTGAAAACTGTCTTCAGAGCCCTCTACAAATCTGCCAGAGACCTCTTAAAACTTCTCTTCAGAGCCCTCTACAACTGTCTTAACTTTCCCAGAACTTTTTAAATTGCCAGAGGCCTCTAGGACCAGAGACCTTAAATGCTACTGATCTGAAAAGCTTAAATGCTACTGAGAACTGCTCTGAAAAGAAAAGCTTCAGAGCCCTCTACAACTGTCTTAAACTTTCCCAGAACTGTTTTAAATTGCCAGAGGCCTCTAGGACCATTTTGAATCTGCCAGAGACCTCTAAATGCTACTGAGAACTCTCTGAAAAGCTTCAGAGCCCTCTACAACTGTCTTAAACTTTCCCAGAACTGTTTTAAATTGCCAGAGGCCTCTAGGACCATTTTGAATCTGCCAGAGACCTCTAAATGCTACTGAGAACTCTCTGAAAAGCTTCAGAGCCCTCTACAACTGTCTTAAACTTTCCCAGAACTGTTTTAAATTGCCAGAGGCCTCTAGGACCATTTTGAATCTGCCAGAGACCTCTAAATGCTACTGAGAACTCTCTGAAAAGCTTCAGAGCCTCTACAACTGTCTTAAACTTTCCCAGAACTGTTTTAAATTGCCAGAGGCCTCTAGGACCATTTTGAATCTGCCAGAGACCTCTAAATGCTACTGAGAACTCTCTGAAAAGCTTCAGAGCCCTCTACAACTGTCTTAAACTTTCCCAGAACTGTTTTAAATTGCCAGAGGCCTCTAGGACCATTTTGAATCTGCCAGAGACCTCTAAATTACTGAGAACTCTCTGCCAGAGCCCTCTACAACTGTCTTAAACTTTCCCAGAACTGTTTTAAATTGCTCTAGACCATTTTGAACTGCCAGAGACCTCTAAATGCTACTGAGAACTCTCTGCTTCAGAGCCCTCTACAACTGTCTTAAACTTTCCAGAACTGTTTTAAATTGCCAGAGGCCTCTAGGACCATTTTGAATCTGCCAGAGACCTCTAAGAAAATGTCTACTGAGAACTCTCTGAAAAGCTGAGCCTCTAAATGTCTTAAACTTTCCCAGAACTAGAGGCCTCTAGGACCATTTTGAAAGTTCTACTGATAACTTCTAAAAAAGTGCCAGAGGCCTCTGGAGTTATGTAGAAATTTGCCATGCACAAATACAAGTGTTCTAAGGGCCATTTGCACCAACATATTTAAAGGCACCCTAGGCTAAGTTTTCATTTGACTGTGACATTTTCACAGTGTGTCATCAGGCAACAGACTATATCTACATTCTTAATTGTTTGAATGATAATTAAAGTAAACTTAACTGTATCTGGAAAAACTTGAAACTATATACACTTTTAATTCAAATTCAATAGTAATAATGAATGATCATTTATTTGTTAAACAGATGCACAGTTTGACCAACCAGCTAGAGCAAGGCAGCAGTCATGAAGCAGAGGATATTCTGGTGGCTGTCCTCACTTTGGTGATTGAGGGTCGCATACCTGGACCCTCACCTACTGGCTGCAAGAAATTCAAGGATTTTTATGAGGGTCCGCATAGCAATAAACTAATAGGAATTGACCAAACTCACACTTGTGATACCAATAATGAATTGGTAAGAGTTGTTTGAACTTTTATTTTGGGCAGAAAACTCATTAGGGGCTTAGAAGAGTCGTTAAACTTGTTTGGCAACTGTTCAAAGACTTTTTTTTGTTCATTATTGTATATTAGTTTTTTTTCTTGACGTTTATTTGGATCACAATAATGAGCTAAATGAAATTTATTTTATTTGAATGGTTAATTTCAGGGATTACCAATTATCATTTCCTAAAATGGTTATGCACGTTTTTTGTTTTTATAGTGTGAGCAATTTTTAAAAAACAAAGAAACAATACTCAAGACTTTTAAAAGAGGCGATTCAATTTGCGTTGAAGTCCTTTTTACTTGTTGTTGTAAAAATCTTGACCTTATTACACACTCTAACTTTGACGACGACTTCATCTTGCTAGAACAATGGTATTTCTCTATTGACACTAACAGGTTAGTTTTTCATTTTGCAACTAAGACAAGTCTATTAACTAATTGTAAATTTAGGGACCCGTGCAATATTCACCTGAATATTAATCAGCTACTCAGCGCCGTTCGTTCCCAACTGTACTTCTCACAAGTGACGGCCTGGTTGGTCACTCAAGACAAATCATCCCCGTTTGCCTCGAAAAACTTCCGTTACCGACTGTCAACTCCACAAGATCTAATAGCTCCCATAACATTCTCATTGACGGCATCCAAACATGAGTTTCCCTGTGCCGATTTGGGTAATGGTAGCTTGATTAAAGTTTCATTTTTGAGTGCCCCAAGAACATCAATCAAGCCAGTTTCTCACTGTTTAACTTGCTCCTTGACAACCCTTAGGATAAGTTTTGATAAGGAAGAAATGGAACTAGTAGATGACAGGATGCAAACTTCTTGCACTGTAAAAGGGAAGCATTGCTGCGAGGATATGGATGAGAGTGACAGTCCAAAAAGTGGGAAAGGAATCAAACGTGATAGTAATTTGATGTCAGAGAACGCAAATGAAAAGGAACAGAGGAAAAAAGCGCATGACAAATCAAAATGTAGACACAGTCGAGAACCGTCAGAGTTAAGTGACAAAGTTTGTTGGGGTTTGAATGAGGGGATCCAGGAGGCTCGAGCCGAGTTAGAAAGGCATACAAGGACGCAAGAGCGTTGCCATAATTTAGATGATCTCAAAACTGTTCAAAGCAAGGGCCAAATGTTGTTAGATGCAATTGAGCGTAGTGGTAAGAAGAATGGCAATAACGGCAAGATGTACCGGCCAAAGCTGAGTGAGTGTGATAATTTTTATTGTGATATGAGCGAAAGTGATACATTATTTAGTTGTAAGGAAAAATATAAATTTAATAAAAAGGATGACAGAGATGATGGGAATCATTATTGTGATAAAATGTTGACGAAAAAGTTTGTGAGGAAGAACGGGGATTTCGATGATAATGCCATATCCACTGGTGCCAGAAAGAAAATCACTTTTGATGGCTTGTTTACCGATTTTAACAAACCGTGCTCGATTCAACCAGTCCGTGAAAGTACCAATAAGGTGATAGAGCTAGAGGATGACAGGGCAGAACACGCCACCACTAATGGATTACCACTTAGTAATGAACCAGTGAAAATCAAAAGAAATTTAGGAAACTCCATACCTTCAGCGTTTGATGACCGTACTGGTTTACCTTTAAGTAGCAGTCCAGCTCCGGTTCGTAAGGGACAAAGTCGCTTTGAATTTGATTCAAGTTTGAACACCGTATCAGCAATTAAAAGGTATACTTTAGGCACGAACTTATGTAGTATGTAATTACACTTTTCTATTCCTACAGCGCATTGTTTTCGAGTAGTTTCTCTACAGACGAGGAAAGCGAAAATGAAGGGGGACTAGTGTCACCATGCAGTCCCGAAATTTATGCCGTTCCACGAAAGGAATTTTGTCCGCCCATTTACCGTAGACGTGGTCGATCCACTGGTTTGTTAGGTTGGTAAAACATTTTCCCGTCTTAAGTGCAGGAAAACGCTGATTCCTATTTAAAGTGGAATATTGAATTATGTACGTACGCTCTTTATTTTCTGAAACAATTTTTAACGCATATACAGGGTGACCCGTACTGTTTGTAGGTCGTTAAATAAATGTCTGTGATCAGTTCTGGTCCAGCGTGTTTTTTGAGTTGAAACTTTTAGTCTGATCATCCTGTATATTTCTGAACAAATTTCTTGAAAAAAAATGCAAGAGTTTAACTGACTGTAAAGCTGGGTTTATACAGTCGCACAACATATAATTTTTAACCAATGAAAAGAGTTTATGACAACACGTGATAAATGTCATTGCAATGTGAAATGTTATTTTTCTGTCACTTGCCATTTGTCAATCATGTCAAGCACAGATAAGGAGGATAAGGCAAAAAAGGCGTGCTTGCTGTTGTAAAGTTGGAAAAGGGGTAGAAAAAAACTAGAACATTTTTAATAACAACAATATATTAGAATTCTCCATTAATTTGTCATATTTAGAAAGCCAACACAAACGATATCTGAAAAACTGTGCAAAATAAAAAGATGTCAAGACAAGCTTTTTTAGGACAATTCAACCATATCAGAATTCCAAAAAAAACACAACTAAAAGAAATTTGAACTTGTCAAACTTTTTGAACGGCTCTCGTATCTGTTCAGATTATTTTTAAAAATCGCAACACAAACTTTTTTCATTTAGGAATGGCAGGGTAGCTCAGGTGTTATTATTCCATGCATTTCCTGCATAGAACAACCTTCTGATAAATAACTGAAAAACAGAACTGGCAATACTACACATTTTTATTTGGAATTGAGAATATACTTACTGCAGAGTGAGGGCAAGACGTTGTTTTGGGCTAATTGGATTTTTTGTCTTGTCTTTCTGCAGGAGTGGCCCCACAAGAGCTAATAACTTATGGAACAGTTCTGGAGTCATACGCGTATATTTGAAAAACTGCTCTGTATCATGTTTTTCTGCAAACTGAACTATTTTTTCAAAAACACTATGTTCATTGCGTTTTCTATTCATAGGTCGCGTTTTAAACCTCCGTATTCTCCTTTTCTTGACCATCTAAGCTTAATGCTGTAGCTGCAGCACCCATCAAGAGTAGAAGCCCCAATTGTTGCCAAGGTTCCATCTGCAATTGTTTAATAAATTCTTGATGTAAAGAGAAACTAATTAGCTCTTGATAATTTTTACCACTAAACTCTGTTTTTTCCGTAGACACTTCAACTGTTTTTATTGCACTAAATGACCAAAAAATCACAAATACAAAATCAACAACAAACCACAATTCTAGAACAATCCAAATCCACAATTCATAAACAAAACAATAACACAATACAATGACAGACGGCGGATGTCAAAAAAATATGACATTACAAAATTTTGCGCATGCGTACAGCTGTTTTCGCATAAGAATTGCATAGAAAGTTAAAAATTATGAACTTTCTATGGGGTATTGTGCAAGTGTTTGTATAAACCCAGCTTAAGTCCGAATATAGTGTGCATATTGAGATGTAACCTATTTTTAAGTGTTTTTTAATTTAATTGCTACTACTTAAAAGTTGCACACTATTTCGATACTTTCTGAGTAACTTTGCTGCATCTCCTATGTCATTTTATTAAATCTTTAAAGTGATTTTGCGATTTACACAAATTACTGTGAGTATAATAAATTTTAGCTTTTTATTGAACAATCTTAGGCACTTTTGAAGAATCTGTCCTGAACGGTAGACTTGAACCAGTATCAACGGTACACGGCTTCACTGCCGAACTTGGCGCCAGCGGCTCTTTCGTACCAAAACATATTTTCGTTCCAGTTACAACTTATTTCTACGCGTTTGGCGATCAGGACAAGGTGTCTACCCCTTATATGGTAGGTACTTTATGTATAAATAGATATTTAATATTATCAGTTTTTAATAAACTTAGGGTCACATCCGGCTAGGCAAAAAAGGCTATAACATTCCGAAAGCTGGAACAGTCCAAGTGACTTTGTTCAACCCCTTACGGACCGTCGTAAAAATGTTTGTTTTACCTTATGATCTCTCTGATATGCCTCCGAGTTCGCAGACTTTTATACGGCAACGCACCTATTACATGCCAACTGGCGACGAAAACGACCCACCAGATCTCATACCTAAATGGCTGAGATTTGTCATCAATATTAGGTACGTATTGATTTTACACCAGGTCAAGCAGCTTAAGCAATATTTTTTCAGAATTATGAGTTCCAAGTCTGGTAAAATCTACTTGCACAGCGACATTCGAATGATCATCATCAGGAAATCCGACATGGACACCGCAACTGCGCACGATATCGAGAAAAATTACGAACTAAGAAGTTTCGTGACGATGCCGACCAATCCGAAATATTCATCGAGAAAGTAACTAAAGATTCCTTTGCGTAAGGTTAGTAGATCAACGCGTTATGCCTTGCGTAAAGACGGTTTTATGCTGATTCCCGCTTTGGAGAAGCAGCCAAAAATGCTTAGGACGCACGCCTCGTTGCCTAATTTTTATAGTTGCATTAGTCGGATTTTTCTCGGTTGTTTCGTCCAGAACTATATGACCAGTCACTTGTAGTAGTATTAACAAGTCTTTGGTTTTGCCAAAGATACAGCTGAGTAGTTCAGTTAAAAATCCAGGAAGGAAGCATTAAGTGTCAATAACAAGTCGCTGCATTTATTAGGTCTGTTCGCAGAGGGAATCTCCAACTAGTAATCAGTCCATTGGCCACAAGTCAGAAAACGTCATAGTCACGTGAGCATTCAACCAATGAAACTTGACATTTATGTTTCTGAGTTGGAAACCAGTCAGGGATTGCCTCTGCGAACAGACCTATTGACATTTAGTTTGAAGGATTTTACAGGGAAATATTATATTGTGGTTACTTTTTTTTCGTAAACTTTTATTTGGTTATAATTTTTGTATTTCAGTATTCAGCAGAGTGTTATTTTAAAGATTTTTATCGTACAAGGTGTCTGGCAAGCTATATTTTGACTAATAAATTTCCTAGTTTTTTTTTTGCTTAATTATAATCACCCTGTATGACCTAAAAATCTCAATTATTTTGACCAACGTTCTCTAAATATCAGCGACTTGAAATATTGAACTGGTTATTTAATTGTCCATCTGATTTGTATCTCGAAGAATCTAGATTATGATATACTGTGTGGTCGGGTATTTCACTTTTTTTGGTAGAGACAAATAGCTAATTTACTGCCAGTGAATGTCGTATTTTTAAACAATTATGCATATACGTAGTTCATTTAAAGGACTCTGACGTAATTCATTTATTTAATATCACTTTTTAAGGTTGTTTTTGTATTAATGTTATTATTATATTGTTATATACTTTGAAATGCGTTTTTTGTGTTTCTCGTTTTTGATTAGCGGAAAGATATTAACGGACTTTTTCGCTCCCGTATTTAGAGATGTCTATTAAGAGGTTTATTATATACATCACACATACTAATTTTTTTATTAGATATTAAAAATTGTGAATAAACAATAATAAAGGAAACATGTTTTATTTGTTGGTGGCAAGTTGACAAAGTTTTTTTTAATTGGCAATTCAAACAGTCTGGTTCTCCGTGAAAAGTTAGTACTTTTGCACTAAATTTTAATAAAGTATTAAAAAACAAATAATAAACAATAAAAATTATATTTCAAGAGCACATTTCAAGCTTTCTAAAAATATCCCCACATGAGTTGATTAATAACACCGTTTGGCCGATCTCGAACTAAGTGACAGCTACTGTCATTTTGACAGCTGGAATGGATTCCCCGTCCCAAAATTAGTCGAAAATGAGTACCATCAACCCTAGTGAAATCGGACTGGTTTTGACGTTATTAGCCGTCAAAGTGACAGATTAACAAAAATGCATCTCAAGCGTTTTTTATCAAAACAAAACGAGTGAAGGGTGCTTTTTGACTAATTTTGGGGCGCCCAATCCATTGGTGAAATCACTTTTTTGATATCTCCACAAATAACCCGGAAATCGCCAGTGTCTCGGATTGAGTGACAGTTACTGTCATTTTGACAGCTGGAATGGATTCCCCGTGCCCAAATTAGTCGAAAATGAGTACCATCAAGTCTAGTGAAATCGGACTGGTTTTGACGTTATTAGCTGTCAAAGTGACCGGAACAAAACGAGTGAAATTTGTTTGTTCTCCTCGCGCCAGGATACAAAATTAAAAATAAGCGAGCGTCTTGGAAAACGGAGGCGTGGCCAGAATGCGACGTTGCCAAGTCTCATCATACCACCCATGTTTTGAAGCAGTCTATGTTATGTTTTGAAATGTGACTTAACAATATGATTAATAAAAATAAGTAGTTTTCACCAATATCATCGAATAATCTAATATAGAAGTGGATTTACGTTACACTATACTGCAGCTATAAAAGGAATATGTTGATTTAAAATGGTAGAAACTTCTATTAGCGGGTATGGCAACGCTGCGGTACGAATAGTAATTTCTTGTTTACGTTTTGTTTTGATTTACCTGGATTCACTGAACAAGCCCTCGCAGCTTTAAAACAAAAAGCTAGAAACAGAGTGGGAAAACCTGCTATTTGTGTAATCTAGTTATTGATGAGATGTCCACCATAAGACAGCAAGTTGAGTGGACAGGCTCAAAATTTACTGCGTACATTGATATAGGAGCTGATAGAGAAGCAATTGTTTATATGCTGGTCTGCCTTAATAACTCCTGGAAAATACCACCAAATGGTTATTTTTTAATTAATGGGGGATTCAAAAAGCAGATTTAATAAAAAGATAAGATAGTGGGGTTGTTATTACATCTAAAACGTTTAGTACTTCTATCTTTTAAAAGTATCACGTGAACATCCTATGGAAACTGAAACTAATGTCATGTGACTTGACTTACACTACCTACTCTCATCATTCCATGTCAAATGTCAGTCTGAGTTGTTTCGTGCGTTGTAATGGCGGTATTTCTTGTGTAAACGTTTGGTTTTCGATTTCTAGTAAACGTTTAAAAACCACCGGGTATAAAACAAGTATCGTGTGTATTTCTGAGATTCACATTATTTTTAAGCTCCACGCGAAGCGCTTTGATTAGAATGGGGCCTAGGCTGAAACATATTGAAGTGGAAAACTTCAAGTCCTACAAGGGACGCCTTGTTATCGGGCCCCTAAAGCCATTCAATGCTGTTATTGGCCCAAATGGCTCAGGTATGCACCAGACTATCTTAATATTTGTAATGCTGCTCTAATGTTTGTTGTTAAGTTTTGTGTTATGGAGGTTATTGTAGTTCAAGATTAGCAACTTAAGATTGAAGGAAGGGGGCCCATTTAGAACATAAGGTGGTTCTACAATCTTTGCAGCATTATTGTGCCCAATATTTCCATGTTTGCCACATTTTAACAGATCTGTTTTATGTATGGAATATTTAAATCAAACTCCTAGCAAACATTTTACAAGCAACAAAAATTGTGTTTAGTAAATTAATTTATTGAAAAGAAATACTGCAAATATTTAGGTTAGGTGTTGTTGTTTCACTGAAAATACTTTTTATTTCAATACTCTTTCAAGGCAAATCAAATTTCATGGATGCCATCAGTTTTGTTATGGGAGAAAAAACACAAAGTCTGAGAGTAAAAAGATTGAGTGAGTTAATTCATGGTGCGGCAATTAATCGACCAGTTGCTAGAAGGTTAGATCAGCAACAAATTACAAAAGTGTATTTATTTTTAAATGGGACTTATTTAGTGCTTCAGTCACTGCCGTTTTCTTGCTGGATGATCCTGAAGACCCTGACAAGGAAATCGCTTTTCAACGCTCTGTTCAAGGTTCATCATCTGAATTCAGAATTAATGGCAATGTAAGTTGTATATTAAATGAGTTTTTTTTGTCAGTAATGCTGTTTTACCCACAATTGTTTGTTTATGCCATGTTTCTTTGAATAAAGTTTAATAAGTGTTACTTTTCTTCACAGGTATAAAATGATTATTTATGGGTAAAACTCAATAAAAAACAGGCAACTCTTAACATTAAATATTAATTGTGCTTCACAGAACAGTGTTATTCAAGGTCTGTAACATTGTTTAAGCTAGCACATAAATCATAATCCTCAACAATTTTGACACTACACAAATTAGTAGGAACATCATTAATTTTATATTTTATTCTGGCAGCATAATTTAAATTAGCAAAGTTGCAGTATTTTCCCTGCATCACAAAAACCTGATGTCTGGTGTCATATTTTTGACATGCATTTTTCATTATTTTAAATGGAACACCCTGTATTCTATTTGCTCAGTGGGAAATCCTTTTTTTGTGATTTCAAATATATGTGTATATTTTATTGGGGTTATATGTTAGTTACTTATCAAAAAATATAGAGTTTTTAAATTTTGAATAAAAATAAATGTCAATAAAATAGATACAGGGTGTTCCATTTAAAATAATCAAAAAATTTGTCAAAAATTTGACAAGACAAATGTCAATTTTGACATTGCTGGCTGGAGCAAAACTCATTATTTTGGTGTAGGTGGTTGCAGCCAATGAATATCTGGCCCAGTTAGAAAAACTGAAAATCAACGTAAAAGCCAAGAATTTCTTAGTGTTTCAAGGGGCTGTAGAGTCTATTGCCATGAAGAATCCTAAAGAAATGACAGCTCTTTTTGAGGAACTCAGCGGGTTAGTAGTAACAGCTAAAGTATTTACAGTTAAGCAAAAGAAATTAAATAACAGGTCTGGTGCTCTGAAAGAAGAGTATGAAAGATTAAAACTGCAACAGCAAAAAGCTCAGGAAGAAATGAATTTTGCTCTGCAGAAGAAGAAAGGTATAAACGCTGAACGGAAAGAAGCTCGTCTTGAAAAAGAAGAGGCGGACAAATACTCACGCTTCAAAGATGACTTGGTATTTACTTTGTGTATTTACTTAACTTGAAGTTATATTTATGACATTTTTCAGACTGAGAAAATGGTGGAGCATCAGCTCTTCAGAGCGTATCATAATGAACGCGCTATGAAAATTCGCGAACAAGAACTGAAATCAAAACAGAAAGAACTAGAAAAAGTTGAGAAGAAAAAGGAAAAACTTGAAGAAGTGCTTAAAGAGAAAAAAAAGGAACAAGGAAAGCTGAACAGGTGTGTTCAGGTTAAATGAGGTTGTTTTAAGTTTATTGGGTTTTAATTTGTAGAGAATTGGCCAAAATTGAACAAGATATTCGTGAAGCAGAAGCAGAAATATCCAAGAAAAAACCCATGTTTATTAAAGCTAAGGAGAAAGTAACTCATTTTCAAAAAAAGGTTGTCACTTACAGAGTTTCTGATAGTTTTTTTACAGTAAACTAAACTTTTAGGTTGACGGAGCTTATAAAACTTTAGACCAAGCAAAAAAAGCGCATGATGCTCACATGAACGATATAAGAAAACTTGAAGCTGAGCTTGCTGAAGTTGAAAAAGCAAAAAAGGAATACGAAGAGCAAATTGCCGGAGAATCTCAGAGCCAAGTGAGTTTTTATTGTGGGATTTGTAGGTTTGTACTACTAACGTAAATTGTAGGGTAGAGACGTGCATTTGGAGGACGCTCAAGTACACGAATACCGTCGTTTGAAAGACGAGGTTGCTAAAAGAACGGCTAGATACATGCAGGAATTGGACAGCGTGAATCGTGAACAGAAAGCCGATCAGGACAAATTAGACAACGTGTCTAGGTTGAGAACCGATGCAGAAAACAAACACTCGCAAAAGTGTCACGAGAAAGAGGAAATGGAGAAAAGAATCGAGAAACTCGCCGAACATATTCGGTAAGTGTAAACTAACTCATTCGTGTCCAGTTTTTACATGTTTGGAATGGCTAGAACGAGCGAGCAAGCCTTGACTGATCAAAAAAAATTGCTGAAAGACCTGCAATCTGACGTGGGGTCGTCGAAAAATCGAGTCAGCGAAATTCAACGTCAACTGGAGGATGTTATGGAACAGTTAGGCGATGCCAGAACTGACAAACACGAGGACACTAGAAGGAAGAAAAAACAGGAAATTGTGGATCGTTTCAAAGCCAACTATCCTGGAGTGGTAGGGGATTTAAAGTGAACTGTTGGCGATTGTTTTTTTTTTATTAATCGGTTTTTTCCAGTATGATCGCATGATCAACATGTGTCAGCCTATTCACAAGCGATACAACGTCGCTATTACTAAGGTTTTGGGAAAATACATGGAGGGTATTGTAGTAGATAATGAACATACAGGACGACAGTGCATTAAGTATTTAAAGGAACAAATGTTGGACCCTGAAACTTTTCTACCATTGACCTATCTACAAACTAAACCAATTAAGGAGAGACTGCGTAATATTACTGAACCAAAGGTACGGATTTGTTCTACTTTTTCAGGCAAATTAAATTATTATTATAGGATTGGAACCTTTTAGGAGCAAACTGAAACTAAAATTTCAGTTTGACAAAATGTGCATTTTTTTTATTTTTGATGGGTTGTAGGGTTTTTATTTGAACTTGTATTAATTTTACTTACACACCATTGAAAAGGGCTTAAAAAATACTACAAAATGAGCCAAAACTGTATTTTTCAGTTTTTTTGAAAATGAAAAATTTTAAAGTGCTTTTTTTCTGTCTATTTTACTTAATTTAAGGTTCTTTGGTATAAATATGCCCTTTGCTGTGCATTGGAATCTTTCTGGAGCAAAATACAAAATTGCACTTTCTTTACAAAAAATTACATTTTTTCAATTTTTCCAAAGTGCTTATTTTGTTAAGACAATCACTCTCGGGACTGGGTCATTCCAAGGATTTCCTTTCTTGAACCGTTGAACGACACAATTCTAGTGATTTGTCTAATTGCAATATTATGTCATCAAAACTCTCTCGAGAGTGATTATCCTGATTAATATCCATTCTTTCAACTAAAAACTACAAAAAACAAGATCCCAGGGATGCCAAGTTATTTTATAAATGGAGAAATAACTAAACCTAAAACAAAACTAACCTAACTACTTTACTACAGTACTTAACTAACTATTTGAAGCTTTCTACAAGCTATTCTTCCATCACTCCGCAGCTTTAGCTTCGCAAGAAAATTAGATATATCTGTCTGATAATTCTAAAAAGTTCTTATCAAAAAATTGACATCTCTACCTCTACCTGAATATCCCTGGCATAAATTTTAATTTGCGCAAAAAGAAAAAATAAATAAATCAATCTTAAAAATAATAGATATTTTTAAGACAATTTCCCCGTATTTTAAGGTTCTTTGGTATAAATATACCCTTTGCTGTGAATTGGAACTCATAGGTCAATTTATAATTGAATAGTTCACTCTATATTGCTGCTATACACGTTTTAGGGTGTAAAACTGATCTATGACGTTCTCCAATTCGATCCTCCAGAGATAGCAACTGCTGTCATGTTTGCGACTAACAACGCTTTAGTTTGCGAAACTCCCGAAGACGCAGCCAAAGTTGCTTATGAAATAGGCGGACGATACGATGTAAGAACTCTGTTTGTGTTTTTTTGACCGACATTAATAATGTTTTAATAACTTAGGCTGTGGCACTTGACGGTACTTACTACCAAAAATCTGGAATAATTTCTGGAGGTAGTGTCGATTTGGCACGCAAAGCCAAACGTTGGGACGAAAAGCACATGTCTCAATTAAAAGCCCAAAAGGTAAAAAAAAATATAATTTTATCGTCTCACAGTTAATAAGAAATGAACAGGAAAAATTGACTGATGAATTGCGGGAAGCAATGAAGAAATCCCGGAAGGAATCTGAAATGAGCACTGTGGATTCTCAAATCAGAGGTCTGGAAACCAGGTTGCGTTACGCCAAAGGTGACATGGATAACACTGTATGATTTTCTTTTTTTATAAATATTAAGCTGGAACTAAAAGTGCCAACTTTACAGCAAAAGCAAATTAAAACAGTGGAACGTGATATAGCTAATGTAGAAGAGGAGATGAAACGCTACGGTCCTGAAATCGAAGCCATTGAAAGAAGCATGCTAGAACGCGAGCAGCGAATTGAAGAAATTAAATTAAAAATGAACACCGTGGAGGACGATGTATTTTCTGATTTTTGCAATGAGATCGGTGAGACTATATTTAAAAACCATATCGGTTCATTTAAAAGCACGTAAGGATTTTGTAGGTGTGAAAAACATCCGTCAATACGAAGACCGCGAGTTGCGCGCTCAAGAGGAACGCAAACAAAAACGTTTCGAATTCCAGAAACAAGTCAACCGAATTACGAGCAACTTGGAGTTTGAAAAAAGTCGCGACACTCTTAGCAACGTAAGCAGATGGGAGAGGGCGGTGAACGACGAGGAGGAGAAACTAGAGACTGCCAAAAAACAAGAGGCCAAACAGCGCGATGATATTGACAAGGATTTGAAACAATTGGATGAGCTTAAAGCCCAAAAAATGTCCAAAAAGAAGGAAGTGGAAGAAATGGAGGAGGAGTTAGGTAAGTTGACACAAAGTTTCAAATTTGATATCACTTTTATGTCATCTTATTTCAGGAAAAGCTCGTCGAGAAGTGGGCAGTATAAACAAAGACCTTCAAGCCATCCAAAAATCAGTTGTATCAATTGAAAGCAAAATTGAAAGCCTAAAAGGCGACCGACATGCTATTTTAATGCATTGCAAGGTAATTTTTTAGTGAATTTTTAAGTTTTTTTAGATATTAACACTATTTATACAGATGGTCGACATTGCTTTGCCTATGATTATCGGTAATATGGAGGATATTGTAGCCGCCGATCAAACTCAAACTTCCAGCGACACTAGCAGCACCACCCAGTTGTATGAGAGAGAAGCCAGGTTAGTTCTGTTATCACGTTACGGTTATTTTGTCTAATTTTGGGGTTTTCCAGAATTCAAATAGACTACAGCATGCTGTCCGATGACCTGAAGGATTTGGAGGAGAAGGAGGACATAAAAAAACGCGAAAATAAGTTGCTGAAGAGCATTCAGTCGTTGCAAGATACGTTGCAGAAAATTCAAGCACCAAACATGAGAGCTCTGGAGAAGCTGGAATTAGCGCAGGGAAAACTACAATCCACCAATGAAGAATTCGAAAATTTCAGGAAACAGAACCGTAAAGCTAAGGCAGCTTTCGAAAAAGTGAAATTGCTGCGTGCAGAACGGTTTACGGCTTGCTTTGACCACGTGGCAAAAGAGATTGACTCGATCTACAAATTATTATCACAAAATCAGTCCGCTCAGGCCTTCCTAGGTAATAATTTCCGTGTGTGGTTTTTGTGTGGTTAAACTTGTTTTTACAGGTGCAGAAAATCCGGAGGAACCGTATTTGGACGGTATAAACTACAATTGTGTAGCGCCGGGTAAACGTTTCCAACCGATGTCGAACTTGTCAGGAGGCGAGAAAACGGTGGCGGCCCTTGCGTTGTTGTTTGCCGTGCACAGTTATCAGCCGGCTCCGTTTTTCGTGCTGGATGAAGTAGATGCCGCTTTGGACAACACCAACATTGGCAAGGTTGCTAAATTTATCTGCGAAAAGACCGAATCGTTGCAGATTATCGTCATTTCACTGAAAGAGGAATTCTATTCGCACGCTGATTCTTTGATCGGGATTTGTCCTGAGGTAAGTCAAAACTTTTCATTATTTAATTGTTTTGTGATATTTGCGGCAAAAACTGGTCAGTAAATTATAAATGGAGGATACTGAATTTTCTTGATTGTTATAATTTGTATTTACTATACAGGGTGGTCCAGTTTTAAATGTCAATAATTCACCATTCGATAGCCCATGAAAAAATAAGTTAACATACATTATGTCATTTTCCTGAAAAATGCTTCCCAAGAAAAATACAGTCCATAAATGTTCGAGGGCAATACCATAAGAGCTCAGATTTAGCCGGATAATTTTTGTGCTTGTCTTAGAACACTTTCTTTTTGGTGTAACTGCACGAGACCTGTTGTAACTAAATCACGAGAGCGCAGCTCGAGTGATTTTGCCAAACAGGTCGAGTTTTGTACCATAAAGAAAGTATGAGAAGACAAGCGGAAAAATTATCCTGTTTAAAATCTGAGCTCGAATGGTATTTGATAAGACAATTCCATGAATATAATCAATAATATAATAGGACTGCGACTGCCTTGTACTGGCAGTAATACATTTTTCTGGTTCTTTTGATTTTCTGCAGTAGAACTCTATCCGAAGCGAGCCATAACCAAAACAATACGAACAAAAATCAAAATTGACAGTGCCAGCAAAAATCTCAAGGTGATACATTGCAACAATAGAAGTGTAGTGAAAATCCGTGGAAACAATGAAATCAACAGCAAAATTTATCCGATTTTTTTATCCGCTAGCAAACTCTCTTCCTTCCTTATTAGCCGATAGCAAACCGTGTTTTGATGACGTATATATGGCATTTTTTGTACATGAGTGGAATTGTCAGTTTAAAAAATCGGTTTCTTGTCATAACTGTCTGACCGCTGGAGCAATTTTAATCAAATTTAGAACCAATACATATAAAATTAATCTTCATTATGTGATGTTAATGACGTTTGTTTGTCGAAACTGTCCAGTGGTGTGAGTACAGAAAGATGGTTTTCACTTTTCTGCCATTTCTCTACTTAACTGGATATTTTTCAAAAATTTCAGTTTTGATGGGCTATCGATTGGTGAATTATTGACATTTAAAACTGAACCACCCTGTATTTATAGGGATATCATACACATAAAAGTCATGATATTTTATTTTTCCAGCCTGGCGAATGTCTTATTAGCCAAGTATTGACGATGGATCTTACTCCTTATCCTTATGAACTTTCTTATTAGCTATTAGCATTTCACTACTTGAAAGTATTTAACAGTTCTGTTTATAATAAAAGTTTTGCGTTTTATATGTGTTTCTGACAATGTTGTAAAACTTTTGTCAAATAAAAATGTTTTTTTCTACTCCTGTGCAGAATTTGATACTTTTTCCCGTGTATATGAATGCAGAAAGTTTGTCTTTTGCTGCACTATTTTTAGAAGAATTTTAAAAGAATTCTATTGAACATTCATTCTTCGAAACTTCTGATTAACATTGTATATTACGTGTAACAACAAACTGTGTTCTGTCATGTCAATCAAAGTAAACATATCAATTACAAAACGTGAAGTACATCAGTTTGGGTATTAGTTGCTCCCAAAATATATTGGGTTCTGGTGCGATTTAGGTGCCACCGTATTTTTAGTTCTTTTTTGATGAAATCTATGTCAGATTGTTTATTTAACTTTTACCAAAATAAGGGTGAATTTTTGCGCAGGAGAAAACTCATCGCGTGCGGTAAAGTATCGCTTACCGCACTTGTTAGGAAAATAACTTAGTATTGTAGTTTGATTTCTTCGTATGTTCAGCACAAATCAGTCTATGGCAAAAATCAATATCAATCAAAGATACCAAATTTGTTGTTCTATTTAGTTACAGTATTTTTTAAATTCCACAAAAAAAAACACATTTTATTTACGTATTTATTCCAAGAACACAGTACATAAAGTGTATATTATATATTAATAAAAATACCCTTGTAATATGTAAAAAAAAGTGGTGATACAAAAACCGCGTTACTTCCAATAATACTGATCTGAAGATTAACGTAGTCCGGACGCTCTCAATTGCATTAGAGCGCTCTGAGTAATTATACCGTGCGTTTTATTGTAACTATTGAAGGATTGATACAAATTTGGCTTGGGTGGTGTGATCCGCCTTTTGGGTACCTCCGTGGACGATCTCATGTGAGGCTTACAATCACCTCCCGCTTTTAAAGGGTTTACTTTGTCCAATACCACTGGTTTGGTACGTCCGGAAGGCACTTTAGAGTCGGACTTGTTCAACTGAGCCGATTGGATCCAATGAGATGGATTTCTTTGGTAGATTTTCGACTCTGAGTGTGACATCACTTGAGTTTTGTCGTCTTTTAGGACCCCATGAGATCTGATGTACTTTTCCGCGTTTTTTGATACTCTCGAGCACACTTCTGGGGCGAACAGCTTCGGACGGGTGATGGACGATTTGGGACAGGGTTTAGAGTGGGTGTGGTGGACAGACATCAGTTCGTACAGTTTATTTCTGTAGTCGTCCACCGATAGTCTAATGTCGTCATTTAAGGGTATAACAACGTTAGCGGGCATTACGATTTCTTGGTCTAAGTCGTGAAACTTGGACACGTAATCGTGATCCAAAGCTTCGTCAGCCTTCAGCCTCTTATGTGGGTTGAACACCAGGAGTTGGGTTATCAAATCCACAGCATCCTCAGGGACGCTAGCACCTAATATGCCTTGTAGGGGTAGTTTAGTCACTGCGGCTGCATTTTTAATCATGGATGATCCAACTCCTGATATACATACTTGATTTATGTCTGCAAAAAATGTTAATTAAATTAATAACTTAAGCTTTCAGTTATAATACCTTCAGTGCTTGGAGTGGGTATAGTGGTCATGATTCTTTCGACTTGGTTGACTGTGGAGGAACCTGGAAAAACCGGTTTCCCTATAGACATTTCAGCTAAAATACACCCCAAACTCCACATGTCTATGCCTTTTGTGTATCTACAAATTGGTTAAGCTGTTAAAATGGTAAAATGTTAGAAGTCAAATCACCTTCTGTTTGCTATTAAAATCTCGGGGGCTCTATACCATCTAGTTGCTACATAATCAGTCAGAGTTGGGTCACAATCACTTAGATTGCTTTCAGATCCTTGAGTTAGTGATCTGGCTAGTCCAAAATCTGCTATTTTACACCTTTAAAATTGCAGTCAAAATTTATATTAAGTTGATTTGGAGGTGTTTAGTTAAAACTTACCTACATAAACTATCAAGTAAGACATTACTAGGTTTTAAGTCTCTGTGAATTACATTGCCTGAATGTATGTACTTCATGGCTTTTAGCAGCTGATACATAATATACCTTTTGTGAATGTCCTTTAAAATGTTACCTCTTTTTATGACGTTATGTAAATCAGTTTCCATGTACTCAAATCCTAAGTAAATATCCCTATTATTGGCCGCTCTACAAAAGAAATTGTGACTGCAAAGACTGATGAAAGTGGGGAATTTGCGTGGGTACCTGTGAATACTGTGTAGTTTAACTATGTTGGGATGGTTTTTGAAGGATTGCAGAAACATAATTTCCCTAAAGGTCCTTTGGGCGTCCGTTTGGTTCCTGAAAGCGTCGAAAATCTTTTTAACCGCCACCACGTCCTTTGTCTTCCTGTCCACCGCTTTCCAAACAATCCCGTAGGCGCCCTTGCCCAGTCGTTTCTGGATATCGAAACGTTTCGTTATGTGATCGTCGATCTCGGACATTTTATCTTTCCCTTGGGCCATGTTGATCGGGATCAGCGGCTCGATTTCAAGTAAAACTTTCGTAAAAAGCCATCGTAAATTAAAAACGACGTCAACGATGACTGACGTTGCCGTTGACGCAGGCTGCAAAACAAAACGCATGTTTTAATTTATTTAAGTTTGCAATGACCATCAAATATTCAATGATTTGTTTGTCCCAGTGCAGTGTAATGTAGCGATAACTCTGGATGACACTATTTAAATTGTACTGGTTGTCACTGGGAAGTAAAATTTAAGGGTTGGAGGGAGAAGATTTGTATGTGACTGTGACACGCATACCTATAAACCAATATCATCACAAAGTAGATTATTTTAATCAAAATATGTTGGTTGTCAATATAAAAAAACTACTATTCTTTTTCCAGCTTTCTAAATTGTATCAACTTTGCCAGGAAAGTGGTAACAGTCAAATATTTATTTATTTAACAGGTCAAGTTAAAAAAATTGTAAAAAGTAAAGCTTGTAGCACCAAAATAGAACTTTAACACTAGAAACAAAAATCAGTCAGGAAAAAGGAGTATAGAGTACAAAAAATACTATTTCATTTGGAGTATCAGTTTGGAAGTGGATTTTTACAAAAATACTAAACTTTTTAAATACCCAGCATTTCAAAATGTTTATGAAGAAAAAAATTATATTTAAAATGTCAATATGTGCACTTTAACGGTTAAATTTTCTTTAATCCGACATCACCAGGTAACAAGATGAAAAGCAAGTACAAATCCAACTTTTTTAAAATTTTAAAATAACTGTGACAAAAAATTTGTATTAAAACTTAGCTTATTAGGATAACTGAGTTAAATCTAAACAATCAGTTACAAAAAAAAATCAAGATTTACTTACCAATCACCCACTAGGAATGGGTGCCACTTTATCAGTCTATTGTCCCCGCAACAATATTGGTTGGATGCGTTTTATCGCCACAAATCAAAGAATGTTTTGTCATTAATTTCTGTATAAAATAAATAGGTTTGTTTATTCGTCATGTGCCACATGCAACCAGGTCGTCATGACGACGATCAATGTGGGGTAAGGGGGTTGTTAATAGAGTTCCGCTATCGAAGACAGAAGTCACCCTTTAAATATCCAGTTTAAACTGACTGATTGAATATTGAAACGATCACGCATGTCATCATAATTTTTGGTTTAGCTTAGTTATTAATATGTCTATTTATATTATAATAAAAGTTCTATTACAAAAACTAGACTTTTTAGGGCAAACCTTTATACTCCCTTTAGACTAGACTGTCTAAATAATTAATTGACAAAAAAGTTGGGATTGTTTAAATAGGTCAAGTCGATATTTACGATTGTTTATCGACTTTTTTGTCTTGTTCTAAAATAAGTTGCCATATACCAGTTCGTAATTGATTTTTCTTACTGGGTCGGTTTTAATTTTAGATTTGTAGTATGCATAGTAAAACAATTCTTTTTTTTTACTACGACCTCATAGTTTCTGATCGATACACTGATGACAATGAGTTTTCCGGTAATTGTTTCAGTTTCTAAAGTAAATGATGTCGATTAGTTAAAACCATCAATCAAAATTACCATTTAACTTTTATTACTTAAATAAATGTATACAGAGTGAATTGTACTCTCTGTATTGTGTTACAAAAAAGCTTGTTTTAGTCCCATTTTCAAGAAAACCTGACTTCTTTTGACTTAACGAAAATTAGTGCAATGGTAAGATCACCAAAACCTCCAGATTTGTGTTCAGTAGTGATGGTTGAAATGGTGACACCATTGGAAGCGCCATCTTTACAAACATATTTGAAAAACAAGTTTTTTCTAGCTATCTACTTTAACGCCTTTACTATTTTACTATCGATCAAATATAGGCAGTTGTTTGTGTAGAACTAGAATGCCTTTATAGATGGCGCCTATGGTATACAGATCTATTTTTTACTATAAGGACTTTTATTTGAAAAAAGTTCTCAACAGGAAACATGCCTATAGTATTTTTTTAATATTTTTTCATGTTTTATTTTGCATATTATTAGGAATGTATATTGTATTATGCTGACTTAAAAACCGTGTTGCCAGGTCTGGAGAAAATTTACCATCTTTGGGAAACTTAAATAACGCTCCATTTAACTTTTCATTAAAGCAACACAAATATTTGTTTATATACAAGGTTAGAAAAATAAATTAGACGTTTATTTTAATCTTATTTCCATCTGTCACAATGATGGTAATTCTCAAATACATGGTGCTATCAAACTATAAAACATTGCTTCAAGACAGTACAGTAGTACTGCAAAGTCCAAGTAAAGTGTAAGTATGATAGCCAAATTTGTCGTTTTTTTGTCTTTTAAATTTTTAACACATTTTAATAAGTAAGAAATTGTGCTTTTTGTTATTGTCCGTCTATTTGTGGTTATCTTAATACCAATAGAGTAGTTAAACACATTAAATGTTTTTTAGAGCTTCATGAGCAGGATTTTTGGCAGATGTGACATAAATCTTTCTTTGCAGCTATTCCATATGTCAAAAAGCTGTAAACTGTCAAATACCAGTATATGAAGCTTTAAAAGTAACAAATAAGCTGCTCAAAAGCAATACAGCTCTAAGTCAGTTTGATGTACATTTCGAGTTGATGTTTGCGGATTGAAAAATCCCAGGACAAAATTCTGTTCGTTTTGAGTTCATAAAATCCACGCTGAGTAGACGTAATAAAACATACAGTACATAGCTTCCTTTGAGTTACGTAATGATCGATTTTACTGCACTAGTGCGATAATAATTGATTTTACCGCACTAGTGGTTGTAAAATCCCTCATTACCTAACTCTGTTATAGAGTTAAAAAATTGCTAACTTCTGTGTTAATCGTTCATAAAATATTGAACAATACTCGTGTGGTATGGCAATTTAATGGACTCGTGTGGACTGGACTTCCCGTCGTGACTATAAAAAAGTTCATACCACACTAGTAATGTAAATAACGTATAATTAACGTTTTTTAATGAACGATAACGAATCCAAAATCGTTCGTTAATAAGTCTCAATATATTTTGCAATTTTTTTAACTTATAAGTTATTTAACCAACGAGTGTATTAATGAAAGAAAATTAATAATCGAAATGGTTAAAATTGAGATTGATAATCGCTAATTAATATAAGAGTTAGTTACAAAATTTTCCCGTCGACTGTAGTTTTGACAATGACAATGACAGTTAGCTCTATCGGAATCGACTCGGAATGGTGGATGCCCAACTAATGAATGATGTGTCTATTTCTCTCTGTTTCATACAAATAAAAAAGGATAGAACTATACTATGAGCGTATTTGGTTGGCTGATCATGCATTCAAGTAAAACAATTGAAAAATCATACATTATTAATTTTGTAACCAACTCTTATATTAATTAGCGATTATCAATCTCAATTTTAACCATTTCGATTATTAATTTTCTTTCATTAATACACTCGTTGGTTAAATAACTTATAAGTTAAAAAAAATTGCAAAATATAAGAAGACATAATTTCTGGGGAATTTTAGTGAAATTTAGCAACTTTTTAAACTTTTGGAGAAATTCAATCCTTTAAAGGTTCGCGACTGATTAACCGGTTTCGTGTAGTTGATTGCAAGTTGTGAGTGAAAAATCAAAAAAAAGGTTCATTCCTGATCCAGATATGTGTAGATAGAGCTTTTTTATACACAATCAAGTCTAGCCTAAACAAATTGGTTAGAACATTTGTTCTGGAAAGTACAACAAACTAGTTTAAACACTGTTCAATGTAAGAAAATCTGTAAATCCTTGAAACTAGGTAAGCAAAATTGGTAAATGGTTCTTATATTATTACCAAGAACATTCATTCAAAATTATTTTTGTTGCTCTCACAATGAAGGATGCTTTAAAATGTAACTCATAATTGTGCATGTAACAAGTACCTAAGAAGTTTACTGTACTAGAAAGCATTGGTACTTACCATTGAGTATCGTGTTGGAGTAAAATAATTCCACTTCAAAGTAAGAAAGTTAGATCCGGTAAAAAACTGACACGGTTGGGCTTTTTCCTGAATTGCTGTTACAATGTGGCTTGAAAAACTTATGAACAAAAATAACTTACGCAAATAACCTCAAGTTTTGATTTTAAACCGTAAAAATTCATCTAATCCTCAAAAAACTCAATTTCCACAATACAAACTGTCATCACTATTCCCGCCATATTGGAATTTTTGACAAGCACCTTCTACGCTTTCTAGTATAGTAGGCGGTGACCGACGTAATTAAGGGTACTAAGGCTAAGTTGTAATTTGACAGTGACAGATTATGTCATGAAATGTCAAATCCATTGTCGCTGTAATCGGCCCTTAAAATAATTTTTGGTCATTGTATGTCTCCTCTCATGTAATTAACCCAATAAACTTGATGCAATTAAATGCAGAAAACTAGTATAAGGGTAAAAATCTGATATTGAAACGATACTCTCAGCATAAACGCGGCAATATAAAATTGCATCAATAAAATGATAATAAAAACTGAGAGAATTGTAAGCGACATAGATAGAAGTCTCTTTTCGTTCGAAATAATGCGATTTTGCAAATAGCTGTTTGTGAGTTGGGTCGAAATTGGGGGGCGCAGCCGCCCAGCAACGTTTATATGCATGTAATCTAGTCTCGGAAATAAATAGCGGTAATAAATTGTAAGTTTCCCTTCTAACGCTTTTCCCACCGCTCGATGCCCTTTCCTCTTGTTGGGGGGGGGGCTATCCCCAAGTTATTTTTCTTTTCCTTAACATTTGCAAAACTTACTATAAATCAATATAGTCACTCCTGGATTGGTAAAGCTATAGTGCCCATAGAAGTGGTTTTATAAAATAGTGATATTAAAACAAGTGTATCAGTAAAACAATGGCGGCCAGTAAAATATTCAGGAAAACCAGGCACGTTAAAGCGAACTGTATACGAGACTCCAGGATTTCTCGGTCGAAACGTTTCCGGGACTAATTTACTGCGGCCAATGGGAGCGGAGCTGGGTCGATGAGGTGGCCAATCGGAGCTCGGTTCGCGACCATAAAAATACTCCGGCAACATTATCAGCCATGATAGTGAGGCAGCCCCGCTTAGACTGATTCGTTTCATAAATTTGGCTGAAACGTTTTCCGGGAAGTTCGCCGTCAGTTATTAATAAGTATGCTCATCGTTCCCGAGAACCGCCCGAGAAATAATTGACTTTATAATTGCCCCGTTCCTGGAAAATTTAAGATACCGATGGGTATACGGATCCATGTTGGAAAATTGGATTTTTCCTTACCGCTTGTTTTATAGAAGGAAAATAAAAATTAGAAGGGAAAAACCTTTCTAAACACTGATTTTTGCAACTTTACAGTTTGCCTGTTTCCTTAGTCACGTGACAATTCTCAGAAACACGTATCGCATCAATAACTGTATGTTGCAAATTTTGACATTAATGACATATATCACGTGACCTGACAACAGTCAAAATTACTATCAGCAAGCTCAGTTAAGCTAAATTACGCTTTAATGATTAAGCGACGCTAAAATCATGGAAAAGCCCCATTTACGGGATTTTTTTAGTCAATCAAATCAATTTTACCTACGATTCCGTTACGTAATGAACCTCTTTACGCACAGTTATTTTAAGAACAACAATAATAATTATATAAGTAACATGATTTGTGAATTTTATTAAATTATTTTGATTAGTTTTTATTTTGTTGAAAAGGACATTTCTATTATAATTTATTAATGTTGTAAAATATAAACTTCTGACAGGAATTATTGTGATGGATGCAAACTGAAGTGCATATAAAATTATAAATTTTGAGAAAAGTGATAATTTAGTGAGGTAACTATTAATTATACTCTAATAATTGTGTGATAAATGTCTACAGTGGTATAATAAACACAATTTGAATATTGAAGTCCAGTGTTTTATTCGAAAGTGCTTACCTCAAGACTTCACATAAACATGGTAAGTATACTGAAGGCCATTTTCCTCTTGAATTTCCTCAGGCACTCCACTTTCCCTACATGCAAACCATTAAATATTTATAGCAACTACAGTGACAACTTACTTGATTGGTTTTAGTGTATCAGGAATTTCAGGCAGGAATGTATCACAGTCAAATTCTCTATGGATTTTAGTCAAGTACAACTTAGAAAAATTAGGTGAATCTAAAGCTTCTTTATAAATACTGGATCCGCCAATTACCCAAACATCCTCATAACTCTTCTGGAATGTTTCATCACTCAACTTTCTATAAGCATCTTCAAAGCTTCTAAATGCAAAACTCTCTTTAAAACTACTTAAATCCAAGTCTGACCGACTTAAAACGAAATTTATCCTGTTGGGCAATGGTTTGTACTTAGGTGGGATGCAGTCCCAGGTCCTTCTACCCATGATTACTACATTTTTACGATTCTGGTCTTTTGTGGTCGATGTCATTTTACTAAAATACGCCATCTCATTCCTGAAGATGAGTTATTTACTTAAGTATGCAAATAAAAGTAGAAAAATACAAACTTTAATCTCCAAGGTAGATCACCATTTTTGCCTATGCCCATGTTTTCGCTAGCAGCCACTATTAGTTTCAGTTTCACCATTATAGTGTTTTAAAGTTTTATTTGTAGGTTTTGGAAATTGTTTTGATTTTAACTGAAAAATCCGATTTAACTCTTTGAAAAGATTTGAATTTAGATAAAAACTGGCATAACCTAACCTAACTTTTTTAACCGCTATGATGCTGTCAAACATTAACACTGTTGCCGGATGAACCTTTTATTTGACATTTATTGATTAGTAAATAAATAGATGTTTTAGTTTTGCAAAAATTTGTGTGCTGTGGAAATAAATCAATTTATAATGAATGGTTCAAATTAATTTACTGGATGTTGCTAAAGTATTTTCACAAAATTTTTTGTTGATTAATTGTGACAACGTTGCAGCTATGTGGATGTTGCTGTTATCGATAAACGATACACTATCGAAAACTATGGATATCGATATGAACAGTGAATTTCATTCTTTATGAATGATTAGAGTCTTTTTTCAGCTTAACTAAAGCTAATATTTTAATATCATCATGTAGGGCAAAAGACTTAAATGAACAACATAAACGAAACAACACATCGAAATTAAAACGAATAAAATTCCATCACAAATATAACTTTACGAGATAATTGTGTCGTACCGTAAGGCTCAACCCTCTATTATTTTTCTCGTTATTTTTATTTTGTTTAGTGGCATAACACCTATGATTAGTACAAATATGATGTCAATACGTTGAAAATATACTTTTTTAATAAAAAGTTACTCTGAATTATATGAATTGCGAAAACAGGACTTTCCATTTGGTTGTAGGTAAAGTATAGTACGTTACACGTGCCCTAAGGCATTTTACGCAATCATGGAAAAACTCTTTTTCCATATCGTGGGTAAAATGCGTCTTATCTCACTAGTTACATAGGTAATATACTATTACGATTTTTCAGTTTCATACACAATTTCTGTACAGTTTGGTAAAAATGTGCCATTAATACAGTATAATATTTTTATAACGGTAATAATTCGGTTTAACCATCTAATAGCCCTAATTATGTCATAAACCAGAAGTTATAAAAGTTGGGTATTTTTTCGGCTGGTAAAAAAATCACACAAAAAAATGGTTTGTGTATGTATTTTACGAGGGGCAATAACTGCAAAAGCTATTGAAAGTCAAGGAAATACAAAGACTTTCTTAATGGTCATTTACCTGGAAGTTCAGCCTAGAGCAGTTTTAAAAGTGGGTATTTTATATGGGGTTGTCGTATTAAATATCTGATGAGCGTGAAATAATTAATAACCAAATTTATACGAACATGATAAATCTGGGAAACATGGTTGAGCAATTTTTGTTACCCAACAAAAATTGCTCAATATAGTTTCAAAATGGGACAGGTATTCACTAAGGTTTACTAAAGAAACTAACGTTTCTAGACACAAATATAATAGTATTGTGCTAATATACTTTGAAGGGTTTTTGACGAAACCGTCATAAAGTTTCAGGTTTTACAACCACCAATCAGTAGCGTCCATAAAGTTATAAAACGGATGCTGTAAAGTTATTCAGTGAATGTTCGTTTTCTTGTGCTAAATGAAGCAGAACCAATTTTCTGGTCGTATAAATGGACCGTTTTGTCCCAAACCCAGACTGTAACAAAGTTGTCAGATAGTTTAGGTTTTTGGACAAAAGTATTTACCGACCTGCATTTCAAACCCTACAATTTTTGTCTGTTAAAGAGTCACTATTTTTGTAAACCTGACAACAGTGGCAAGAAATGGTTACATTTCTTAGATGGATTAGAAACATTTTATTTGTATATACAGAGTGTTGTAAACAATGCCATACAATTTCTGGCATTTATCAGATATTTCCTGGAATTGAAAGATAGTTTTTAACAATGTTAGATAGTTTCTGGCAATGTCAGTTAATTTCTGGCATTTGTCTGATACTTTGTGGGATTGAAAATAGTTTCAAACAATGCCAGACAGTTTTTGGCAATTGTCAGATACACTCTGTCATTGAATGATATAGTTTCTAGCATGTCAGATAAGTTTTGGTAATAGTCAGGTATTTTCTGGCAATACCAGATAGTTGCCAACAATGTCAAATAGTATCTGGCATTTTTCAGACACTTTCTGACATTGAAAATAGTTTCGAACAATGCCAGAATTTCTGGCAGTTGACACAAATTTCCTGGCGTTAAAAGATAGTTTCTATCACTGTCAGATAGTTTTTGGCAATACCAGACAAATTCAATGTTTTAGTTAAATAGATGCAAAGTTGCGAATTTTATTTGCTAGATAATTTCGTAAAAAAAAATTAAAATATTTTCATTACATCCGGACATATCCGGCAAAAACCAAAAAAGTCAATTTTCTATTTTATTTTTTTACCACTTTATTATTAATTATTTTGGAAAATCAATGACACTTTCTGGAGGCACTTTTTTATGCTTAATTTTCAAATTCATTATTAGAAAAATTGAAGTTGATGATGGTATATAAAAAACGAAACGTCGGATAACTAAAACTATTGAAGAGCATAAAAAAGAGCCTCCAGAAGGTGTCATTGATTTTCCAAAATAATCAATAATAAAGTGGTAAAAAATAAAATATTGATATCGAATTTGACTTTTTTTATCAAATTATTTAGCAATAAAATGCGCAACTTTGCCTCCATTTAACTAAAGCTTTATCAACTATGGTTTATGAGATTGTAACAATTTTGTTTGATAATTCAACGCAATACATGAGTTTTGGAGTATGTAACCGAAAAAACTACATAGTCGTAGAGATGTAATGGACCCATAAATTCACGGGGGGGGATGGTGTAAAAAAGTAATTTTCGCACGTCGTTTATATCCACTGTCCCAGCAAACTGCCAATGAAAATCCGCACTAATTTACGGGCCAATTGCGGGCCAACGTTTTTAATAAAGTCTATTCGCGATTTAATTCAGGTAGTTTATTGCGTGCCGACGTTCCATATAGTTAATGGGACGCCGTGATAGACTTATGGCCCGTTATTTACCTCCCCGACAAAATTTCGGTCGATCAGGTTAATTTAGTCGCTAGTTCGCCGGCATACGCTCTTATTAAACGGTAAATAAATCCTCCAGCTTATTTAGAAGAATGTTTGCCCCGACGATGTCGAACTATGTGACGGCTTTATTGACTAGCCACGTCTCTAAAATTAGTTCCATTTAGAGCTCCACTCTCTATACAAAGGTGTGGTAAATCCAAAAGCGACCATAGGAAAACCGCGTAACGGACAGAGAAACGTAGGTAATTGCATGCGGGGGAGAAAGACGGAAAACGAAAAAAATATCAAGTAGGCCATATTTTTAGCGCGCTGTTGCCAAACGCCGTAAGTATTCAATACCCTCGACAAACTTACTTACGGCGTTTGGCAGCAGCGCGCTAAAAATATGGCCTACTTGATATTTTTTTCGTTGTCTGTCTTTCTCCCGCGCATGCAATTACCTACGTTTCTCTGTCCGTTACACGGTTTTCCTATGGTCGCTTTTGGATTTACCACACCTGTATGTGTCTTAATTTGCTTTATTAACTTACCTGATAGATAAATAATTATTTAGTGTACTCAGGGCATTATTTTTGATATATTTTGATAGATTTTTGATATAAATAATGCCCTTGGTATCTTAATTACTATCATAGTCCCTAGAATACAAAACAGACATTATAATAATAATTACACTGTGTGACTAAAGTACCAAATCAAGGATCTTATAATTGAACACCAATTTTTTTTTTAACAAAGATATTAGATTAGAATATCTTATACAGGGTGGACCAGACGAGGTTGTGTCACGTTTTTCTAATAAATAGCCAAAAGAAAGCCAAGCTAAAAGGACAAAAGTTTCTGTATTTTTCCCATAGAACCGTAATAAAAATCTATAATATTCCGTTAAAGTACCCTAAAAGAACTTTGTCGGCTTGCAACAAATTTTAAAAGGGCCATAATCTCTTGAAGTGTACTAAGAGGAAATTATTCATTCAGACACTCTAACCTGAATCATTTTAAAAAGGTATGAAAATTGGCAAAAATGCCAAATTATGGCCCCTTTGTCTGGGAGCCAAACTGCAATTTTGCGTAGACATACAAATTTCTCTAAAAAGTCTGGAATATTGCAAATATGTCGAAAACTACTGATTTAATTTTTTTTTTGGTTTCTCGTATTGTTATAGTAAATAACAGTGCATGCCGTGAGGGTGAAATGAGGTTTGCAAGTATACAGGGTTACTCATATACTAACTTTTTTAATTCAAACTTAACACATTATACATGACTCAAGCATCAAACTGTCTTTCTGGTAGTTCAAATTTTGACGCCGCTTTTCTCCCTGACTGTACCAAATTTTGTAGTGTTTTTTTATGTTATTGGATGGAAATTTTAATGAGGATTCCAAAAATGTGCTTAAAACAGTCATTTTCTCACTCCAAGTGTGTTTTACAGGCGATTTTGTCCCTGACTGTCCTTTCAAACTCTGGTTATGGCAGTTCAAACTTTGACGCCGTTTTCTAGCTGACTGTACCAAATTTTGTAGTTTTTTTAGGTTATTGGATAGGAAATTTAATGAGGATTCCAAAAATGTGCTTAAAACAGTCATTTTCGCATTCCAAGTGGGTTTTACACGCAATTTCGGTCACTGACTGTCCTTTCAAACTGTGTTTCTGTCAGTTGTTTCAGTCAGCTGAAATCAGGGTTTAGAAAAGTCTTCTTGCAGTATTCGATACAAAACGTGTTTCTGACCGTTATTTTTACAATTATTGTAAATTACTGTAAACGCTACTTTTTAGAAAAGGCTACTTTTCTCTCTCTGTTGAAACTCATTTGGTACAAGAGTCACTTTGTCAGAATAGTTTTACTTCATTTATTTTATTATGGAAAAATCAAAATCTCAAACAATAAATAACAAATCAAAACAGCTCTTTAGTCAGTCCTTATTTTTCAGGATTTTATTTTGACAATATTGATCGAAAATGACTAATAAAATTAATGACAGCCATGACAGAGAAATTATATCTTTCAAGCAAATTGCGACCAATAAATGTACTGGTCAAATTGGAATTTACTGGTACATTTTCCTGTCACACTGTATTTTACTTATTCAATTTTACTTTACCTTACTGGTAAATAACCAGGTCACGGTAATTTTACGCCCACCATTAATATAACAATTTGAGAAAAACGAAATCAGTAGATTTTCCGATATTTGCAATATTCCACCCTTTTCAGACACTCGCTAGAACGAAAACGCGGAACAACAAAATATCAAATCAGTTTGAATCGCGAAATCAGGAATTCAAAGGGCCCATATCCGGAAGCATATTGCGAGTTTATTGCCTGGTATCAATATAATAAAGGGAAGATAAGCCCTGAAGCCCTTCGGGAATAAATATGACTATTACCGTATTATACAGTTTGGAAATAGGACTTGTCACAACAATGGGAGGGAGCGTAACACGATCCGTTCCACATATGAATGGGATTATGATTTTATATTGGATTAGATTTTAATGGTGTGCTTACACATGTTGCCTTTTTTTGATGCTGGACAAAGGGTTGCTTTTATTGTTTTTAAAGGGGCTGAGATTATGGACCGTGAAGTTGATTTACACTTGTTAAATCAAGGGTTGTGTTTATTTAATAACCGATTTTTTTAGGACTTTCAGCTAGTTATAATTTCCAACCAAAAATATCTCTTAAATCACGACAAATAAGGGCAGCTGAACAGAGTGTAATTGCCTCATAAAATTCCCTGTACGGTTTCGTCCTAATTGTCCGATTTACGGGAAATAGATCACACGTAATTAAACGATTACAGTACGGAATCGGCATTGTTTGACCACTGTCCGGCCGGCCGCACTAACAATTAAACGTAGGCGGTAATGTCCGATGACAGATGCGGACGCCTAAAAACGATTTATACCACCGCATTCACCCACAACTAAATGGATTAAATGGACCGTTTTATGGGCATCGATTGGCAAATTCCCTGGTTGTTGGGGGTAATTTGAGACAAGTGATTCTTTAACCATAAAAAAGAGACTCAAAGGCAACTTAATTGTCAAGATGTTTGGCGCATAATTGCAATTATAATCTTCGTTCATATCAAGTTCAATTCTCAGCTGTCCCCGGACATTTATAATAAATGGAGCCGTCCTTCGGAAACTATCGCTCAGACGGAGCAATAACAGTTTGACCCAAGTTAATCCGATCTAATCTTAAACCTATTACATTGTTGACTGCAACGGATTAATGCGATAGGGAATACAAACAATTTGTCACGCTTTCCATTGTTCTGCCCCTACGGATGATAACATAGTTATCTATAAAGCCCTGTTTCGGATAGAGCAATTGCCTCGTCTACATCTGTTAAGTGAATTTAATTTTTAATCACTTTTACTACAAAATCTTTGCTAATTTCTTGATAATACTCTTTCATCGTAAGTTTACAGGGCAGAATGTGGTAAGAGATTGCGCAGTAATATGTCGTTCTAACATTTGAAAAAATTCCGGAAACATTCGAAAAAATACGAAATTGAAAAATTATTTTTAATTTGTTTAGCGCTTATTTGCTTATTTTAAACAATACGGTAAGCAATATGACATATTTTGTAATAATTACAGTCTAGTTTGTTTTTCTAGCAGTCAATATTTCAACTAAATGATTTATTAAAAGTTTGATAAGATAAATGGTTGAAAATAAAATAGTATACAAAGTGAAGCAGAAAGGAACAAGGATGATAACCCGGCGACACGTCTTTCTGCTTTTTAGGTTATCATCCTTGTTCCTTTCTGCTTCACTATTTTTTTGCGGAATTACCCAAAAAACATGTCGTTCATTATCCATGAGTTACTGTAATGGTATATCTTTTGATTTAGTGCTTTGTTTGGTAGTTAGACGTCTTACTAACAATAGCTGGTAATAGAGATAATAGATAAATTTCATGATGGTTACCAAAAAACGAAAAGTCGGAGAAACAAACTAAATATACCATTTTACAGAGCTGGAAAAGTTGCAATGATGAAGTGTCAATCACTTTGAATTATCTCTTTAAATAAGCTCAAAACCAATTTGAAACACCCTGTACTGTTGGTAGTGTGTGATTGGTCAAAAAAGCAGCAAGCTGAAAGCTGCTTTATGTATTATAACCAAAATTTGAAAGGACAGTCAGGGACAAAATCGCCTGTAAAACACACTTGGAGTGAGAAAATGATTATTTTAAGCACATTTTTGGAATCCCCAATAAATTTCTTAATCAACAACCTAAAAAAACACTACAAAATTTGGTACAGTCAGGGAAAAAAACGGCGTCAAAGTTTGAACTGCCATAACTAGAGTTTGAAAGGACAGTCAGGGACAAAATCGCCTATAAAACACACTTGGAGTGATAAAATGACTGTTTTAAGCACATTTTTGGAATCCTCATTAAAATTTCCATCCAATAACATAAAAAAACTACAAAATTTGGTACAGTCAGCTAGAAAACTGGTATCAAGTTTGAACTGCCATAACCAGAGTTTGAAAGGACAGTCAGGGACAAAATCGCCTGTAAAACACACTTGGAGTGAGAAAATGATTATTTTAAGCACATTTTTGGAATCCCCAATAAATTTCCTAACCAATAACCTAAAAAAACACTACAAAATTTGGTACAGTCAGGGAGAAAAGCGGCGTCAAAGTTTGAACTGCCATAACCAGAATTTGAAAGGACAGTCAGGGACAAAATCGCCTATAAAACACACTTAGAGTGAGAAAATGACTGCTTTAAGCACATTTTTGAAATCCTCATTAAATTTCCTGTCAAAAAACCTAAAAAACTACAAAATTTGGGACAGTCAGCTAGAAAACTGGTATCAAGTTTGAACTGCCTTAACCAGAGTTTAAAAAGACAGTCAGGGACAAAATCGCCTGTAAAACACATTGGATTGAGAAAATGACTGTTTTAAGCACACTTTTGGAATCCTCATTAAATTTCCTGTCAAAAAACCTAAAAAACTGTTTGTAGTTTGTGATTGGTCAAAAAAGCAGCAAGCTGAAATCTACTTTTTGACCAAACACAAACCTAATCCACTGTATTTTGATTTTCGCTAATGCATTATAATGTAGACTAAGGCATTCGTTTTCAAGCTCCATAGAGCGAGCAGAGCGTTTTTGACGTCACGATGACGTAATTTGGCAAAACCATAGATTGACCAATTGTCAAACTACGTCATTGTGACGTCAAAAAAGCTCTGCTCGCTCCATGGAGCCTGAAAACGAATGCAGCCTCAGTATTAAACTAGAGCCTGTCAAAAATCTAGTTTCAAAGTGACTGAATTCAACTTTCAGTTTACTTATGTATTCACAAATCTAATGAAATGTAAGTAAAGTATATTTTGATATAAAACTTAGTTAAGTTAATTATAATAAAACCACATAACTATTCTTTCTTTTTTTAGTTTGGTGGCTTATTCTGTTTCTTTTCTTCTTCCTCTCAGTTTATCAATTTTTTTTATTTTTGGGACGAAAGTTAAAATGTCCCATCTTACCGTTCTTATTCTTAATTTGTTTTTTTACTTTTTTATTTTCAGTTTTTCTTTTTTAAATTAACTGGGATATTCTCTTCTTCTTTTTTTGTTATTTTTTTATTCTGGCAGAAATAGCCTAGGAATTTTGTTTTTTCTCTCTTTTCGTCTCTTCTAACATTTAATTAGTTGATTCTTTTTTCTCGTCGCCCTTTAGTTCTTAAATATCCGATATTTCACCACTCTTCAGATATTATTGTAACACTTTTATCACACCGCCAGGTGCTAAATTTTAATGAATTTCATTATTTTTAATCTTAAAAAAGTCAGTCCAAAAACGTAAAAACTGTCACGAGACGTTAAGGATAATAGGGAGCATCCTTAAGGAGTTACAATGCAAAAAGTGACAGAATAGAACTAACTTCATGTTGACTAAGGAAAGTTACAGGACAATTCTTTACAGGATTGTATTTTTGCATTTAAGGGCAAAAATGTCACTATAAAACCATTTTGACATTTACTTACAGTGATTGGCAAGCTAAAAGATGCTTTTTTTGACCAATCACAAACTACAGTATACGAACAGTGATGAGCTATAATTCACTTTGTTAATCATGTTATTCAACGAAACCACCTCGATGAAGCAGCTTCCTGTGAAGTGGAGCAATTATAGAGCAATTTATCACCGACCAGACAAAACATTTAGCAACCGAAAACCATGGGTGACGATTGTCGACATATTGTACACACCACAATTTGGTCAAATCGGAGCAAATTCCTGTCTCCCGTGACGAATATTATGAACGATGAGATTCTTATTTGGACTAAAGCGGTTTTGAAGAAATGGGTGGTTCGGTTTAATGTCTTTTGTGACTCTTACAATGCTTAAAAGCCGTTGATGGGATGGTACATTCTCAGTTAAGGCGACAAACCATAAAATTGTAATGGTTCCAGAAGATTTTTTTTTGCGAATTTATGGTACTCTGTTGGGCACAAATAGAGCGGGAGTATTTCAACTTAATGGTATAACGAACAAAGTTGAGAGACACTAATTTTTGACAGCCCAGATGATTAGTTGAAGGGTTTAGCCATAAACCCCTATACACTATGGTATAGTACATTTTGGCTATTTAACGTTAAAAACAGAGGTATTTGTGTTACATTATGAAAACTTTGATTATAATCAGTTTCATTAAAATGAATTATTAAATATATTACATTTTTAATCGAAAATTTACTAGTAATTTAAGTAATTTTTATAGTTTTATGTCTCCAGGCCTATTTGAAAGTGTCATGATACTATGATCATAGATTAACTATGATATTCAAATTTTAAATTCAAAATAGATGTCATAGTGACAACAACAATGACAACTAGGAAATTAGTCGTTTTCTTTCGGATCTAAACGCGATATGATCCAAAGGTCACGTGGCGTGCCTATAATTTTGTAATCATGGGGTCACGTGATTTTTAGAAAAAAATTAAGTGGTTCCCTCCGGCGGCGGATTTTATCGAAATAGCTTTTGATCAAATGTCAAATTTTGTGTCTTCATGGCCTCCTATTTAAGATGGAGTTCTAGAAATTGCCAGAGGCCTCTAGAACCATTTTGAAAGTGTCAAAGCTTACTAGATACTACTACAAACCTTCCAATAACTGCCAGAAGCCTCTACATGTGTTTTAAACCTTCCAACAATTTTCTGAAATTGCCAGAGGCCTCTAGAACCATTTTGAAAGTGTCAAAGCTTACTAGATACTACTACAAACCTTCCAATAACTGCCAGAAGCCTCTAGAACTGTTTTAAAAGTGCCAGAAGCCTCTACATGTGTCTTAAACCTTCCAACAATTTTATGAAATTGCCAGAGGCCTCTAGAACCATTTTGAAAGTGTCAAAGCTTACTAGATACTACTACAAACCTTCTAATAACTGCCAGAAGCCTCTAGAACTGTTTTAAAAGTGCCAGAAGCCTCTACATGTGTCTTAAACCTTCCAACAATTTTATGAAATTGCCAGAGGCCTCTAGAACCATTTTGAAAGTGTCAAAGCTTACTAGATACTACTACAAACCTTCCAATAACTGCCAGAAGCCTCTAGAACTGTTTTAAAAGTGCCAGAAGCCTCTACATGTGTCTTAAACCTTCCAACAATTTTATGAAATTGCCAGAGGCCTCTAGAACCATTTTGAAAGTGTCAAAGCTTACTAGATACTACTACAAACCTTCCAATAACTGCCAGAAGCCTCTAGAACTGTTTTAAAAGTGCCAGAAGCCTCTACATGTGTCTTAAACCTTCCAACAATTTTATGAAATTGCCAGAGGCCTCTAGAACCATTTTGAAAGTGTCAAAGCTTACTAGATACTACTACAAACCTTCCAATAACTGCCAGAAGCCTCTAGAACCGTTTTAAAAGTGCCAGAAGCCTCTACATGTGTCTTAAACCTTCCAACAATTTTCTGAGAAGCCTCTACATGTGTCTTAAACCTTCCAACAATTTTATGAAATTGCCAGAGGCCTCTAGAACCATTTTGAAAGTGTCAAAGCTTACTAGATACTACTACAAACCTTCCAATAACTGCCAGAAGCCTCTAGAACTGTTTTAAAAGTGCCAGAAGCCTCTACATGTGTCTTAAACCTTCCAACAATTTTATGAAATTGCCAGAGGCCTCTAGAACCATTTTGAAAGTGTCAAAGCTTACTAGATACTACTACAAACCTTCCAATAACTGCCAGAAGCCTCTAGAACTGTTTTAAAAGTGCCAGAAGCCTCTACATGTGTCTTAAACCTTCCAACAATTTTATGAAATTGCCAGAGGCCTCTAGAACCATTTTGAAAGTGTCAAAGCTTACTAGATACTACTACAAACCTTCCAATAACTGCCAGAAGCCTCTAGAACCGTTTTAAAAGTGCCAGAAGCCTCTACATGTGTCTTAAACCTTCCAACAATTTTATGAAATTGCCAGAGGCCTCTAGAACCATTTTGAAAGTGTCAAAGCTTACTAGATACTACTACAAACCTTCCAATAACTGCCAGAAGCCTCTAGAACCGTTTTAAAAGTGCCAGAAGCCTTTACATGTGTCTTAAACCTTCCAACAATTTTCTGAAATTGCCAGAGGCCTCTAGAACCATTTTGAAAGTGTCAAAGCTTTCTATTTTTATTTTCAAAAAAAATATGACTTTTTGCACTTTTTAAAATTATTTTTTTAGGCTAATTTTAGACCATTATTATCATTATTTATAACGTTTTTCTGCAGCTGCTCTCCTAAACTCTAAAAAAAACCGTTTTAGATATTGCACATGTCAAATTTCTCATAAAATGGCAAATATCTCAAATTTTCAGAATTATGGTTATTTCCATAATTCGTGGTAAACCACTCTGTATTGTTGTATACATACAGGTGTGGTAAATCCAAAACCGACCATATGAAAACCGTGTAACTGACAGAGAAACGTAGATAATTGCATGCGCGGGACAAAGACAGAAAACGAAAAAAATATCAAGTAGGCCATATTTTCATATCAAGTAGGCCATATTTTCAGCGCGCTGTTGCCAAAATCCACCCCGTCGACAAAATTAATTTTAATTAAGAAGCGGGGTGGATTTTGGCAACAGCGCGCTGAAAATATGGCCTACTTGATATTTTTTTCGTTTTCCGTCTTAGTCCCGCGCATGCAATAATGTACGTTTCTCTGTCAGTTACACGGTTTTCCTATGGTCGGTTTTGGATTTACCACACCTGTATAAAACATGAAAGACTTCCGTCTCACTTAACCTCAAAAAATGTTTTTTCTAATCGAACGGTATCATAGCCAGATGGATGATCTTATTCTTCCTAACGAGTTAAATCGAGTAAATTCTTCATTTATTCACTGAAATTTTACTTTACCTGGTAGACTAACAATATGCTTAGACACTGGGAAAAAGGGACGCATACGTGAAAATTCCCTTCGAGCCGACGAATTTCCGCCCATAATTCTTACTGCTGAAAACGTTGAGACATAAATTCGCAACACCTGAAAATTTTAGTCGGTAGTCGACGTCGGGGCCTGTGACATGGATCTCAATATGTTGTTAAATCGAAGTTTATACGGCCTTTGGGAAATCAGGGTGCTATGACACCGCGCCCTCCGACAACCCTTGATTTCGCCAGGCCGCCTGATTCTTATTTGCGACCGAACGAAATATTTATGGAGGAACGGGAATCGGGTCGGCTTTTACATTATTCTGTTTTCAGTTTTATTCAATTTTAATAATACAATTTCGAAGCGGGACGCCTTTTTTCCTAGTCCAAATGTACGATCGTCTTGGGGTCGTTTTTCCGCCCTTTTTATCTTCCAAGCCACTTTCAAGAGTTTTCAAGAGTCTCGTATAAGCAGAATATAGGTCATACAGTATGAACCAATCATTTAAGAAATGACTAATAAATAATCAAACAAAAATTGCGTCAATATGGAAACTTTCTAGAAAGTTAACGAAATATTTATAAAGCTCTTTAATAGCTTAAGACCTTGCCTTGCTCTCCTTAATAGAGCTATTACCTCCTAAAAAAAAAACTTTACCGAGAAACGGTAGCAACTATCTTGGCCAAAAAAGTATTCATTACTTTTTACAAACCGTTACAAAAAACCATTCCAAACAAACTGTTCTTCTTAAAGTAATATTTTTTTCTAACCCAAACCATTATCTAGTAATGTAAACCGGTCGGGGAACTAATACTGCATTAACCTAAAATTGTGATTTCAGACTATAATGTCGACAGCTTTATTACCTTAAAGTTCCTTTGTGTCGGCGAACCTATACGTTTTTGAACAAAACTAACTAAATCATTTCGTTTCAGTTGACGAAAATTTTGGTCAATAAAAGGAAAACAGATCCTACTTTGTTACGGAAGCTGCTTCGTACTATTTGTTCTCAATTCGTTAATGTCTTTTTTGGGATGGACTGCACGCTGATAGTGTTGTAAACATTGCTCTCAAATTGTTCTTGTAACGAATACGTTTGAAGAGCATTTGACACAATTATTGTGTCGAAATTGGGTTAAGTTTTCAGAATCACTAGAATGTTATTATTTCTAACTAGGGATAAGTGTTTTCTAGCCTCTGGTCACCTTGGAACTATTCATGTTTTTACGACCTAAATTAGAGCAGAAATCAGCTACTTTATGGTCTGAATTTCTGGTAAATTTACACAAACAAACTTTCACAGTAGAATACTTTTGCGTTCTTCAAATTGTGATTATGCAGGGTTGGTTAAATGAGGAAAGTTTTCATAAAAATCATAGAAATATGACAAATCAAAAATTGTATACAACTCTGAATCTTGAAATCTTAAGTTTCTAAATCAAACCAAAGCCAGATATTATACAGGGTTAGCCAATATATTTTTTTACGAACGGTTTAACCAGAAGTAGATGTCAAATTGCTTATTTTAAATGGAACATCTTGTATCTTATTGTATTTTTAAATAATCTTATCGATTTCAACCTATAGCTATCTGCAACGGTTTTCGAAATATTGACGTTTAAAAAATGACATTTTTAGTTTTTGGAGTGTCATACCTTCCAATTTGAATAAGATGAAGATTTACTGATAATAAAATAAAATTTTGATTTAGTTTTGACACCTGTCAGCCGTTTTGCTCTATCTCATTCTGGTTAGGAGTTATGACACTTGAAAATCTGAAAGTGTCATTTTTCAAACGCCAATATCTCGAAAACCGATGTAGATAGATATAGGTTACATAGCCCTCACAAAATTTCTTTTAATTCCAAAATTTCAATTTTTATAAATATTGGAATACATAATGTGATAAATTTGACGTTTCGGTTTTCAGTTACCATCATCAACTTTCTTTTTACATTTCTGAATTAGGCTGTTTTTTTTCTACGTCATATAGGTTTTTAATAACGTTTTTTTTGCAGTCAAATATATCCAGAGCAAAAAAGAAAAAAACATGTTTAACGCGTACTCACGTGACATTATTGTCATTTTCAAACAGTTGGTCATGTGGCATATACTGTCGGACGCTTCGTGTCATCGTCTGACATTTGATCACATGATCGTTTATCGATGTTGCAAATAGCAATACTGTCAAGTGATCTAGTGTCATTTAATTTATGCCTTTTTTCATAAAAATGCGAAATTGCAAAAGTGATAATTTTAGTCATAGAGATGTAAAACACAATGAATGTATCTGAAACTGGTTTCTATTGTTTTAAAGAGTGTTTTGTACTTTTATACCTCTATAAAGCTATTTTTGGCTGTTTTTCTTTAATGTCACACCAGACAACATCCCAAATATACAGTGATGGCTGTCAATTGTCGAATCCCTACTCAAAGGTGGTTTAAATTATTGTTTTGTACTTTTACACCTCTATGGAGCTATTTTTGAATTTCAATTTTCAAGACACCACTTTAATGTTCCAAATTGCGTAACTTTGTCCCAATTTAATCTTCGTTGTATCTCTTCAAATACAACAGAGATCCCCATGAACATATGACACCCTGTATATGTATAAATTTCTATAGGAAACCAACGATAAGAAGAGAAAGTTAATAGGTCTGTTCGCAGAACGAATCTCCAATTAATAATCAGAGGAATATGTCCAGCTATTGGCCATTACCCTTAAAATGTCAATGTCACGTGGGTTTTCAACCAATAAAAGCCAACAATTTCCGATTTTCAGTTGGGAGTTTGAAATTGGCTCTACAAAGTGATCTATTATTACACATCAATGCTATTGATAAAAATAGAAAAATCTCTGTAACATGTGTCAGTTTTACGTCACTTTTGGTCACGTGATGACTTATTAGTAATTCTGAACGCACTTTTAACACTCATATCATCAATAGCTACTATTGTTAAAGGTGTGCAAGAATAAAATAAAACCATATCTTTAATCATATCTATGTTTTATTACATAAAATGTTTATTATTCCTAAATAGGTACATAATATCTCTAACAGAAAGCTCTATGGTACAGTATGGAACAAGTCGAACATAATAATTGACAAATGCACAATAAAGAAATAAACTTTAAAATATTTTTATAAACAACGAGTAAAAGAGAACGTATTTAGTTCTCCCCCACCCATTTGACAGTAACCCATAAAATTTGCATTCATTTTTATTATAAGACTATATTTTACTTATAACTTAGATCACGTTCATCTTTGGCGTTGGTCAACGTAAAATCTACTCAAGGTAAAACTAAATTAAATTCTATAAAACTAAAACTGTCATTACTGCTTTTAATACAGTTTCAAACAATTTTTGATCTAAAGATTGCAACTCACGAAAGAAAAGATTTTTATAAATCAAGAGCAAAATAATAAAAAAAAAAACGTTAAAAAAAGTTAAATATGTACAGGGTGATCCATGAGCACGCGGCTGTTTCTTGAAAACTATACAGGGTGTCCGTTTTGACAGGAAAACCCCATTTCCCGGCTAGATAAGAAAAAAACTAGTATACATGTCCAGAGGTCAATTAAAAAAAAAATTGTTCACACCTTTTTTGTTTATGTACCATTCATCTTTTCTCAAAAATCGACCTATAGACATGTATACTAGTTTTTTCCTATCTGGAAAATGGGTTTTTCTTGTCAAAACACTCCTGACACCCTGTAATAATTTTCAACTTTCTAAATCCACCGCTAGGGAGCGTTTCAATACCACTAAAATAAAAAATTCTGAAAAACTCTGAAAAGATAAACGGAATGGTATAGCAAAAATGTGATGAACAAGCAATTACGTTCATTACATTTTTGCTTTATTTAACTGTTTTTGGGTATTTTTCATTTTAGTGGTATTGAAACACCTTTTAGCATTTTTTCGTGCCCACATTTACTGGAGGTATTTTTTTTGTGCTTCTTGGAACACCCTGTACAAGTAAATAAATTACTTACACATTTATTTATGAAAATCTTTCCGTGAGAACCGGCTTTAACTTAAATCGATCTATTAAAACTGGATGCAAGTAAATACGTAGATTTTATCCAGGCACGTGGTTTTTTTCCCTGCAGTTGCATTCAGTTTTAGTAGAAAACTTAAAAAATTATTTACATTTTCAAAGAAAAGTGGTCTTTTCTCCTTTCTAACTAGTGAACTAACATTTACATATTTTTATAAATCAATATTTACGATTCCGATTTATAGGGTTTGAACAGTTTAGGTTTGTCGCTTTGAATTTGCGTTTGATGATGATGGGTTGTTAATTTCGTCGAGGGAATTAACAACAAACTATCATTAGTGGGAGGACTTTGACTAATTTCCGAACGATGCGAATCGGTCGGTGAAATTTTTTGGTGCAATGGTTGGTAGGGCATATCGCCAAAGTTTAGGTTAATGTTTAGGCCATGATGATGAGGTAGATTTGGCGCTAAACCATTGGGCAAACCGCTGTGGTTGGACGCGAATGCCATATTTTGATGGTGGAGCAGGTTAGGGTTGGGCATAGGTACTGAAGGGTGGACACCAAAAGGGTGGCTGGGGTAGGGAGTGTACCGAAAATGGGGTGGGTACATTGCTGTTGGTGGAGGGTAATTTACCGTTGATGCTGCCGCTTGTAATATTGATGCGGCAAATAATGGATCGTTGTATACTGCGGTTAATGGCCAAGCTATTGCCATTCTTTGTCTCTTGTCTTTCATTCTTCTGTTTTGGAACCACACCTGTAACAATAAAAATAAAGATTTAGTTAACTGTTTAATGCGTCAATTAAGACGGGCTTTTAGAAGCATCAAAAGGTATAATAACATTTCATTGACACAACCAATTTCCAGTTAATTATTTAAACAAAGAGTAGAACAAAAGCTCGCCTTTAGTAGCTAATGCCGGCTTTATTGCCTTGATCTTTCTCAAGTAGTTAGCATGTCGTAAAACGCATGATACCCCAACTTATCGTCCATTAGGCCGCGACCGAACATTATAATACGATCTGCGTATCGGCGGCATGTTTAGATGTTCTTAAAAGCTTATTAGCTGTTTATTTGACCAGCAAATGTGCTAATTGCCAGCCACCGGCTATAATATATTAAACGAAACCTATACGATTGTAAATGGGCGGAAGTTACCGCTAAGTTTCACAAAAAACACCGCCGACCACAATGGCCGCTCTTATATGTATTTTTTATTTACCACCAAGAGCTCTAAGTGAGATCTGAAATTTCTGTGACGTGGGAGTCAATTACCTACTTTTAAGACACAATTGGTAATACGTGAATAAATTTGCCACCACTGAAATCCACATCAATAATGACGTAAAGTGTCCCATATATCACACTTTATTAAGTAATATTCGGAAGGTTATATGTCATAAAATACAGTAAAAATGTTTAGTAATCAGAAAGTCCTTCATAACTAAAACATAACCAAAGTTTCATATACGAAAGACTACTATATTTTAAGAAACATTTTAATTGGAGTGGAAGCATTGTTTTCGCTCATTTTAGAAACACACCCTGTATAGAAAAAAACAAAGCAAACTTCTACTAAAAAATCTAGTAACCACTACAGCTTTCTAATTTTTTAAACCACTTTACTTAAAGCAAACTTACTGCAAATGCTTATTGTTGCGAACAAATCTGTTTTTTATAGTGCTAAATACGGAACGCTCCTGTGTGTGTCGTTTTTATTACGGAACGCGCTGCTCGCGAAAAGAGACATTGCGTTTTTAACCTAACTTGTTTTTTTGGTTATATTTTCCTTCCCTTTTGTTATTTTTTTCAACAATAAAGTTGTTTTAGATGTTATTTTACGTGAAATTCTTAAAATCTACACACCCGTACATTACACTTATTAACAATTGATCGATTTTTTTTGTTATAAGACTTTTTAACCACAGACCTACCCATTTTTCTTTGATTTCTATTATACAGAGTGATGGAGAGGAGAAGATTTCGAAAACGGTAAGAGATACAGAGTTTGATTAAATTTATGGCAAAATTGGACACTGAAACTTCCAGATACAGGGTGTCTCTAAAAGGTCTGTACAAAATCCTATGACATATTCCTGACATCAAAATTTAAAGCAACTTACCCCAGTTCGAAATTACTCCGTTTTTGAAATACAGGGTGGTAAAGTTAAAAAATATATCAGAAATAGTAGTAAAAACGTGTCCAAATTCGGATTTCGTATCTCAAAAAACCCTTAGTACCAGATTTAAAAATAATCGTTACAAAATGTGCATTATATTTATTTAAAAAACTCGATTTTTATTTTTTAACTTTACCACCCTGTATCTAGAAGATGGAGCAATTTCGGACAAAAGTAACTTGCTTTAAATCGGCTTATTTTAATGTCAGGAATATGTCATAGAATTTTGTACAGACCTTTTAGACACACCCTGTATATCCGAAGAAATTGAAAATTGTTTTATTTGGTGAGTGACACTTTACGTGGCAATATCATATTATTTTGAGATCCAACGTTTCAATGTTTGGTTACCATCATCAACATTTCTTATGGGCGCCATACTGGATTTTGAAACCTTTCAATAGTTTTCTTTTTCTTTCGATGATGTCTCACATTATCATATAGTTCATTCTTGTAGTTTTAAAAAAAAAAATTTCTCTAAAACATAACAACGTAACGTTGATGATGGTTAGCAAAAAGAGAAACGTCGGACTTCGGTACAGTAGAAAAAATTGCAATAATAAAGTGTCAATTACTTGCAATTTTCCAATCAACAATAAAAACATAATTTTTGTTATTTCTGAAAAATTGGTAGAAAACAGCTCTATTCGAAAAATTGTTGGTTGGATTGTAAGTAGTATAACTTTAGTATCTATACTAGTAAGAGAAAAAAAATCTAATAAGTTTGTTTTTCGTCCCCTTGAAGAAGAATGCAAAATCGTTCATTAATGAGTCCCATTAATACACGATTTTATCATAGGCAACCAACTATACGCTTATAGTATATTTCCACCCTTCTTTATTTATATTAAACAGAGAAAGAACACATTATTTAGTTGACATCCACCATTGCCGACAGAACTAACTGTCACTGTCATTGTCAAGGGTGCCTATGATTTCGGTTTTCCGCGTTGCGTATACAACTGACAATTAGGTAGTTTTTTTCAAACTTTTTAGAACAAAAAATGTTTTTTTTTAAAGCGGTCTAAAATATGCTCTTTATTAACAGCCGGCGTAGAAATACTACATTATGTTACTAGTACAATAATGAATTTTCATTGTTGTGCTAGTAAATAAATGTCAATATTGTAATTTTGTGTGACATTGACATTTTGAATTTATTGACGTTTATAGCGAAGGAAATTAGGTTGTTTTTGTCACAAGGAATCTGTCAATATTTAGCAATTTAAACTAAAAAACGTTTAAAAAAATTGTATATGTTACACGGAGTAGAATGCAATAATTGTACTCAATTTTATCCATTTTGATTAATACACTCGTTAATAACATATAAAGCTCATTTTCGCTTATTGTAAAACTGAATTCTAATGACAAACACCGTTAGGGTGGTTATTTGTTTCAAACCAAATTCGACCTTATACACATAAAATTTATATTAAACCATACTCACTTTAATTGTACTTTCTGGTAAATTCAGTTGGGCGGCAAGTTCCACCCTTCTAGGCCTCGACACGTAATTTTCTTTATAAAATTCTTTTTCTAATCTGCTCAGCTGTTCTCTGGTGAAGGCCGTCCGATACCGTCGGATGTTGGGATCGGTTTGTTGTGAAGACAGCTTGCTGTCCGACGGACACGATGTTTCTGCACAAGAACACAATTCGTTAAATAAAACAAATCATAAAACTTAAAAAGTGTGGGCAACTGCCTAGATCAAGTGGCCCCATCATATAAGGGTAACATATAAGTGTTTAATGAGCAATTAACGCGACTTTCGAGAAAAGGAAGAAAGTCTAGACTCGAGTGGATGCTAAATAGCATCAACAGACGTTCCCTTGTTTCAAACCACTTTAAATGGTTAAATGGGTGAAGCAATTCGGAAGCAAGGGCGACTCACTTCCGCCACTGTAAAATGTTAATTTTAGCGATATTTCAGGCTAAAGTGGTTGCCTTTTAACAAAAATGTTTTTAAAACTTTATTATTAAATAATCCACTAATGTATTGTCAGTGACATAATCCAGACCCATTTATAGGACCTTGACTGATGACTATAATTAGATGGATTATGGTGTCAAAATTAGAATGAACAATCTATAAATTGGACAAGAAGCAGGTTTTAAATTGACTGCACAAGGTATTTTTTAATAAAGAATGTGTCTAAACGTTTTAAAGATATAATTTTATGTAAAAAGAGTACTTCCATTGAAAGGCCAGCTAGACCACCAGACTTGCCTAAGTTGGATTTTTTTGTATGGGACACTGAAAATCTTATGCAGGAAATGAAAGTATAAGTTGAAGCACTAAAATGAGAGGAAAAAGGCAGTTTGAAAAAACAAAATCATAAAAAGACTGTAAAAGTAATATACTTTTTTGTTATGGTTATGTAAAAAATACGAGAAGTAAGGACAAGAATTATTGTTAAGTAGTAATATTTATTAAGAATAAATCTAAAATGGAATTTGGCTTGCTGACTGAAAATAAGTATACAATACCACAAATTCCAAATTTTTTCATATTCTCAACACTACTAAAAAAAAATGAAATTTACCTGTTCCAAAATTGGTATTTGGTGATCTGGGAGGAGTATCAGTACTTTTATGTAAATCACTATCGACGTAATGTGGGGGCATAATGTCCAAAACCACAGAACCATGATGGGAATCATCATTTTGATGGCCAAACATTTTATAACTGTCTTGTGTATGCATACCGAACACTTTTTTTCAAAATAGTCCTCAATTTCACTAACGCACAATCAACTTTCAGAACCTGCTCTATTCGAACACTGTGAACCACGTATTTACTTCAGCAACTCTCTGGTTAGAATGGTTGGTTGTAGACAGACCCTATTTAAGCAGGTATTGGGCTTATAGATCCAATTTTACAGGGCGTGGCCAATACGGAACCTGGTTGGCTGTGGGTAAAACGAGCGGTGATTGGCGAGTCCGCCCATGGTTCTTTATGTTCAGATGGTTTAAGGGTACGAATCGTTTCACACGTCTTTATCTGCCCTAAGTAGATGTCGAAATGTATTAGGTCGACATGGGGTGCCGCTGCTCTTAAGTCTTAATGAGAAATTCTTTCCGCTCCCCCTGCTTTCGTTTTATTAGGTTGTTCATATTGATTAACTTTATAAAGCTACCAAATTACCATATTTAGCTATGTTAGAAAATCTTGTTAAGATGAAAGATATAAGTTTGCTTGTTATAGTCTTTTCTACATGGTGGTCCAGTTTTAAATGTCAATAATTCACCAATGGATAGCCAATCAAAAAATAAGTTGACATGCATTATGTCATTTTCCTGAAGAACGCGACACAGACCTTCAAAATTGTTTAAATGCGTCGATATAGGGGATAGTCTTTATTTTCTACGCTCACTGGATATTATTCAAAATTGACAAAAATGTCTACTTGGGTTATTGTATTTTTTACTTTAAAATGGTTCAGAAGGATTCAAATCTGGTCATCTGTGAGGTTTACGAGTTAACTTTTGACACTGAGAATAGTCAAAAATCAGGATTTTTTTTTTTTTTTTATTCAATTAAACACTGGTAACAGTCCAAATTTTTGGACTAATTTAATTCTAAAAATTAGTGTTTAAGACTAATATCGTAGCATTTAATGCCAAAATTGTTTACTTTCATCAATGAAGAGTCTGAAACTTAACTTTTACTAGAAAAATTTGTTTAAAATTCGATTTTTCAGTCTTAAAGCAAACTGAATCGTCTAGAAGTCAATTTAATACTGACAAAGCGTGAAATGGCATGTTTAAGCCTATGGAAAATGTAAAAATAGTTTTTTAACTCTGCTATGTCAAAAACTTGGTGAAGATAACCCTAAAACTCGATTTTCCTAGCTGAAAGCAGTTTTAAAGCCCTAAAAATAGTCCAGAGTTCTAAGAAAATCAAAAGCAAAGGAAACAAACCTGAAAAGTTAGTCTTCAAGTAAATTTTTATCAATCTAATGTCAATATCCGGTATTTAAGACTATTTTCAAGACTAAAATATTGAAATGTAGTTTTAATCTATGAAAACTTACTTCAAATGGAAATTTTAAGCTATTGATGTCACTTTTCATTGGTTTAGAGTTACTTTTTGGTGACCAAGTCAATTTTCAAGACTGAAATGTGTGAATTTGTAGTAAAAAATTGTAGATAAAGTAGTTTTTCATGACTACAACCTAATTTTCACTACTAAAGTTATTCAACTTATCTGAAAACTATAACGACTGATTACAAAGACAGTTTTTAAGCCTTTCAAGACAATTTTTACAGTTTCCAAGTCAATTGCCAAGGCTAAAATCTTTCAATTTGTGAAAACTGGTCAAAAGACAATTTTTAAACCTCTCAAGTTAATTTTCACCGTTTCAAAGTAAATTTACTCGTTTCTAAGTCAATTTTCAAAACTAAGTCTTTCAATTTGTCTGGAAACTATGAAAACTGGCTACAAAGACATTTTTTAAGCTTCTTAAGTAAATTTTCACTGTTTTCAAGACAATTTTTAAGTTAAGTTGGGTTGATTTTGGGTCTTTGAACGTAATAACTCAATTATCTCGTAAACGAAGCTTCAAATCATAAGAGGTACTTATTTTGTCAAATTGGACAAGTAAAGTAAAAAAAACTGAAATTTTTGAAAAATATCCAGAGAATCAGGCAGAAACATGAAAACCATCTTCCTGTATCTACGCTACTGGAGAATTTTGGCAAACGTCATTAATTTCATAAGTGCTTGTTCCAAATTTATTTATTTATGACAAAAAACCGATTTTTTAAATTGAAATTTGAAGGACTGTATTTTTCTTAGGAAGCATTTTTCAGGAAAATGACATAATGCATGCCAACTTATTTTTTAATGGGCTATGGAATGGTGAATTATTGACATTTAAAACTGGACCACCCTGTATAGAAATACTCAAATAATTTGAAAACACTCTGTGGAACTCTTATATGATTATTCACTGATGAAGGAGTTATCAACTTCAAAACGTTTGATAAAATACAAAAAACAAAGGGAGTTTTGGTAGTTTTTTTCTTACTGTAGGGAACACACTCTAAAAAGGTGCACATGAGACGTCACTATGGTATAATTGATGACATGGAACATCAACTCGAATGACATTGACATTAAAGTGCTTATTTCACCTTTGCTGTGCATTATTAATTAGCAAAATTGCACTTTTTACAAAAACCGACATTTTTCCAATTTTGAATGATTTTAACCTTTTTATTTGTACAGAAAAAGGATAAAAAAAACTGCAAAATGAGCCAAAACTTGCCTCTCTAGCTCTTCATGTTACCGAGATATTGGATTTCAAAAGTAGTACATTCTCTCTCAAATTTTAAATTGCTTTTTTATTACTTATTTTCCTTAATTTAAAGTCCTCTGGTATAAATATGCCCTTTGCTGTGCATTGAAACCCTCCTGGAGTAAATAAAAAAATTGACAAAAAAGAGAATTTAGAAGAACTTAAAGTTTTTTGATATAAATAGGTCTTTTGCTGTGCTTTTGGAGCAAAATAAAAAATTGCACCAAAAATGTCAATTTTCAGTGTCAAATTTTGCTATTATGTAACCATTCTATAAATGACACATGTTTCCTTCTATGGCACATATCCACGTTTTTTTTATTATTACTTTTGTTCAAGGCGTCAGATTTCAGGGTGTTTTAGACAACACGGTGTCTCAACCGGATTTTATGAACGGAATTTCCTTCCCATACCAGCAACCGCAAGAAATTTACACCGAAATCAGCAAAGAACCCTACAGAAATACCCCCGAAACACAACCAAATCCAGAACCGACCAATTTCGAAATCAAAGCCACAATGACCAAGTGTCCTAACCCGAAAGTGTGCGACTGCGAAAACTCATTTCAGTGTTCAGCCAACACTACCTTGAACACCAATCTGCGTACTAAAGAGTACCGGTCCAAGTGCGAAGAACTGGCCGATGATAAAATCCTAAAAAATTGCGAGAAGAAGGTTTCATTAACTTTGAAGATTAAGAACAAAGGGATGACGTACTGTAATCCCCAGTACATCGTACTGGATCATGTGATTGACGGTTTAAGCGATGAGAAATTGAAGTTGCTCAATCCGTACGTGTTGAAAATCACGCAAAGACCAGTTTATCAAGTGTACGATTTGTTGTTTGAAACTGTGGTCAATGCTGGACCGTCGGAAAGGGTGGTCAATAAGAACGATCCTGGATTTACTGGTTGCAGTACTGATTCCGCCAATCCAACTTGTGGTACGGTACGTTATGATGAAAAAGAGGTAAGTTTGTCTTTTAGATTCTGTGTAAGAGTTTAAGCATAATTTTTCTAGGTTCCTTATAGTTCTGGATTTTGTTGTTCTTGTGCCTCACCACGTTCTTCCGAAAGTACCGATCTGAATCCAAACATAAACAGTCCTTCACTTGATAGCCTTCAACAATCGGCAATCATCAACAAAGACCTGTCCGGTTTAGGGTTGGACTCGTCTCAATCGAACAATGAATTTGGTTCAAACGATCATATACCGACTTTTTGTAAAACTATAAAGCAAATCTGTTGTAGGCAATGGGCTGGTAGGAAATGACGCAATAAGAGATGCAATAACAATAAACGGAAATCCCATTTTAGACAGCAAAAGAAATAATCCGATACCTTTTAGAGCTTCACGCCAGACTGGCACCAAAACAGGTAAAACTAGAGCACAATGTGGTACTTTTATTATGTCATAAATAGTCCCGTTCTAGCTCAAAAATATATAATAAGTAAATAATTAATCAAAAGGTACAAAGAAAAAACGTCTTCACCGACGAGGAGGTCAGAATTGTGACGACGACTACACTCCAAAGAACGCCGATCCGAAAACATACCACGACAGTGCTCATTGTATGGAATTTTCGGACATATGGTATTCCATATACAGGATAGCTCATCCGGATATTGATCACTCGGTCGATGTGCAAATATTCGAGAAAATCACCGCGGGAAGAAGAGTTTCCTGGCGGGAAGTTACCTGTTCTGGAGCAATATCGGTTGGAACTTCGGACCAAAGATATGCTAACAAAGAAGGTAGATAACAAAAACAGTAAACCACCATAATAGTTTTTGAGCAGGAAATATTCTGGCCTACTACACGATCAATCCACAAGTGGACAGCGAATTTGCTTTGGACTGCAAATCTCACATGTTACTAATACCTGAAGTGGTTGGAAAAGACGTTAACGAAAGCCAATATCCTGAAATGTGTGGTGGTCCACCCGAATACCTGGTGATACGCGAGAGTGACGTGGATCTTAGCGGTCAAACTTGCAACAAACCTGGTTAACACTATACTTCTTTTTGTAACTATGCCTCTATATAAATTTGTCAGGGGTTGGGTATGAGGCTTTTGCAAAACAACCCAAAAAGTGTGACAGCGACCAGAATTCCTGCCTGCAAAACCAACCCAAACATATGTGGAAACATGACCACGATTTGGAAAGCAGTGGTAAAAAAGGGTGTTACTTTCTTAAAAATTTTGGTTTGTTACCACAAAACCCCGTTCACATAAAACCATGCAACGGAAGTGTTAAAAAGCCCCAGAATAAGCTGTTGTTCATGTATTATTTGGCTCCTATGGTTAGCAGTGTTAATATCAATTTTGCTGCCGATACGAACTCCATTTTGAAACCTGATTCTTCAGCCATGATAACCGGTATTCATATTATAGTAGTCAATCCAACTTTTTTAAGACAAATAAATTTTAGAGGTTTACACTGAAACGCTAAATCCTAAAAAGGTGACGGTAACTGCGAAGATTTTTAACTCTGGGTTGGTGACCAGCGTCTTCTACGTGGGAATCGGAGCTTGTCCTCTAGAAATTCCGGCCAGTTTTGGCAGTATCAGCTCTCAGCCAGTCCTCATAGCTCCACAAAACCAGCACATGTTCAATTTGGAAATTTACTGCGAGTTACCGATTAAAAACTTTTACTGTTCCTTGGAGGTGTTCAATTTGAAGCAACAACTGATCGCAGTCAGGAGGATTCGTTTCAAAAAAACTGACAGATGCATATGCGTTTGGTATTGTCTTTGTACGTGCTACAATTCAGATTATGGCTTAAAGTGTAACCCATTGGAGATTGAACAATACCATGCTGCAGGCTTTCAAGGTTTGACAATGATTTTCGAAGATATTGATGTTACAGATATTTGGTGTATAGGAGGAATGCCTGTTGCAAGCCAAGTGGTCAACTATTCCGCTTTAGATGATACAGTATCCGTAACACTTCATATCATCCTGTATTTTTGTCTCACTCTATGGTACATGGGTTTAATCAAAGCTTTGATAGGTTGCTGCGTTTTGCCTATAGGACTGTGGGGTTTGGATAAGATTTTAGATCTCCCAAAGAAGCTTAATAAGTAATTATTGAAAAATCTTGCTGGTGGATAATAATTTGACAATTTTAGATACTACGAGCCTGAATTGCAAGACGTGAAAGTGGTCTACGACGATGAGGGATGGCCAATACATCCAGAAACTGGCAAAAAAGTGCACAACGTAGCTCCACCTACCCAATTCGCTATCAATATGGTGTTCTTTTTCCTGTTTCCACTTGCTCTGGTCTGGAACACAATCAAGAACCTTCTGGGGCCTAAATATTCAACCGATGACATGTTGGACGACTTGTACGGGTGCCAGTGTCACCCAAGTCAAGCCATTTTAAAGGCCAAAACTAACCGACCAAGTAGCGTGTTCAAATGCAGAAGAAACACTAAAAGTAAAGAGTCGATAAAATTTGATAACAAATCTACCAGCAAAGGTAAGAAATTAATAAAATTCATGTGAGGTAATAAAGTGTAAATAATTTAGAAAGTCGAAATCCTAGTCGATCAAGCAGTAAAGCTGATGGTAGCCAGAAGAAGAAAAGTCTACTCTGCTGCAGACGATCAAAAAGTAAAGACAGCCAAAGCGAAGAAAAGAAATGATTTCAAAGAAAAAATCAAATATTAAACGAATGTACTCTGTTCAGTGACTGTTTTAAATTGTCAGAGGCCTCTAAAACCATTTTGAAAGTGTCAGAGACCTCTAAATACTATTGAGAATCTTCTAAAAAATGCCAGAGGCCTCTACAAGTATTTTAACAACTACAACTGTTTTAAACTGCCAGAAGCCTCTAGGACCATTTTGGAAGTTCCATAGAACTTAAAAAGTGTCTCTAGAGGACTCTAGAAGTGTCTTAAACCCTCCCAGATTAGTTTTAAATTGTCAAAAGTCTCTACAACCGTTTTGAGTGTGCTTAATATTACTAAGAACTTTCTGAGGACCTAAAATCATTCTGGAAGTTCCATATACATCCAAATGCCATTGAAAACTTTCTTAAAAAGTGTCAGAAGCCTCTAAAAGTGTCCAGACTTGTTTTAAATTGTCAGAGGCCTCTAAAACCATTTTGAAAGTGTCAGAGACCTCTAAATACTATTAGAATCTTCTAAAAAATGCCAGAGGCCTCTACAAGTATTTTAACAACTACAACTGTTTTAAACTGCCAGAAGCCTCTAGGACAATTTTGGAAGTTCCAAAGAACTTAAAAAGTGTCAGAGGACTCTAGAAGTGTCTTAAATCCTCCCCGATTAGTTTTAAATTGTCAAAAGTCTCTACGACCGTTTTGAGTGTGCTTAATATTACTGAGAACTTTCTGAGGACCTAGAACCATTCTGGAAGTTCCATATACATCCAAATGCCATTGAAAACTTTCTTAAAAAGTGTCAGAAGCCTCTAAAAAAGTGTCCAGACTTGTTTTAAATGGTCAGAGGCCTCTAGAACCATTTTGAATCTGCTACAGACGTTTCTAGTTCTACTGACAACCTTCTAAAAAGTCACAGAAGGCTCTACAATGATGGTTTTAAGTTGTCAGATGTCTCCAGAACCATTTTGGAAGTGCCGGAGCTCTCTAAATAATACTGGATCAAGTGTCAAGTCAACTTCTACAAGTGTCTCAAGTCTCAAACCTAAGAATTGTTCTAGATTCATTAAGAAAGTGCCAATGGCTTCTAAATGCTTCTTAATGTGACCCAACCAGTCAGAAGTCACTGTCATTTAACAGATTATACAGATGTTTTCAAAATGCAGTGACAATCGACAAGAACTAATTTTAGGATTTATGTATTTTACGGTCTAACAACATAAGCCGGGTTTACCCAGCTTCTAAGCCATAGTCGTAATCATAAATTTAAGTTTTGTCCACAAAATTGGACCTTACCTCCAACTTTCAACGCAAACAAGTAATAGAAATCATATTTGTTTAATTTACAACCCTTAAAGTAACAGATATTATCACTGTGATGACCCCAATAGAAATCATTTTACAGTAAAACCTTGAACAGCAGTACCTGTTTCGCAATATTAGATGCTCAACTTTCATTTTAAAGGCGACAAATATAAATACACAGTTCCTCCTATTATCAGATAAAACTTGTCAAACAGTCTTAAGGCGCCATCTCCGACGGGTCCCAAGTACTGCTAGTGTGGTACCAGATCAATCAATCCGTCTAATTTCAACAGAGGGCGCCAAAAAATCTTGATTTTGCCCTTTTTCTTCAAGTTCTTCTAGTTATTACCTAAACGTACATTCTTAGCTCACTGTCCTGATGTAACTCGGATATAAATCAATTAGGTTTTATTGGATGCATTTATATTTCCCCCTGTTTAGACTACTGTTTCAGTCATTTTTTAATTGATCCAAATTTAACACTGTAAAACACTCAAACACTTAAAATTATCTGGTCTGATTGTGCCAGAATAGTATAAACACTTTTAAGGCGGTTTAAAAAAAGACCGACATTAGTAGCTGTAAGAGGTACTAAATTTCGGGCTTCTGCCTTTTTTTATCGAGCGTCGACACGATAATTGAGGGTTCCTGGTGTATATCATCGCACTTTGGGACGTGGGAAGAGATCGTTGACACCTTTTATATTACCAAACACACAATCAAAAACGCATAATACAAAATCGTTTAGTGAGTCATCTGGATCCGTACGGAAATTATCCTGTTTTCGCCAATTAGGGAGGATGAAAAATTGTTTATTTTCAATGAACACTTCGTATTACGCGGGGATTTACACTTTTATTAGGGTGAATTCCCCGGCGTGCTATTAGAGCCCTTATTTTATCCCCGGCCGGCTCAGTTCTCTGCCGAGAAAAATAATAGAGGGTTGAGCCTTACGGTACGACACAATTATCTCGTAAAGTTATATTTGTGATGGAATTTTATTCGTTTTAATTTCGATGTGTTGTTTCGTTTATGTTGTTCATTTAAGTCTTTTGCTCTACATGATGATATTAAAATATAGCTTTAGTTAAGCTGAAAAAAGACTCTAATCATTCATAAAGAATGAAATTCACTGTTCATATCGATATCCATAGTTTTCGATAGTGTATCGTTTATCGATAACAGCAACATCCACATAGCTGCAACGTTGTCACAATTAATCAACAACAAATTTTGTGAAAATACTTTAGCAACACCCAGTAAATTAATTTGGACCATTCATTATAATTTGATCTACTTCCACAGCACACAAATTTTTGCAAAACTAAAACATCTATTTATTTACTAATCAATAAATGTCAAATAAAAGGTTCATCCGGCAACAGTGTTAATGTTTGACAGCATCATAGCGGTTAAAAAAGTTAGGTTAGGTTATACCAGTTTTTATCTAAATTCAAAACTTTTCATAGAGTTAAATCGGATTTTTCAGTTAAAATCAAAACAACTTCCAAAACCTACAAATAAAACTTTAAAACACTATAATGGTGAAACTGAAACTAATAGTGGCTGCTAGCGAAAACATGGGCATAGGCAAAAATGGTGATCTACCTTGGAGATTAAAGTTTGTATTTTTCTACTTTTATTTGCATACTTAAGTAAATAACTCATCACCAGGAATGAGATGGCGTATTTTAGTAAAATGACATCGACCACAAAAGACCAGAATCGTAAAAATGTAGTAATCATGGGTAGAAGGACCTGGGACTGCATCCCACCTAAGTACAAACCATTGCCCAACAGGATAAATTTCGTTTTAAGTCGGTCAGACTTGGATTTAAGCAGTTTTAAAGACAGTTTCGCATTTAGAAGCTTTGAAGATGCTTATAGAAAGTTGAGTGATGAAACATTCCAGAAGAGTTATGAGGATGTTTGGGTAATTGGCGGATCAAGTATTTATAAAGAAGCTTTAGATTCACCTAATTTTTATAAGTTGTACTTGACTAAAATCCATAGAGAATTTGACTGTGATACATTCCTGCCTGAAATTCCTGATACACTAAAACCAATCAAGTAAGTTGTCACTGTAGGGTTGCTAAATATTTAATGTGTTTGCATGTAGGGAAAGTGGAGTGCCTGAGGAAATTCAAGAGGAAAATGGCCTTCAGTATACTTACCATGTTTATGTGAAGTCTTGAGGTAAGCACTTTCGAATAAAACACTGGACTTCAATATTCAAATTGTGTTTATTATACCACTGTAGACATTTATCACACAATTATTAGAGTATAATTAATAGTTACCTCACTAAATTATCACTTTTCTCAAAATTTATAATTTTATATGCACTTCAGTTTGCATCCATCACAATAATTCCTGTCAGAAGTTTATATTTTACAACATTAATAAATTATAATAGAAATGTCCTTTTCAACAAAATAAAAACTAATCAAAATAATTTAATAAACTAAATGTACAACAATAATTATCTAGAATTTTTTACATAAAAAGAATAAAGCTTATAAATGTTTCTAGTGTAAAATAAAGCTATATAGTTGCACTATCTATAAATTATATAACATTTAACTAGTAACTCTTACTAAAGCCTGAAAGTCCGACAACCTTTAGGCATTTTCCAATCAAAAACAATAAATGTTATTGCTTACCAAAATGTATCAGACAGTCGGACAATTAAAAAAGTGTTGGACATTATTCAATATTCTTGACTCTAAATTTTGTGGCAAAAAACAAGTTTTTGTAATGTTTTAGTGGAGATTTTAGTTTTGCCATTGAACAATTTTGATATGCAAAAATGAGCTTTAGTCACTGGATTAAAAATATAAATTGTGAATCATTATTGGACACCATTAACACATTTCAGCTGAAATGGGTACTATCCTAAATATGTCCAACTTCATGCCCTATTACGATGACGACTAAAATAAATTGTACACTAACATTACAAAGCTCTAGTTAGAGCCTCATGAGCAGATTGGGGCAACTGGTGCTTTTTAGTTTGTATACTAATTTGTCGGTCTCCAATGTGGGTCGCTTGATTCGACCAATCGCCAGTTTGCACCGATGTCCTGTAGAATTTTGAGGTGGTCTTGTTGAATATGGGCAAAAGCTCGTTAGCCTCGTTCGTTAATGCCTGTAAATTTTGTTTTTTTGATTGCTAGTGGAGTCAAAAAATGCGGGAAAACATAACAATAAAGAGTATTATTAGCCCAGTCAACAAAAAGGTATAGAGGTGCTTGGAACCAAATTTTTGCTTTCCTAACTTTGTTTGGACTACTTAGGTGAACATATTAAAAGTCCCCGCCCCTAGCCCTTGAGCCAGAGGAGTGTTAAAATAAACAATTTTACAGAACATACTACATAAACATTATCAGGTTAAGGAAGATTATTTAGAGTCCGGCTTAAAAAGCACTAAAATCGTGAAAAAAAGCGCTTAAAAAGCAAAATTCTTCAAAAAAGCATAAAAATCTGTAAAAAAGCACAAAACTCTTTCAGAGATGCAACATTTTTTTGAGTTTAACTTCTCTAGAAATTTTTTGAAGATTTAAAATTGCTGAAGCATACGGAAGATTTTAGATTGTTTTAAAAACTTTCAGAAGTGTTTTGAACTACTTGAGAGCATTTGGAAGGTTTTTGGACTGTTTAAACCGCATATTGAAGGTTCTGAAATGCTTTAGAGGCATTTGGAATCTCTTGCACGGTTCACAAAATTTTTTGGAAACTTCTAAACTGCTTTAATATCTTCTGGGAGCTTCTAGCTTGAGACGACCGACTGCTTGAGAAGCATTTTGGAGTTTCTGTAGTGTTTTGGAATGTTTTTAGCGAGTCTCTAGTACCCCCCCATTCTTTCAATTTTTTTGAAAAGTGAAAAATTTTAAAGTGTTTTTTTTTGTGCTTATTTCACTTAATTTAAGGTCTTTTTGTATAAATATGCCCTTTGCTATGCATTGGAACCCTTATAGAGCAAAATAAAAATTTGCCAAAATTGCACTTTTGACAAAAATTGAATTTTTTGACTTTTTGAAAAATCGTAGCTCTTTGGAAGCAGGAAATTCTTGACGGCTTGAAAATGAGTTAAAAATGGCCTCTCTAGCTCCTCATGTTCCCGAGATATTGAATTTCAAAAAGTACCTAAAAAACCTCTCTAGTCTCGGTTTTTAGACTACTTTAGGAGCATTTGGAAGGTGTTTGGGCAGTTTAAAGAGCCTTGAAGGTTCTGGACTGCTTTTAAGACATTTGAAACCTTGTAGACGGTTTTAGAAACTTTTGGAAGCTGTTTCACTGCTTTTGAGAGTTTCTAGATAAATTGAAAAGCATTTGGAAACTTTTAGAAGCTTCTAGGCTGCTTTGCAGGGCATTTTAGAAGTTTTATAGTGTTGTGGAATGTTTTTACATTTTTTAGACTACTTCAGGAGTATTTGGAAATTTTTTGGTTAGTTTAAATTTGTAAATTGATACTTATACATTTTCCAACATGTTTTTGTAAAAAACTAGTTAAACCATACAAAAATAGCAGAAAATAAGCACAAAACGAAGAAAAAAGCATCAACAAAATCTGTCAAATAACGCGTTTTTGCATAAATCGTACACATTAGATGTCAAAGGTTGGTTGCATTTTTTTAAAAAAAGCAAAATTTCTAGAAATCCGGACTCTAGTAATTATTATTCGAATGTGCTGATGAAAACCTGAAGGATAAGACAAAATATGGCGACAATCCCAAGTAATTTAATTGTAAAGCCATTTGATGGAACCGGCTTCTCAAATTGGGAGTTTTGAGTAAGTTGAGCAACAAGGTGTTTTGGAAATGTTGTTGTCAACAGCCACAAATAAACTTGCAGTTTTTAATAAAAACGATATAAAAGCTCGCTGATAATGTTCTTGAAAAGGTGAAAACCAAAACTACACCTAAAGAAATCATGAATGAGTTGAAAGGTACTTTTCAAAAGCAAGGAATAGCAAACCAGGTACATTTGCAGAAAAAATTAAGAAACATGAAGAAATACTTTGAAAAAGGAAAACTCAGTGAATTTCTTTTTGAAGTTGAGAAAACAGTCTCAGAGTTAAAAAACTGTGATGGAAACATAAATGACACAGAGGTTTACCACCACTGCAAGTGAAATTATTTTTGTCAAATTGAAAGTAACATCTCTCTTGACTTTGTAAAGACATTATGTCATCTAATGATGTCTTTCCATTGTTTTAATGTCATAAAAATAAAAAGTTGTACAAAACCAATTAAAAAGTGTCTTCAATCGCTTTGACCAATTTACAAAAAAAGATAAAAGAAGCTGTAGAAATTAACAAGGAGTGGGACGTTTTGAAAGTCTCACTTTCCGGTTTTTTGTTTATATCTCGGAAAGTGTATGTTCTACCGACATGATCACTCTATACAAAATAAAAGTTGAAAAATCGCTACAAGTTTTACTCGGTCAAGTTTTTCGGTATCTTTTATAGTTTTCAAGATATCCGGGCTTGAATGTCTGTAAACTAACCGCGACTTTCTAGAACGGATACTTTGAAAACTATACAAGATATCAAAAAACTTAATTAAAGTAAGGTTTGGTCAGTAAACATGGATATCACCTTCTAACTAGTCCAAACAAAGCATTTTCCTCCTTTTTTTTGAGAACATAACGTGAAATTACATTTAATAACTTGAGAGTCTTATAAAACAATACATACCTTCATGTAAATAACAGCGTCAGTCCCATAACCCTCGCATGATAATAAGACTAAGTCACCATGAAAATATCGGGCATAAAGCCGTGAAATTGGCAAACCATATCCATAACCGGCCAATGGTACGGTATGGGCGTCAGATTTGCTTGGTTGCGGTGCAGTAGAATACATATATTTGAATAGATAGTCGGTGGTTGATCTTGCTATTCCACCACCCAAATCTGACATCTGTGAAGATACTCAAGTGTTTACAAAAATTATAATTTAACAGACGCACTAATCAATAAATAAACAAAATAAAACAAACCTTTAAACAAATATCCTCTTTACCCTTAGAGACTGCAACAGTAATAGGAGGAAATTCATCACTGGTATTGTGATATTCCATAACTGCGCGCATCGAATTTTTAAACAGTTCAAACAGCATGTGATATAAATGTGAGGGCACGTAAACGATGTTGATATAATCATCCTTTTGGAGATCTACAAAATTAAACACTATTTTTGCGGTGCATAACAATAATTTGCACCGCAAAAGTACCATTATGCTGGGCCTGCTGTATAATCAAGTCTGGTGATGCTAAATAGTACTGATCGCACAAAAACCTGGCATTTTCGTAGGCGTCCTTAATAACACTGACCACATCGCACTGAGTGTCAATACACCCGATGTACTTGCTCTTGTTTGGCCCTGGAGCATTCTCTAACTGTCCACCAAAGATCAGCGCTAAAAATAAAAGGACTTTTTAAAAATTAGAAGGATTTGAACACATATATTTTGTGGTTTGGCTTAAACAATGCACAGGAGTCCGTGCGATTACTGGTCTACTTACTGTGTTGATTTATTAGCATTCTGATTGAAATTCTGGACATGTAAAACCTGTCCAGAAAATACTGGATGCTGTGCTCGGTGTGACAGTCCACGTCGTGCGATTCTTTCAGTTCGAGCACTCCCTGGGCCATTGTTTCCACCACGTTACTGTGACGATTTCTGATTTTGACCAGTTCATCGCAAAAATGTTCCAGGGTACTCGGAGTTGGGTCGCGTTTCTCAAACTCTAATATTTCTTGAAAACTTCTCATGTACCTAAAATATTTATTATTTTCCAATTAGGTAGACTAATATCAAAAGTAACAATTGTTACTAGGAACATAATCAGGAAATAGTATAATTCAAGGACAAAGTCACAGGAAAAAATAAATAAACCATTAACATTGTGATCACCTTCAACTTGAACTGCTTACTAACAGGTACTAATAAATCAGAAAGATAGGAGAATATTGTGATACTATTACTAAACATGTTTGATTACTATATTAGTGTTATAAAATCGTAAATGCATTATGAAAATAACTAAAATACTGCTAATAACATCGATATTTACCAATCATTAACAGCAATTACAGATGGCATTCTCAGTAGATTTTCCGGCAACAAGGCAATTTCCTTCATTATATTGGCTAACCGAACTGGTAGTTCTTTGCGTAGAAAAATAAAGGACTTTTCTTCTGAAGCATTTAGACCTAGAAAATAAGATTTGTCCTCATTATTTAGAGTTTTCCAGGCTCTTTGATGTGATGGAGTCACATCTAGTGACAATTTTGTTTCTGGAAGTTAGATTACAAAATCTTATCTCAGAAAAACCTACTATTTAGCTCCAATATGGATAATAAACGTATCTATTCGTATTCTCTCCTACTTGCGTCTGTTTACTCATAATAATTACTGACCTTGGTTAAGTAGTCAACATACTTAATTGCATATATTATTATAGTAGTAAAAAAAACCTGATAGGATCACTCAGGATTGAATATAAACAAATAGAACAGGGACAACAAGTCAAAAATCAGTTATTGGCTCATTGTTGTCATCCATTGTGATTAAAATCATAAATAGTAAACCACACGCGGTAAATTGAACCTTTGAACCTAAATACAAAAAATATTGGCAATAATTGTGTGTGGGTCTGATATGGAACATCACAACAACCGAGTCGTTAAACTAAAATGTTGTATGTCCCAATTCTCATGTATTCCTAGGGGATCAGGTTATAAATAAACGCGCGTCACACTTTTCATCACCTTTTGGCGTTTGGCGAATAAATGATGCACTTCCATTCATTTATTATAAAGTTGGTGCATCTGGCACTGGCTGGCATATAATATGCTATTTTAATTAGGCCAGTCCAATTTCCTGTGACTATACAGTAATATTCCATTCAGGACTTTTGACAAAAATCCCCAAAAGTTGTGGTAATAACTAGTGATGTCATATCATGTGATTTTAACTAAATTACGTACAAAGCGCTTTTCTAATTTCCTTCCAGTTAATGTTGATCAAAAGACTGCAAACAAGTTTTATCTTATAGGCACAATATAATTAATTAATCGAAACATATTTGAATCACAACTATCTAAATATCCTTATCAAAAACATTGTAAATCAATACCAATCTGAAATGGTTCTCTGTCTGGTTTAATCTTGTAATTTCGAGCTAGAATGTTACTTAAACCACCAGTAATCTGGTGCAATATGAGTGTTTCCAAATTTCAAACAGCCACACCATTTAAGATGATTTTTAAATCCAAAAATGCTGCTTTAATGACATTTATTTGATTGTATAAAAGAAGCACTGCCTTGTGAATAATTTTCTGACATTGGTTGAGTTTAACCACCCTAGTTTAATGGAAATTCAATAACTTGTACAATACATGACAGCTGAAGGTCAAGCTAGAGGGTAACAAAATTGATTACCTACCCCTTTCATGTCCTTACAATAGAATGAACTTTCATGGGGTTACAACAGCTTTTCATGTGAAATTGACTAAATGGAAGGTATTTTTGAATTTAATTAGCACCAAAACACTATTTAGCAAAAATTAGTTTGCCCTTGTAAGATGACAAAGATGCATTCAATGAGGAGTTTAAGGATAATTATGAATTCATGAATCCAACACAGGAAAAAATACTGAATTTGTTTTTAAATACTGCGAAATTTTTTTAACACTACTAGACAAGCAAGCACCAATTAAAACTTGAAAACAACCAAAAAAACTTACCGAAATCAATAAATTTCTTAATGGACAACGGCGACGGATTGAACTGGGAATAAAAATCCAGCATTTTGGATATGCTGAGCAATTTGTAGTTCAGTCTCATTATTTTTCAATGTGTTGTGACCGCGCTACCTAAACACTGAATGATTGGAAAAACGATGTAAACGACGGAATCCCGATATTTGCAATAAACAATACTTGGAATTTTGTTATGTCATTTGTAATAAACAAACTTTGACTTGATGGACTACCGTTTGTTCAACAAATAAAAATTCAACAACAAACTTTTGGTTGACTTTGACAAACAGTCGCGCGCGCACCAGCTGATTGACCGTCATATGAAGTTGACAGATGACATTTAGTACATCAGTTGTCAATGTTGTCACTTGTGAAAGCCGGAGTGGCTGGATATCACTGATCAATTTAATTGTTTGTTAAACAACATTACAAATAATTTGGTAATTTCAATTTTAGAGTGTCTGTGCGTGTCTAAACGTTTAAAAAACTATTCGAAGCGTTAAAGGTATGTATCCTAGTTTTCCGATGCCTTAATTTGTATGAAAAAGAGCACAAAATAAGGTTGGCGTCACCTATTTCAGGCCTGTAGGTTGAATGCCAAATGTAGCTAGTTTATGTCTCCCTCATCCTGAAATTGTTGTTAAAAGTCCTTTAATGGATAATTATTGTAACTTACTAAACATATTGGTCATAAAAATTAAATTTTTACAAGGAAAAGTAAGGGTAAAATTTTGGCTTTTTCCAGACTGTTGAGTAGGCCTTCACTCCACCAAAACATGGGGTAGTCTCTATCGTCTATCGCCCTAGTTTCTTATAAAGAAAAAGGTATTTTTATGCTTAAACTTGCTCTAAACACAAGGTTTTTGTGTTCATCTGGAACCTTGGTAAAGTTTAGACTGATCTTTACTGAAGCTTCTCTTGCTAGACTAATGTTTCAACAAGACATGTTTATTGTTTTAAGGGGGAGTAAGTGTTGTTTTGTTTTTGTAGTCTAAATTTGTCTAAAAGCTAATCTGACAATAAAAAGGAATCATTTCGAATAAATACTGTTAAGGAGAATGTGTCAAGTCTCTTCTTACCAGTGAATTTGCTTATTTTGTCTTATGTGTCTTTAGCCACATTCATTTTCGAGCTCCATAGAGGGAGCAGAGCGTTTTTGACGTCACGATGACGTAATTTGACAGTTGGTTCAATTATGCTTTTGCTAAATTACGTCATCGTGACGTCAAAAACGCGCTGCTTGCTCCATGGAGCTCGAAAAGGAATGCGGTCTTTGTTAAACATGGGTTGTGTGATAAAAATGTATTTAGCCCTTCTTTGCATAAGGGTCAGTACTTTTACCTCCAAATAAATTTATTCTTAGGATAATTTCTATAGAAATGAGGAAATTGACCAAGCAGCCTCTGATTTCATGGTTTCCATATTCTTAGAATAAAGTTATTCTGAACTGAAAGTACTGGGCCTAAGTCAATTAATAAGACAAATAAGAACACACAGGCACATTTAACAATATTATTTATATTTTCATATGACAGGATTGAAAACTCTAAATAGGGGACTGCACTGTGTTTTCCATAAATACCCACTTTCTACCAGAATCTGAAAAAAACTTAAAATAGATTTTAAGTGGCTGACCAATAAAAACTGTAGGTTAGCCAATCAAACAGCTTTATGGTGACTGAATTTAAAATTATTGGTGATATTCACACATCGTCCACAATGACTCCCTGCAAATTTTTAGAGGGAACAATCTTTTTCAGTATGTCTATTATCAAAGAAGATAAGAGCTATATTGTAAAACTGCGAGGTTTGCCCTGGTCGGCAACTGTCGAAGATGTTAAAAAGTTTCTTGGTGGTGAAGGAATCGAACGTGTTCACCTCACGTTAAGCAAAGAGGGACGACCCAGTGGGGAGGCGTTTGTGGAACTGGATTCTGAAAGCGCTCTGCAGAAAGCCGAGACTAAAGATAAGGCCCATATGGGCAATCGTTATATTGAGGGTGAGTTTGGAGGGTTTTTTTTAAGTGTTCAGTGTAATTATGCTTTAAGTAGTTTTCAAAGTTAATCGAGCTGAAATGGATTGGATGGTTAAGCGTTCTGGTACTTCCTACAACGGCAATGAAGACGGTTGCGTGCGTCTGCGCGGACTCCCATTTGAATGTTCCAAAGAAGAGATTGCCCAGTTCTTTACAGGTGAGTGCCACCAGGTTTCCAGATTTTGGGTTTACTGCTGTGTTTTTTTTTTGCAATTTTGCGTAAAGGCACTAGTTTCGTTGTTTTACTTAATCACTGTCACTTCTTTGAGGGTTACCTGCGTTGGGCTCGTAACAAATTTGAAACGGGTGGTTTATTTGGGTAGGGTTGGAGATAGTACCCAATGGGATAACGCTGCTGACCGACTACTCGGGGCGCAGCTCAGGGGAGGCCTACGTACAATTCGCGAACAGGGAAGTGGCGGAACGGGCTCTCGAGAAACACAGGGAAAAAATCGGACACAGGTGGGGTAAGGGCGTAGGCCTGGAGAGATCATTTTTACTACAGTTTAGCATGGTTGTTTTTTTCTTTTTCTGTAACCCTGCAAAAAGTTGAAAGGGTCCAAGTTGGGCGTAATTGATTTTGGTTTGAAGTCGTGGGTTGGGAGGGAGGGTTAAAATTTTACAGAAAACGATCATGCTGGGGTCTTTTCAGGCCTATAAGGGAAAGGGGGGCGGGCGGGGGGTTAACCTGAGGCGCGCCCTCCCTGATTAATGGTACACTTTAAAACTAATATAATAAAATACAAATGATTATCGACAATGAAATTTAATGAAGTTATTGCAGCATTGTGGACGTTAGGTAATGTAACATAAATGTTTCAAACTGGGCCTCTTTCGGAACGATGTGGGGACTAGGGTCTTACGACGCTATGACTGGGGGGCACAGTACTGGGACCTGGTTTATTTCACATTTGTATTGTTTATTACAGGGTGTCCCAAATTTCCAATTTGTCAAGTTTGGAAAGATCTGTGGTCATCAATGATTATCTTTTTTTGTAGCATATTTTTGTACTGACTATTTGGGACACCCCGTAAGCCAAATTGAACACTTTTCAATGGAAATTATTTTCTCCAGTGAATCATATTAACTGAAAGTTTTAAAAAACACAATTTCCATTTAAAAGTTTCAAATACAACTCACAACGTAGTTACTACTATTGGGAAATGAGGCAATCCAACTAATACATCAATTATTCTTTGATCCAAAACAGATACATCGAGATTTTCCGCAGCAGTTTATCGGAAATAAGTGGAGCCCTTGGTTTTGGCGGTCCTCGTGGCCCTTTGCAACGTGGCGGCTCTTCCAACTTTGGTTCGCGGCCCGGTCCTTACGATCGGGGTGACCGTTTTGGCAACAATGCATCCAGTCGATTTCCTCAGAGGCCCAGTCGGAACTTCAAAGGCGCCAACCTTAGCAACACTTCAAGTAAGTAATGATTTTCAATAATTTAGTTTACCAGTTACAACTCAGTGAATATGTAAATGTCGACTTGGTGGTTTCAAATCTAAAACGTCTTTTAATAATCAATTCTATTTGTCAGCGACATTTTGTCGGTAAAAAACTTTTTTAAAGACTATATTTGTTTTCAGCAGGCAATTCTTCAAAAAAGGGTGAGTGTCGGCATGTTGATGTTATCAATTTAAGTCCCCAAACAACTAAAAGAAACATTTTTGAACTGACTGACAGTTTAGTTAGTGTTTCTTTTTAGATGTCTATAAGACCCTCACTTCTTAAATTTGTTATAATGTGTTTTAGGTGTAATATTATTGTTGTAATGCAAAGAATCTTTTTACGTAACTAGATTTTTATAATTTGCAATAATCAACTTACCGAAATCAGGTAACTGGGTAAACTTAAATGGCGGAGGTCAAAGACCGGCCCCAATAGCTGCTCCTCCATCTGTCTCAAGAATGAACAATCTGCAGCCACCAGAGAACCTTTGGGCTAACACGCAGAATCATTGCATCCATATGCGAGGTTTGCCATTTAAGGCTTCTGAAATGGATATTGCCGAGGTGATTAATTGTATTTCTTCTGCCGCCTTAAACTGATTATTGTGGTTTGTCACAGTTTTTCGATCCAGTGCAGCCAGTATCGATCAACATTTCCACAGATCCGTCGGGACGTCCTTCGGGCGAGGCTGACGTAACGTTCGCCTCGCACGAGGACGCAATCAAAGCGATGTCAAAGGACAAAACTAACATGTCCCATCGTTATATCGAATTGTTTTTGAATTCTTCGGGGCCCAGTTCAATTGGCGGAGGTTCTCCTGGTAAATTTCGACGCTAAAAAACGCGCATTGCTTAGGGCTTAGTTACGGTATCGTTTATTTTGTGTGTGAAATTCGATGTAGAAGGCGTGTTCATAGATTATTTTTTTATTTTCCATTTTTTTGTATTAGTGGCGATTTACATGATTGGCAGTCGGTGACGTAACGACGCATTTATTAGCTAGTAGCTTTATATTGACAGTATATAAGGTCGCAAAAATTCCCCTCTAATGCAAACAATCCATAAGAGTGGAATTTTATGACTGACATAGTAATCATTATTTATGGTAAAGATTTATCAGTGTAAGTTTATGAAATGTACCACTCCAATTCTATTGAAATTAAAGTCAATATTTTCCAGTACTGGCAGTTTTTGTACCTTTCATCCAGATACTACTACAGTAAGTTGATGAGGGGAAGAGAAATTCCCAGGTACTTAAATAAATAACTTTATTTCTACTGGACCAATAATTAATTCACTTTAAGCAAAGGTAGGTATAAAAACAGAACTTAATACATGAGAAATACACTGTAAACATATAAAAAAATAGCATTGTTATACAACTTAATTATCATCTTCTTCAATCTTAGGAGCTAAATAAAACCGTAAATGTCCCAACTCAGGAATCTGATACTCTACAACCAAAGGCACATTTTCAGACATGGACAGTGTAACTTGGTTGCTAAGAGGTGTGGCTTTGGTGAAGGAATTCAAGTACTGACAGGCAAAAGTTAAAGTGACTGGTTCTTGCAAATCAATAATTACTGATTCCTCCTCTTTATCAAAATTGTTGGTCTGAGCCAATTTAACATTGCCAGTACCAATATCACCTTGGGCTGAGAATTTAACTCCCTCCTTAGTGCATGAGATTACAATAGACTCTCCAAACTGTGACAGATCCCTGACAATTCTTGCAAATTCTCCTGCTGGCATTTTTATAATGCAGGAAAATTCAGTTTCAGGAATACCCAAATGTTCTTGATCAAGATTCATTAGTTTCATTTCATAGTCTGAAATTTTGTCTTGCTTCTTTGACTCAAACATGAAAGTTACCATGTCAGCATCATCCTGGGCTTTCATTGTGACTGTATCATCTGGACCTGAACATTTAAATACCTTTCCAAGACTGTAAAGAAAATGAGCATCAATAAGTAAAACTGAGCTGGTTAAGTGCTAGAACCTTACCTGGCAAGGTTCATTCCCATTGTTAAATTCCTGTCACACCGGTATTTATCAAAACCGTCAGACTTGAGATTTAAGGAAACTAAAGAGACATGGGAGCTGTCCATGGCCTGGAGCTGAATCCCAGACTCTGAACAGTCAAAGGATGCTTCATTTAGGAGATCTTTGATGGCGTCTAGGACTTTTTTGAAAGTTGCACTGTTTACTAACCTTGCCTCGAACATGTTTACACTTTAATTCTGCTGCCACTAATTGTAGATTAAGTTAAAAGAGCCTATTATTAATACTTGCTATAGAGCAACAGTTAACAAAGGAACATGGGCCCCAAATGATAAAAAAAAAAAAAGGCGGTAAAAACATTTACATCAAATGTCATCTTTAAATTGGAGGGAAAACGTTAAAGTGTCAGAGTAACCATATTGTTTTATTCTGTCACGTGAGTATTGTGGCAATTCTTTTACACGCAGTCACGTGCTAGACCGTTTACATACATAACCTACTCGAAAATGTTTTTTCCACGTGACAACACTGACGTTCACGTCACTGTCGATTGTCACAAACTATCAACATAACCTTTCTTTTTCAGGTGATTGAATGATTTGAGGAGGAGTAAATAAATCAATAAGAATTTTCCTTCCTGCAGGAAATTGTTATAAATTACTCAATTAAATGTTGTTGTACAGGAAGTAGCAGCCGTTTGCATGGTTGAAAAAAATGCTTGGAAACCCATTTAGGTGAGTGCAATCAATTTATGATCACATATTTTTTGATAACATTTATTAAGATCTGTTAAATATGCACCCAGTTCAAAAAAAGTGGGTTCTCAAGGATTTCCTACTCTACCTTGGTGTTTATTAATTATTTTTATGCTACCCAGAGGGCTGGGTCTACTTCCTAATATAGTTATAGCAGGTTTTGTTTGATTTAGGCAGCCTTCTGTTGCTCTCACTTTACATAAGTTATTTCATCTTCATGTTTTCTTATTTTTGGTTGTTGTTTTGTGTGTTAATAGCACTCTGTTCGCAAAGCTTGATATAAATTAACTAAATCTTAAAGTTTTCATACATGTGTAATCATTTTTGGTGATTTTGTATTTTTCAGTTTGTGAGCAAAGGAATTAATCACAGTACATCTATGTTTTTACAATGTTGTTTCTCTTAAAGTGACAATAATCATAGACATAAGCTGGCAAAAATTAAACTTTCAAGCTTATGTATTGTCGGTATATTAACATTACAATGTTTGTTTTTTTCCATCTGTACTTAATTTTTGTTTGTCCACCTTGATATGATATCAATCATTTTCCTGCCTGATTTTTTATTTTCACACAATACAACCAATATACATGATCAAGTACATAATCTTGTAAAGTTGAATGACACTGATTATTACCACTGTGTAATGTGTTCTGTAAAATACCCTTGAAAATACTATTTTTTATAGGTCATAATAAGTGCTGATAAAAAATGCTTTTTACAGAAAATTTTATAAAACCTTTCAGAGTAAATCATAACTAATTTTTCTATAGATTTCAGGCCTCATGTAGCAGCTAAATCAATTAAACTTGACAGCATTCCATTTATACTGATTATGGATAGATCTGACCCTCTGCCCACTGAAAAGTCAATTGTTAAAGTGAGTTGTTCTTCATTCAAGTTGCTTGTTTTTAAAAGAATCTTGTTAGGTGCATCTTCCTAATGGAGGATTTAATGTGGTCCGTTATGGTGATGGTATTGACATTAAAGGAATAATTTCCACAGTTACTGAAAGACTTTCAGCTGGAAATGGGTGTTATCACTCTTGTTTTGCCATGCGGCTCAATCTGCTGCCATCCAAAGAGGTTCTACTTCTCTCACTTTTAGGTTGCTGTGTTTGCTTAGTTTTATATGACTTTTAGATCTTTTGGCTTCATAAAGATTTTACAATGCAGCAAGTTTTTGATAAATACCTTCAAAGACATGGAGAGGATGAGTGGAGGTTTGACTTGAGAATCAGATATCTTCCAACAACTTTCAAAGAATTGTGTGACAAAGACTATGCCGTGTTCAGTTTCTATTATGAACAGGTTAGGAGTGATTATTATGCAGAATTACACACAAAAATTGATCAAGAGCTGGCCTTGCAATTGTGCTGTTTTGAAATTCGAAAGTATTTGAAAAATATGACTAGTGGCTTAGACAAAAAGTCCACCTTAGAGTACTTAGATAGGGAGGTTGGTTTACAGAAATTTATTCCACCCAGTTTGTCAGACAAAATCAAGCCAAAAATGTTAAAAAAACACATACAGTCGCAATTCAAAAAACTGGGCAACATTAGCGCAGAAGAGTGTATGTTGCATTTTTTGGAAAAGCTAAAACTGTACACCAAATTCGATCAGGAACGATTTCAAGTGGATTACGGCACTAGTCCAAGTTTTACCATCCCAATTGAACTGATTATCGGGCCTGACATCGGCATTCACGCCACCTCAGCTCGCAGTATAGATTTTAAGCACATAAAAAGTTTACATGTTGAAAAATGCGAAGAGTCCCCCAAGGTGACTTTAAAATTGAAACTGACTACCAGCACCGAAATTATTTGTTTTAATTGCGTCAATTTGGCGGTGGCCGAGAGTTTAGCCGATTTAATTGACGGGTATTGTCGTTTACATTCCGATCGGAAAGAACCAGTGTGGAAACTTGAAGGTTTGTTGTTGTATACTGCTAGTACAACTTAGTTTGTCTATGAAATATTTTAGAGGAAAAACCAGAAAGTAAGGCGGTTCCCAGTGTAAAGCACAAAGGAGGGATTTTACTTGCAGAAGATTATGCTGAGATTATAGAAGAAGGGGATTATTCAGTACCAGCTGGTGAATAAATTATTTATTAAAATTAGTAGTTTTTAGCAGTTTTTTTACTATTAAATGTAAAAGTTAATTCCAGGCCAGGAGAGTTGGTCGGTATTATTTGTTTTTTCTTCCAAAGTTTTCAATTAACAGTCAGGTCCAAACCAAGGCAAATGACATTTTTGTTGTCTTTTATTATAAAGAAGTTTAAAGGCAACACTCTACTAAATTAATTAATTTTGCATTCTTATACAGTGGGCAAGACTTTTGACAAGTTTCTTACTATACTCTGTTCACTTACTTTTGACTGTTGCGTCATATCCCTTATCTCATTTTATTAGAGGAAGATCGAATAAAAATGTGTGTTTTTACAACGTATTCTAAAAAGTGTGTAGGACCATTTTGAAAGTACCATAGACCTCTAAATGCTATTGAGCCTTCTAAAAAGTGTCAGAAGGTTCTACAAGTGTTTTAAACCGTCCCAGAACTGTTTTAAATTGCCAGAGGCTTCTAGGACCATTTTGAAAGTTCCATAGACTTTAAAGGATATTCAGAACTTTCTAAAAAAATGTCAAAGACCTCTACGAGGGTCTTAAACTTTTCATGAATTGTTTAAAATTGCCAGTAGCCTCTGAAAGTGTTTTAAACCTTCTAAGAATTACAGGGTTGTAACAGTAACACTCAGTCGTCTCCACAATAAACTTATTAGGTCTTAAACCTCTCTAAAAACTGCCCAACATGTTTCGAGCGCAAAAGCAGCTTAGGGGCTAATACAAAATTACGAAATCATGCTGTCATTGTGTAAAAGGGGACAGCAGACCTGGGGTTAAGTGTTTATAGTTTTTAAGGGGAAACTTTCCAAAAACCCATTAACGTTTTTAAGGATTAAAGATGTAACAATCTTTATTATCTACATGATTAAAAACAAATTATAATTTTTTGTAAATTAAGTGGTTTATGGAAAGTTTTGCCTTAAAAACTATAAACACTTAACCCCAGGTCTGCTGTCTCCTTTTACAGAATGATTTTGTAATTTTGGTATTAGCCCCTGATGATGAGCTGCGTCTGCGCTCGAAACATGTTGGGCAGTTTTTAGAGATGTTTAAGACCTAATAAATTTATTGTGGAGACGACTGAGTGTTACTGTTATCCCTGTATTTGTACAGCTCCACTGAGTGATTCAATCTTCTAAGAATTATTTAATTGTTGGTTTTTAAACTTTGATTGGTTGGTCATATTCTATATAATTTAATGTAGCCCCTGTCTTAAGTTATAAAACTAACTAATCACATTTAATCATCATCCACCGACATACAGTTTTTGCTGGTGATTGTGACGCAACAGTTAGAAGTCTCTGAACAGACTATATTGTGCTTAGATATCTTGTGATTGGTCAAAAAAGCAGCTTTCAGCTTGTTGCTTTTTCTTGACCAATCTCAAATTACCAACCAACCATCATGTTCGCAGTAAGAGATTATGAACTGAACCGAGATCACATTGAGCTGGGCATTATTTTGGGTAAAGGCCAATTCGGTGATGTTCACAAAGGTTCCGTAACTACCAAAGAGGGCAGCAGTATTCCTGTTGCTATTAAAACCTGTAAAACCGATGCCGATGTCACTACAACCGAAAAATTCCTTGAAGAAGCTTGTACGTTTGCTTTGAATTAGGTGATTTAAAGTGTTTGATGGTCATTTTTAGATATCATGCAAAAATTCGATCATCCGCATATAATCAAATTAATAGGAGTTTGTTCGGATTCGCCGGTGTGGATTGTGATGGAACTGGCCAAACTGGGCGAACTGAGGGCGTATTTGCAAAGTAAAAAGACCGACTTACAACTTGAAACGTTATTGACGTTTGCTTTCCAACTGTCCACGGCTTTGAGTTATTTAGAGTCGAAAAAATACGTCCATCGGGATATTGCTGCCCGAAATGTACTAGTCAGTTCTGAAACCTGCGTGAAATTAGCCGATTTTGGTTTGTCCCGTTGGATGGGCCAGGACCAAAGCTATTATAGGGCTTCTAAAGGAAAGTTACCCATTAAATGGATGAGCCCGGAAAGTATTAACTTTCGTAGGTTTACCACGGCCAGTGATGTCTGGATGTTTGGTGAGTTTTTTCTTAACATTGTTCTGGTTAATACGGAATGTTGTTTTTTTTAAAGGGGTGTGTATATGGGAAATTCTGATGCTGGGCGTCAAACCATTCCAAGGCGTCAAAAACAACGACGTAATTGGTAAAATCGAGAACGGGGAGCGGTTGGCGCTGCCTGAAAACTGTCCGCCCAGACTCTACTCTTTGATGTCACAGTGCTGGGCTTACGAGCCTAGCAAACGGCCTAGTTTCAGGGACATCAGGGAAATCTTGCAGGAAATCTTGTTGGAGGAACGTAGCAGCCAGCAAACTACATTAAGACGGGAAACTCGCAGATTGGCCGCCATGTCATGGAGTTCTACCGATGATATAAGTCCACCACCTAAACCTTTAAGACATCCAGGTAAATTATACTAGTTTTGTCACTTAAACTTAAAATAACAAATTTTATTTCTAGAAGCCGGACCTAATACGACAGGAGACCTGGTACCACAAACCTACATAGTGGCCCAAAATCCCGAAGTACTGGCCCACCTAATGCGAGAAAATGAAAATCGTGGAATGACGCCGGCGATGTACACAATTCCCGCTTCGGTATTTAACACTGTAGCTGTAGAATTTGGTATTAAGGAAGACATTCCCGATCCCGTGTTAAAAACGCGTCCCATCCCGATACAGAGTCTAAAAAAACTCGATCCCGAAGTACCAAACGCAGAACCGAAATCTCTTGACTCGATCGAGAGCATTTCGCTCACTGAGAGCAACTTTTCGCTGTTGCAAAGCGATAGCGGTTCACGGGGTTCTTCGAAATCAAGCACTTTAGAGAAAAAGTCTCAATCCACTTATGTGGAAAGCTCGAGCGTTCAAAGCCAGTCCAGTTTTAGTTCGTACGCGTCCTCGTTGACCCGCAACGTTAGTTACACTTTAGACGCCATACCGGCCTATCACAAGGACCCGGTTTTGTATAAGAACGTGGAGGTCGAGGAGAGTTTGTACGATTTTGGTGGGGAAAACGTGAAGAGTTGCGCGCATAAGCAACCTTTAATGGTCCAGGCGCGACCTGTCGATAAGTTTTATCATCCACAACCGACACCGCAGGTTTGAAAACTGCAAAATGGCATGTTATTAGGCGTGCTATTTTTTTTCTTCAATTTGAGAATGCTACAAAGTGCATGCCTGGTTCAGTTTTTTTTTGCGAGTTTTTTCAATTTTAAAGTTGCTTGAAGGTGTGATTTTAAAGAATGTTGAATCAAAGGTTGACCCAAATCCATTGGGTGCAGAAGATCATTGTGAGAAATAGGTTTTTACACTTCACACTACTTCAATTCAATAAAATGGGAGTCTAGTTTTTATAACTTAATTGGATTATATCTTAATTTAAAATTTTTGTCATTGCTGCCTATTGAAAACGAGTTTTACTTTCACTTTCACACGCTAGTTTTTTAAAATCAGTATAGTGTTGAATATAAAAAATGTGCAAATACTCACATTTTAAACAATTAATTTCTCTACATTTTGGCAACAACGCAATTTGTTATTACGCCTTAGGGCGGTGTAAAGTGGAATTAGGCCAGCTTGTTTCTCCTTCTTCATTTAAAGGAGAAGCACATTGTGGGTATTTTACTTTCAGCTTGTTTTTTGAATTTTTTTTGATTTCACGGCATGTCGAATTGCATGGGTGTTATTATACAGAGTGACCAACCGAAAACTTTAAATAAACTCCCTGTATCATTTAAAAAAAATGATTAATATTGAAATAGTGAACCTTGTATAGTTGAAATTTTACCTTTTGAGAATGACGTCATCCTGTTACATCTTTGATTCTCGCATATCAAAATGAAAAATTTCAGCAAAAAAGGCACATTGGTGATTTTGTTATCCTGTCGAATTAAAAACGTTGTCATTTGTTGTCACTTTGATTTAAATAAATAAAACGCCGCCGCCCTAAAAAAGGGTGGAATTTAAACTGACGACTCCTATTTCACCAACATTTCTAAGAAAATGTCGATCAGAAAAACCAAAATAACTACATTTATGAAGAACACAATGAGAGATCAAATTAATGTATGCTAAAACAGATTTATAATGTAGGAATTGAAATTTTGAAGTCAGAGACAAAAGATTTCCACTTTGAGTGTGAATGAACAGTGACTGAACCTACTTCTTGATCAATGATATTCAAATTTAGGTATTTCGAAAAACGCCATTTTTTTAAGTTAAAAATTCAAGTTAGTTTGCAGGTTAAAATTTGTAATCCAATGCAAGACATGCGTGGTTTTTCACCTGTTTTACTTCATTCTCGATGGGTAAAATCTTGTCTATAGGAGACTATGTAACTTGATAGAAATAGAGATTTGAAACTGCAGGTTTCTTAATTATGCTAAGTCCACATGTGCAGCATTGATTTGTTGGGATTGGTCAAGAAAAACCAGTTTTTTTGATCAATCACAAACTACCAACAATGCTGAGATTATTACGTAAATAATACACAAGAGGACTTTCATGAAAACGCCTTCAATTTGTTCTTGTTTGGCCACCTTTTACGTATATACCAACTATGTTTAATTTTAATAAATGATTTACTTTTTAGCTTACAACCCACCACATCCATAATATGAACGAAAAAAGGCGAGAAATCGTTATACCTCAAAACGATCGTTTCGAACAGAGATTGAGGCAGCAACAATTAGAGTCAAACGACGATTCCAGATGGCTGGCCGAGTCCGAAACGAATTTGGTACTTTTTTTTGTGTTATTGCTGAAAAGATATTGATCTTATCATTTTGTAACAGAAATCACTCCTGGTATTTTTTTACAGGGATGTTCAAAAAAATAGATAGTTTATAGGTATTTAATTGTTGAGCGGTTTTGGTTTTTTGATTGACGGTTTTTGAATGTAAGAGAAGTCAAAAAAGCTAACAACAAAACGTTAGATACGAAAGTCTCACCAAGAAGAGCCATTTTTGGAGGACGTCTGGCTGTAGCTGGAGGAACACTTGAGCTGGGGTGAAATTCCTTCAAAGAAGACTTTAAAAAATCCGAGTATTCCAGGTTCTTCAACGCCGCATCAGACTCAATTTCTTCGGCATTGCAGCAAATTGTCCTGTAGTGCGGAGATAGAGAACCTAACGTGCGGTGATATTAAAAAGAACAGTACATAACTGACTGTAAGTAGAATAGTAATTGTTTTTTGAATTCAGAATGTTTTTGGACTCATACATAACTTGTATTTTGCCCTAGAAGATCAATTTTATAGGTTTAGGTTTATGCGTTGGCCTAATACAACCTTTTGGCATCCCTGTATTTTATGTTTTTGTTGAATTTAAATTCTAAATTCATTTATTATTTTGTGGTTTGATACTAGGAGTGATTTCTTGTGAATTAAAAATGTCAAAAACAAACGGGCCTTCTTGTGCCGTTGGGGAGAACTGGGACGGCAGTCAGGTGGACATCATTATGTAAATTAACAAATCCAACCCATTTCTCTCCACGCCAGGACAAGAAAGGTGTAAACCATAACACTGTCACAATTTTGACCTTCCTGTATAAATTGTCTAGGAAAAACGGTTTAGCCGCGTTCCCATCGATTCTAGCAGTGAAGTTCATTCCTCCTCAAACGGGTTAGATTTGGAAGCGCGCGAAAGCTGCTCGAGTAAGTCTGCTAGCATACAGAACAGCAACGAATCGTTGAATCGAAGTAAAAGTAGTTCCCCCATTTTGTCTACTAGTAGACTGAATAGTTTAGAGAGAAGACATCGGTTGGGAGTGAATGGCAGTGGCTCAAAGGTAAAAAACATTCACATTCGTTAGTTGACACTAAAAAAACTGTAATTTCTAGGAAACTTTGAACCGTGAAAACGACAAAGTCTACAAATGCACCACCGATGTGGTAAAAGCGATAATGCTTTTATCTCAAGGAGTGCAACAGTCCAAATCCGATCAGTATTTAGATCTGGTGAAAAACGTTGGGTTAGAACTGCGCAATCTTCTAACTAGTGTGGACGAAATAGTGAGCAACTTCCCCGCCCATATGCTGCGCGAGGTTGAAATGGCGCACAAAGTACTTTCCAAAGACATGACCGAAGTGGTCAGCGCCATGAAACTGGCACAGCAATACAGTAGAACTACGTTGGATGCCGAATACCGGAAGTACGTTCTATTTTCTTGTTTTAATGTTTAGTTAGAGGAAAAAATTAATTTTTAGGGGGATGCTGAGTACGGCGCATATTTTAGCCATGGATTCCAAGAATTTACTGGACGTGATCGATAATTTGCGTGCGCAGCATCAAGAGACACAAAAGTCGACAAATGGCGATGATACTTTAGTCGAATCAGTATTGGAAGAAGAGAAAAGCATGGGTGAAACGCAGGAAGAAAGCAACAGTTAGTGATCAAGTCGACGGTAACCATAAAATATACGTATTGATCTTATGTGATATTATTTGCGTATCTGGTGATTTCTGGTTTAGTGTAGAATACTCAGTTTTAACTTAGAATTTTCCCATTTAACGTTGTTTTTAAATGGGAATCTCTAGGCGAAGCTTTTTACGTCGGTCAGTATACTAAGCAGAGCAAACAAAACATTAGACACTTATCGAATATCTAGTCATGTACTGAATGAACTTTTTTTTTAATCACTTAAGTTATTCATTGAATAACTAAAATTAAATCAGACATTTAAACAATAAAATTGGGAAAACACCTTACTGAACAAACGGTTGTCAAGTAGAAAAATTGCATTTTTTGTCAAAAGCAAACGAAATTATAATAGACTGAACGTGAATGAGAGATTTAAATTGTTTTTTTTTTTATATAAAAATATTGTTTTCCAGTTGCTTGTGTGTATTATAAATGTGTAAATAAACAATTTTAACCAGTAATTTTGCACTTGTAAAAAATCGAACATTGTTAAATTGATACGGATTTATTTTCTACTTATTTCCCGTAAAATGTAGGTGTATGTAACTCGGTAATTAGTCAACGTCCGGCTTGTTTATTAAATATAGTTATTATGTAACTTGTGGCTTACATTTTGTAAAGTTTTTGTTTTTAAATATACAGACACTTGGGTCTCTTCTAGCACAGAGGTTTCAAAAAAATGATAGATAGAAATAGATACAAACACCTATAACTTTTATTTCAATAATTGAAAGCGTTTACACCTTTCATTTATAATTTAATAGCTACTTTAAAATAGACAAAAAGATGCAATTAAGCTGATGTTCTAGGTTTACACTCATCATAGCAGCTCCTCAAAAAGATGTAGTTTTTCTTCTGTGGATTGTAGAATTCATGTCCTTTACTCCAATCATAACTGACTGCATAAGCAAATATCTGTCCATTGTGATTAAATGCACATCTAGTTATAGCCTGATCCATCAATTCGGAAGCTTTCAATTTGGTACGGGCGTCCTTGTCCCAGAAACTGAAAGATCCATCTGCACCCACAGTAGCTAAAGTGCCGTGCACTGGATGAAAGGCTATGTCATTGACTGCATAAATATCCTGGAATCCATTTGGAGTGCCATTTGATCTGTGACACTTGAAAGTAAAGTTGTCCTTAGGGTTTGATGGGTTGACATATTGAATGGCTACTCTGCCCTCAACTGAACCTAAAGCATAACCAGTGGGGGATTTTTTCTTGTCTTTGAAAATTGCCACACATCTATGCTGGTATTTTAAAGGGCTGTCAAGCTTTTTAAACTCTTGTGGTTTCCCTTCCAGTTGATATACTATAATTTGACGGTTGGCTACCCCAACAACTGCCATTGGGTAGTCAACATCAGCACAGTAACATCTCTCAGGTAAATTGATGCTCAGCATGGGATTTGGACTGCGCGTATCCCAAAATTTCAGAGTTTTATCCCAAGATCCAGTCATCAAGCAGGAATAGTTGGGTGCTTTAATCCAGTGACAGGTTTTAATAGGCGCATCATGAACTGCCACTTGTACCACCTGATTGCTGGCCAAATCCCACATCTTTGCTTGTTTATCACAACCAGCCATGAAAACCTTTTAAAATCAATGTAATGTGATTGAGCAGAGAGTAACAACAACCTACCTTTGTGCCGTCATCACTCCAAGCCACATCCAAAACTGGGGCCCCACAAGACTGCATTGACTTGGGAATGCTGGTGCCAGACTGTTCAATCTCCCAGCATCTGACATTGTTGTCCCAACTGCCGGCGATGAGAAAATTTTGGGGCAAAGTACTAGGAGAAAATGCCAAGGAACTGATCGAGTCATCTGGGGGCTGTACCACTTCATAATCCTTCATAGGATTCGTGTTTGTAACGGTGGTGTTGGTAAAACCACCAATTCCACTTTGATTGAACATGATTTCAACTGTACAGATGGGTAAATGAAAATCTGTTCTAGAATTAGTAATTTTATGTTCAGTACTTACAATGGAATTTTGGTTTACACTTTTTTGTACAGTGTTTCCGAAAACCACAATAATAAACAACTTTCCACTTCCACAATAATTAGGTTTGTCATCTGTCATTTTGTATCGTCTTGATAGTTGTCACGTGACAGTATTAATTATACAAAAAGTAAAATCACGTGATAAATGTCAAACTCAAATCAGCTCGCATAACATAACCTCAGAAAAACTTGTTTTTTGAATTTTTTAAAATTGTGAAATCTTTAAAGCAAGAAAATAGTTGATTTTTGTAAATATGGCTTGTTCCCGTTTAGGTAGTTTTTTGAAAAAAACTCCCAATGTAATCAATCATCTTGTAGGCACATCAAAACTGTTAGAAACAAATACTAATCCGTGGATAAGTAGGAGACTGCATACATCAGCCCTAAAAAGCACTCTGCCTTTGGGACAGATGGAAAGTAAACTGCGACTGGAATACACTTGCAAAGTGTGTGGCTCCAGAAATCTCCACACCATCTCCAAAGTTGCCTACAACCAGGGAGTTGTGATTGTTACCTGTACTGGATGTCAGAACAATCATGTAATCGCGGACAATTTGAAATGGTTTAGTGACCTGAATGGTAAAAGGAATATTGAGGAAATTTTAGCTGAAAAAGGTGAACTTGTGAAAAAAAATAATATTGACTAACATAACAAAAATATATTGTATATATCCAGTAGCAAAAATAAATTATCAAAATAAATTTAGTAAACTATTGAGATTAACCCTCCCAAGTTAAGCGCATTACATGATCTGCTTTCCTCTTTGAACTCTTTATAAAACCAAGATACTCCATTTCAGTCACTGCTTGAGTAAACCGGGCTCTGTGCACACATTAAAGAAAATTCCCAACACTTTTCAAGTCAAATTTGTTAAAAAAAAAGGATACTGCAACTGTGGATCAACAACTTTCTTAGACTCTCCATCACCTTCATCTTCATGTTTTGAATCCACCACACACAGAAAGGCACACAGCCAATCATACAAGTTTATCATTTTTCCCCACTCCAGGTGAAGTTTGTAGACAATGCATATGTCAGGCATTGTGGCTTTAATAGTTTGTGCATTGAATATTTGGCAACATTTACACTGTAAAAATGGACGTCACTAAACAATCTTTAAGTGTTGTAAAACTGACCTGCAAATAGTAGTGAGGATTCCTAAGGGCATTGTGAATTGCTGATCTATGTGTACCAATTATTTTGTCTTTAATTGAAATATCTTCAAAGAAGAATATTTCATAAAAATGGAATGAAGAAGGATGCGCTAAGTAGGTTTCAAAATTTGATGACAGGAATGTAAGAATTTCTTCCCTGACATTCTCAAATTTTCTCACAGAGTTAGAGCATTGTTTGGAACGCGACAGTAAAGCTTTTTTCAATGCTTTACGATCTGTAACACCTTTTAAAGATGAATTATCAGATTTTTGTATCACTTCATTATCAACTTCTGGATTTTTTATTAGGTTATCAATAAGGGTGTGGTATCTGTCCACTTCCAAGCAGAAGTCTTTCAGTTGGGTCTTTTTACTGTCAACATTGACATACTTTTCCATTACCTTCTTTATGTTGTACAATTTTGATCTTAAATCACCCATAGATTGGAAGCCTAGTAACTGGAATGCTTCTTTGTATTCCTTGGAAGTTGTTAAAGGTTTAGTGACTGCGATAGTGTACACTTCTCTAAGCTACAAAAAACAATGGTGGATGCGTGTTTCAAACTGAAACACTAACTCACGTTTTGGCCTAGAGGCAGTTCAGGAAGTTCATCAACTAAAGCGTGAAGACATTTGAGAAACACATGAAACCGCTTAATGTATTTTTGGATCAAAACAATTTTTTCATAAGCAACCTTTTTAAAATATTCGTCGTCCTTGAAAAGTTTAATTTGATTTTCATAAGTCTCGGATTCAACAAGTGTCCTAAAGGACGGAAGCTGTCGCATATTTTCACAATCATCATGTGTAAATATATTAAGAATAGATTTGACCTCTTTTTTGCCGATTTGGCACAAAGCCATGGCGTTTCCATGACTAAAATGTTCCATCATTGCAAACTAAAAGTTTCGTATTATTTTATCAAGTTAAGTAAATATAGACACAACAAACCTTAATGTTTTGTACAAAATTCCTAACTGAAAAATCATAGAACAGAAAGATTTCAGTAAACAAATCAAAAACCTTCCCACCCAACTGGAAAGGGCAATAAGGAGTAAGAAACAACTCTTCCAAAACATTATTCAAATGCACTGCAGATGGTTCACACTTGAACACATTGATGTTAATTTTTGAGATCACCTAACAAATTAAATACACTATACATTCCTAGCACTGTATAATAAAATAAAACTCACATGATATGGTAAATTTTTATACAAAGTTTCAACAGAAGTAGCAACTCCAAAAATAAAAACAAAAGGCAGTTGGCCCAAATAAGAGTGAACTACTTGAATAAATCCCTGAAGCAACTTAGGGCAGCACCCCTCAAAATTAGGAATAATAACAACCAGCAGCTTTTCTACATCGGTTTTGTATAAATCCTGATACCAGCTGTTTAGTAAAGCAAAGCTGATTTGTGCCTTTTTCATATCAGGTTCACCAATTAATTGCAAAATCATGGTTTCCATTAAATACTTTAAACTGCTACATTCTTCAGTGGTTAAAAATGCCACATGGGGACTGATGTGATTTCTAACCAAATCATGTAAACCTTTAAACTGGGCATTATGATCTGGCATGTTGATTCCTTTGAGTAATTTTAATTATTTTTTAACTATTTATCAGTTGCTGGACTTACCAGTTAATAAAGCAGCTGTAGGTATTTCATTGAGAACCTCATTGTGGCTGTTCTCTACATAGTTAAGTAGCTCTGCTGTAGTTGATGCAAACATTTCTACAGAAATTCTCTACAAGTTTATTGGTTAAAACTGTAGTAAATCTTAGAAATTTGTGCAAACCTTATATTCCCTATTAAGTGCAGACCATAGGGCCCTGTACTCTTGATACCATAAATTGGCCATAAAAGGATCATTATCTTTGCTTGTAGAGTGTGTTTTGTTTGGTTTGTAACCATTTTTAAAGACAAAAACCCCCTAAAAATACTATGTATACTATTACAACAGTTTGAAATGTTACTACTTACTTTGGAAACTGATGCCGTGTCTTCACCTGACATATTTCTAGTTTTTTAATGAATGAAATAACTTAAGGGATTTTAAATTATTAGTGCTTATTAACTAATTTGGCCAGACTATAGTATTTTTGTTTAATTTTTGTTTCCCGCCAATCAAGTAGAAATAGCAATAACCTAAAAAAATATGTCCTCCTAACCTAACTACCACAGTCAAAAAATAAATCACGTGACCAACTGTGAGAAAAACTACTACAAAGTCATATGATTCTCGACGTCCGTCAATTGTATTTAATCTCACATTAAAAAAACGACAGTTTGTAACACTTTATCACATGACCTGTACTAATACTTGATATAGGCATCTCACGTGCTTATATCACAATTTGACATTTCTCGGACTTAGGTTAGAGGTTTTGTTTACTTTCTTTGGAAATCACCATTTTTAATTTCATTTTCTGTTGTGGTTTGTGGTAGGTAGGACGTGTTTTTTAATTTCAAATCCGCGTTTATAACCCCAATCCTTTGGTAAATTTACTAAAAAAAGCCACTTTTGCTTTAACTATATTAGTGGTTTTTATATTCATTAAATATTTTCTCGTAATGTGTGCCCATTCTGTAAAATTCCCACAGAATAATCAGGACAATTTAGATCAAAATCTTGAACTGTTGAAATTCCAAGACACTCGCTTGGTTAGTGAATACAGAGCCAATCTGCTAGAAACCCAAGCCCGGAAATACTGGGACCAATTTTACAAGAGAAATGAAACACGTTTTTTCCGGGACCGACATTGGACTACCAGGGAGTTTGCTGAACTCCTAGGGGAAGACAATAAGCCTGAAACTGAGAGAGTTTTGTTTGAAATTGGCTGCGGTGTGGGTAACTTCATATATCCTTTAGTCGAAGAAAAACTAAATTTACGCATATTCGCATGTGATTTGTCACCAAGAGCTGTAGAATTTGCCAAAACCAATTCTCTCTATGATCCCACAAAAATAACAATTTTCCAGTGTGATATCACTCAACAAGATGAAGTGTTTAACCATATTCCAGCTGGGTCTCTTGACATTATAACCTTAATTTTTGTCCTTTCTGCCATCCACCCTGATAAATTTTTGTCCACACTTCTAACCCTACACAAGCTACTTAAACCTGGAGGTTTAATTCTTTTTCGCGACTACGGTCTGTATGACATGGCACAGTTGCGCTTCAAGCCTGGAAGCAAGATAGCTGAAAACTTTTACATGAGACAGGATGGCACTAGAAGCTACTTTTTCTCTTTGGAGATTACAAAAGACTTGTTTGAAAAGGCTGGGTTTAAACTGTTGGTTAACTCATATGTCCACCGCCGTACTGTGAATAAAAAGGAAGATGTGGATGTTGGTAGGATTTTTGTGCAAGTCAAAGCTGAAAAATGAAGAAGACAAGCTGGAAAAAGTGAGTATTTTATTTCAGTTGTCACAGTTGGCTTATTAATAATTTTCAATGATGACAATCAATACCGTTTTTTATGAATATTGGTGATTATTCCTAAAACATGCACTACCAACTGATTTTATGTGTGTTTTAGAAACATTTTGGTTTTTTGTTAAAATTTGTGCTTTAACTTTGTATTAAAATTGTTCTAGGATGCAGTTAATTGGGACTTACCTGAGATTAAGCTAAGAAGCAGAGGATTAATGTGAGGTAAGTTAATTAATATAAGTATTTAATTAGAAAACTAACACTCTACTATGATGACTGTATAGTTCAGATGATTATTCTGATTACAACTGCAATTTTGTCTTTCGCTCCTATCTGATTTTTCAATTCACTTCTATAACCCATGTTTTGCCTCTATAAAGATCTAATTTCAGTTTTTTTCTAGGACTATTTCGATTTTGGTGCTCCAAACAGTATTAGTGGCTGAGATTGTAAGTATTGGTAAACACAAACAAATTCAATCTGTAAATTTACATGAAAGACATTAACTACTAAATAAATTAATGTGTTAGCTGTTTCAAACATTGTGAATGCTAATTTTTGCATTAACAGTAAATAACCATTGAATAAGTGAAAAAGAACACAGTTTTTTAATTATTTATATGGATATCTTCAATTTCTGGTTTTCAAACAATAGTTTTAATCAAAATGATAACCAAAATATGTAAAAACTAAAAATGAAGAGAGAAAAAGTAGTCACACTATTTTTTAAAATAAATTTTTGGCGCTCAAAAGGATTATTATACAATGTAATGCAGAGCTTGGGGGCTGTTTTCAATTACCCCCTATATTGAGATATTAAAGGCTTCTTTCTGAATGACAAAAACATGTTGCAAAATGTTTAAGTATCAATTTACAAATTTGACCAAAAAATTTCCAAATACTCCTGAAGTAGTCTAAAAAAAATGTAAAAACATTCCAAAACACTATAAAACCTCTAAAATGTCTTGCAAAACTTACAAAGCAGCCTAGAAGCTTCTAAAAGCTTCCAAATGCTTTTCAATTTATCTAGAAAGTTTCAAAAGCTTCTGTATGCTTCTAGAGCAGCATACAGAAGCTTTTTAAATGTCTTAAAGGCAGTCCAGAACCTTCAAGGTTCTTTAAACTGCCCAAACACCTTCCAAATGCTTCTAAAATAGCCTAGAAAGGTTTTAAAACACTACACAAACTCCAAAATATGTCTAAAGACTTCCAAAACAGTCTAGAAGCTTCTAAAAGCTTTTAAACACTCTAAAGATTTCTCTCTTCTCTCAAGGCAGTCTAAAAGCCAAATGCTTCTAAAGCAGTTTAAAAGCTTCCAAAACTTAAAATTTACATTTCTTAAAAGCAGTCCATAACCTTCAATGCTCCTAAAGTAGTCTAAAAAGATTTCAAAACACTACAGAAACTCCAAAATGCTTCTAAAGCAGTCGGAAGTCTGTCAAACAGAAGATTCTAAACGCTTTTCAACTAGTCTAGAAGCTCCCAGAAGATATTAAAGCAGTTTAGAAGCTTCCAAAAAATTTTGTGAACCATGTAAGAGATTCCAAAAGCATTCCAAAACTTTCAATATGCTGTTTAAACAGTCCAAAAGCCTTCCAAATGCTCTCAAGTAGTTCAAAAACACTTTTGAAAGTTTTCAAAACAGTCTAAAATCTTCCTGATGCTTCTAAAGCAAATTGAAATCTTTTTTAGTAAAAAGTTTTAGAAATTTTCACGATTTTAGTGCTTTTTAATTCGGACTCTATTAATTACTTATTATTATGATGACTGCATAGTTCACATGACCATTGTGATTACAATTGCAATTTGTCTTTCGCTCCTATCTGACAATTAAATTAATCCAAACCCAATTCTTTCTTTTTTGTATTACATTTTAATTTAGCTTTTTTTTTTAGTACACATGTTAACACAGTCAAGGCCACCAGGAATACAAGATTGGAAGGTAATTATTTTTCACTATTACAAATTACTAACAACGTTCGAATTAATGATGATTTTTCTTACCGTTTTAACTGAATGATCAATGATTATTCCACAAACATGCACTACCAGCTGATTAAGCTTACTTACTTTAAATACATCTCTGTTAGTTACAACATTATTTTAAATAAATGGCAATTTTCAGATTGTACCTGCAACCCGCTGGTCCTTTTTTCTCTAGTTAAGGTAAGCACAACCTGATACAATTCTGATTAAATTTAAATCAAGTTAAACAGTGATGACAGCATAGTTCAGATGATTTCTAATGATTACAACCGCATTTGTCTTTCGCTCCTATCTGAGTTATTATAATGAATTGGTCATCCCTGTTTTATTAATTTTGTTACTGTTTAACCAACTATTTGTTATTTCAGGCAGTTGCCCAGTCATCTTGGATAGAGGTAAGTTTATCAGGTCACTAATTTTAGGAACTTAGTTGAATAAGTTTAAAAATGATGATAGCATAGTTCAGATGACTAAATGATTACACACTTTTTTGTCTTTCGCTCCTATCTGATATTTAAATCTATTTTAGTTTTAAGTGTTATTTTAGTCATTCAGTTACTGACTGTACTTTTTTGGTTTCAGTGCAGAGGCAAACTGAAATCAAATTTTGTAACTAGAAAAAATAAATAATTTGAGAGTTTTTCGTGTTTTTCCTTTCTAATCTAACATTAACGTAGGTTTTGCTAATAACACGTCATATTAATCTACCTGGACTAATTAACTGCTCAAACATGTGGTTCAAATCCGCCTAATCAGTTAAACAAATACACCTTATTAGCACGCGTACAATTTAGGGCTTTGTTCATTTTTTTTCTGGACCTCATTTCAGTGAATGTCAAGTACTTTTTTTGCAAAAATCATATTTGCTCCTTTCAATCGAAATGTATGATTCAGATAACGCATATATGGCTTGATTTGGATAGCCCCATCACTTGCGTTTGTTCCGCAAATGTAGATACTACACTTCCTTTTGTTTAACTTGTCAAATTTTGATTTGTAAGTGCAATAAAATTTAAACAAACCTTTGTGGCTGGGACTTCAACATTAGTATTAATAACGTGTGTACGGCCGGGAGCATGGTATAATGTGGAGCGTGTGGATCTCAGTTTTGGTTTTCTACGTTGGTCAAGTAAGTGAAGACTTCAGTAACTAAAAATGAAGTTAGTCTAAAAGCTGTCTGTCCTCCAACATGTTTTGTCTAACGAAGAAGAAGCTTTAGTTTTTCCCAGCAATCCAGTGCTGTTGGTTATTAAAGTTATAAAACTCATTTCCTCTCTCAATCTATAACACTGTTCCATAAAATAATCTCACATGACCACTAGAATTAACTAAACATACATTTTCCAGGTGAAATCCCAATACGACACCTGCAGTCAAGAAAACCCCAACGCGTTCCAATATGAATCCTCTTGTAAATCGACGTTGATGTGCTCCACGTGTCTGACCAACTCACTCACTTCCACACTGTTCAATTGCGATTCTGAAGGAATGTGCTACTACTTATCCGCGGCTCAGCCCTTTAAACGTGGCTGCAATTTGAAGGGAACCTTCGAGGATATGGTGTCTTATGATAATTCTTCTAATTGGAACGTTTCGACTTTTTGGTATCCTGCCAAGCGTTTTATCAAATATGGAGACTATCGGTCTACCACTTGGGGGAGTTTGTACGGGTCTAGTGTACAGGACAAAGTTAATGTTACTGTACCGGATTTTGATAAGGATTGTTTGATTTTTGGAAATAGTACTGACGAATTGTTTCCGGAGGATTGTGATGCACAGCACCAGCATAATTGTACTATTTCCGAGGCGGATCAACATCAATTTTGTTCTTCCGACTGCACTTATTGTTTTAGTGGTCTTACTTGCGTTGCGAATGTATCAACTTATTCATCAGTCTCCACCTGGAGGAGGTGGGTTGAATATAGAAGACACCCTTTTAATCCCTGCACTGGTTGTTTCAGAAGGGTGAATCACTGTCCAGGAAATGCCGACATGGTGCTTTCTTTTAATGGAAGGTTGTTCCTTACAATCTATAGCCCTTCTTGTTTGTACAACAAAGGAGATCCCGACTACATCTACTGTTTCACTGATGCTGGAGATGAATTGATAAAGAGGGTGAATATAATGTTGGTAAGGAAGGACGAAGGGTATCCATATTTGAGTACTCGGAACTACCTAGTTTACCAAGTGGAACTCGAAGATTACATTGGACAGTACTGGTGCGAAACTGTCGGACACCTAGAAGGCAATACAGAATACAAGTCAAACACTATAATGGCTGCTAAAATTACAACAAGCAATGAGTTTGCTGTCAGGCTTAGAATCAGCTCAATATGCAGTTACATGACCTGTCCACCTACAAACGAGTTAGACTTGCTTTTAAACGACATCAAGCAACCAATAGAAAGCCAGAATTTTGCTAAAGTTCGACTAATGAAAATCACTGCATTTCATCAGAACGCAGACATTACTATTCACGCGTCTACGTTGCATTGGAAATACCAACTAGTAGAAGACTTCAACCATTTGAAAAACGTATTGCTCGACCTGCCTGATTATATTAAAGTAGTTAGCGTGAGAAGTTCTGAAAGATGTCTACCAGAAGTGGAAGGCAACTTAACCTGGCCTATTACCAGAAGTTTTCAGCGAGCTTTAAGCAACGAATTTTGTCTTCAAGAAAATGGGGCTCCAGTGTCGCGATACTGTTCCGGGGATTTTATTTCCGGTTTGCAATGGGGAAAAATTAAAGGCACCTGCTCTCTAGAAAGTAGCAACTACAATACAGAAACTTTATTACTGCAGACTTATCTTTCTAAAGGAGTTTCTGCTGGAGTGATGGAGGGCGTCAGCGAAATTGTGGAGTATCACAACCTATCTTTAGTCGATTTGTATATTGTGTCCCGAATTCTGGAGAAGTCATCTGAAGTACCTGTGACAACCATGTTGGATGCAACTTTTAATGTTGTTAATGGGTTACTGCAAAAAGATATAGATTTGCTTTTTTCTGCCCAGAGTGAGTTTAACTTGACTGATTCTTACTTGAGAAATTGCGAATTGCTTGTACTGAATACTACTAGTCGTATTAACCAAACCTCAGTTACGTTAAAGAAGGATAATGTGATTTTCCACTCTTTTAACCCTTTAAAAGATGACACTTCAGGGTTTGTGTTGTATAAGAACTACACTCTTAAAAACCTTCCATCGGTGCTAACCGAAGGATTTGATTCGGTGGAAGATATCCTTGAGGTAAGACTAGCTGTATGCATTTCGCCAGAAGATATCGCTGCAATAACGGAAAAACAACTTTTAAATGTAAGCGCAGTGTTTGTGATTTACTTGAATGGAAACTTTTTTCCTGCAAATACCACTTCTGAAGTTGACCTGGTGGTTAATGCGAATTTGCTCAACTATGACGACTACCTGCAGGGTTCTATTGAGATTTTGGTGAATTCCGGCTCGAATTTGAATTCCACTTGTGCTTTCTGGGATTATGGAAATCCGCAAGATCCAAAAAAAGGTGATTGGTCTTCTTCAGGGAGCAGTTTCGAAGGAACTATTGAAAACAATCCGAATCTTCAGAGGTGTTCTTACTCTCACATCACCCATTTGGCATTGCTCGTTGTCAGAGATCAAAGTGAGGAGTTTCTGGAAGGGGTTAATGATACTATTTTGAGTCTAATGACTGCTATTGGTAGTATGCTTAGTTTGTTTGGGATCAATGGAATATTCCTCACTTCTTGTATGTTTAAATTCTGGAGGGACAAAACAGGCACTCAAATTTTGTTACATTTGTCGTTTGCCACTTTACTTGAAATAGTTTTTATGTACTTAAACGGTATCAAACTATTTGATTGTGTGGTGTCTGGTTGTATACTACAGTATGTGATTATAAGTAAGTTTGCTTGGATGCTTATCTACGCTTTTTGTCAATATCTACGTTTCGTTCAGGTCTTTAAATTGATGCCCAACAGATTTCTCGCTAAATCAATTTGTTTCGGTTGGGGTTTTGGAATTATCCCAGCACTTTGGGTGGCACTTTCCAATCCCACCACATATTACAAGCAAACTTTTTGTTACCCCGATGGAATTTACTTGTACATAGGACTGTACTTACCGGTCGCTGTAGTGGTGATCATAAATTGCGGGGTGTTTTGCAAAATAATGCGTGAAGTTACCAAAGGCAACTTGGACAAATTCCACTCGACCACTGTGCGAGTTCAACAGATCAAATTGGCTGTTCTACTGTTTTCAGTTCTGGGAATACCTTGGATTTTCGGGATTGTCTCCAATGTGGCTCCATGGCGATGGTTGAAATTGGTGTGCGTGTATATTTTTACCATTACCGCCATTTTGCAAGGTTTTCTGATGTTTCTGTTCTACGTTATCTTCAACAAAGAGACAAGAAGCTCGTGGCAACGTGTGTTGTTTTACGATAAGGAAAATTATAAAATATTTTCTACATCTAAATCACAATCAATTTCGGGTAGTGTATCTTAAGTTTTTAAACTTTTGTATTACAAATTATTATGCTATATAGTTTATATGGATAAATAAGTAATAAATTGTTTTTTATTTTAATTTACCTTAAATAAGTAATTACTATGGATTCTAAATACTTAATAATATTTTTTTAAGTTTCAAAGGCCAAAAAATGCACTTTTAGGTACAAATGGGACACCCTGTATTATTATATATTTTCTTTCAACTTAATTTTTTTATGGTGGGTGTTCATCAATTCACAATAATTAAATTCATCTATCAGTTAGTTAGATTGAACTTAACAAATTAACTTAGAATAAATGAAACTTTTGTTTTATGGTGATTTAGATGTAAATTTAGCATTACCTTTAAATTATATTTGACTTATTTTTTATCTTACTTAGATTTTCTCAGCGATATGGATTTCCTGGAATAATAGGATGTATATAGACTGCACACATGTTGCTATTATTAGGGCTTCTATGGAAGAAGAACATGTGTTTGTAAACTGAAAAATGTACCACTCAATCAATGTTCAGCTGATAATATATAGGCCGCATTCGTTTTCAAGCTCCATGGAGCGAGCAGCGCGTTTTTGACGTCACGATGACGTAACTTAGCAACAGCATAATTTAACCAACTCTCAAATTACGTCATTGTGACGTCAAAAACGCTCTGCTCGCTCCATTGAGCTTGAAAACGAATGCGGCCATAGTTGTTGGTTTTTTATTACCTAAATATTTATTTACATTCCTTTAATTTAAACTGACATTATTAATATACATGATAATGTTTTTAACATAATTTATGCAGTTGAAAAACAGGCCATTAAAGTTTACAGTTTTATTGAAAAATAGTATACCTATAATAAATATGTGAATATCAAAAAAATATGCAGTTTAAAGGGTATTTTAAGCAAAAGTGTAAAACTTGAATGTGAAAGTTTATCACATTATATAAAAACTGATTAATTGTGCACAAGCACCTACTTAAATTTTGAAATAGATTATAACTACCTAGTCTATTTGAAAATATGCATAACTAATAATAGTCTTTAGTAAGGGTTAGAGGATTCAGAACTGCAATATAAAAAGGATGATAGGTAAATGATGTCCAGTCAGGACTAGAAAACACTGCAACTATTGCACTTCTGATGAATGCAAAATTGATTACTGATTCAAAAAAACATTACTTAAAAGTCATTTTGCCCATGGAATTCAAAATCCGATTTTTCAATAGCTAATAGATTTGTACTTATAAATGCGGCCATTATTGTAGAACTGTCACAATGTGCAAAATGTATTTATTAATAAAAATTACCTGGATTTGTCTTGAAATAAAAATGGATTCAAGGGTTTTGGAAGCATTATCACTAGATAGTAAAAGTCTGTGGCATCAAAATGATCTGAACAAACTGCAGTTCTTTTCCCTATTACAGGATTCTCATCAAGACCCAAAAGTGCCAACCAGAGCCTTTCCAATTTCTGGATTTGCAGGAAATCTAAAATTTACAGAAAATTATGAAGACAACAGTACCAATCAACTCAGTACCTACTGAGTACTTATCTCGGGACTAAATTGTAATTTAGCAGAAAAATATCAACAAATATTGCTGTTGAATAATTTTTCCTACCTGATACACCACAAAACGTAAACAAGAAATTACTATTCGTACCGCGGCGTTGCCATACCCGCTAATAGAAGTTCCTACCATTTTAAATCAACATATTGCTTTTATAGCTGCATTATATAGTATAACGTAAACACACTTCTATATTAGATTATTCGATGGTATTGGTGAAAACTACTTATTTTTATTAATCATATTTCAAAACATAACATAGACTGCTTCAAAACATGGGTGGTATGATGAGACTTGGCAACGTCGCAAATTGTCGTTCGCTGGCTCTAATCTTGGTTATTACTACTTCAGCGCGCGCGCCAGGCAACCTTGGGTCTCTGTGTATCATTTTTTTGTTTCTAGATCCATGAATTGCTACATTTTATTGTAGTGTAAACTGATGATTTTTTGATTTGCATGCAGGTCACACCAATGCAGTACCAACTAAAGTTACATATGCTTTTATAGTTTGTATAGGACCTATTATAGTAGTGATTCTATAACTGTGATAATATAACTTGTAATATCATATGGGAGTTAACAGTTAAATAAATCTATGAAATTTATAGTTTCCATTACACTAATTAGGTATAATGTATTATTAAATAGTATTTATACCTATAAGTATATGTGCTATTGTAAGTTGGTAGAAATGTTATTCTTTTATGTTAATACATTGTTTTAAGAGTTTAATTAGGCTATGTTTATGTCTATTTTATGTTTATTTTTACTAATTTATTAAAGAAAAATAAATTATTATTAAATTTATTTCGCTTTTGTATATTTTATTTTTTCTCAATTTTTTCTATGAGCATGAGGATATAATAAAATAATCATTGTTTTTGACACTGTATAATTGTTAAACCTAGTAAAATGGTAATGAAATATGAATATCTTCAGAAAATTATGGACACACCATCAAATTTAAAAAATAGCACTCTTATTACTTTGACAGAGATTTGAGTGAAACTGACTGAAACAGACTTTTTCTCTGATTTTTCATTGTTAGGAAATTAGACACCACATTCTACTTTATAGGGTATTCTCCATGTTTTTCTTATAAAACTGTAATTTTTTGACACAAGTTGTGCAATGAACAATGCCAGAATTATGTTACCATGTATATAGTAACTATAACTATGTGTGTCATATCGACAATGCCTTTTTAGGTGCTTTATTCTATGGTGGTCCTAAGTAACTATCATAATGGTCATACACATATATTAATGGTAAACTTAATAATAACATAAATAGTGGTTTTTATAGACATGGGGAAATAAGGAGAGGTTATAAACATTAGCAGTAGGATAGTTATGATACTTGCAAAAAGACAGTATTTTAATGATTTTATATAACGGGCAATATGTAATAAATTTAGCAGGACTTGATAACAATGTGCATATGTTAACACTGTGTAATTATTACACTGTGTAACAAGCCTTTGTCTGTGGTGGCAAAGTTTTGATTTTTTTTTTCAAAAACATAGTACATGTATATTCTTCAGGTTTTTGCTGGTTGTTATATCCTATAAATGGATAAAACTGGCTATTTTAAAGACAATGAAATCCTTAAAAAAATTCTACATTAATTTGAATTTTTATGTTCAAAACAAAATGATCTATCTAACTATCTTTGAAAGTATAGGGATATTAAATGGTCTAAAACTAGAGGTTTTTGCAAAACTCGCTTTAATTTAATTAATATGAGAAAAAAAAAAAATAATATACAAACACATATTGATTTCAAGCTGCTTCTACACTTTTAAAGATTTGTCTAAATGTAATGGTATATGTAAATTACAAATAACATAATAAAACCATAAGGAGTAACAGCTATAGTATAGATATCTAGCTGTATTATTTAAATAATACAGTTCAAACACTGGTTATTACACTTCATTGTTTAAAATGTTGCCTTAAAAATAGGTACCCTCTTCCAAAACATTCCACATTGGATTTCAGTAGTGCCCTGTCAACCTAAACAATACAAAAATAAATAAGTACCTATGTAATCACAATAAATTCTAGTAAAACTTACCATCTGTAACATTAATGGTTGCTCTGGTTTATTCTTATTGTTGCAAAAGACCAAATCTTCAGAGCCTTTGGAGTATTCCTTTATCCTGTAAACATAATCAGTTCAATTTAAGGTAATACCTATTTATTTTCAAATGATTTAATATTATTATTCAACAACAAAATAATACACATCACTACTTGACGGCTTCCTAAATTAAGCCATTAAAAAGCCCATACCAGCTAAAAGGAATTTCAAATAGTATACCTACCTACTTGTAATTGTTGAAGTCATAAACAAGCATCTCCAAAACTTTAAAATAGTCTGCGGTTTTTCCGGTCCACAACCTGAAAAATAATTACACCAACACGTAGACGAACACCACAGATAGTTTGAGGCCAGAAAATAGGTCTGTTATTGCAATATTAAAATAATCAAAGACAAGATATTTCCAACCAAACAAAACAATATTTTAATTAATAATAATGTGAGGTTAGAATAGGAACGAAAACCGATGATGATCATTTGCCATTTCCCCCTCCACCAGTAAAACCGAAGATTGCCGAAGTCGCCCTTACGCTCATCCCGATCTCTCACGTCGCTGTTCTGACCGGTCGCTGTGTTGGCCGGTCGCTCTTTTGAGCCCATCTCAACCTTGGGAATCCGGAAACCATCGTGTCCTTTCGTCCGTCATCGCATTCTGGCCACGCCTCCGTTTTCCAAGACGCTCGCTTATTTTTAATTTTGTATCCTGGCGCGAGAACAAACTACACACACGTTTTGTTCCGGTCACTTTGACAGCTAATAACGTCAAAACCAGTCCGATTTCATTAGACTTGATGGTACTCATTTTCGACTAATTTGGGGACGGGGAATCCATTCCAGCTGTCAAAATGACAGTAACTGTCACTCAATTCGAGACACTGGCGATTTGTGGAGATATCAAAAAAGTGATTTCACCAATGGATTGGGCGCCCCAAAATTAGTCAAAAACCACCCTTCACTCGTTTTGTTTTGATAAAAAACGCGCTTGAGATGCATTATTGTTAATCTGTCACTTTGACAGCTAATAACGTCAAAACCAGTCCGATTTCACTAATTTGGGGACGGGGAATCCATTCCAGCTGTCAAAATGACAGTAGCTGTCACTCAATTCGAGACACTGGCGATTTGTGGAGATATCAAAAAAGTGATTTCACCAATGGATTGGGCGCCCCAAAATTAGTCAAAAACCACCCTTCACTCGTTTTGTTTTGATAAAAAACGCTTGAGATGCATTATTGTTAATCTGTCACTTTGACAGCTAATAACGTCAAAACCAGTCCGATTTCACTAGGGTTGATGGTACTCATTTTCGACTAATTTGGGGACGGGGAATCCATTCCAGCTGTCAAAATGACAGTAGCTGTCACTTAGTTCGAGATCGGCCAAACGGTGTTATCAATCAACTCATGTGGGGATATTTTTTGTTTTCTATGATATGGTCCATTTTTTTCCCGTCGCGGTTACGTCATCATTTGCCTTTCTTGTCTATTAGATGCGTTCCGAGCGCAAGTGACATCAGCTTTGTCACTATTAAATCGACTTCTAGACACCTCAGTGCTAAAAATTCGGGTATTTCTTAATAAACTAGACTGTTTTTAGTGTTTTAAGGCTGTTTTCAGTGCCTCAAATCGAGTTTCAAGACTATCTTTACAAAGTTTTTGACTTATCAGGCCTAAAAGCCAGTGTGTCCACTGACCATAGTCTTGAAAATGTTATTTCAAGCTTCTTCACTATTAAATTGACTTCTACACTCATAGGTGCAATAAATTGTAGCACCTCTAAGAAACTCAGACTGTTTTTAATGCTTTTTAAGACTGAAAAATTGAGTTTAAGACTATTTCCAAAAGTCCAAAAGTAAAAAATGTTGGTACCAAATGCTACAATAATAGTCTTGAGAACTAATTTTTAGAAATAAAATAGTCCGAAAATTTAATTTACTTCTAGACTTGTTGTCCAGTCCAGAAAATTGAGTTGTACACCAATTCAAGTCTTGAAAATATACTTTTGGACTCTCTTTAGTCCTAGTAAGGTCCGTTCTAGCAATAAAAGTCAACTTTTATACTATTTTTAGTAGTAAAAAATGAGTTTCATGCACAATACAATCTTTGTCTTGATTTCCGGACTTTTTTTATCAATGCCAGTTTCAGACACTCAACCAGGATGGCAGTCTGAGAAAGCGAATCATAAGACCATTCCTAGTAGTAAAAAAGTTTTTAGACTATTCAGTACAAATTTGGACTTTCACAAGTCTTGGATGTTCAGTTTTAAACTATAAAACAATTTTTTAAATTGAAATTTGGAGGACTGTATCTTCCTTAGGAAACGTTTTTCAGAAAAATGACATAATGCAAGTCAACTTATTTTTTGATTAGCTGTCAAATGGTGAATTATTGACACTTAAAACTGGACCACCCTGTATTTACTATACACAAAACTATCAAAACAAACAGCTGTATAGAAGGTTTTATACCATTCACTAGGTTGCATGCCAAAAAAGAAAAATGGTAGAAAAAAAACCACAACCCATTATTTATATCCCATTGAAAATGAACAAGGTGTACCATATACCCATAACCCTTGCCCATATACGCAATAACAGGTCCTGTGACTGTTGCCATGCTAAACCACGTTTCCATACCTGAATTTTGAACCAATGGCGGCTGATTGAGCTTTAATGGAGCCATGGCGTATAACGGGGAGAGGGCACAGAAGGAGGATCTGATTGGTCGAGCTTGCGCTTTCTGGTCGGGTTGTGAGAGTTTTCTGTAGCTTGGTTTTGAAGTTTGGCCGTTTGCCACTAGAGGTCGCTTGTGGTCCGTTGTAGAACTGTTAGTTGTAGATAAGACAGTTTTACCTGATTTAGTTTTTAAATTATTGCAACTGAAATAAGTTGTCTATACTGTGCGTGAGTAAAGTAGAACATTTCGCACGGTGTCAAGAGCATTTGCAAGTTTGGCTTATAACGTGAATTAATTGATAGTAAGAGAACGCTATTGTTCCGAATTACAGATCTGAAACATACAAAAAAAAAATCGTATAGATTTAACACGGCGTCAAGTCAATCATTTTATGTAGATAAGAAAAGTAGCTACCGGGCTTGATGCCGAGTCATTCCTGAGTCGGTTAAAAATTCATTAAACAGCATGACGTAGTGAAAATTCATGGTAGTCGGTACCGCTCTTAATTCACAACCTCACCTTGCCTGTCAACACCACAGCGGGCGCCACAAAACATCCATGTTTTTTTTATCTCTTTTCTTTTTCACACGAAATCTTTTATTCTAACTATTCACCGATGAAGGAGAGTATCGACTGACACTTTCATCCAATCCAATATCCAGCTACACACAAGCCGCATTCTTTCGATCCATGATTTTGGATCCAAAAGCGTTCTAATCTAAAAATCACATGATATCATAATTATAAAATCACGTGACCTCTGTTGATACGAAATCACAAACCGAAAGAAAACGGCTACACTGTATTCAATTGACATAACATTGAATAAGTGACAAAATTCAGAACAAACAAAACATAAAAAATTATACAGGTGTGGTAAATCCAAAAGCGACCCTAGGAAAACCGTGTAACGGACAGAGAAACGTAGGTAATTGCATGCGCGGGAGAAAGACAGAAAACGAAAAAAATATCAAGTAGGCCATATTTTTAGCGCGCTGTTGCCAAACGCCGTAAGTATTCAATACCCTCGACAAACTTACTTACGGCGTTTGGCAACAGCGCGCTAAAAATATGGCCTACTTGATATTTTTTTCGTTTTCTGTCTTTCTCCCGCGCATGCAATTACTTACGTTTCTCTGTCAGTTACACGGTTTTCCTATGGTCGCTTTTGGATTTACCACACCTGTATATGCCAAGTCATTATAGAAATATTAATATAAGATTCTGAAATAAATCGGGTATTCTAGAAACGCCTTTTTGAACACGGTGAAACAACTTTATTTGCCACAATTGTGATTAATTAACTTTTAACAAGATGCAACCGGCGTGTAATCGGATTCATACCCTTTAAGTGCCGCCCAATATCACCTCAAAACGAAAGTCACTGTGCGATAATTTATCATCGACAACCACCCAATATTATATAGCATTAGGTACCTAACAGGTATACCGAAAGCTAATTGAATGACTTAAGAAATTTGTAATACACCCATTACAGAATGGATGTTTATTCGAACTGATGGGTGGTTTTTAATAAAGTAACTTCTAAACAAATGGATCAGTTAAATTGATTTGCATAATTTCTTGTGAAAGCACTTTGTGTGACGTCATTTGACAGCAAGTCACCCGACTCCCACTGATACTGCAGGTTGTCATTTGCTCATTTGCAAACAAATTGATCACGTGTTAAGCTGTCTAATGACGTCACAAAACGTGCTTTTAACATCTCACCCGAAAACTACACCAATCTGACATAATTTGAGGTTAAAATGAAGAAAAATGTGGAAGAAAAAGTATATTCAGTCGGACAAAAAATAGTGTGTTTCATACAATTCTCAAATACTAAACAGTAATTTGCGAAAATTTGAACTGGTAAATTTGAGTCTTAATGAAAGACATTTTCTAAATTTCAACAATCAATAGTTACAGGATGAAACAATGCGAAAAATGCTCCATGGAGCGAGCAGATCTTTAGTGACGTCACAATAACGTAATTTGACAGTTGGTCAAATGATGGTTTTGCCAAATTACGTCACCGTGACGTCAAAAACGCTCTGTTTGCTCCATGGAGCTTGCAAACGAATGCGGCTTTGCTTTTTGTAAATAATAAAAGCAATCAATCTTTGACATTTAATGTGAACGATTTTGTTAATCCTTTTTTTGCTTTTTTCTTCGTTTTGTGCTTATTTTAGTTTTTTGTGCTTATTTACTGCTATTTTTGTATGGTTTAACTAGTTTTTTACAAAACAAGCTTTTCAAGTTTTTCAAAATAAACTAAACTAATAACTGCTTTGACAAAAAATGTTGGAAAATTTATAAGTATAAATTTACAAATTTAAACTGACCAAAAAATTTCCAAATACTCCTGAAGAGGTCTAAAACAATGTAAAAACATTCCAAAACACTATAGAACCTTTAAAATATCTTCCAAAGCTTACAAAGCAGCCTAGAAGCTTCTAAAAGTTTCCAAATGCTTTTCAATTTATCTAGAAACTCTCAAAAGCTTCCGTATGCTTCTAAAGCACTTTAACAGCTTTGAAAAGTTTCTAAAACCGTCTACAAGGTTTCAAATGTCTTAAAGGCAGTCCAGAACCTTCAAGACTCTATAAACTGCCCAAACACCTTCCAAATGCTCCTAAAGTAGTCTAAAAAGGTTTTAAAACGCTACAGAAACTCCAAAATATGTCTAAAGCCTTCCAAAAGCTTTTAGAACATTCTAAAGGCTTCCAAATTATCTTTAACTAGTCTAGAAGCTCTTAAAAAATTTCAAGGCAGTCTAAAAGTTCCTCAGTCTAAGGTTCTGTATGCTTCTAAAGCAGTTTAAAAAATTCAAAATTTACATGTCTTCCAGAACCATCAATGCTTGTAGCAAAGTATAGTCTAAAAAGATTTCAAAACACTACAGAAACTCCAAAATGCTTCTAAAGCAGTCGGAAGTCTTTCAAAACCGTCTAGAAGCTTCCAAAAAGCTTTTAAAACCCGCTAAAGGCTTCCAAATAATCGTCAACTAGTCTAGAAGCTCTCAAAAAATTTCAAGGCAGTCTAAAAGCTTCCGTATGCTTCTAAAGCAGTTTAAAAGCTTCCAAAAGTTCAAATTCACATGTCTTAAAAGAAGTCCAGAACCATCAATGCTCCTAAAGTAGTCTAAAAAAATTTCAAAACACTACAGAAACTCCAAAATGCTTCTAAAGCAGTCGGAAGTCTTTCAAAACAGTCTAGAAGCTTTCAAAATCATTTAGAACAGTCCAAAAGATTCCAAACGCTTTTCAACTAGTCTAGAAGCTCCCAGAAGATATTAAAGCAGTTTAGAAGCTTCCAAAAAATTTTGTGAACCGTGTAAGAGATTCCAAATGCCTCTAAAGCATTCCAGAACCTTCAATATGCTGTTTAAACAGTCCAAATGCTCTCAAGTAGTTCAAAACAGTCTAAAATCTTCCGTATGCTTTAATTTTCCCTCAATTTCAAAATTCCTAATTGAAATACTTGATAGCATTGAAGCAACTATGCTGATGGAAAAAAATGGGTGGCTACCTGACTCTCTCTCTCTTTCTGGCAAATTACACGGCAAAAAAGCAAAACCAACAAAACCGGTGGTATCGCGATTGGCAATTTTCTTAATGTTTCTACGACTGCAAGATGCAACAACGATATTTCGTGCCGAATTCAATTGAACACCCCGACGACCCTGCGGTCGGGTTGGGGCCCGCGTGACTTCAAGGTGCGTGTATGGGCTCGCGTGACGGCCTGGGGGCGCAACGGCCTGTAGCGCCGCATTGGGGGCCCCCTTGACGAACCGCGTCACGTTCGTCAAGATTCAGATTCCGTCACTCTACATGTATAACATCTCCAAAGAATTTTGTTCTTTTCGTTTTTATATGCCTTTTTTTACAGTCATCAACAAGGTGCGGTCCTTTAAAAGGGTTGTAAGGTTTCTGCTTTAATTTCTAAAGCATGCAACGTATTTTGTAGGTGATAGATAACACATAGCTGTTTTAAGGTACCTTACTTGCATATATTACTAAGAAATAGCTACTAAAATATAAATGTTTTGAAATTCATAAGAAATTAGTAAATTGTATGTTTCTTATTTAACTTGGTTTCTTTAAGACTTTATAAGGTTTTTGAAGATGTCTAACCCGAGTTTCACGGTGATAATGAAAATTCGCAAAACCCTTGACTGTATAACAACATATTCTTCATGCGTGAGTACTAAACAAAAGCGACTTTTGGGTTTTGTAGAACAAAGTTGAGAGACTAACCGCAAAAAGATCCCGGTCGGTATAAGAGCAAAGCCTAAAGTGGGAGTTTCATCGGTCGATGTAAATTACAGATAAGCTGGAGCTGATGAAGAGGGGCCCCCAGGTAAAGGACGGGGCCCACAAGGACAGACCTCCTACGGTTTGCGTAACAACTAACGCATTGTAAAAAATAGTTTTTAAGGGTGTCACATTAAAGTCGGCGTTAAAGGCGAAACACTATTAGGTCCTGACAGAATAATTAATATTCGTTTATTTATTATCTTCAACATTATTAGGTCGGGTAGGATTTACAATGGGATTTGAAGGGGTTTTGCATTGTGTTTTGACACCTAAAGTATCGGGGAGTTGAGGTTTTTACTAGGCAATTCAATTTATGACCAACTCGTATAATTTCAAGTACTTCAATACTGGAAGTGTGCAATATTTGCGTAAATTACAACCCTAATTTGTGATTGGTCAAAATAGCAACTTTCAGGTTCACAAACTAGAAACATAGCTGCAATTTACGTAAATCATGGACATATTGACTTAGCTTAATTAATTTTAAATATGTTTCAACGATAATAAACTGCTCGTCAAAACAAATGGGACAGCAAAATTTTTGGTCTTTTCTGAGCGGCTGTTTCTTTAAATCGATTCACTCGATTTTACTAATTCTTTTGAAGATTAAAAGGTATTTTCCTTCTCTTTCTGGTGACCTAAATGATCTTTTTGAAAGTTGCCACAAATCCGAGTATACAGGGTGTGACTGATGAGGTGTAGTCAAAAAATGAAAAATTCAACCTAACGCCATTTCTCGCAAACGTATTTTTTGGATTTCACAATAACCTTATACAGGGTTTTTCAATAAAAAATAACCACCCTGAATATCTTCCAAAATAATTTCTCTGTTAAAAAATGCTAAGACACGTCAACAAAGATTGCAAGGGGGACATCTTTTTACGTAGGATTTGAATTTCTGCCATCAGCCCCTTTGCCGCCATAGCCACCCCCACTAAGTTTTCAAATGGCACCATACCCTGTGTGGCACATCGTTGGAAAGGGTATTTCATAAGGAATTAATTGCACTATTTTATTTGTACATTTGCTTGCAATCAGATCAGTATTTACCGAATGATGCGTCATTAATGGGACTGTTCCTAGATTTGGGAACGTCATTTGTACTTTCTAACTCATAGAGTTGAGTACAGATGTTGCACAACAACTATTATACAGGGTGGTCCAGTTTTAAATGTCAATAATTCACCAATCCATAGCCAATTAAAAAATAAGTTGACATTCATTATGTCATTTTCCTGAAAAGTGCTTCCTAAGGAAAATACAGTCCTTCAAATTTCTGTTTAAAAAATCGTTTTTTTTGTCATAACTGTCAGACCGTTGGAGCAATATTGATCAAATTTGGAACAAGCACTTTATTACACGTTATTACGGTCAAAGACCCAAAACTAACCTAACCCAACTTAAAATTTGTCTTGGAAACGGAAAATTCACTTAAGAAGTTTAAAAAATATTATTGTAGCCAATTTTCATAGTTTCCAGACAAACTGAAAGACTTTAGTTTTGAAATTTGACTTTTCATGCAAATCGAGAGACTTTAATACTGAAAATTGACTTGTAGACATAAAAACTACTTTTTCAAGAATTTGTTACTACAAATTCATACATTTAAACCTTAAAAATTGACTTGAACCCCAAAATGTGACTGAACTAATGAAAAGTGACATCAGAAGCTTAAAATTTGCATTTGAAGTAAGTTTTCATAATTTGAAGACAATTTTCAATATTTTAGTCTTGAAAACAGTCTTAGATGCAGGACATTAACATTAGATTCATGAAAATTATCTTGAAAACGAACTTTTCGTGCTTTTTACTTTGCTTTTAATTTTCTTCGAATTCTGGACTATTTTTAGTGCTTCAAAACTGCTTTCAGCTTGGAAAATCGAGTTTCAAGACTATCTTCACCAAGTTATTGACATAGCAAACTTAAAAAACAATTTTTACATTCTTCATAGACTTAAAATAGCATTCCAAGCTTTGTCACTATTAAATCGACTTCTAGACACCTCAGTGCTAAAAATTCGGGTATTTCTTAATAAACTATACTGTTTTTAGTATTTTAAGGCTGTTTTCAGTGCCTCAAATCGAGTTTCAAGACTATCTTTACAAATTTTTTGACTTATCAGGCCTAAAAGCCAGTGTTTCCACTGACCATAGTCTTGAAAATGTTATTTCAAGTTTCTTCACTATTAAATTGACTTCTACACTCATAGGTGCAATAAATTGTAGCATCTCTAAGAAATTCAGACTGTTTTTAGTGCTTTTTAAGACTGAAAAATCGAGTTTAAGACTATTTCCAAAAGTCAAGTTTCTTCAGTAATAAAAGTAAAAAATTTTGGTACCAAATGCTCCAATAATAGTCTTGAGAACTAATTTTTAGAAATAAAATAGTCCGAAAATTTAATTTACTTCTTGACTTGTTGAAAGTTGAAGAAAATTGAGTTGTACACCAATTAAAGTCTTGAAAATATACTTTTGGACTCTCTTTAGTCCTAGTAAGGTCAGTTCTAGCATTAAATGTCAACTTTTATACTATTTTTAGTAGTAAAAAATGAGTTTCATGCACAATACAATCTTTGTCTTGATTTCCGGACTTTTTTTAGTTCTTGAATGCCAGTTTCAGACACTCAACCAGGATGGCAGTCTGAGAAAGCGAATCATAAGACCATTCCTAGTAGTAAAAAAGTTTTTAGACTATTCAGTACAAATTTAGACTTTCACAAGTCTTGGATGTTCAGTTTTAAACTATAAAACGATTTTTTAAATGGAAATTTGGAGGACTGTATCTTCCTTAGGAAACGTTTTTCAGAAAAATGACACAATGCAAGTCAACTTATTTTTTGATTAGCTATCAAATGGTGAATTATTGACACCTAAAACTGGACCACCCTGTATTAATATGTATTTGAAAAAGGTTTTTTTCTACTCCTGCAGGGATATTGGTTCATTCCTTAACAGTTTAGAGAACGGATAAGTCGGCTAACGGTTGAACGAATACAGAATCCTAGACTTTCCGCAACTGTGCGATATGAAATAGACCAATCACAGACAATCTTCAGCGTGCGATATGAAATAAACCAATTACAGCTAATCTTGAACTTTATGATTATATAAGGTTTACAAGACATTTTTCTCCTAAAATATGCTGTTTTAGGTTTTAGGAGTTCTGCTAGTATACTATACTAACTTCTATGCGGCATTTTATTAAGTTTTGATTTGAAAAATTGGGACATCCTGCATTAACCGAGATTCCTAAAAAATTGACACCCAGTATGTTTTATGTCACTTGGTATGAAAATAACAGGATTTCTTCATAGAGCATCATCAGAGATTGAGTGACCTCTATCAATCCGTTTTGCATTGCAAATTACTACTTGGGCAACGGAGTTCGATTTATATATTATTAGAATCCTTCGAACTCGCGACTTGCCGCCAGTCAGACGTCAAAATAATCGGAGAAAGGTGGTGAGGCCCCCGGGTGTCGCTGTCGGTGGCGGTCGAACTAAAAGAACAGAGGTGTGTTTAACTGGCGCCGCCAAGACCCAGGTAGAAAAAGAATACCAAGACCGGGAAGATTTACCGGGGGGCCTTTGTCTTTGTTTGCTTTCCATACATATGCATTTTTCCTAACATTTTTCACTTTCATACTCCGGAACATTCATCCCGACTTTCTGCAGAAAGAATTTCCTAAAATTTGCAGTTTATAATCGTACAAACTTCCAGATGTGCTTTCAAAGACATATTTTCCACTTTACACCGGTAAAAGCTAACCAGCAACAAAGTGTTTTTAACCTTTTTATCATTCTTGGTACATGTGTAGATGTGTTTTTGTGATTTGTTGTTGTACCTTTTGAAAAGAACCGAGTCTCGGAGGTCCTTTTAGTAACGGCCAGTAATAACACGGAAGCGGAATTATGTGTAAAACTTTAAGATGGTGATTGATTGATAAAGTAAGTCGGCTCTTAAGCAAGTCCGGTACTGAAATGACCGGATGTTGGGATTTCGCTTTGCGTCCATTCCCAGCTTGTCAGTCAAGTTGCACCTTGAGTCTATATTTTAATCGAAGGTGACTAGTGGAAAGGAAATCAAAAAACGGTACCATCAAGCCCAGATCCTTGTCCAGAAATGTACGTTAATTAATTTCTTTAGAGCTAAACTATTCTGATAATTACCATTCACATTCTTATATAGTACGTTTCAATCAATGACGTTAGTATAATTTTTAAACAATTTCAAGCAATTGAGCTAGAGGAATATAATACCACTTTTACACCTGAAAGTAGCATTATTATATGCACACACAAAATGTTTCAAATTTTAAATAAATCTGTAATTAATCAAATTGTAAAGCTTAAATATACAGGGTGGTCCAAATTGATTTTAGGATTAACTTGAAGGGTAGAAAGTTCATGAAAAATAAACGCCAAAGTGTCATATAAAGTATGGTTGAAAAGTGCCCCCTTTCGGAGCTAGCGGGCCCTAAACAAAATTTTGTAACCAACTCTTATATTAATTGGCTATTAATAATCTCAATTTTATTACCATTTCGATTATCAATTTTCATTAACACACACGTTGGTTGAATAACTATTAAAACCGAGAAAAAACCGAACTATACAGTGTGGTCCAAATTGGTGATGCATATATTGGGATCTCGAAAACGGTAAGAGCTACAGAGTCGGTTAAATGGGGAAAGTTTTAGAGAATTTTATGTGAAACTTATTTCCGGTTTCCAAATTAAATTATCTTTCTCCGTTTTCCGGAAAATTGGGAAAATTGGTCAGAGGCTGCATTTTAAACACTCTTTAACAAAGCCAAAGAGAGTTTTGAAACTAACATATTATTAAGGCACTTTTTTACGTAGAACAGGATGACGTAATTAGAAAAAATCTATTGTGATTGGTTTCCGAGATATGGATGATAACTTTGTAAATTCTTATGGCCGCCTTCAAGATGGCTTACAAAGTTATCATCCATATCTCGGAAACCAATGACGATAGATTTTTTCTAATTACGTCATCGTGTTCTACGTAAAAAAAGTGCCTTAATAATGTCTTGTCTCTCTTTGGCTTTGTTAAAGAGTGTTTAAAATGCAGCCTCTGACATTTTCCCAATTTTCCGGAAAACGGAGAAAGATAATTTAATTTGGAAACCAGAAATAAGTTTCACATAAAATTCTCTAAAACTTTCCCCATTTAACCGACTCTGTAGCTCTTACCGTTTTCGATATCCCAATACATCACCAATTTGGATCACACTATACAGGTGTGGTAAATCCAAAAGCGACCATAGGAAAACCGTGTTACGGACAGAGAAACGTAGGTAATTGCATGCGCGGGAGAAAGACAGAAAACGAAAAAAATATCAAGTAGGCCATATTTTCAGCGCGCTGTTGCCAAACGCCAAGTATCACCAATACGGTCGACAAACATACTTACGGCGTTTGGCAACAGCGCGCTAAAAATATGGCCTACTTGATATTTTTTTCGTTCTCTGTCTTTCTCCCGCGCATGCAATTACCTACGTTTCTCTGTCCGTTACACGGTTTTCCTATGGTCGCTTTTGGATTTACCACACCTGTATACTAATTATACTGTAATTAATTAATTTCAAAAATAATACGTCTTTTGAGTGTAAAAGTCGATTCCTAAAAGTTTTCTGGGTACTAATTCTTGAAACCAGGGGGATCGGAATTCTCAAGAAATGTGTTGATAGAATGTGACAGGAACAGCTGACAATGACGGGATCCTGTCACATTCTACAGACTTTTCCCTTGATCACTTTCTTCCCTCGTTTCAAGAATTGTACGTTCTAAGAGACGGAAAGGGTGAAAATTACTAATCTTTTCTTTCAGTTACAAATTATAAGATTATTCTTAGTAGTAAATAACAAGTTTTTAGACTATTCAGTACAAATTTGGAAGTCTTGAATGTTCAGTTTTACACTATCTATAATGTAAAAATTAAAGCCAGTAAAAATGAGTCCAAAAATCCTATTTTTTGACTATTTTTTTTAGTGTCAAAAATTGACTCGTTAACCTCTCAGATGAAGGGATTTGAATCTTTTTGAATCATTTTAAAGTAAAATTTACGATAGCTTAGGTAGACATTTTTGTAATTTCTAAATAATATCCAGTAAGCGTAGAAATTAGAGCGGGAAAATAAAGACCATCCTTATATATCGATGCCTTATACCATACCATATACATACCTTCTGTAGTTATTTGGGGCTCAGGGGCACAAGCCTGACTTTTTAAGCCTTTTACGTATACAGCTGGCGAAATACCTTAGTTGGAGCCAATAAAACCAGTAAAAAAAAACAGGGTAGTCAGATCAGGGGATTTTCCCCAAAATACAGAAAATTTACATTTTTTCGGGGGTTTCTCCTGAAGAATTTTAAGGTCTGAGATTTACTAATCAAAACCGCCCCTTTTGGGACATTTTGATGCCACTATTCTAACCAAGTGCTCCCCATTGGTTAGAATAGTGGCCAGTCCATGGTCCAAGAGATATATTTGGTCCCCTACAAATGTGTTTGTGGCACTTTTTGCTTCTGTTTGACACTTTTCATCAACATTTCATCTAGATAGGGACTGTCATCATAGTAGCGCAAATGGGAAGGAAAAATACTAAATTTTTGTATTTGAATTGATAAATTCTACCATCAAGTAAAATAGCGGAGAGGAGAAAAATAATAAATAAATGGATTGGTTTGTTAGGCTTTCTGTAAATTCAATTATTATCATATTAAATATATTATAGCAAAAGACAAAACTTGGAAACAAATGGTTACCTTTCTACTACATTTTACATCGTTTTTTTTTGTCATAAAATGTAAACCTGGTATTCTACAACAAAAAAGACTATAACAAGGTCCTAAAAGCAGGTCATCAACTTTTGAGGATATGAGTACAAGATTCACCGAAACCATATAAAACCCGCCAAAGCTAATTTATAACTTTTCGTCCTGTATACCTACAAAGGCGTTGACGACTTAAAATATCCTGTTAAAAACGTATTAATTTTCCTTTTTGTAGCGGCCGACTGGCGCCATTAAAACTAATTTATTAATTAGTGGAAACCGTTTTCGAAGAAAACGCTGAAAACGAAAGTTTTTTGCGATGCGGGATCAATTAACCGCACTTTTTAATCCAAATTAAACAAACTCAACAGATTACTATTCAAATTGCACCGATATGAATCAGTAGGGCAATAATACATCATTAGGAAAGAATTCCACCTGTACGCCGAGTTGCAACTCACGAGTGGGGGTCCTTTTAATTGCGGCACCCCGGGGTTCGCCCCCTTCTGCAGCAATTGTGCCCCATTGGAGACGCCAAATTAGCTTACTGTCTATTCAGAAAAGGACTCGTAAATTAGTGGTGATAATCTGCAATATAACATTTCATGTCTGATGTGTTTGAGTTATCGTCTTTGATACGACCACCCTTTGTGTTAGATGAATTTGATATAAGGAACCTTTGGTGTAGATAATGAAGATATTGCTGGAGCATCTTTATTTATTTTTGTTTGTTTTGTGTTTGTTGGGGTTCCTACTATATCTTACGTTTATGAAGGAGAGTAACTTGTATAGGACATTTAAACTTCAACCACCAATATTGAACCCTAATTTTGTCATTCCTTCTTCTCCCACTTTTCAATTTTATCAAAATATTATATTTTCATAGATTATAACTTAGTTAGTCCTAGATTTTAATAATTTCATCAGTCACTTTATCTTTCAACGTTTTCTTCAAACTGTCACTCTTTTTCTGTTTTTTTTTTTTTAAATGACAGATATCCTCTTTTAACACGTGCTAATTTGATTACTATTATACAGCTAGAAAGGTAAAAATATAGCTCAAAACTTGTGCTTTCTACTGTTAAAACCAAGTTTTTATGAAAAAAACACTAATAAATAACTAAATAAGCGAGTTATAAACAACTTTTATAGGTTTATGGTACAAATTTTGACGGTTGTGACGTGGCTGCCTGTTGTCGTTCACGTCATCTGTCGTAATTTCCTCATTCAAGGAGAATGCAACAAAAATTGAATAACTTTCTGAAACCCAATTGGTCAGAAAGTTTTTGTGTCACGTGGTAGTCTGGTCATTTACGTCATCTGTCAAATTTTACTTATCTTAGTAAAATGTAACGTTTGTTAAGTTAGTTATTCCGTTTACTTCAAACTGCTACCTTTCTTCTGTTTTTCTAATGATGACACGTGTTTTTATTCGACACGTGCCAACTTGGTTATTATGACAGCTTAGAATTTGGTTCAAACGTCAAAATATAGCTCGTAATTTCAGCTTTCTTTTACCTTAATCAACACAATCTTCTCCAAAAAATTACAAATAACCAAGATATTTGACTTGAAATGCAACAGTGTAACTATACAGGGTTGGCCACCCAAACTGTACCGGGTGATCCAATAAGACTGTTCCTCGACCATATCTCGGGAATCGTTTTTCGTATGATTTTGGGGTAAAAATTTTTTTAGGTAAATCGACCATGAAAAATCGCTGGAAAATATTTTCAAGTTCTAAAAATGACCACCAGAGGCTGTAACTGCCATCTTAAATTTTTAAATTGCATTTTCTATAAATTTTGCACAATAAACTAGAGTATTTTTTCTCATTTTTTAAGCGAACCAATTTTTCTATCATTTTTGTAAAACAAAAATTTCTGTTATTTCAAAAACAAAGATGGCGTGAGGTGTTCAATTGTTTTTGCCATAACCTGCTTTAACTTCTTAACGGTTTGACCAATTTTAACAAATTCGGTATTGTTGAAAAGAGCATTTCTTGGGTAATAAGAATCAACCAAAATATAGTTAATTTGGTTGAATCTTTCTGCGCCAGGGGGCTATTTTTGACACCATGACTCAAATTCCAAAGAAAAATTAAAAAAAAACAAATGGAATGATATGACTTTTTCTTTATGAAAAAGTAGCCAAATAACATCCAAATAGGCCAGTAAAAACCGTTTTTCAAATTCTCGTTCTTAACCTGAAATATTGAGAAAATGAGATTATGAGATATGGTCGAGGAACAGTCTTATTGGGTCACCCGGTACATTAAAAGTTTATCAGGATCAAATATTTATAGAAATTTGAAATTTTGGAAGTAATATAAATTCGTGCTGTAATTTAAAAATATTTTCATCTTTCTCTCACCTGTTTAACCGCAAGTAGATGTCAACTTGCTTATTTTAAATAGAACACCCTGTATATTATTGTGTTTTTGAATTCTCCTATGGATTTCAAATATTTTTGATGTATCCCAACCTACAGCTATCTGCAACGGTTTTCGAAATATTGACGTTTGAAAAATGACATTTTTAGTTTTTGGAGTGTCATACCTCCTAGTCTGACTAAGATAGAGCAAAATGGTTTGAATGTGTTTGTTCCATTTTTTTACTGATATAAAATTTCTGACACCTGTCAAAATTAAAAATATTACCAAATGATAGATCTCAAAAAGTTAAGACAAGAACATGCAAGCCGTTTTGCTCTATCTCATTCTGGTTAGGAGTTCTGACACTTGAAAGTGTCATTTTTCAAACGTCAATATCTCGAAAACCGTTGTAGATAGATATAGGTTATGATACATGAAAAATATTTGAAATCGATAGGACTATTCAAAAATACAATAATATACAGGGTGTTCCAATTAAAATAAGCAAGTTGACATCAACTTTCAAATTGCTATTAATTTTTGGGTGGCCAATCCTGTATACTGGAAATATTAAAGCTGTTACAATTTGACAAAACTTGGTTTCTATGACAGTTTGTGGTTAGGAGATTCATACAAACGTTAAAATGTATCTGGTAGTTTTGACTTTCACAATTTTCTTCTACAAATAACCGAGATACTTGATCGGAAATAGAGCAAGTAGATAAATATATCAAAATTTGACAGCTTCTAACAGGTTTGTTCGTTTAAACGTCAAAATGTAGCTCGCAATTTTGTCTTTCGTTTACCAGAATACAAGAATTTCTAAAAGCACAAATAATCGAGCAGTTCAAGTGAACTAACGTTTTAAAAGTCACAATTTGACAGCTCCCCTCTTGGTTCCTATGGTAGCTAGGAGGTTCATTTAAATGTCAAATTGTAGCTTAAAACTTCTGCTTTCTTTTGTCAAGAGAGAGTTTTTTTAAAAAAACCGGCCTAGAACACGCTAAAACTTTCAAAACAAAAATAAACGAAACATTTTAAATTTTTGTTGGTAAGTTGTGTTAATTTTATTATTATTACAGTCCGGTAGATATAAGAAAACATAAAGAGACAAGAGAAATAATTTTTCAAACTGATATACCTACTGAAACAATTTATTAAAATACAGTAAGTGGACAGTTTGTGATTGGTCAAAAAAGCAGCTTTCAGCTTGCTGCTTTTTTTGACCAATCACAAACTATAAACAATGCTGTCGAATTATCCAGTAAATTTTTTTTTTCTAGAAATTTTACGTTATTCTTCTTCTTAAGTTGGGTAAGCAGGGAGGGAAAACACTTACCCTCTAAAGTTTTTTCCCTCCCAATAACCAACTGCTAATCCACTTTATGCACTCAACTCAACCCTTCTTTACCAAAAAAAAAAAAAATCGCGCAACGCTCCCAAACAACAATTCATTTTTATGTGCCCAAGTTGTATTCATGATCATGAGTAATGCACAGAATACAGCAGAATATCCTCTTCAAGTTAACCTAAAAATTGCGCGCCTCAAAGTCTACGAGGGCGTCTCTGATATTAGGAAAAGCATTTTAAGCTACGCCCCTTGGGCCGAATTCTGGTTAATAATACGGTTAAACCGTATAGAATCGTGGCTGTCGACCAATCAGAATGGAAGTGGGTGTGACCTCGCCCTCGACCAGCTGAATGGTAGCGAAATCTACCGGTTGAAAGGTGCAACTAAATCCCCAAGCTAACTATTATATGATTATTCTTCATTATAGTCCCTACGCTCGTACGAACTAGATGGTTGGTTTCGAACGGCCAATTTTCGACGTAAAAAAAGACATATGCACTCAATTTCGTGTAATTTGGTTTCGGGTTAATCTTCAAATGGTTTTTACTCAATTATAGTGTGAATTACACGTATTATCGCAGTTGAATACGCCAAATTGCTTTCGGTCTTTAGATTAATGTTATTAACTCTTTAAACTAATTTCGATATTTTAATGCGATTTGCTTTTTGAACGCGAATTGTAATTGGTATTGTCGTCGCCGGAACTTAACGCGATTTTTCTTAAAGACTCCAAGTGATTAAACATCAGTGTTTGCAAAGTGAAACTTTTCAACAAACTCTATAGTGCCAGTTGTTATACATTCACCCGCTCTCGATTAATGCAGTGAATTTCTGGGTGAACCCCAGTACTTCCAAGACGACTCCTAACTTGATCAAAGTGGAAAACAAGCCTTTCGCGACGTTAAATTTCACCGACTTGGGTTCCCCGTTCGGGGGCCCAAACGAGGACCCGCCCGGCACCCCAACCATGTCCGGAGAGCCCCATTTAGGGCCTCCGACTCCTCACGACTCCAGCAACTCCACGCCGGTATCGAAAAGCGCCTTCATCGAGCTGCAACAGCACGGCTATGGACCTTTACGCACCACCTATCCGCATCATTTCAACTCACCAGCTGGAAATGCCCATGGCGGTCCTCCGAGTGCCCACGATACTGGTTTCCACAGTCCTAGAAGTGCTTTAGGTGCCTATCCGTTTCCTCCTATGCACCAAAACTCTTATACTGGATACCATTTAGGATCGTACGCCTCGAATTGTCCGCCGTCGCCCAAAGATGACGGTAAGTTGAGGAATTATTTTCAAAGTTTTGAACATTTGCCTGCTAGGCTTCTATTAATAATTTACAAACGAGTACACATAGAAAAGAAAACGTATTAATATCGATCAGATATGTTTGCAGATGATACGTACATTGTGACTGACAAGTCCGACGGCAGGATGTTATAACTGAAAGAGTTTCAACTCATTCAGTTATAACAGAAATATCTTAAATCTAGTTCTAATAATCTGAAATTAAACAAATTGGTATCATCTAATTCAGAATTATGCAAAGAAAAAGTGAATCATCAAGAATTACTCTGCTAATACTGGCTCACATTAAATTTGATTAAATAAACATTATTAGAAAGCAAACGGTTGGTAGGCATAATATGACACTATAATAGGAAGAACAAAATTAAATCAGATAAAAAATAATTCTAATATACCGCATTCTATGCTAGATCTTTTGGTAGCAAAAGTATAATGATCCACAAGTCAAAAAACCCATCAATGTTTAATGTATTACAGAGGAATAGATATAGAATTTGATTATAAATTTAAAATTTTATAAAATGATATTAAAGTAAAACTGAGATATCTGAGAAATATCAGATGATGTATTACTTACAGCAAATCAAACACTTCATTTGTGGATACAATTTACTGAACAACTAACAAATTATGAATGATGGTCAAACCATGTATTCTAAAGGAAAAAGTACACATCCCAAGGGAAATGATTGATAGAATGTGACAGAAGATGCTGACAATGGCAGTTCTGGTCACATTCTAGAGACCTCAAGAAGATCAAGTCAGAAAACGCTAAAAAACAATGTAAATTTACATTTTTAAGTAGAAATATTCAGAATTCCACACTGTAAATACGTCAGATAACGTGATTTTGGATAAACATCAGTTTTCTCGATACGGTTCTGACATTTAGCAGAATTCACAAGTGATTTTAGTAAAATTTACCAAACTTTGGTTAGGTTTAGTGTGGGTTGAATTTAATTAGTTTAGTTTGCTTAATTCGGTTCTGATATTTGGTAGTTTTGTGATTTTAATGGCACAACTGATAAACGTTTCAAAATCCTAGAAGTTTAAAAAATACTAGACTCTAGAGAACCGTCAAAACAGCTAAAACTCACAGAAATAGGGTTTTTGCTAGTTTTCTTTCAGTACGGTCCTGATATGTGATCGGGGTGTTTTAGCCAAAATTTTGTCGAAAAAATGAATCTTGACAATTTATTTAAACTTGTTACTAACACTCTTTGGGCTTTTTCAGATCACGTGACCTCTTTTGGGGATTTTAAGTCAAGTAACAAATTTTCAACTTGCAACTGTCATTTTCAGATCGCGCAGACAATTTTCCAATTTCAATTTCTCTTTTGGCATTTTTCCAACACTCATCTGTGCCATACATCATTTTAAAAAACTTTCAAATATTAGCCATTATTTTGGTCATGTGATAGTTATTCAAAATGTCAGCTGTTTGTGATTTCAGGTCACGTGGCCATGCAACTGTCATTCTCGTCATTTTTAAATCACGTGACAATTGTATTAAAAATATTATTATAGAAATGATTCAGAATGAACATATTATTAAAATATCTGAAAAACAACATACAAGATTCAGAACACCCTGTATACCAGTAATCTGTGGGTTTTAAAAACGTGATGGGTGTGTATATTAATTTATCAAAATTTTACTTTTTAAAACGGAGTTTAATTTCAAGGTAAACTTTTTACTAACCAAGTTAAATTAGTAAAATAACCTTAAAGGTTTGACATCGTTATTTCTCTATTAATTGATCGATTGATTGATTATAGTGTTATACCAATATATAAACGTTTAATACCAATCTACTTTGTTCAGCAACTAAAAACTTTGAAAGTAACATATTTTCATAAATATTTCCGCAAAAACAAACAGATTGATAGACGAAAAAGTTTTAATGGCCTGCCGGACCTCTCGATCTAGCTCCGCTCGATTTCTTCTTGTGAGGCTATCTTAAATCTGTAAAGCGCACGCAAATCCATTGAGATAAAATATATTAAAGATTGGAAGATTAGAATAATGAAGTAAATAGGCTTAATAACCTCCCTAGGGTGAATATTGCTTATATTGTCTGTTTATTCTGAATAATCGACAGTTGTTGAGACTAAAATGGACTATTTCTACGAATTGGAAAAGCTCTGATAAATAATATAAAATATATATATAAAATTTTACTAATTTCTATCAGAATTTACTAGAAACTGTTAAATAACAGAACAGAAACGTTGTGGAAAATTACAATGTTTACAGATGATACTAATAATATGCTTCATGATTCACAATAATTTATGTGTGTATGAGGAAGCTGGAATTTATTAAAGTAATTTAATGTTAGTGCTTTCATTCCGCATACCAAAAAAAAAAAATCAATTCATTCATAATGACACAGGAAGTTTTAAAATCTTGAGATATAATAGACAAGAGGAAACAACAAGCAAACAAACTAAAGTGACAAGCTAAAGAGGATTAGAGTGATGGCTTCATTAAATACTACCTTAATAGATGGTCTATGGGTTGATGGAATCATGAATCGAATGACCTGCAAAACTTCTTCGCTTCTCGGAACCGAAATTAAATTTCCTTTGAAGTTGCGTGGATCGCGAAAGATTAGAATCGGCTTTCGTTCCTCAGTGCCATTGTGCATAAAGACTTTTTCCAACTTAATTTCTGACCGGTTGCGCTTTTTTGCCACTTAGAGAGCTTTTTTTTGCAACTTTCTTAAAAATGATGGAGCCTTTGTTGTCGTGATATGCAAAGGCATCTCACCTGAATACCTTATTCAAATACGCGAATAAGAATGTGTTGAATCAGGCATAATATAAATACATACATCATCCTTTCGATATCCGCATAACTTGAGCGCGAAACTTATTTGGAAAAATCGTAGGGAATGCGCCTAGGGAACTAAACGACATGTTAGTTTGTATAAACAGCAAGGTAAACTTGTAGTAATAATTCATATACGGAAATGTTATACGAGTAGGAAAGATTTTATTCTTTTTAAGTTTATAAAAATCCAAATTTATAAGTAATTTTCCTGAAATGTACAAAAGTGCAAAAAATAGCAGCAAATGTAGAAATCACCCGGTGTATAATATTGCATTCATATGTCGATTGTCAAATGAAAATGTTTTTTTCTACGACTCCTATAGAAAATTAAATTTTCTTCCCTCATTTGAGAGATATGACTACCTAGGGAGGAAAAGTGCCATCAGTAAAAGACATTACTTTCTAAAAACAGTTTGTCCCTTTCAAAAACTTTAAAAACGTTTCTAAACCCTGATTTTTGCAACTTTAGAGTATAGTTTGACATTTTTGACGTTAGTGACAGTTGTCACGTGATTGTAGAATACTATTTAGCTAGACGGTCACGTGACAATTGTTAAAATAACTGTCATAAATCTCAAAAACACGTTTAATATCAAATACTGCAAGAAAACGTTCCTAAACTCTGATTTTTGCAACTTTATAGCATAGTTTGACAGTTTTGATATTAGTGACAGTTATCACGTGATCGTAGAACACTGTTTAGCTAGAAGGTCACGTGACAATTGTTAAAATAACGGTCATAAATTTCAAAAACACGTTTTATACCAAATACTGCAAGAAAACGTTCCTATACCAGGATTTTTGCCACTTTAGAGCATAGTTTGACAGTTTTGACGTTAGTGACAGTTGTCACGTGATCGTAGAACACTATTTAGCTAGACTGTCACGTGACAATTGCGAAAATAACTGTCATAAATCTCAAAAACACGTTTTATACCAAATACTACAAAAAACGTTTCTAAACCCTGATTTTTGCAACTTTAGAGCTTGGTTTGACAGTTTTGACGTTAGTGACAGTTGTCACGTGATTGTAGAACACTATTTAGCTAGACGGTCACGTGACAATTGCCAAAATAACTGTCATAAATCTCAAAAACACGTTTTATACCAAATACAACAAGAAAACGTTTCTAAACCCTGATTTTTGCAACTTTAGAGCATGGTTTGACAGTTTTGACGTTAGTGACAGTTGTCACGTGATTGTAGAACACTATTTAGCTAGACGGTCACGTGACAATTGGCAAAATAACTGTCATAAATCTCAGAAACACGTTTTATATCAAATACAACAAGAAAACGTTTCTAAACCCTGATTTTTGCAACTTTAGAGCATAGTTTGACAGTTTTGACGTTAGTGACAGTTGTCACGTGATTGTAGAACACTATTTAGCTAGACGGTCACGTGACAATTGGCAAATAACTGTCATAAATCTCAGAAACACGTTTTATATCAAATACTGCAAGAAAACGTTTCTAAACCCTGATTTTTGCAACTTTAGAGCATGGTTTGACAGTTTTGACGTTAATAACAGTTGTCACGTGATTGTAGAACACTATTTAGTTAGACGATCACGTGACAATTGGCAAATAACTCTCATAAATCTCAGAAACACGTTTTATATCAAGTACTGCAAGAAAACGTTCCTAAACTCTGTTTTTTACAACTTTAGGGCATGGTTTAATAGTTTTGACGTTATTGACAGTTGTCACGTGATTTCAGAAGACTATTTAGCTAGACTATGAAGTGACAATTGTCAAAATAACTGTTAAATCTCAGAAAATTGTCTTGTCTCGAAAACTGTGTTAAAATGTAATTCTTGCAAGTTCTAGTAAAATTTTGACAATTCTGACAATAGTGACAGACGTCACGTGGTTTTAGAGAATAATTTGGAGTAAGAAAATGACTGTTTTAAGCGCATTTTTAGAATCTAGCTTAGATCTACCCCGGTGGGGGTAGCTTTGGCAACGTTGTGCGCAACTCTGGAGTAAACTGCTTTTTGTATCGTTGAAATAGTTCGCGGGAGCAAAAGTTGCACTTTCCTCCCTAGTTGCGGAAATGACTATTGTTAACTGTCATGTGTCAAATTCAAAGATTGGCATCTTTTGTCGTAAGTGTTGTTGTCACATATTCAGACAAAGATCTAAAACATGAAAAATAAAATAATAAAACGTAATGAATAATTCTTGTTTATTTATTTATTGTGCAGACAGGGCCAGTTGACAGTTCTGTCATTAGTGTAATGACGTAACAACAGACTTTTGAATACGCCAGGTAATTCAGTGGAAAGCCCTTATTATTACAGACATATCTAAATGTTGTTTTTCTCTATAAATTAATTATCAAAAACTTAATTATTACAAAACAAGTAATTTACTTGAAACGATCAGTGCGTCCAACTAATAATAGCGACGCCAGGTGACAAATTTATCAACTAGTCTCCGCTACAATAATGAATGCACAACATAACCTTCTCGTTGCCCTTATAACCTTAATTTCACTATCTTTTTGCACATTTTCTAGAAGATAAGTATGGAAGCCTAGTGTTGCGAAGATTAGGTGTTACCTAATGACTTTTTTCTCAAAACAAAATGTATAAATCCTGAAACAAGTAACCTGGAATTTTTTTATTTTGTTTGTTAGGTCGCAAACCACTAATTTTGCGATATCTGAGGACTTTATCGGTTTGACGTTCTAACGTTTATAAAACGTAAATATATAAATTATTATCTTACTAAGTTGACATTCAGATAACAGTAGGTATATGCTTTTTTACGGAAAACAATGATCAGTAAAAGTGGTAACCTACACAATGAGCAAAACTATTAGCTTCATTAAATAAGTTAGAACTCTCTAGCTAGAGTCACGTGACTTTATATTGATTACCACCGCTTTACTCACGTGACAAATGTCAAATTTATACATCTACTGGATTCAGGAACGAAACAATTAATAATATAACTTCATACCTTTCTATTAATCGAAAATGTCTTGGTTTATTTACTAATATTATGCCGCGTTAATCACTGTTGCCACATGATAGTGATATGATTTTGACAGGTTAGTGTAAGAACAAGTGGCGTGAAACACGTTCTAAACAACAATTAAAAAACATTCAGGGCTACGCGTGTTGTTGTATATTGCCATTAATAGTTATTATTAATCAAATAATAATATGCGAGAGCACTTTTGCAAAACAAGTCACGATTTGGCAGCACAGTAGCTCGGGGTGAAGCCATTTTGAAGTTATAATTAACTGTCAATTTCAGATTATAGTTAAATTATTGTATTCAAGTGCAACAACACATTGCACATGATTAGTTGAGTTAAATTGGGCTTAATTTTTGCCACCGCTTTCCAGAAGCGTTAATCAGCTGATTTCGACAGCTGGAGGACAAACAACAACTTTTAAATATTCCAATAATGTTAATTTTTTTTGACAGTACCTAGCTGAGAAAATTATTTTTCTACATTTGTAGGCAAAGGATTCAACTCTTTGCTATTAGGTTAACTAAAACAGTCTTTAATACATTTTGTTAAACTTTATCCTGAATTTGTCAAATAAACCACTGATCCGAAATTTTGCACTTGGATAGGACACCAGTGCTTTGTAAATCAAAATTATGGGTTTTCTTTCGGAAATCTATTAATGTACAAGCAGTAAATTGTATATTAGACATCTTGGTAGTACAGCTGGTTTTAAAAAAAACCTTAATTTTTAATTACAACCAATGTTTTTAGCCATTTTTACTCGTATCCGAAATTATCGAGTAACATAATATACATAGAAATTCGTTTGTTGGAAACAAGCAATTTTAAAGTGAATAGACATGTTTCATTTCGTATACACGACTACTTATGCCGATACTACTTGGTTGAAGGTTACGTTGGTACGATAAAACAACAGTCTTATCATTTCTTCGTGTAAGTTATTTCGATCGAACATACAAAATACATTTTATTTCTAATGGATAATCTGACTAGGGAAATATTACGTCGATATACCAATGTAGGTGACCCATGACAGTTTTCCTTGACGTCAACACGATGATTTGTTTCCAGCCAAAGTATAAATTAAAAATTGGTTATTTTTTTAATGGAAAGTGATTTTACGCTTCTAAATAATTAAATTCGTTTAGTTTTTCTGGTGTATGGTTGAATTTGAATTTTCTTTATACATATTGATTGAAGTCTGCATTATTCATAAGCGAATATATTATAAATATCACAGAAATCCAGTCAAGTTGTATTGATTTAAGTGTGTTAAATCGATGGGACTTTCAGATTTAGGGTTGTTTTTTTCTTCCAGAAAAATGTCTGTCCCTGGATAGACCGTCGGGGGGTGGCAAGGGCAAGAAAATGCGAAAACCGCGCACAATCTACTCAAGTCTTCAACTGCAACAGTTAAATCGGCGGTTTCAAAGGACTCAGTACCTCGCGCTTCCAGAACGTGCCGAGTTAGCTGCCAGTTTAGGTCTAACACAGACTCAGGTAAGCTACCCTTATTTTTTAATTTTCAATGTCATTCAATATGAAGTAAATCTGGGTAAAGTGGTTTAAACGGCACGACAAATACTATTTTATTAAATCGTCATAAAACCAAATTATTACACACGTATAAGATGTAATTGTTAGAGTTTGGTTTGTCCTCCAACGTCCATTTTCACCGCCTACTATAGATCATTTTGAGTCACCTGATTTTGACACTGGCTTTCGACGGCAGCCATATTGCCGGGGGGGCAGACAACTGAATTTAGCTGTATTGATTTTCATTGTTATTTGTGATCTAGTTGATATGTAGGAAGAGACACTGTTAAAAACTAAAAACATCATCTGTGCTTTTGGAAAGCCTGTAAAATATAATGTTTTTGAATCATTATCTTTAAATTACTCTTCTGACAAGCCAGACGATTTTAGTTTTTCTTGCAATGTATAATTTTTTGATTTGCAAAATTGAGATCTTCTGATGCTCATCTTCCTATATAAAGGGTCTTATTACAGATAAATTATAACTTTTGTACAAAAACTTACTATTATGAGACGTTTTGTTTAACGCTTAACTGCTTGAACATGCCGCTATACACTTTGTACATTTTGGGTTTTGGTAATAATATATATCCCATATTTACAGAAGGAACCCAGTCAGGATTGTCCTTATCTTCCAATTTGGCTGGTTTGCCTAAAAAAACCAAACAAAACTGACACAATACACTAAAATTAAAACAATATTTTATTTAACCATACTTCGTTAGATGCTGTACTACTGACAAATAATAATAATAGATACCTGATACAGTGATTTGCACAAATTCGTGCATTATTAAGGAAGGTTTTACTTAAATCCCCACGTTTTGAAGCGGCAACCCATTTAAGTCGACGTTCTTTTGACAAGGTGTTTAGTTGTTCTTCCCGGTTCTTCAACGCTTTGGGAATCTTGAAAAATCAAACTTTATCCCTTTCTGCTCTATTTCCACAACGCACGACTGAACAAAACGACGGCATTTTTCTACAATCTTCTGAACTCAATCGAAAATTTCTATGGTTTACATTTAACTAGTGGGTCTGTATGCCCCCCCGGCAATATGGCTGACTTACGTTTGACGTTTGTGACGTCACTATAGAGGGCGGTGCCATTTTGAACAGTCAACGTCAAACTGATAATTGACAAGCATCTACCAAAGATCAAATTACATATGAATGGAATGGATATTAGTTGGAATAAATGCTGGACACTAACGAAAATTGCTCTTAAGATTGACTCTTCTAGTCTAGTAGATTAAAATCTGGTAATCAAACTGGCTAGTTAAGTCTCACAAGGTTGGTAAAATAGTGTCCTTGTTTTTTTTTTGCGAATAAATTCGCAGGAAAAAGCGGAAAAATGTCGCGCGGCCTAAGATCAAAAGTGAGCATTCTTTCGAACAACTTCCAGCCATCTGCTTTCGGTTTTAAAGAATTTCAACAGAAGAATCGATTGACGCAAAAAGTAAAAGGGTCACCGACTGAAATCCGGAGAATTTTTATGACGCAAAGTAAACTTACTCGTAAGCAAAGTAGGTTATGTTTTATTTTTTTTTCTACCTGATTGGGTTTGGCCCCCCTTGGCACAAACAATAAGGGCCAGTTAATTTACAATCTCCAGTAATAAACTAACCGTCTTACTTTTATACAATGCAACCCAATAAGCAAACGATGTAGTAGTACCTCGGAATGACTAATTACCCCCGTGAAATCCGAAATTGCCTTTTCGTTTTTTTTTGTTTTTTGGTGCACAGCATTTTTGACAGGCATAGCAAATTGTTTTGTTTAATGCTCATCTATCCTAATAAAGGCGCTTCTATTATATCTCTCATACTTGTGTGGCACTGAAATTAATGACTGGAAGAACAGTAGCGAAGAAAGATGAATGAGGTACCGCCTTGATTTTCAATTTCCGTTTTTTTAACAATCTTTTGTTGGTTGCCTTTTGTAAAGGCGCAATTTGCTCGAAAGCTGAATTAACCAATTTAAAATTTACAGTTCAATGGAAGGTGTGTAAAATAACCTAGACTAATAGGAATTATTTAATGAACTGAATTGTTAAATACCGACATTTTGATGGATTAATCCGTCTACCTGTTGGCTTGAATTTCCTTGCCAGCAAATTGGAACATAAACAATTCGTTCACTCTACCAACCCAATTACCAGTGAAATACAAATTTCGACTCTACATTCACATAATATTGTGATAAAGTGTTGTAATAATTTATCTGCGAAGGTTTTGATGCCATTTTAACGCCTCTTCTAGGCCAGTATAAGCATGAATTATTAATGAGCCGTCCCCGAAGAAAGAGAGACATATTTGTCTTTGTGAAAAGGGTCGGCGGTAGTGAAAAACGCGTGTCCAACTTGTCGCCTCTACCAATCCGACGTTTACACGTTGAATTTAAATTGTCAACAATTAATTAACGCCAGATTGGATTAAGATATGATTGACAGGAAAAATTGATCGCTTTATCATTCATTTTAAATGTTCTCATTGCTATTCTAACCCCCCAACACGTTGCTATCCAGTATTACATACAAAAATCACTTAAACAAACCTATGCAGTTCTTCGCAATTTTCTGGTATGAAAAGCACTAAAATCCCGTAAAAGTAAAACTGAATGAAACGCGATAATAGTATATTACGTAATTAGTGCTGTAAGAAGCATTTTACGCACGATATGGAAAAAGTTACAAAGCCGCGTAGCGGCGAGTGTTTAATTCTATGAGTGCGTAAAATGCCTTAGAGCACGGTATTATACTTTACCTACGACCAAATGGAAAGTCCTGTTTTTGCAATTCATATAATTCAGAGTAACTCTTCATTAAGAAGAAAGAGAAAACTTTTAGTAATATTACTTGATGTGTTTGCTATTGCAGATAATATTCTAGTTACTTAAAACTGTATGAACAATGCATTACGCGATGATCTCCATCTAATATACTCTGATAAAGGAAGAAATGTAAACCAAATCAATTTTTCCCAGCATTAGAGCGATAGTTTGTGGCCGATCTTAAAACTGTGCGTTTTTTTTACAACTGTGCGTAAAGAGTTTTATTATGTAACGGAAAACTATGCGTAAATAGGTATTTACACTGAGGTCGTAGGTAAAATTGATAAATAAATACTAAAAACTAAAAATGCGTTGTTCAGTTGAGTATAATTCAAATTCGACTCTCACCATTGGGATCTCGGAAACTATAAGAGATACGAAAAAGTTTAAATCGGGGCAACGTTGCAGAATTGAAAAATTACGATTTTCCACGTATTTCCGAAGATATCCGAAAAAAACTGAAATTTTGATTTTTTGTTTTTATTTATTTCTAACCCTATTTGAAGAGATATCCCAAAACCAAAAAAAAACATTTTCATTGCCACTTCTTTTCAGCTATACAATAACGGTTTCATATTTGCCATCCGACGTTTCGTCTGTCGGCAGTCATCATCAACTTTCTTTTTTTGTTATGGACGCCATATTGGATTTTTACACGACCAAAAACAGCATTTTATTCTGAATTCAGTGCTGTATGACAACAACTTATGATTTGCTTTATAAATGACCAACTAATTCAAAAACATTAATTTTGCCTTAGCTGGCTGTGAATACTGTCAAAAATGCCCTGATTTTAAAGTCAATGTGTACGTTCACCCGACGTCAGCTGCTTAGAAGCTAAGTAAGCAGTCCTAACAAACTAAATAGGACCGCTTACTTAACCTCTAAGCCGCTAATGTCAAAATGGCGGCAGTTACAGCAAAACGGACACCAGATTCATGTTGTCCATGCCAAAATTAGTAAAAATGGCCCCTTGACACGTCTAAATCCAATATGGCGGCGTTCAGTATAGTAGGCCAAAAAACCTTTCATTTGAAGAAAACGTCGGTGCATTTTTTCAAAAATGAATTGATTATTTGAAACATTCCGTAGACATATCATATGATCGTAGGTAGCTAACAAATGGAACTATCACGTGACGTTGAGCGCGCACTGTTTTGGCCGCTAGAGGACAGCAAAAGCACAACGGACACCGGATTCGTGTTTTTCATGCTAAAATTAGTAAAAATGGCCCCCGTGACAGGTTTAAATCCAACATGGCGGCTGTCAGTATAGTCTCCTAGGAAAAAGTTTCATTTGTGTTAAAATTTGGTGTTTTTTAGAAAAAACAACGTTAATCTAACTTACACTTAACGTTATAGAAAAAATAAAACTTAAAAGTACGTTGATTTGCTCTCAAATTGCTCGTATTAAATTTGTTATAAATCTTAAAAAATAATGTGTAAAAGGAAGTAATAAAGCTTTTCATTTGAAAAAAAAATAATTGAAAGTAGTGCAGTCTAAATAATTGCGTTTGACAGATCCTGTCAACTCATGTTCATAAATTTTCTTTATTGACTTTTTTAAGACCCATCATTTTTCGTTCACCTATTTTAATACTAATAAAAATGTACTGGAAATGACAGATTCGGGTCTTTATTAATCATAATTTAGACTAAAAATCTGATTGTACATAAACGTTATCTCGGTTGGATAATTTAAAAACCACGAATAGGGGGTTATATCAAGCATTATTGTGGCCGGTAATAGTTTACAAAGTGGCCACTTATAATGACTTTATGGCGCTAATATCATAATTTGAATTGCCAATCTAGTGGTGTATTTACATTTACGTTTGGCTCGGTCTGCATCATGATTACTGACGACGTTTCAACTGTCAAATTAATTCATCGGGCAATTATTCTAATGAGTGCGGTGAAGGAAACGGCCGCTCAATATCGATTGGCAAAAATCAAAGTGATAAAAGTCACAATTAGTGTGGCCGTAATTAGTACATCAGACGGCCGCCTTGTATATGGCGGCGTCTGTAGCGGAATACCGTGGTGGCGTTGGCGGCGGCGGGTTGTACGGGCGTTAATTGGACGCGAAATTTACGAATCCCAGTTACATCTACAGTTATACGACTAATTAGGCCTGGGCGATTATCCGTTATTTATGTCGATCATCGGGTGTCTCGTTTTTGTGCCTTACAACTCACATTGTCGCTATACACACAGAGGTTCAACAAGTTATCGATTTGTCTCGCGTTTGTAATCGACGTTTTCTTTTTCTCGCTTGAGGCGTACATATAACATACAAAGTAGAATAACTACATATGCTTTTTAGCCCCTTTTATATAGGTGGCGTTTGCGGAATTTAGGCTCATTTCCATAATACAGCAGAAAAGGGTGTTTTTTTTGCCCTTCCGTTATATCAGTCATATTTTTGTTAGCGTGTTACTCGCAAACTTACAAAACATACACATATAGCGGGCCATATCTTTTTTCAGGCAACATGACAGTTGACAAGTTTGACAGTTAAGTGATGTCTGTGTTTTTGCGGTTATTGGTCGTCGATCGATAGCATTCGAAAAATCGGATTTTGTGTTCGATGAGCAAAATGACGTTTTGCTTTTTCGATCAGTAATCGATTTGTTTCAGTGCATTCATTGATGCGGCCATTTTTTTGTTTTGACTAGGGATGGAATCGTACAGCGAGTGCATTTACATGTCAATTGTCATATGGGGACGTTTTTAAATGTCATTTGTTAACAGTGAGCCCTGTCAAGTGTCAAATGTCAATAAGTTATTTTGTGCCTGTTTGATTTAAAAATCAGTATATCTGTAAAGTTTGATGTCTTCTGCAATTTACATTGTAAATACATTAAAAGTCGGTTTATTAATCTAAAACACTAAAAACAAAATAAGAAAAGTGAATGAGTAATTTTCTTTTGTTTATTTATTATTTAGTTATTACATAGGCTGACAAAGCTTACTTAACGACCGTATTTTGAATATATCAGTTAACAGTCCGCTACCGCGGACTCTGGTGGGCATTACATGAATTAGGAAAGCGAGTATACGTATATTTATTAGGTTTTAGTCATTTTACTCTCTGTTAGTTCACTTTTTAGAATTGTAAATCTTAACATCATATAATTAATATATAATTCTGTAAGAACCACAACAAATTGCGAGTCTGGGTAAAAAAGTTTTCTCCCCTCCGCCTCGAACCAAATATACATTTATTTCAATTTCACTCTATCAATTGGAAACCGTACGTTCTCCCCAGCAAACCATCAATTATGGTTTAATCGATATAATAAATGGCGAGTGGTGGACCCTTTAAGCTACTAAATTATTTACAGTTAAATAGACAAACCCAACGTATTTCCCGCAAGAAACGTTCTATTCTTTCTAATTTACCTCACCTTTTAGTTATTAAAATGGGCAGCAAAGGCAATAAAAAATCTGTTTGTCGATTAGGGGACTTTTACGACAGTTCTGTTTGATCTATTTTCAATTTCTCTATATTAGAGCGTGTGTTTTGTGCAAGGTTGTGTGTTTTAGTGGGGCAAAAACGGTCGGACAACCCAAACGAATGCCAAAGATAACTGACAAATTACTTTAGCTGGATTAGCGGCATCTTCCGGGAAATTGAGGCGGCAAAGCCTGCGTTACCTGTTCAGGAAACATCATCAGCTTCCTTGAAACCTGATTTTTGCGAAACTGAAAGTTACGATAAGTTTTGAAGTGAGTCCGACCTAGTATTCAAATAGATGCCCCCAAGAAGTGCAATTAAAAACTGGTTTACCAGTGATGGACAGGGCCTGGTCGGTTATTTTGATGTACGTGCCCGGCTCCTCCTCGGCTCTTTTTCAGGCCGTGGAAACGCTGAGTTAAGATGTGCAAAACGGTTTTAGAACGGGGTTTAAGTGGATTTTTTCGACCGGCCAACATCTTAAATTAATAGCAATAAATCCTCCACGAATACGGTTATTAATCAGAGATATGTGACTATCTCTTCATCTTTATATGTGGAACCACCTTGTCTGCGTTTGATGCACGAATTTTTCTCGAAACCAGCTGAGCTAGTCCAAAACTGCTTTAATAATACAAACATCAATATTTATTACAAGCAAAATACGATCTTAATGATTTCAAATTAGTGATTTAATCAACAGCATTTCATTTGTTGAGTTGTGTAGTTTAGAACGTCCTTTTTAAAGATGTTTTTATCAGAAATATTTTCTAACCAACCAAAATTTTAGCTCTCTAATAATGTGAAGCCAAATACTTAGTTTAAATGTTAGAAAATATAACATTTATTGTACCCCATCTTCTTCTGCTACCTCAAGGTTTTCTTGTTCTTAGCAGCCCAGGATTTAATTCCTTTAGGAATTTCAGGATCTTCGAGGTATTTCTTCCACAACCAGCTGGTATAATCCCAGTGTGTTTAATCTTCTGTGGAGTACAGCATAACACTCCAGCAAGATGTGGTGGAGTGTTTCTGGTTCTTCTCCGCAGAACCTGCAAGTCTTCTTCTAGGCCTAGCTTCCTTTGGTGTTCTCTGAGTCGACAATGTCGTTAATCAGTGTCTTCGATCTTGCTCGAGGAGATCTTTGGTCTGCCTTAGTCCTGGAAGTCTTTGCTCTCAATTCTTCTTCAGCTTTATTAAGTTCTTCCTGGACATATGCTTTTCCAAGGCTGCAGAATGGTTCTGGCCCGATCAGTGGCGCTGATGCTCCTTTTCGTGCCAGAGTATCTGCTTGGTGGTTACCCTCTACTCCGACGTGCCCCAGAACCCAGAGGAGGGTTACCTTGCTATTCCTTCCTAGATCATTGAGCTTTTCTAGGCACTCCAGAGCCATCATCGAGTTGATGTTAGATGCGCTCAATGATATGGATATTTCCTGTCGAGGTTGAACTGAATACACCTTTCTATGTAAAAATGCTAGGGAACTGGCCCATGGGTTCGGAGTACTTGGTGCAAGGCCCGTAGACTCCTGCTCCACTCCTCCTACCATATTATGGTATTTTTCTCAATGTTTGAATGGATTCTCTGCTCCAATCTCTCTTTTGGTGCTCAGTTCCATTCGAAACTAAACTTTCTGATAATTTCGTCGGTTGGGAGATAAGCGAGATGTGCACTGCCAGTGCTTACATATAAAGTAACAAATATCGGCAGCATTTAACCAATTAATAAGAAAAACATGATGGTTCACTGTTATTAATGGGCGAAGAAACATCGGAATGCTAGACGAACGAGATAATTGCTTCATTTCAGAGACACATGCCTTCATGTGGATTCTATCGGCGATTAGTAAAGTTTTAATTATTTATTAGCTATTTTAGTACCACATCCAATAAAAAAGTTTATATTCTAGAAGTGTCACTAAAACTGCAGACCGCCCACTTCGTGGTGGTTCTTTCTAAATGACAATATAAAGGATTTTTTCAAAGAAGTCAATGTACTTAGTGATGGGTTCTATTGTATACCATAATCCTACAATTTTAAATGAGAATCTGAAAGCGCCACTCGAGATTTTTACCTACCTGAAGGTGTCAGTTATGCGAAATATTAAATTTTACAACCATGAAACCAAACAAAACGACTTAATCATCCTTTTTACTTACCTCCTACTGTCCATTCACTTTAATCCGTCAACCTAGAGCTTCATGATGTTATGATTATGAACAATGTCTCGGTTATTGTTGCGCAATAATTTTATATAAATAATATTTTTTTTCTAATTGTTCACAGTACATGGGAATAAAAAAACCGAAAAATCCTTGAAACGCATAATAATGGATGAGGATTACGAAACATGTTGTCATTTCCTCCGTCATGAAAAAAACCTTATTGTCGTTCCAACCATCCTGTGTGGAAAACATGAAATGATTCGTTTGGATTCTATATAATAATGAAACGATATACTTTGTTGCACATAATGGGAACCCGGCTGCGTGGAACCATCATGTTGACTTTTTGGGTGTGTGAGTCTTATTCCTTTATAATATGTTCGCGGACGTTTGGTTTTGTCATAAATTTTCACCGGTAACTGCGGTTGACATTACTGTTAGATTGCGGTGTTTACATTTAAAAATTAACTTTTTTTAAATTCAACGTTGGAGAATATTTGTTTAAAAAATTAGACAAATTTAATCCACAGAAGTTTTTGGGTCATTTTTAAAACTTCGCCATTCTGAATCGGATCAACAGATTTTAATGCGGTTTGGACCGTCATTGAGCTTGGCTGATGGAAAAAACTTTTGCTTTAATGCACTCTAACTGTCTTATACAGGGTGTGAAAGAAAAAAAAGTGCAAAAAAGTGACATTTTCAAGTTTTAACGTAAGGAAGTGTTATTTAGGTCAATATCTCGGGACGTTTCCCAATTAACGTCCCATGTTTCAAGAAATATTGATTTATCCAAAAAAGACGACATTACAGTGCTCAAGCTCGAATTAAGTTATGGCAGCAGCTTTTTATGTGTCATTTTAGTTTATATTATCTTTTACATAATTTTTGAAGTAACCCAGCATACAGGATGGCTAAAGACAATCAAAGTGGGACAAGAACGTGCGCAAAAAAAGAAAAGTATTAAATTACAGCCACTTTACTAAGAATACACTTTTTTCTTACATAGGAACTTGTTGTCTAGGGCATTATCTCGGGACGTTTTTGAGCGTTTCTTAATTAACATCATGTGTCCAAAGAAATATCGATTTTTCCAAAAAATGGACATAACACTGTTCAATTTTGAATTAAGCCATATTAGCAGGGATGTATCCATCATTCAAATGCCGTTGTATGTTCAACATTATCTGAATACTTTTCAGGACAAGCCCCATATTTGGTAAGACCTTACAGGGTGTCCGTGTAAAACTTAAAATTGTTTGCACAAATTGTTCTTCCACTTCTATCGGTTAAAACACATAATATGGGACCTACACGTGACTTAAAATGACAGTTTTGGATACATATCGCTATTTTTTGAGTCACAGGATGCTAATTGGGAAACGGCCTAACCTAACCTAACCTAAACAACACTTCCTTAAGTTATAAAACAAACCTAAAAGAAATTATTGATCAATTGAAGACTACTTGAAAATTTCACTTTTTTGCACGCGCTTCTTTTCCACCCTGTATAGTACAGTGGCGGTGCATTTTAGTCAGAGTTTTTTGCCATCAATCAAAATCCCATAAATTAAGCTCAATGATAGTCCAAACTGCATCAAAATCTGTCGTTTCGTTTAGAAATGGCAAGGTTTTAAAAATGACCCATGTAAAAAGCAGTTGAAATCCAAAATTTCCTGTCACATTAATTGAGTTCAAATTAAAACGTAAATTTGGGTATTTTAAATGAAATGATGTTCAACAATAAGATATAGAAAGTCACTAAATTCTTAGTATTTCCTAGCTTCTTTACGACACAACAAAAACCATTTTGGTTGAAATTTGCTAGAAATAAGTCAAACAACTTAATGGCTTTTAGCATAAAAATTAGAAGCAGTGGCCTACGAAAATAGACCATATTGAACTTGCTCAAATTTCTTAAAAGTACAAATTGTTGTAAAAGTCATCTTTCTAAAGATTACGTTTATATCAGATCTCAAAAAATCTTCGAGAAGCTTTATAATCAAAGCGAATACAATAAAGGTCAAATTTGCTTGGAACAAATCGCTGTCTTACGGAGTTTTGCCATGAGAACTAAAAGTAGAACCAAGCAAAAATGGACGGTAATGTCGTTTTCTTTTCAGAATGTGTGCATTTCAGATTTTAGATCGCTTATTTTTGGATTATATCTTTATTTCGATTTGACTGAAAATCCACAAACATATCCACATTTTTCATAAATTATAAGAACAATCAAAGTTGCAGTGTTTTTTAAGAAAACAAAAGACGGTTTTTTTGTTTTTTTTTATTGTAGTGCATCTTGTTTTTTTTTTTCAAAAAAAGTGCTCATGACTCGATATTCAAACGTTTTCATTGGCTACTATACCGATTAAGAATCGAATTTGAGACAGACTGTATGTTGGCTTTTGAAATTGACGTCATCCTAATTTAAGTTGATTTTTCGTATAGGAGGAGAGGCCAAATGTGACGTCACAATGGTGTAATTTGACAGTATGGTTTTGTCAAATGACGTTATCCTGAGGTCACATTGTTTAAAATTAAACATATAGGAACTCAATGCTTTCGAGAAAGATGTAAAAAACTTTATTAGTGACAGTCAAAGCGGATGTGCTGTTATTGAACAATCACAACCAATCAGTTTTTCTCATAAAGTGGCCATGTGATCAACTGCCGTATAAAGCTGTCACAATCGTTCTAACAGACTGACAGATGTCACGAAATGTTTTGCTATCTTTGTTTAACCCGTTGGTTTCTAATGATTTTCTCTTCTAAAGTTCAATTTTCTACAATCAAAAAATACGACTGACCATCTGGAAACTGATGTTAAAAAAAGAAGAGTTATACGGTGCAATTTGTTAGGTTGTCCACCGTCCAATAAATTAATTTGTAAATTGTTAGTTGCCAGGGTTGCCAACGTTTGTCTTTTTGACCAATACAAACAAACCATTTTCCCTCGTTGGCTGGACAAAGAAAAATATGCAGTTTTGGCCCAGGATAGCGTTATTTCTGCCATAAAGCCAACACGAACGGTCCGAGGGGGCCAGACTCGGATTCGGACTGTACAACATAACGTGGCGCGGACTGTACTTCACCGCCCATAATGCTTGCATAACCTCACGAGTTCGAAAAGAAAAAGAATAAGTCAGGAACGCCCCTTAGACATGTATACCTTACGTCGATTTATATAGTTGGATTTTTACCTTTTGAGAATGACGTCATCTTTTTGCATCTTTGTTTCTCGCATGTCAAACATATGAAATAAACAATTTTAGCAAAAAAGGCACGTTATTGATTTTGTCATCCTGTCAAATTAAAAACGTTGACATTTACTGTCACTTTGATATAAACAAATATCAAAAGTATAAAAATGCTATAGCAGCCTTCGTTTTAAGTCCCCCTTGGTTTTAAGGTTTTATGGTGCAAACAAAGTGTGACGTCACTATGACGTAATTTGACAGACCCGCAACTTAACCCAGTGTCAAATTGCGTCATCATGACGTAGCATTCCCGTTGTTTGCTCCATAAAGGCTCAAAACAAAGGGGACCTAATTAATTAATTAATATTTGCAGGGACAGTCACACAGTATACCAACTTTCTTAATTCAAACCTGTATATTCAGGTGAAGTTTTTGGGGAAGGATCAGGAAGTAACGAAGTCGTTAACAGGCGCAAAACACGTTTAAAAATATATTTTTGTGTTTAGGTTTTGGTTTGGTCGGTAGTACCATCTGATGCTCTGTAAAATACTAGACAACAATGAGGCAGGAATTTAATCGAGTGGGCCGTTCTAAAAAAACAAAAACGAGGCCCTTTGGACAATCTATAAATTTCGCCGTGACTCTTTTAGCCTATAATTAAATACCAAAATATAAATTTTTACGTGATTTATATGCATGATATTCAAAAACGATAAGCGGGGCTGTGCAACGCAACCTCAGTACCCGACGGTGGCTACACCTTAACCTCAAACCGAAGAGTTTCACGGGAGTCTGCTATTCCGCCAATATGTACTCCTTTATAATCCGCGCTGAAATATTAATATATGAATATGGAATAATGCTAAACACTACCAGGTAGCCCGCATCTTTCTGGTTGTTTATCATAAAGATGCTAAAGTAGTACCGCATAGACGGTTAAGTCCTTTTTTCATGCTACTCTTTTTTGCCTTGCCCTTAGGGGGGCGCTGCTGCACCTAGCAATTTGCCGTCTACGTAAAAAACCCACGAAACCTAAAATTAATTAGCATTTAATTGCTGGTAATTTAATTACCATCAGATCGAATCGTCGTGGAATAGTTTGTTTAAATAAGAATGTGTTGTTGTGCAGACCTATGATTCGTGTAATTAGCAATGTCGCAGAAGAACAATGACTTTGATGAATCAACTGGCAACCTCTTGTTTAAAATCTGAAAACTTATGACTTGTAACAAAAAAAACGAAAAATCTGTCAAAAATACATACAAGGCCAACACTGTTGCCACTTATTTCTAAAATTCACTGTTTTAAGGTCAATAAAAAAGACAAATTAAAAAAGTCAGGTGACTGATCAAGACGCGTTTGGGTCCGAAATCACCAACAAACAAAAACTACTCATATTATACCAATTTTTTTTACAAACAATAAAAGTCGACCGTAATTGGTTGAATGGTCACGTGACAGTGACATTTCTTGACTTCTAGTCTAGCCTTCTGAGACTACTAGTTGGAGATTATCTCTGGAAACACTACTTATTATACCTAAGTTCGGTATTCCTGTTTTCAGCAAACAGACAATGATTTGACAGTTATCACGTGACTGCGCTAATCGTACATCACAGAGTGTCACGTGACAATAATTAAATTAACCAATATGGAAACTATAATAGTGGCGTTTTAAGATACAACCTCTGGTGGTGAGTTTTGGAGTTACGATTTTGTACGCTATATTGGCCATTAATTTGTTGATTTACCTTGTCAGATAGACATAAGAACAACAATGGCCATCTTGTTTTGTCAATTGAGTTAAAATGGTATAAACACTCTAAATACTCAAGTAGTGATGGTTAAATTACCGGTAAAGTAAATATTTTTTACTTTACCAGGAAATTACCAGTAGATTACAAATACTGTGTTTCTGACAGTTCAAACTTTGACACCGCTTTTCTCACTGACTGTACTAAATTTCGTAGTGTTTTCTTAGGTTATCGGATAGGAAATTTAATGAGGATTTCAAAAATGTACCTAAAACAATCATTTTCTTACTCCAAGTAGGTTTTACAGGCGATTTTGTCCCTGGCTATTCTTTAAACCGTTAACTCAAAAACGGTGAAAGTTACAAAAAAATGCAAGAGACCAAAAATGTTTCTTAACAACCGTAAGTTTGTAGGACCGTTTTTGCTTTCAGTATACAGGAGGTGCAAGAAAAATATGGTTTTTCACTATTTTTGTCGCCCTGTACGCAATTTTTATGATAGAATTTTTTACTCTACACCGTTGGAAAGGGCAGCTCAAAACGCTTCTTTTAAGTGGTTGAACCACCTTGAATTCCCAAAAATAAGTGAGTTACAGGGTGCTCAAATTTCAACTGATTTAAAAATGTGTTGCATCAAACCAGTTTTTGTAAAAAACTCAGAAACAGTGAAAGTTACGAAAAATTTGAAAAAGAGCAAAAATGTTCCTAATCAACTTCTTAACCCAACACCGTAAGTTTGTAAGACCGTTTTTGCTTTCAGTATACAGGATGTGCAAGAAAAATATGGTGATTCACTATTTTTGTCACCCTGTACGCAATTTTTATGATAGAATTTTTTACTCTACACCGTTGGAAAGGGCAGCTCAAAACGCTTCTTTTAAGTGGTTGAACCACCTTGAATTCCCAAAAATAACAGAGTTACAGGGTGCTCAAATTTCAACTGATTTAAAAATGTGTTGCATCAAACCAGTTTTTGTAAAAAACTAAGAAACAGTGAAAAATTTGAAAAAGAGCAAAAATGTTCGTAAACAACGGATAAACTTATCCCTGGAAGTTTCACAGTACAATACGGGGGGTGCATGAAAATTGTAGTAATTCAGATTTATGACTTATAACATTAGACTCATAAATTTACTGGTAAAATTAAATAAGTTACTATAGTACAGCAATAAACGATTGGGATTCATGGCGAATTGCACCGACGTAATTAAGGTTCACCTAAGTTGTGATTTGACTGTGAAAGATCATGTGCAAAATGTCAAATTAAAACCTAGTCTAGGGTGCCCTTAAATATGTCGGTGTAATCCGCCCTCAAAACAGTATTAACCAATCTCACTAACTTAACTTAAAACAGAAAAGAACTTTAGGTTAGGTTAGAATGCTGTAGCATACCTAGATTAATGCAAGAGGGCGCTGCGATCTTAACTTGTCATTTGGTATTTTGACGTTTTAGTCAAACAAATTTTGACATTTGGAAAAAAGTGGACATTTGTATTGGATGAAGTGGAACGTTTGAAAACCCCAGATGTTTTGACAATAAATCAGCATTGGTTGGGTGGTGGACGTTAAAAAATATCGATAAAACAAGTTTTATAACCTTCCCGCGATCTGAGCCGAAAAAAGCAGTACTTTTATGTCTTTTTAATTGCAACAAATCAAGTTTACTGCAGTCGACCAGTTGCGCGGCACTCACGCCGAAAGTTCGCCTGGTCGGATGCGATTTCAATCTGATACGTTCCACTATAAAATTATACGTTGCACAAGAGTATAAGGGTAAATTCCAATAATTATCATTATTAAGTGCCGAATATAGAGTTTATGATATTTGTTTGTAATTATTCTTAAGCAGAATATGCAATTTTCCAGTAGTCGTCGCTCGTCCGTGGGGCATTAATCAGGGAAAAATGCGGACGCACTTTTAATGCCTTCATTTTTCCTTTCCATGTGAACTAAGAACATCCCTACACTTCACGTGACCTTTACCACTAGAGCTGAGCAAGGTTAATCTGTGTTGTTTCAAGTAATTAACATGTTTGTACAATTACACTAATAACATTGCATATATGAATTCAACTGCAAAAGTGCTCATAATTCATGCAAACTTATCGCTTTCAGATAATCAGACTGCATGAACAAGTTGGAATCTGTAAAGCACATCGAGCTTGTTTGAAAATTTTCTATTAACTCAAAACCGAGGAAAACCTACTTCGTTAGAATTATTTGAAGCAGACATTTAGTTTTTAATTGACTGAATGATTTAATAGCTGATGTATAATGGGTAGAAGCATGAACAGATTTTAATCAGATTGCAGTTTTGTTGTTCATGTTATAATAAGATGGATGTTGGTTTTTTTTCGCGCTGCACAATCAGGTTTTGATAAGGCGAAAGGAACCGTTATTGGTACATCCTGTTCCTGTAAACTGCCAGTTTTCTGACCATATTGTAAGTGCACGTGTATGATTTGGTTCTAAAAGGAAACGTTATTGTCGCCAGTGTTACAAATGTCATGATTAAGGTAAATAATAAGGTCATTCCAAAAGAATTAGTCTTTATTGACTTAATTGGTCCTTCCTTTTTAGAATCATGCTCAGGAGAACTAAACTGAACGGTACAATGATAAATTTATGTTACAGCCTTGCATTGACATTGTTTTGATTAAAGTTAGTTGTTTGGATTCAGGTCTGGAAATCCGGCAGTCCACTGTCCTAATTCGAAGGGGGTGCTTGGCAGTGAAACCCTTCCCCCGCATACTTAGGGCCGTAACTAACGTTATAACGTCTGTTTTTGGACAGATAACGATTCGATGGCCAAATTTATTAGGGCGCGGGGAGTTTCCACCCTATACGTAGGCCTGTCGACTGGCGGGATGGGCTAACACTGACAAAGACCGACTATATCGCGGCAAAGCGTTGCACTAATTATAGGGAACCCTAAACCTTTGACATTTGACCTAATCCACTAACGAGCTGGCTGGGGATATTTTGTTACTTTGCTATACACCATTTTTATGAGGCTAATCGGGAGTATTTCATGTTCTGTCCCCCCCACTTCTCTTGAGAGACTTGATAAAACGCATACTTGTGACTAATTCACTTTAAGTAGCACTCTAATTAATTTACTAAATTTATTCTTCATTTAATTTTTGATGGCGAATAACACAGGCAAATTAAACTCGTGTAGGTTTATTTAACAACAGAATGGGCAATCACACAACAAAGTATGAAATTACTTAATAACAAACTGTATTCCCGTCTTATTGAACAGTATTTTGACACCCTAACTTAACCTAATATGTGAAAGGACCGAAAGAAGAACTACGCTAATTCTTGTCTCTCCAGCACTTGATATAAATTTGCAAATCGGGCAAACCACTAAAAACGTTTGGTTCGCTTCCAGGACTGATTATTTGCTCTAAGGTTGACGGCAACAGCGTAGATTTCCTGTCACCTGTCAGTTTAGTTGACAATTCGGCACCAGTATGGCGTACGTTTTTATTTCGTTCCGGATTTTTCAGTGTTTTTTGTACATTTTCTGGTGTAACTACGACGTAAAGTGGCGTGTAAGTGATTAAATAGTCAGATCTGATGCGGGGGAAGGTTCAGGTAGGAATTGATTGTTTTAATCTTAATAAAATGCGGACATGCCGCTGAGAGCCGATAGAAATTTTGTAAGGCAGTGTTGCCAACAATTCCACAATCTCATCAACTTGGTTAGTTGAAATACTATAATTGGCTATATTAGAAATAAAACCATTATAGCTCAGAGGTATACATTTCTTCTAAAAAGTGGACAACACAATGTTAGTTAGCAAGTTAGGTTAGCAATAAGTTTCAAGCTAATTTGAACGGATGTTCAATAATTGTTATGGTCGTAGTTGGCTGTGGTTCTCTCGTTCTAGCAAGAACGTAGGGCCGTTGATAAGTTCGTATATGGTTTGAAATCAAAATGGCGGATTGACAGCTGTCATATAATATAATTGTTTGCAACGTTATCTAAGACGTACGCTTTTTGTGACAATTGCCATCCATAGGCGACCTGACCATAACAATTATTGAACACCCGTTATAATGAAATCAATTTTTTTTTCAATATCATTGGAATATACAGGGTGTTTCTAAATATCATGTACAAACGACAGGGGGTGATTCCTTGGCTTATTTAATTACTAAAGTTTCATATAAACGTGGGTCCGGAAATGCTTGGTTTTTAAGGTACAGGGTGTGAATTTTTTCTAAAAAACTTTTTTTTAATAATATGCCTTTCGGCCGATTTTATTGAAATTTGACAGTGTTTTGAACTATGATAGGATGTCAAGTTTTCAGTAATTGAATGATATTTATGTCTTCCAGTGGCGTCCCAAAAGGCAGTATCACGAACAAAAAAAAAAAAAAAAGTGCGTCACTTTTCTGAAAATTATTATTATTTTTTTAATTAAATATATCAATTGTTTATTTGCATTTTTTTGCAAAAAAAGAACAAGTTCCCTTCAGCTTTTGATAATTAGTTTATTTTTTATGTTTTTTAAGGACATGCAAGGGAATGGTTTTTATTTTTTTTCTCGAAAACGAAGCAAGATACGAAAAAATATCAAGAGACACAAAAGGTGTATTTTTAGTTGCTTATTCCAAAAAAAATATTTTAAACACTTTTTTTCTTTTTTATTCTGCCCCTCGGGACGCCACTGAAAGACAAAAATATCGTTCAATTACTGAAAACTTGATATCTTATAGTTGAAAAACCGTGTCAAATTTCAATAAAATCGGCCGATAGGTCTTTGAGATATTATAAAAAAGAGGTTTTTTAGAAAAAACTTTGACACCCTGTATCTTGAAAATCAAGCATTTGCGGACCCATGTTTATATGAAACTTTAGCAATTAAATATCCTAACCCCCTAACCTAACCTAACCTAACCTAACACCCTGTATAGTGTGTCCAGAATAAAGGAGGGCCACTATGGGGATCTTGAAAACGGTTAGAGATACAGATTTGGTTAAATGGGAGAAAAGTTGCGTAATCATGGCCTTAATAAAGTGACATTCAGAAAACATCGACTTTTCTTTAGGTTTTTGAGATATTTTGAAAAAAGTTAATTTTTTGGTTTTACATTTTATTTGTGACGTTATAATATTGGACCTAGGCCAAAACTAATGACACTTCTCCACAGCAACTTTTAAAGCTCTTTTAAGTGGAATTTTTTTAATCCAACGTTTTGTTTTTGCGAAACCATCATCAACTTCTTCAAATAGAAATTTTACTTTTTTACTTTTGGAATTGGAGAAAACTGTTTTTTTTTTCTTATTTTTAAGTATAAATTAATAATAACCATCTAAATAACCTAAACATAATATTGGCATAAGCAATTTTTAATTTAAAAAAATAACAAAAAATTTTCTTTATTAAGCTAAAAAAAAAACAGAGTAAAATGCATTTAATCCATAAAGTGTCATACATCATTGAATTTGGAATAAAAATAGCTTTCAGATTCTGATGTTAAAAACCAATGACCGCATTTAAAAAAATGAGGTTGATGATGGTTCCACAAAGACGAAACGTTGGAATAAAAAACTGATCATGCCACTTTAAAGAGCTTTTCAACTTGCTATGGAGAAGTGTCATTAGTTTTGGTCTAGGTCCAATATTAACGTCACAAAAAAAATAAAATTCAAAATAAAAAATTCACTTTTTTCAAAATATCTAAATGTCATTTTATTAAGTCCATGATTACGCAACTTTTCTCCCATTTAACCAAATCTGTGTTTCTAACCGTTACCAAGTTGCCCATAGTGTGGCCCTCCTTATCCTGGACACACTGTATACATAATTTGAAATCATTAAGTCGTGTTTTGCTTGTGATAAGATTTGATGTTATTCTATTCTATTAGGTTAGCAATGGGTTTCAAGCTAATTTAACCCATAATAACAAGAGGTCAAAGCTGAAATTTTCTGAAATATGTAATTTTGTATGTATAATGGGCCTGCCCACAATTTTTTTTTATTCATAACTACAAAGACGGATTGAAAATATTATACCCGTATTTTTTGGTTTTCAAAAATATTAAGTCTAAATAGAAAAAAAATGATGATAAAAACTACATTAATCTCATGATTAAAACGCCCGCCGCCGGTGACGTTACTACACTATCAACCAATCAGCGACAAGAAGTGAAACAGTTGGCGTGCAACAGCCATTAAAATCGTCCAGAATTACCTACGTCACATGCGCGCCAAAACAGATCTTTTAAATTTAATGGACAACTTCAAACTAATGTAGGAACATTTACGACCATAATTTTTTCTTCAAGAATATGAAAAATTTGTTTTTTGATCCTATTCTTTCGATTCCAGTCATTAAAACAAAAATTTATGATATGTGGGATAGGCCCATTTGACATTATGCACCCAAAAGAATCTTTAGCTCAATTAAGCATGTGACGTGAGAGTGTACCATTAATAGGTTGATCACGTGATGATGAGGTAAGTCTGATTATTAAAATCTGGAAACCAACTGTCAAAAGACGTCACATTTTGGTACGCTGTCACTAACAACCGCTACTTATCCTTGTCTGAAGCATTGACTTGTAACTGTTAGCTTTTTTATCATAAACAATTTTCATATCTGTAGGTGCTGTTAAGTTACTTATAGGAAAACGATTAAAAAGATATCAAAATTTAGCTTCTTTAGCTACAGATACTACTACTACTACAAGTAAATGTTTGGCAAAAAAACTTTAGATGAGAATAGTATTGGTGTATAGTCGGAATTTATTGCGATAAAACGAGAACTACACGCATACAAGACTTTCAACGATTCTAGATAGTTCCATTGTAAAATAACTACAGTATTTCAGTTGGATTTTTCTTCGAAGAAGTAAGAAACGTTTAAAATAGCACACAGAGGCGAGTGTATGCCTAGTATTTTTGTCTCGGTTTTCCTGTAGTGGTACTGAATCCGAATAAATGGTCGTTCCCAAGGAAATGTCAGCTGTGAATCTAATTCAATGGTATACGTATTTTAAACAATGGCCTGAAAATGAAACATCAACTCGGTTGCCGCTACCGAAGGTCACCTTAAGATTGTAGATAGAAAAAGTGCATAAATACATTTATTATGAAACTACCATTATGCAACCTATTACTCATTTCAGATGTTAAACAAGTTCTTGAAAAACCGCTTTGAAGAAGCCGAGCTGGAGAAGGAAAATGCTGTTTGTTTTCTCTCTGGCCGAGAACAAACAACGGAAAAAATGTTCGTTTTGGTTGCCTCCCCAATAAAAGNTNNANTNANNCCGGNNNTGTTAATGCNNAGGANCTGNNTTTGTNNGTTGNCGNTTAANTTAANCTTTGACNTNANGACNCCTCCACATGTCGTAGGATCNTGNAGTCTAAATCTTNTTCGCGAANNGCATGTCNTTGAANNNAGTAGCNACCNACGGCTNNTCCGGGCGCCCATTGGNTTTGGANCTNGCCGAGNNGCCCCATGTAAGCCAGAGNGNTGANNNTGCACGCNGANAGNACGCACTNTNGGGCAANGTTNNTGGCGACNANCNAGNAACCNACNAACAGTGTCNCNTGTGCNTGTNNGTCNGNANGCGTNTCACANGTCNTATTAGGNTNGNAGCTAANTTGTATATAGNCCCGGAGNTNTTTTNCGTANAAGNATCCATTGACGCTTCTTTNGTNNGNTTCCTGNNCNCCCGANTNAATAACGCAATCNCNTCGGCCTNTNCATGGCTGNCGGGCAANCCGTACAANAACTTNNNACNATCCGANTCCGAATTGAAATGCTACTAATCGGAACTTTTTAGAATGATTGTAAATAAGCAAGATAATGATGTTTGTTATTTTCCAAAATATGTTTAGACTCAAGCAAATTACCTACTTTAACATTAAAAATATGCATTTATATAGCCGATGCTCTATTATTTTTTAGGTAAACAAGAATTTATAAAAGGTTTAATGAGTCAATTTAAATTTTAGAAACACTTTTGCAATTTATGTGTTTATAATGTCACGAGTAGCGTGACGTGTTGAATTTAATTCAACTTATTTGCCTGGAATCTCGTTTCAGCGTGAAATAACAACACACAGGTAACTCTACCATCAAGTTCTATTAAATAAGTTCCTTAACCTAAACAACTCACAACTTACTAACTAATAAAATAACCGGTTTCCTAATCCAATAAAAACGTTGCTAACTTCCAATAGGATCATAATCAAACTGGCGTAAATCAATACACAACATAAAAGGACAATAATCATACTTACACCTCTAATGAAGACAGGATCTTGGAGAGATGCTTGTCACTTGGATCGCGTTCACGAATAACTTTACTTGAGAGTTACAGACATGTCTAATAGACATTTGCGGTTCGGTTTCCGACGTAGTGCACTGCAAAAACTGGACTGACTGGAATGAACCCTCTCTAGGGTATAACTTCCTTCTTATAGATAGCATTCCAAACACTGGTTCCACCAATCAAAAAACTCCCAGACCTGGTCTCCTCTAGCCGACAACTCGTGACGACCTTTCGACCCTCGGTACTTGTTCGTGACATTTGCCCCTCCTCAATGAAACTGGTCCTCCAGTTTAAACTAAGAGAGGTAACTCCTTCAAATTACAATTTTTAATTACTAATTTAAATTATCGCTAACCTTATATAAAATTCATCCTATTACAATACTCGTATTATCAGAAAAATCGAGTAAGCAAAAATTGATTTTAATTTCATTTCTTATCTTATATTTTTCTATAAAGCTTACTTGCTCCATTTTTCGTCATCACTTCTTCGCACCCTAAAATTATAGTAATCCTAACACTAAAGTAACCCTTAAATTAACATAACACATTTGAAACCTTGGGTAGCCCTTAAATACGCACCATTTTACTCTAATATCAGTGGTTCTGATTTTACGACTTGTACTGCGCCACTGTTCGCAAGTACTTTAGCTTCTTATGGCTCCCTTAAGCGGTTTTTTACATGTAATGAAAACAAGAACAAAGGTTAATATGCGTTACTTAAGGCTTAATAACAATATATAATAATATTACACGCATATTTCTTTTATATTTCAATTAAATCAATAACCGAGTGAATTTTATTCACTGGTATACTTTAAATCGATTGCAATAACTTCTGCATATGTTTAACTAATGCCCCAATTTCCATATCAACTAAGTTGCTCTAAAAACTAGAACATATTGAACGTTCTTACTTTATTTCAAATCCGGGCGGAGAAATATTTTATTTAACCAAAAAAAAAACTAAATTGACGATAACGTTTGATTGCTTCTCCCCTAGATTATCTTTAAACAAAAATAAGAAAGTAAGTTATCAAAACGTAAATACAAAACAAAATTTACGGTCGTCTAAAAACCATATGGTTTGAAATGCATTCTACTTAAGTAGTGTAAACAACCTGGACTCGGTTTATTTTGTCCTGTTAGCGGTTTTGAGGTAGGTCAGGGTAACGCTTGTGTCGTCATTATCATATTAATAAACAGTAACGTATTAACGCCTTTATACGTATTACGCCTTTATTAACATTACCCATCTTACCTTTAATTAAACAAGAAAAATGGTCAAATATCGTTTATGTATTAACTTGTTCGGCACATATGGCATTTCCCGATATATTTAACGTCCCTCGTATTTTTGTCTACGTATGCCATTTTAATTATATCATTTTTTTCATTGCAGTTAAATAACTTGTAACACGCGCGCTTAAATAATCATTTTACACACTTTTTGGTGTAACTGCGGAAAATTAGACTAATATCCGTTCGTGAATTTTTTAAAATTTGGTACCTCAAATTCAGACGCGGATAACAGAATAAAAATCCCTGAGCTCAGTAACTTCAAATTTAGTTACAACTCGGTATATAAAGTTTGTACCCAACAAACGTAATAATTTTATTTCAACAAAATTAATCCTTTGTATACAAAGTGTTGAAATCTTCATGTCAGTTAGAGATAGACGGTGCATTATTAACGTTTATTCATTTCACTTATGCAGCACTGCATTCAATGCAGTTTCGTTATCTTATGGACGAAACAGTCCTTTACTTTTGCCTTTGCAGTCATATTTCTTTAACTCCAGTTGAGTGTAGTGGCTCGTGTTCTTTTCCTCTCGTGTTTACATCATAAACCGTAAGTAAATTGGTTGGATTTGTCATTCACATTATAAAGTATGCCATTTTGTTGTCCTTTTTTCCAAACTAAAGATCCACAAGTTTGCCCCCTAAAGGAGAACCAAACTGGGTCAGGAAGGGCTTGTCGTCTCAAGCACTTCCGGAGAGTCCTAACGATGCGCCGCCCTGGTTGAGGGCCCACCGACCTTTGGTCCGACAACGACAGAGACATTGGTGCTAGGTCCGCTTCGCCGTCCACTGAGCGCAACCAGGGTGTAACTACACATCCACCACCCTCATCGAACACCTCCCCGTGGGGGTCACCTATGCCAACGAGGCCATCGACGCCCCCGGTCCGGAAAGAGCGGCTCCCGAGTAGGGTCGCTACCCCAACAACGCAAACCAGCATTGAGGAGACAACCTCGAACAAGTCTCCAACTTGGTGGTCTTGCGACCAAGTAACCATAAATGGTACTGGTCACCGAATTTACTTTCACCACCATCATTATTAAGTTTCTCACTTAAAAAATTAAAGTTTTGGTGGTCAATTTTATTGTTTTTTTTTCCTCTTATGTATCTGTTCTCTACTTATTTTAACTTGATAAAGGTGTACCTACTTTCGGGGGTCCAGGGATCATAATAGGGTAATATTCTGCTTACGTGTACAACTTCTCTCTTTGCTTTATCTGATCTGCTTTTTTGTATCTCATAGTCCACGTCCGACATTTTTTGCCTTATATAATAAGGTCCGAACCAACTAAGCATCAATTTTTCACTTTTCCCAACTTTCCTTACAGGGGTGTATACTTTCACTTCGTCACCCTTATAAAACTCCACATGTCGATGTTTACAATCGTAACGCAGTTTGTCTATATTGTCACGTTTAGGGGTGCGTAGTGAGGGATGGTAGAGAAACAACTCTGGTTACAGGTAAGCCTTATTTATTATAAATGATGTAAAATAAACACTTAAGAGGGGTTATTCTTACCCCCAGAATAGAAGGGCCAACACGGCCGTAATCGTCGTTGAGCGCATGAGAGTTCGGGGAGGGTGAGTTTGGTTTTAGCCCTTCAGCTACACCGTAAAGGGGCACGCAAAGGTGTTCTTGTACGATGTGACCAAAAGACCAAGTGAACAACTGACAGGGTTAAGGGTTCTAACGGTCACTTCAAGTTGCGAGAGAACCCTTCTCTTATCAGCCTGGGATCCTAAGAGGGTAGCGAGCCGACCCACCACTTCAAGTTAGGGAATGTTGCTCGCCGACCAACCCGGAGACCAGCGATTTTAGATGGCCAGCCTTGCTGAATAAATACTCGTCGATTGACCCAGATTCCTACCAGACTTGCTGACATAAACGATTATTCAGTGTATTGTACGATAGGTATGGTGATTGTAAATGTTGGAATCTGCGACATCTCCCTCCCCCAAAAAGTGTTCGCCCCGAACACTACTTATCCTAGTTTCTATTGTAATGCCTTAATCTATCAGAAGGTGTGGCCACTGCCTTTATTCGTAAAATAATATATCCTAAATTATACGTTCACTGTTTCTTATTTATGACGTTGCATCGTTCCTGGACAAGCGGCTGGGTGTTGCGGTTGGCCCAAGTTGGACTTTGTCTGACTGGTACCGGAGCACCTGTTACTCAGTTCGCAGGTGGTGGTACCCTGCCATCTTACGGTTCGCCTGCTCATTTGCATGAAATCACCAGCTATGCTCGGGTAGCTTGCTGTGTTGTCTCCCGGAGAGTCCTCGTTTGCCGCTAGAGGCGCTGTGGTTGGTATGGTTTTTTTTGCTTGCCTGCTGGATGAATGTTTGTCAAAGCGTATTTCGTTAAGTTTAAACAATAATATATACAACCAAAATATAATTTCCCTTTATACTTTCCCTTTATACAATATTTGTAATAGGGGCCCTGGCTGACCTGCGCCAGTTATTGTTCTTCCACCACGTTTTCCTCATCTGAGCTATCTTCTGACGCGTCCTCCAGCGTCCATTCGTCGTAAAAAGGCAAGATTCTTTCTATATGTACCACGTCTGTTTTCTTCCCTTTCTCTTACTTCACCTCGTAATTCACCTCACTAAGTTTTTTCGTGATCTTATAGGGCCCAAACCAACGTAGTAGCAATTTCTCACTTTTACCCACTTTTCTAATTGGGATGAAGATTTTGACCCTGTCGCCTACTTCAAATTCCCCTTCTCTGTGTTTGCCGTCATAAATGCCTTTGTCTTTGTCCTGTTTCTTGTGGATATTTTCTACTGCTGTTGCCCTTAGAAGTAGTGCCTTTTCTCTTAATTTATGGGAGTCTAAGTCATCATTTCTGTCCAGCAAAGATGCGTCCAGCGGCAGTGTGGGATCTTTAGCAAACACCAGTTGAAATGGACTGAACTGCGTTGTTTCTCGTTTTGCTGTGTTGTACGCAAAGGTGACGAAAGGCAAGTATGAGCACCAGTCTGTTTGATCAGAGCTGCAGTAGAGTGACAACATGTCAGCCAGTGTTTTGTTCAGCCGTTCTGTAAGGCCGTTGCAGGATGGATGGTAGGCAGTTGTAAAGGTACTCCTCATCCCCATGATTTGCTGCAACTCCTGTACTATTTCCGACTGAAAAACTTTTCCTCTATCGCTGAGGATGCTCCGTGGGACCCCGTGTATCAGTATTACTTTTTCTACCAGAAATTTTGCCACGGGACCTGCTTTTCCATTGGGTAGGGCTGCTGTAATGGCATATCTGCTTGCATAATCCGTTACTACTATAATGGTGGTTTTTCCCTGGCTGCTTTTCCTGAATGGCCCAAGTAAGTCTATACCTATTTGATCAAAAACCCGACCAACTTTTATGGGTTGAAGAAACCCTAGTGGTTTTCTGTTTGTGGGCCCCTTCCTTGCCTGACAATCCCTGCATCCTCTAATGTACCCGCGGACATCTTTAATCATAGAGTCCCAGTAATATTTAGGGATTAATCTGCTTAGTGTTTTCGTGACGCCCATGTGTCCACAGGTGGGTGCATTATGAGCTTCCCATAGGATTTCTTCTCTTAATGCCCTTGGAATTACGAGTGCGTATTCCAATCCATCATTCGTAGGGGTAGTTTTGAATAAAATGTCGTTTTCCAGTCTATAATTTTTTGCTTTTCTGCGTGTCAGTCCGTTAATACTGCTTTCTTCAGGATTGCGTATTGCAAGTTTCAAGTCCTGTAAATTCTTGTCTTGATCTTGCAAGTACCCCATATTAACTGTTGAGATGGTGAACGTTGGTACCTCGTCTAAGTCTTCTATGATGTACTCATCTGCACTACCCACTGGGTTCCGCGACAGGCAGTCTGCGTCCTGATGTTTACTCCCTTTCTTGTACACTACAGTGTAATCGAATTCTGCTAGTTTGAGAGCCCAACGCGCCAACCTCCTTGAGTGATCCTTAATATTGTGAATCCAGCATAAAGCGTGGTGATCGGTCACTATTTTTACCGGGTGTCCATAAATTAGATGCCTTAAGTAGGTCATTCCCCAAACTGCTGCTAGTAACTCTAATTCGCTGATTGAATTTTCCGCTTTCGACAGCGACCTGCTTATATAGGCTATAGGGTGTTCTTGTCCGTCGTCGCTCTCCTGTAGTAGAATTGCCCCTATTCCTTCTGTGCAGGCGTCTGTATGCATTGTGCAGCCAATGTTGGGGTTGTAATGTTTCAGGACTGGTGCTGAAGTGAGTTTCTCTTTTAGTACTTGAAATGCTTCTTCTTGTTCCTTACCCCAACAGAATTTGTTCTTTCTTGTTGCCTCATGCAAGGGCCGAGCTAATACTGCGTAATTTTTAATAAACTTTCTATAAAAATTACATAATCCCAAAATGCTTTGTAATTCTTTTGTTTTCTTAGGGGTGGAAAATTGCTTAATTCCAGCTAACTTATCCTCTTCGGGGCTTATTCCTTCACTGCTTACAGAGAATCCTAGACTTCTTATCTTTTGCTGTAAATATTCGCACTTGCTTGGCTTAAGGGTTAAATGGGCTTCTCTCATTTTTTGAAACAATTTTCTTAATTTTGTGATGTGGTCATCTAGGTTTTCTGAGTAGATTATAATGTCATCTAGGTAGATTAGGATGTCTTTCCATTTCATGTCTTTGAATATCTTATCTGCTAATTGTTGGAAAGTTGCCGGTGCGTTGCACAGTCCGAAACTCAACACATTGAATTCGTATGACCCGTGTCCTTGTGCCGTAAATGCCGTGTATTGTTTTGATGACTCTTCGATTGGTATTTGCCAATACCCTGAAAACATATCCAAGGTGGTAAAGTACTTGGCATTTCCCAGATATGTAAGAATGTCGTCGATCTGCGGTATTGGGTAGCAAGATTTTTTAGTCACTGGGTTTATTCTTCTTTTGTAGTCTACGCAGAATCTGGTGGAGCCATCTTTTTTCTTCACCAGTACAACTGGGCTTGCCCAGGGTGAATGGCACGGTCTTATTACGCCACACTCTAACATTTCTTGTATCTGTGCGTCAATGATTTCTCGCTCAGTTTGAGATACTCTGTAGGGGCGGCATTTGACTGGTTTATTTTCCGTGACTTCTATTTTGTGCTCTATGAGTTGTGTTTTTCCCATGTACTTAGGCGATTTACAAAAAATGTCCTCATATTCGGTTAGCAAATTTTCCAGCTTCTTTTTGAATTATTTTTCTGTGATGTGATCTAATTTATGGTCGTCTAGTGTCACTACGTCCTCTTCAGTTTTGTACGTTGTATAGAGGTGGCTTATGTCTCCATTTGTAGCTTCTAACCGTGCTATCGTTGTGCCTTTGAAAATTACTCTATTTGTGGGTCCTATGTTTGTCAGATTTAACGTGATTTTTTCTCCGGACTGATCTAAGCTGCACAAGAGGTTATTGCGGACCAACCACCCTTCGTTTGGCACCATGAGTTTTTTGTCGTTTCCTGGGGGCTGAGGTTCAACTTTTACTGTTTTCTTTTCCCCTGGATTAAGGACGCAATCTTCAGACATTCTTACTTTTTCAGCCATGTTTTCTTCGTCTTTTACAAAGTACGGCAGGGCGTCCTATGAGCTGACTTTGCTCAGTTTATGGGGTTTTGGCCGCGGGTTCTTATCTTTAGAGACCCATAACGTTAAGTTTGTGTCTTTGAATTCTTCGTAGAGTGCATTTTTAATTTCTGTCCAGTCGGTTCTGTTATTTGCGGCAGTCGATCTCGGGATGGCTATGTTAGAGATACCGTTCCGTATTGTCCATTCTTTTAATTTAGTGCAGCAGTTTTTGAGTGCCTGGGCGGGCGTGCATTCGCCATTATTTCCTATTATTGCCATCTGTAAGACGTGCCTGTTTCCTTTCTGAAAGCTGGTCGTACTGCCTAAGCTTATTTTGCCTGTTTCTTTTTCCGCTAGGTAATTTCTAATGGCTTTTCCGATTCCTCTGTCTTTGCTTGGCGTTGTGGAGCACGTAAAGGCCCATGCAATGTTGCTCGGCAAGCTGAAAATTGATCCGGACATTTCTCGGAAAACTTCTCTCCAGCTTCGTATGCTGCTTTCCTGTCTTGGCTCTAATTTAAGATTGTGGGTGCTTTTTATATTGGCAATTGGGTGCAGCTTGTGGGTGCTTTTCATATTCTGTCTTAGTGGTATAATCATGTTTTGTGCCAAGCTGAGCGTGTTCATTATTAAACATATGGAGGCCTTCATTTCCCTTAAAAATTCCATCCCTAATATCAAAGGTTGGGGTGGGCCTGTCAATACTGTAGCTTTCACTTTCAATTTTCTTACTTTATTGCCAGTAAGTTCAAGAGATGCCCATGTCTCTCCTTGACTAGCTATTCTTTGTCCTCCGGCTGAGAGTAGTAGGGTAGGGTGTTGGCCACGCTTGTACTCCCCCTCTGTGAGGTGGTGGCTTATTATGTTTAACTATGCACCCGTGTCGATAATTACTGGTACATAGTAACCGTTCACCACCGCGTTGATGTGTAGAATTTTGCAGCACGTTGGGCCCTGAGTGGAGAGGGTGACAGGGCTTAGTTTTGCCACCCCCTGGCGTTTGGGTACTGCTGCCTGCTTCTGCAGACTGCAGCAAAGTGCCCTAGTTTCCCGCAGTAATAGCACGCGGGTTTATTGTCTCTAGTTCTTGTGGAGACGTAGCGCCTTTCTGGCGGGGGCGTGCGCCTTGTATCGTACGTCCTTCTGGGTGGTGGCGGGGTTCTTTCTCGATAGGGGCGGTTTACTTCGTAGCGTGATTGTCGCCTGGCGGCCGAGTTGTACTCGACTTGGCGCTGGGGTCTAAATGCTGGTGGCGGGGTGGTTTCTACAGGAGCGTTGTCTATTGTAATGCACAGCATCTTAATTTCATCCAAGTTTCGAGGGGCTTGGTTGGGAAAATGTGTGAGCCAGTAGTATCTTGCACTAGATTCGTCCCTTAGGCCATTTTGGAAAATTTCTTGAAACTCGTCAAGGTTTACCACTTGTCTGTACTCTTCGTATAGGACCCTTAAGTCGTAAAAATAGTTCTTTGTTGATTCCATGGGCCCTTGTTTCCTTTCCTGCACTTTTGAGAGTAGCCGGTAACTGCTGTTGCCGTCACTAAACTCGTTTCTGAAGGCCTGGCAAATATGATGCCAGTTGCTGTCGGGGTTAGTTTCTTTATATTCCCTGTACCATATGTTTGCAACCCCCTGCAAGAAGGAGTGAAAATACAGTATCTTTAGGGCATCATTCCAGTTATTAGCTACCGCTGTTCGATCGTAGGTGGCTATTAATACTGGAGCTGAATCCGTACAGGGGTTGAAAGTTGGGGGGCTGATGAACTGTGGTAGTGCGGGCGTTTTTTCTCCCGTTTCCACAGTGGAGATAGTAACGTCTGCCATGGCGTGGGTGCCTGCCACTATTTCCCTTCTACTTTCTGATCTCTCTGATTGTGCTTGTGCTGGCGGGGGTGAGTTAATCTCTCTTATTGTTACTTCGAGTTCGTTTTCAATATCTTCGTTGCTTACTTTCTTTTCAACTAATGCTGTCTCTTTCTGTTTCACTACAGTGAGGGTGATGTATTCAGGTAGGCCCTCTGGCTCTTGTCTTCGTGTATCCCCCACACTCGAGCTTCTATGTCTCGGTTCAAACGGGCTGTCTGGCTTTATTGACCTCAGGTTGTATTTCCCTCTATTCATTCCTTTTTTTTCCCCCTTCGCCTTCAGTGGCTTGGGTTGCGAGGGTGTGTCTACCAATATAAAGATTAATAGACGGGGATTGAACGGAGCGCCTCCACCATGTCACGTTTAAGGGTGCGTAGTGAGGGGTGGTAGAGAAACAACCTAGGTCACAGGCAAGCCTCGTTTATTATAAAAATAGTTTAAACCAAACACTTAAGAGGGGTTATTCTTACCCCCAGAATAAAAGGGCCAACACGGCCGTAATCGTCGTTGAGCGAATGAGAGTTCTGGGAGGGTGAGTTTGGTTTTAGCCCTTCAGCTACACCGTAAAGGGGCACGCAAAGGTGTTCTTGTACGATGTGACCAAAAGACCAAGTAAACAACTGACAGGGTTAAGGGTTCTAACGGTCATTTCAAGTTGCGAGAGAACCCTTCTCTTTTCAGCTTGGGATCCTGAGAGGGTAGCGAGCCGACCCACCACTTCAAGTTAGGGAATGTTGCTCGCCGACCAACCCGGAGACCAGTGATCTTAGATGGCCAGCCTTTCTGAATAAATACCCGTCGATTGACCCAGATTCCTACCAGACTTGCTGACATAAACGATTATTCAGTGTATTGTACGATAGGTATGGTGAATGTAAATGTTGGAATCTGTGACAATATGGTTAGAAATAAATAAAAACATAAAATCAATTTTTCAGTTTTTTTCGGATATCATCGGAAGTACTAAGAAAGTCGAAAGTTTTAAAACGGCAATTGGTTGAGCTTTACATTGCGCAACTTTGTCCCAATTTAAACTTTCTCGTATATTTTACAGTTTCCGATATCCCAATGGTGAGGGTCGAATTTGAGTTACCCTGTACGTATACCAGGTGTCCAAGAGCACCCTGGACATAGGAGATTAACATGGGAAAACGGTTTTGATTTTTTTGTCGAGCAACCGTACCAGCAACAATGGCCTGTTTACCCGTTGCCCGACAACCGCCTATACAGTGCAGGCCAAAAGTTTAAATTTTCTCATTTTTGTTCGTGTTTTACGACGAAAGGGCTCAAGTTAGAGATCCGAAAAAAATACAGAAAACTAGTCTGTGATAGGTACTACAACTTTCATTATTACGATTTTTCAAAAACCGTTTTCCCATGTTAATCTCCTATGTCCAGGGTGCTCTTGGACACCTGGTATATAAACGTGCAAAATCACGGATATGCTGATTTTTAGATAAATTTACAGTGATGTACAAGGTGTCCCGATTTATAGTGTTTTCACAGGAAAACCTTATTTCCCGGCTAGATAGTAAAAAACTACTATACATGTCAAGAGTTCAATTAAAAAAAAAATAATGGCGAAAACCATACCTTGTCAGTTTGCGACGCTAGAGGGAGTATTTCAAATTTCGCCTATTTTGAAATCCTTCTTTTTTTTATTAAAATAAGTGAAACAAAAACATTTTTAAGGCACATTCTGGATGTGGTTCCAGTGGCGTGCTTAGTTTTTTCCTATGCCTTCCGTTTTCTCAATAATTGACAAAACTTTCTCTTTTTAAATGGAACTCATAATCGAATATAACTTTAAAAAATGTCTATTTTTAAACAATTACTACGATGTAAGTATGTCTATAATTATTCCTACAAATAACTGAAATATGAAGTTAACTTGCAATGAGTAGCAGATATAGACCCAATAACAAATTATTTGTTTAGTATTTTTACACACATTAAAGTAACTAACGACAAAAGAACTAATTTTTAAATTAACGGTAGAAAAAAAAATGAGACTGACTCAAAAGTTAAAAAGCAGTATTTTTAAACATTTTAGTGTTGTCATAAAAACAAGAAATAAATAAGCGTCACGTTTGACAGCTGATATCAAAACCTGAGTCAAAGCTAACTTGAACAAAAAACATAAAAGTGTAATATCTCAATAATTTTTAAGATTAACTATAGACATACCATTGAAACTTTAATTTAACTATAGATATTCCATTTTTAAACTTTTTTTAACTATAGATATTCCATTGAAGTAAACGGCATAAAATGGACATTTTTTTAAAATCATAGCCAACTGTCGTTTCAATTTAAGATAATAAAGTTAGGTAAATTTTGAGGTTTTTGTAAAACAGAAGATATTAGCAAAAAACCAAGCGCGAGTTATATATGCATATTTCCGTAAATCCCATGGGACTATGCTGACACAACGGTTCCCAGGAAGATGCTATTGCTATTATGCTTATTCTACATTTTAGGTTGCTTAAATGTATTTTATTATATTCCTAGATTACTCTCTACTGTAACTTCGTATAGTTAAGTCGCACTAATTGTAAACTCTTAATAAAATTATTCTTTTTAAAAAGGGTTTCTGACGTCGAGTTTATTTAAGTGGCGCAGTCGGTAGGATTGTGCGGTAGTGATTTTCGGACAATTTCGGTCTGCAGTCATTATTTGGGCCCTTCGACCCTTCAGCGCAATCCTAAGAATCTAAGACGTCAGGCGACACCCAGAGTGAGAGTCGGAAAGGAAGAAGCCAGTTCAACTACGTAAGTGCCATATTCCTTTCGCTCCTTCCGAAATACCCCGTTTAGGTGTCTCGTTAGGAATAACTAATTTAAGTTCAGTCTATCTAAGACAATTTAGGTTAGATCAGTCTATTGGAGACAACTTTAGGATTAGTTCAGTCTATCGGAGACAAAATTAGGATTAATTATCAGTTTCTGAGTGAAAAGTTAAAAATAACATAACTTTTAATTAATTTTTGTTTTCTTCGATGAGTGATTCCGAAAACGAATTTGATGCTATTATAAATCAATTTCAAAGCTCTCTAAAATTATCAAAGGAAGTAAAACAATCAACTCGAAACACTATTCCCACCATGAATAATCAAGCAGGTAGTCAGGCACATGTTGCTTCATTTAATTGGAATCTTTTCAAATCAAAAGTGGATATTATTAAACCATACGATGGAGACGCTAACACCCTTAATAAATTTATTAAAGCATGCCAAGGTCTGATTGATTCTTACAAAGATTTAAATGATGCCGAACTTAACAAACATATTTTCGATTGCATTCAAGGTAAATTGATTGGTAAGGCAGAAATCATGATTGGCAATCGATCAGAACTTTCTACTTGGGATCAATTTAAGAATGCTTTGATTCAATGTTTTTCCGATCGCAGAAATTTGGAATGTTTAATTCAAGAATTAACACGAACGCGACCTTTTAAAAATGAACACTTGCTAAGTTTTGGTAATAGATTACAATTACTTAGGAGTCAAGTAGCGCAACGTATTAGTAATGACATTACATTAAGTAATGATCAGAAAATGTGTCACATTCAACTATATGAGAAAACCGCCTTAAATACATTTATTGCCGGATGTACAGGAGTTCTTAAAAACAACATGCATATTAAGAGACCTGATAGTATCGAAGATGCTATGGCTTATGTTGTAGAATTCGAGAATTTTGAAAATCTTTACGGTTGTTTTTCAAATTTGGAAAAATCTAATAGGGCAAATCAAATACCTTCTAGATCATCAATCGGAAATACATCTTTTTCTCTGATGAATTCAAACAACTCACCAAATTATTTTGGTAATGCGATTGCAACGAGTCCAATGAATCGAAATCAATTTATTCCAAATTCGAATAATCAACAATTCAATAATTTTCCCCAGCAAGCATTTTCATTCCCGAGACCGCAAATGAATCAAAGGTCAACATTTCCATCACAACCGATAAACGTCCAACCCAGAGCTCCGAATTCTACCAGATTTCCTACAAACAGAAAAGTCTTCGGACCTCCGAAAAATGTTTTTAGATCAAATCAAACCCCTATAAATCAACAGCCGAAAAGCNGTNTTTTNTCTNCTATCNGAGCCCTCANTANATNGGTGGCNAANNANACTGGNANACTCNNTCGNTTAGGNATTATGNTAGAGTGCTCAGNNGGANGCAGTAAAANAGCTCNNANTANCCGCTGCNANNTTGGNACCNAAGTTCCTGACGTCANTGCTCAGTNNNAAAATAANTACTTTNATACNTACNGTNNNTNACNNAGACNTGCNGATCCNGTTCNNGNGATCNGCCTGTCNANAAATNGCGTACNTTCGTTGTACCCAGAAACAGAACAGACNNNANANGNNNCCTTTTNCAGATGTGTANATTCGAGCCCCGNAGGCNCNGCCTCAGAAAACCTNNCGNAGNNANNCCATCCTGTTANTGNGCGCTTANNAAGCAGGGTATGTTNGNCANCGCCANNCNCCAGNGATCCTCCNGTGTNCANGTAATTNANGCCTACNNNGNGTANNCGTCTNCCGNGNGNGNCCAANNAGATTTATTCAGTCTAAACAGTGGTCTACATTAGTGGTGTAAGTAAAGTTCATTTTCGTTTATAATCGGTTTGAATTACAATCGTAAAACCCATTAAGATACCAATTTGTGGCAAGCCAATTTGGACTCTACTATGTATTTGTCTTAATTTTTTGACTTCTATTATAATTTCTGTTATACGTTTTGCTGTATCCCAATCTGTTGACTTTTTAAATTGTGAAAATGTCATTTTTCAAACGTCAATACCTCAAAAACAATTGAATATAGTTACATGACTATTCCTAAATTAAAATGTAGATTTTTCGAGTCATATGATCATTTTTAAGTTTTACCTTGATTTTTTTCTGCCAAGTAACTGGGTTTTTTTCCTGGTCACGTGACTGTGTTTAAATTTAAACTACAGTCACGTGACCGTCTTAAATTTGAAACTTCAAATTTTCATTCACGTGACACTTTAAATACAAATTTACATTTTTAGAGTGACATGATTGTTTTCAAATTTATCTTTAATTTTTCGAAGTCGTATGCCTATTTTTCTGGTCACGTGACCAGTTAAGTGACTGGTTCTTTTGCTCACGTGATTTTTAAAGTCACATTCATTTCAAATTTAAGCTTATAGGCTATGATACACTAGAATTGTAAGGATTATTCAAATATATACGGGGTGTTTCATTTAAAATAAGCAGTTTGGTACCTATTGCCGATATGTTGCTAAATTTACAAAACTTTCCTATTTCTAGTCGTTCTTATATCACAAAATGTCTAGCTAGCAAACCCTAAAATGATCCCAAGTTAGTTAAATAATATTTGTAAGTGGTCAATTGGGATTTTTTTCGGTTTTTTAAAATTATCTGGAATCTGTCCACGGGACCCGTTCAAAAAGTTTGACAGCCTCAGATTTTTTTAAGTTGTAATTTTAGGACATGTGATAGCTCATACTTTTTCCTAAAAAAAGTTTATTTTCATTTTGCATAGTTTTTCAGATACCGTCATTTTTATACGCTGAAAAGAATTTGTACCTGTCCAGATTATTTTAAAAAGCCACCACTTTGAAATGGCGAACAAACAAATTTCATATGAGCTAATTTTGTTTTGGAATTGAAATTAAAAAAATACTGTTTTTGAGCTAGTCACCGCTAGAGGTCACTTCTCAATTACAGTTTATATGACACTTTGGTGTTTATTTTTTACGTAGTTGTCACCCTTTAAGTATCCTACAATAAATTTGGACCACCCTGTATATGACAAACAAATAAATTAGCTCAAAATTCGTGGAGAGGAGCTGTTGCCAATACTTAGACTTGACACTTACAACTTGATTAAGTGTATCCTCCAGTTCAGCTTCTTCCGCGTTTTTGTTGCTCTTTTTCAATAACAGATCGCAGTACTTTGCTAACAATTCGGGAGATCTGCTCGACGAATTAGCGGATTTCGTGACCGCGTTCGCGTTGATGAAACGGCCACAGGCTTTGTCCAACGCTGCCACGAAACCGCTGTCGTTGCCAAACGCGACCAGCACCAGGGCGTTGTATTTACGGTGTACTTCCAGAATCGTGTTGACGTAGATCTTAGGATCCTGTCACACAAAGCAAATTAGTACGATTCGGAGCGCTAGAGCTGGAGAAAAACGTACATTGTGAGCAGCCTCGCCGCATTTTTCGATTGCGGCCAGTCCTTGAGCTGCAATGTGCTGTTCGAGCAGCCCACGCAGCTCGCCGAGGCCGTCCGGAATACGCGCCACCAAGCTGTACATCCGTCCAAGATCGTCATCCTTATCGGCATCCAACAGTTGTTTGAACTCTGAGTGGAGCAGTTCCAGGTGCTTTTGAATGAGCACGCGTTCACATGTTTTGGCCAGTCGTTCGCTGGTCGTCTCGTGCAAGTACATGTGCACCCGACGCATCTCCTCCACCAATCGCTGTTCTGCCTGAAAAATGCCTGTTTGCACAAACATTCATTCTCAAGTGCACTGCCAACACATTTCAAATCCCTCAATTGCAACTAACAGGGGAAACTGTCATTAAAGTACGCGAACACTCAACCAGTAACATTGATCAAATGTCAACATTGCCATAACAATTAGACCACTAACGTCAGTTTTATTTGACTTAAATGTCAGAAGGCATATGTCACTAAGAATTCATTCAACTTAATTTCAGACTTTTTGTGCGTTTTGAATAAATACCATCCCTGACATTTTCAAAGTATACAGGTGTCATATTAAATGAAATACGACCATAAAGGTAAAAAAACCGTGTAACGGACAGAGAAACGTAGGTAATTGCATGCGCGGAGAAAGACAGAAAACGAAAAAAAATCAAGTAGATAGCCATATTTTTAGCGCGCTGTTGCCAAAGCAAAGTACGTAAGTAAGTTTGTCGACGAGTAGGTATTGCATAACTTGCAACGGCTGTTGCACGGCAACATCGAAGCGCGCTAAACCATATTGTGTGCTGTTACTACTATCTTTGGTATTTTTTTCGTTGCAATTTACCTACTGTACGTTCTGTTATGTTATTTCTACTTCCCGCAATATCATGCACATTTATCCTACAATCCTTTGCACACTTTACTATCATAGTATTTTCGATCATTTTAATCTGCCATATCATACAATTAGACTTATTGCACTCACATGCATTAGTCACTTATTAGATTTCAGACTTTAAACTCTGGCGTTTTGATACATCATTTTCTGTATATGCTTCTCTCACTATATTCATAAAATTAAAGAGCATCCTTGCTTACAACTTACCCTTTTCATGTATTCAGTCACAGGATTTTCAGCCAAAAATGCCGTACTTTCTCGAGTATAGAATCTTTCAGTGTCCTCGAGGAAAACGTTCTCAAAACTCTCTTTGTAAACACTTAGATTAGGTCCCTTTGCCCCTGGCTCCTCCTCATTGAGCCCCAGTTCCACATAGCAGCTAATCACGCCGGACACCAGTCGAGTATTGATAGTTTCACCATTTCGCTCTTTCTCGATCAATTTGAGCACAGCGTTGGTGACTGCCTTGTTTAATTGCTTAAACAAATTGTCCCGCCAAGTTACCAACGCCAACTGGTAAATCTCGTAAACGTGTTTACGTCCCTCCTCGCATTCTCGTTTTACCCAGTGCCGATTCAGATATGCACAGACGCCGTCAAGAACCTGAAACAAAGTGAGAAGGAATCCGTCATGTTGCCATACCTAAACGTTTGTTACAGTGTAAACCAGGTTTACAGTGTTTACAAGAACTGACCTTGCTGCAAAATTGATAGTCTTCCCACCGAACGGTGTAAAACTTTAAAACGTCTTCGTCCATTCGATGAATGCCATCTTCCAGCAATCGAATTAGGTAGTTTTTTAAAAACTCCTTCAGACGTTTGTAGAGTTCCATACCGACCAATTGGGCGCCTCCGCCCACTTGACTTTTTTTGTTTTTCGACGAATTTGAACCGGTCCGACCATTCTGCTGGTGCACCGACGTGCAATAATTGTAGACATGAGTGTACAGTTCCATATAGCTGCAATCCAACAAAATCAAATGACATAAAGCAAAAATGTCATTTGTAATTTAAGGCAAGAAAAATGGCCACTTGGCCATTTGCACAGATCAAATTGGTAGTTGAATGGAAGCTATTTTTACTACTTTTCATTTCTGTCAAAAACACATTGTGACTGACTTTTAAGTTTATAAGGGAGGATTTTGGTCAAAGTATTAACCAGAGTTTTAAGCTGTAGTAACATAGGACATCTGGTTTTGTCAGAATGAGTTGAAATGGGATAGAAACTGTAAACAGGTCTAAAATTCTAAAGTGTCTAACAATACTCCATTTGACCTGTGTCAAACTTAGGCTATTCTCCAAGATTCTAGGTAATACTTGGAAAACTGTAAACATGGAATACTTGTTCCCTATACATTTAAAGGATAGGTGGTACATCGGCAGATTTAACCACAATAAGAAAACAAATGGACATTAACTTCAACCAATTGTTGATTTGTAATACTTTAGGCCTATTTTGATCAAAGTGTTCAACCTTAGTAACATACTCCATGTCAAGGCTCTAGTAAACACTAACACCAAAATGCATCCTTTGTCACTGTCTCATTATAATAATTATCTGACACTGTCTAGCATCAACAAGTTGTCAGATTGGAAATTTGAAATAAAAAATAAGATTTGACAGCAGTAAAGGTGACTGTCAGTGTTAGTATGAGTGAAGTCAAAACCAAAAACTGCCATTTTGTATCACTTGGTGGCTCTTACACTTCCCCTTCAAGGCTTTTTCCATGGCTTCCTTCATAAGAATAAGGGTGAATGATCAACTTTTAAGTATGTATTTTAAATGTAAAAATACTTCTTTCTTCTAACATTATGTACAACAAAGTTACATGATTTTTAACTAAATCATTCTTGACTGTTACTATAATTATTGAATATGGTCTTCATAGGTTTTGAACTAATAAACTCCAAACCTTCCAAAATAACAACTGGCTTGTAACCAACAACTTACCGTTTTTTGGGCATGCTTTCCCTGTTGTAGACCTGCTTAATACCACAGTTTAAGTCACCCCATATTTGGTCCAAGTCAATCACCGTTTTAATTCCAGCAGTGTTGTTCATAGAATTGATTGAGTTCTTATTTGACATTGCCCCTTTTTGGTGTCTTTGTTTGTGGATCTGCAAGTATACAAAGAGAGGAGAGGTCAGTGCATATTGGTACCCCAAACGAGGGGGTAGTTTTAATACGGGCAGAGGAGGGGGTTGATGGCCGGAAAAGAACAACATAATTATTCTTTTGTTTTCCGGGAGGGGGCAACTTTCTTTTAAGCGCCAGCGCCGCCCTACTTACCAGTCTTTTTGTATTTCTTGTCTATAATAACATAACAACGATTTTACAAGCGGGTATTTACAAACGGCAGGTTCGTGAAGGGGGAAGAGGCGAGCAACTCGAAATTTGCAAAAAACCAAGAGGAAAAACGAAACGGATTTTATTTTGTTTCTCTATTTTGGGAATCGCGAAAATTGACAGATCCGTCAAACAGGAATGACGTTTGTCTTCGCGCACGCTGTGTAATTCGTCTCGTCATCCAGAAGACGTTTCGATCTGATTTATTTCCCTCTTAAAGGAGTTGTTCTTGTAATTTGGTGTTATTTAAGGGCGATTGCACGTAAATTTTTATAACGCACACACGTTACACAAACAACACAACACAGAAAATTATGGTCGGCCAATTTTCTGCCTGGGTTTGACAATTTTGACAAGTTTGTTATGTCGTTATGTGTGTCAGAAAACTTTAATATTGGGTTCGACTACAACCTGGGCTACTACTCTTTAATTTTGCGCATTAATAATCCGTACTTTATTTTCTGTTTCCAGTTTTTTTTAACTGCATTCTTCCAAAATCAAGTTTACGTTACATGACCTTACCTGTGTAATTAGAATGTCTACAATACCAAAATTTGAAAAAAACAACTGAAAAAATACAGATATTTAGAATTTTACGACGGGTTTGCAGACACATCCCATCAACATGAACCGAACAGGATTTGTGACGTCGGTTATAAAATGTAAAAATTCAAAACTAATTGCCGCGTTTTAAGAAATATTGTTTATTTGCTATTCAAATTGAGTTTATAGTGGTTTTCACTCAATAAATGGCACCTACTAACGAACCTGAAGTGAGCTTGTACTTTCACAATCCTTGTAAGTTCTTTTGTGCATGGTTAAATGTTGCACAACTTAGTGGTTTTATGAGTTTAGGCCCTGAGGACCTAGCAAAAATCGCATTAAATGTATGCACGTTCCAAACTCACGTCCGCAATAACGAGGCTTTCTACGCACTAACTCAGATCGACAAGGACCGTTTTTTCATTGTGGATTTGGAAATTTTGGTAGGAGACCAGCTCTTTCTTGACAAATGGCCTCAATTTGAAGAAGACCTCAGCACCAGCACTGAGTTTACGTTAAAATGCTTTAGTCTGGCGTTACACCAGTGCCTGAGTGTGTTAGACACACCCCATAAACAAACTTCAAAAATTAGAGCTCGAATTTCCAACCACAAACCTTTGCTTGGGCTTAGAGACGTTAATGTAGGCTGTCTAGGTGAGTGTTTTAAGTATTTTGAACGGTGGGTGTTAATGATGAAACCCTACAGGTAAACTTGTGTCCCTGAGGGGTTCTGTGATTAAAGTAAGCCCAGTTAGAGTTATTAGTGACTACATGGGGTTCTACTGTCCTTCCTGTAATAGTACCAATGTTGTCAAGCAAATTAGAGGGTGTTACACCCCCTTAACCACCTGCTCTCACTGTACGGCAAAAGGTCATTTTGAGGCAGCCTACAATTCACCACAGACCAGTACTATTAATTGTCAAAGTGTGGTTTTGCAAGAAGTTGATGTAAGAACTTAGTTGAGTTTGATTGAATGGATTATTGGTATTTTGTTTGATGTTTAAAGTGTGACATGGCAAAAGTACCTCAAACTTTGGAATGTGAGCTGACTGAAGACTTGGTAAAATCCTGTCAGCCTGGAGATGAGGTAATTATCTCTGGGGTGGTTAAGGCCAACAACCCTAATGATAATAAAGGAAAAAACAAACAGAACACAGTGTTTACACTGTATTTAGAGGCGGTGGCTGTGAATAATCATGGAAGTAAAGGTTCTGAGAGGATTTCGTTTACTCAAGAAGATTACAAGACCATCAAGGTTGTTTTTTATATTTTTGTAGCTATGCAAAAGAGCTAATACTTATAATGTGTGGTTGGAAACAGAAAATCCATGCTGAGCCACAATTGTTCCGCTATCTAGTGTACTCATTGTGTCCGTCAATCTATGGACATGAAATAGTTAAAGCTGGTTTACTACTAGGACTGTTTAAAGGCTGCAAGTCACTTGGTGCAAGGTCAGAGTCACATATTTTAATGGTAGGGGATCCAGGACTTGGTAAAAGCCAAATGCTTAAAAGTTGTGCCAATGTATCCCCCAGGGGTGAGTTATCTGTTTACAACTCTGACTAGTAATTAATTTATAACAACATTCAGGGGTTTACATCTGTGGTAGTGGAAGCACCGCCTCAGGGCTTACAGTGACAATGACTAGGGAAGGGAGTGGGGAGTATGCCCTGGAAGCGGGTGCTCTAATGCTAGCAGATCAAGGGTGCTGTTGCATTGACGAATTTGACAAAATGCCTACGCAACAAGATTGCCTACTGGAAGCGATGGAACAGCAGAGCATCAGTATTGCCAAAGCAGGAGTGGTCTGCACTCTCCCTACCAGGCCCACTATTTTAGTTGCGGCCAACCCCGCTAGAGGCCACTATGATAAAGGAAAAACCGTGGCTGAAAATTTGAAAATTGGTAGTCCAATGTTGTCACGTTTTGACTTGATTTTCGTGCTGGTAGATCGTCCCGATGAGGTCCTAGACAAACGCTTGTCTCGGCACATCTTGACTGCCCACACCTCCACAAAACGTAAACACACACCCAAAGACTTTACTTGTGAAGCCAATGGAGTTTCGAGTTTAAAGTAAGACTTTCCCATTATGTCAGTACTGTCACACCCTCCAACTATAATCACGGTTGCACAGACAACGTCTCCAACCGGATGGACGACCAATCAATTCTCTTCCTCACGAAACTATGCGCAAATACATAGCGTACGCCCAGAAATATGTCCATCCCCACCTCTCTCAGGACGCTAAAACCGTGCTAACGCATTTCTATGTGGAACTAAGAAAACAATTTGCTAGTGGAGACCACACCCCCGTCACTGCTAGACAGCTACACTCTCTAATTCGCCTGACGGAGGCTAGAGCCAAAGTAGAACTACGTGAAGAAGCCACAGAAGATGATGCCAAAGATGTGGTGGAGATCATGAGGCACAGTCTTATTGATGTGTTCAGCGACGAGGCTGGGGGTCTGGATACAACCAGATCACCCATGGGATCTGGAATGAGCTACAAAAATCAAGTCAGTTGGGCTTATACATACCTATTTCCTGAAACCTGAAAGGTCTGCTATTTGCAGGTTATGAAGCTCTTAGACAATCTACAAAGACTATCAGAGGAAGAATCCAAGTCGTTGTTCTCAATTAAGGAAATCAAGCAGGCTAGTGAAGCTGTTGGTATACCAAAAAACAAGTTTGGCTCAACCCTACAATCTCTTAATTTACAAGGTTTTCTTCTAAGCAAGGGACGAGAAATGTATCAGTTAAACTCTGCTTACTTATAACATTTTTTTACTTGGTTTAAATTAAAAATAATTAATTCTGGCAAAGCGGTTTGTGTTGTGGCCAATTGTTCACTTGACACGCTCTGGAGCAATACCACGCCCCTTTACATTGCGAACACCGTTGTATGGCGCTGTTGCCGCATTGCGCGCATTTTTCGTGTTGCGTTTCGTTGTCGAACCTCTCCAACAAGTCAGTGTTGTAAGCCTCGTTCAGCCTGTGAAATGACATTTAACTTAACCGCTTTTAACTGGTACTAACTTTTACTTCACGGCAGCCTCTTTAAGAGTGTTCTTGTCTTGAGCAAACACTTCGTTCAGCTGTTTCTCGGCGATTTTCTTCCATTTTCCCTGACACTGTTGCATTATCGCTTCTTTGATTTCCAGCACGGCTTCCAGGAGAAACGGTTTCGAACAGGTTGCATACTCCCGGATGCATGACATTTTGCACAGCCAGTGCTAAAAATTATGTACAGGGTGATTGATTCAATTTTGACCACCCCCTTAACTTCCATAATTTGGATTTTAGCAAAAAACGTTAAATACAAAACTAGTAGATATTTAGGTCTACTTTATTCTTAGATAAACAGTTATTATACAGGGTGTCCCCAATTCGAGTAACGAACCAAACTTATGTTTTTTTTTAAATACAATGACCAACTTTTTATACGTTATTTGAATTTTACGTCAAATTCTAGGCCTAACTGATGTAAAATGTCTGTATCGATATTCAACTGTTTCCGAAGCAGCATCTGTTACTTTAGCAATGTTGCCTTGACTATGTGATTAAGGGTTAATTTGGTTACTCAAATTTGTTACACACTGTATAATAACTGCTTATCTAAGAATAAAGTAGACCTAAATATCTACATCTAAATTGATACAACAAGTTTTTTTACTAAAATCAAAAATAAGGAAGTTAAGGGGGTGGTCAGAATTCGATCAATCAAGGGCGCTGCTGCGGAAACAGTTGAATATCGACATTTTACATCAGTTAGGTCTAAAATTTGACGTAGAATTTCAATATCGGATAAAAAGTTAATCATTGTATTTAAAAAAACATAAATTTGTTTCGTTACTCCAATTTGGGACACCCTGTATAATAACTGTTTATCTAAGAATTAAGGAGATCTAAATGTCTACTAGTTTTGTATTTAACATTTTTTCCTAAAACCAAAATTAAGGAAGTTAAGGGGGTGGTCAAAATTGAACCAATTACCCTGTACTCTGATGAAAACTGCTTGTCACTAGGGTTGGAAACAAAACCCTCTGTAGTATCATTTCACTTACCTTAAGTTCAATCAAAGGCGCTAACTGGTCCAAAAGAGTGGGACTAATCAAAGGCAGTAGACGGACCAGTTGGTTCCTGCGATTCTCAGTTATGGGGTAATACTTGGGACAATCGGGGTCAAGCAGAAGGTAACGCAAACTCAACCACACCTACTTAAAAAGCATTTTGTAATTGAAATTAGGGTTCTTGGGGGTACAAACCTGAGCCTCCGCTTGGCCCAGTTGCTCCTGGTCCCATTCCTTCCACTTTCCTGCCATGTACAGTTTACTGTTTTTAACCCATGGTTTTGCCCCTAAAATTTCAGTTAGAAGCACTGGGATATCGTATGTGGTGTACAAGCGCGAGCACACTGATATGGGGAGTCCCTGCATATTTTCCACTAAATATCTGAGTATGGTGAGACACCGCACACCAACTTCAAAAGCTAGCGTGTCACGTTGCCTAGCCAATTCTTGTTCAGGGGTTTCTTTATAATTTGGAGGTTTTTTCTGGTGTTGCAGGCTTAAAAGCTGCGAAATCATCCCACTAGCGTAATCTAGCAGATCTATTGAAGCTTCTCCAAGAGCTAAAGTGATATCATGTAGTAGTCCTACTCATCAGGGTCTGTAATAGTAGAGTACCTTCGCAGCAACTTGAGTGAAACATAACCAGTTCCAACAAAGACACACTCACTCCTTCATGGTAAAGAATGGAATAAGCAATAAAAGTACAATCTGGATTGGGTTCAAGTTTGAGAAGTTTAGGGAGAATTTTGTGCTTCCAAATGTTAATTAAAATAGCTTCATGGACTAAAACTGCAGCTTTTCCAAATGAAACTAAAGTCTCTTTAACGTGCTCTTCTTTTAGGGAAGCCGCCTCAACTGCAGCTTGTTGATTCAGTTTTTGGAGTCTGTGGTGCCACTCCAACCATCTGGGAGAGTTGATAGAATAATATGTGGTCTCTGGGAGTAAAAGTGGTACTTACTGAGAGGTCCCAATATTACTCACTGTTTGAGGCACCATAGTATCTACAAATAACTCGATTTCATTCGGCATTAGAACACTTTCCATAATGATTGTGGAGAGTTTTGCAGTTTTATCGATTAAATGACGGCTGAGTTGTCATAGTGACGTTCTCAAATTTGTTTGCCCATAGTTTGTCTTTTTCTAGATCATTCTAAAAATAGTTTTATTGACCAATCACAAATCATATAACTTAACTTAAAACAGTAAAATACCAATGCCAACTTAACCAATTTATATTTAGCTTACAGTATTTAAAACCGAGTATATTTGAGACATTAAATCGATTAGAAAAATAGAGAGACAAATATTACTTTGGGCGGCCTCTACCGGCACCCGTTTTGCCCCTTTTATTCGGAGTATTCTTCTTTTTATCTTCAGCTTTACGTTTGGCGGGCGTGGTGCCCAACACTGTGAAAAATCCGTCCAATCGAGCTTGGGTGCTGGTACCGCGAGCTTTCTGCAATTTTTTAATTCCGTTCCGGACTCGGTCTTCACTAAACTGCCTGTGTCCGCACAAAAATTTGACCACGCCCTCTTCGTCTGGCTCAGTCCATTTCAACTGAAATTCCGCTATTAAGTGTTCAGGTCACGTGACTGGGTAAGACAAGTTTACCTCAATGCCTTCAGGGTCTGCAACCTCTGGACTGACAAACAAATCCCTAGCCCCTTTGTAATTCCAGTTTTCTGGCGGGGGATACTTGGACTGATCAATATTGCTCAAGATAGTTTCAATATTTCTATGTTTTTTTATCAGTTCTATAGCCTTTTTTGGTCCAATACCTCTGATGCTGTCAGTGTAGTCACACCCCATTAAAATACAAAAGTCAATAAACTGAAAATGTGTTGTTTGCAACCTTTTAGAGTAAGAAATAACAAAGAAATACCTCTTCTTGAGTGAGATTCAAAGCCTCCAACACTAATTTTAAGTGGATTTCTTGTATGGGCATTTTACGGGCTTCACTGAAAGTCAAATGCCTTAAAACTATATCAGAACCAAAAGTTAGAGCATCCATATCCTCAGTTGCAGTAGCAAATATTTTGCCAGCTTTCACCATGGTGGCGCATTGAGCTTCAGCCTCACAAGGAGCCTCTATGTAGGGTACCCCCATCAGTTTCAGCAACTCTTTAGCCTCATCAGAATGCTGTTTTGTTACTTTAACTAGCCTCCTGTTGAATTTGTCCACTTCAGCTTGATCACCTGCCTCCATGGCTTTATCTAAAGCCTAAAATCTACTTTGAGTACTCAAAAAAAACTCTAGGTATGTCTAAATACCTTTTGAGCCTCAGCCCTTTTCTCCATTCTTTTATTCAACTCCCCGCCTTTCATCTCAGGGGGCTTGCCATCAAATACATAAACTGGCTTGATACCGTGCTCCAACAATCGTATTGTACGATAAAATGTGCCGACCAAGTGGGATGTAGTCTCCCCATCTGCTGTGGTCAATTGAGCCCCGTCTGATCGCACAGCGATTAAAAACTGGTATAGGGACATGGACGCGTCTATCGCCACTTTTCGACCTTAACCCATAGATATTTAGGGGTATGCAGAAGAAACAATGGGGTTCAACTTACCGAAGTAAGTTTTAATCTCAGTTTCTTTGATGCAGTGGGGTGCCACATCAGCCAAAAATTTAGCCAAATTTAAAATACCCATTATTTGAATAAGCTTCGAGACTGATTCGAGGGGCCTTTTATGGCCTAAAGTGAATTTATTTTTATAGTGATAGTGGTAAACAAAAAATTCCCGCCAATCTAACCTAACCAAATACAACTACATCACATGACAATGACATTATATTGAGGTTATGTTATTTTAGGATGCAAAAATAGTAATCACGTGACTTTTTTTAATAAATAATTAAGAAATTCACGTGGTAACTGTCAAAATTATGGAGATCAGTATGTCATTCAATTATAAATGAATCGTTTGAAGGAAAGCAGAAGATGGCTACTCCGAATAAGCAGAGTTTGTTTACCTTAAAAAATGTTTACCAAAACAAAACTAAAAACTAAATTTTTTTTATTTTACCCAACATGGTTTTCATAAACACTGTAAACTTCCAAAAGATGACGCATTGTAACCGGCCGGTGGACCCGCCCCCCGAAGATCTCCTGCCCGAATATATAACTATAGAGGAACTGGGAGAAATCCTGGAAGGAGGATCGCAGATGCAACCCAATGCGCCACCATCTAAAGAACAAAAGGAAAGCATCCAGCAAAACTACATAAACTGTTTGGAATTTATGGGAGGGCCAGCTGATTCTCAGCCTCATATTAGTTCAATTCAAAGTAAAAAGCCTGTTTTGGAGATTGATTTGACAGAAGATGAGTGTGCTGAAGTTCAAAACATTGAGGAAGAGTTTACAAGTGTCTCTGAAACAGCTCAAAGTCCAAGGAGTAGTTGCAGTGAATCAGAATTACAAATTGACATCAGTGAACATGATGTTCACATGTCTTTAAATGAACAAGATTTAAATCAGTTAACTAGTCAAGCTACAAGGCAGAATTTCAATGTGAGACTTGTCCCTATGAGACTGATATTAGGGAAAACTTTGAGGTGCACTTGAAAGTGCATCGAACTGTGTTTGCCTGTGACTGGTGCCATTACATCACAAAGAGTAAAATTAAGCTGAAAAATCATCAAGTCAAAAGGCACAAACCTTTAATTAGTCATTTGATGATTACTTGTTTATATTGTGACTTTGCAACTAGTACTGAACGCAACCTGAAGAGTCACTTGCTGAATATCCACCAAAAATGTTTTAGAAAAAATAGAAAGAAATCTGAGGTTGATACTTTGCCTGAAGTGGTTAAACCAATAGCTGATGAAGTTTGCAGGCCTGATAGTCCATACAGTGAACCTAGGTTGCAAATTGACTTAGGATACTCAGTTGAATATCCACAAAGTAACTGCAGTGACTCAGAGGCTCAAATTGACTTCACAGAGCATGAAATGAGCAATCTAAGTGAGCCCAAACCTCAGAGTCCATACATTGAGCCTAGGTTGCAAATTGACCCAGGAAACTCAGTTCCACAAAATTCTCAAAATATCTGCATTGACTCAAAGGTGCAAATTGACATCACAAAGCAGCAAACTATCAAACTAGATGAACCCAAGCCATTATTTATTGAACCATCAACCAACAATATTCTACTAGAGCAGGCAGACATTAAAGTAGAATACCCTGAAGAATTAGTTGAAACAACTGAAAGAACACAATTAACTAGTCAAAGTAGGAAAGCTCAATTCCAGTGTGATATTTGCCCCTATGAAAGTGATTTTCAAGATCAATTTGAGGTCCACCAGAAAGTGCATGTAACTGTGTATACCTGCCCTTTGTGTAAATACCGTACCTCTAGCAAAGTCAAACTGACCATACACCAATCTGTCAAATGTCGAAATTCCCCACAAAAACTTGAATTTGACTGTCCTAATTTTCACTGCACATTTTCCGCTTCTGTCCTAGCTGATCTGAAAGATCATTGGCGAAACACTCATCATAATAGCCAACTTGCCCAAGCAGCGTCGGCAAGATTTTGTTGTAAAATATGCCGGAAACGACTGGATAGTCAAACCACCGTCGACGAACACATGTGGAGACATGCTTTTATTAGAATAGCAAAAAACAGAAACAAGCTTAAGTGTCCAAAGTGTGATTTTATCCAACGTTCAATACCGGCGATGCGGAATCATTACAGCGCCATCCACCGGGTAAATTAATTGCTAGTAACAATTTTAACAACTCAACTGTATTTGTATTTGTTATCAGGGTTGTCCCCACTATGATCCCAACAATGTGGAAGAGTTGCAGGCTGCAGGCCAGGCCAAAGTCAGTTGAGAAAAAAGTAGTAAAGTAGTTAGGTTAAGGTAAAAGTACTTTTTAATTGAAGCCCCAAAAAATGGGGTCAGTTGACAAAATCCTGAAGATAATTGTGTCATGTGACTACTGATTTTTTGTTTCATTTTAGTTCTGGGTGGAATAATGTAAAAACTAGAACGATTTTTTATTTTTGTTTCTAAAATTTGTAACAAATTTTATTTTTTGAAAATCAGTTTAATTACTTATACTAAAATAATAAATAAGCAATCTCTGTGGCATTTGTGTTGTTATACCCTGTGCAAACAAAAAAAAAAAACTTTAAAATGTACCTACAGTTTCAAGTACCCAACTTACCTCTTTGCTGAAAAAATGTTTGCGAAACTATTTGTTTCTGCTCTTGTAGTACTGGTCGTTGTTGGGGTTTTTCTGTTGCGACCGAAAATCCTGCTCGGCCTTAGACATTTCTCTGCTTTTGTTTTTGGAGGCGTCAGCGGCGCCTCCTTTGCTTGGTTGATGGTTGGGGTTTTTCTGATTGGCCCTGTTGTCCATATCGCACTAATGATGGTCAACTCCACACAGTTTCGCACTGTTCCAATCAGTGACTGAGGTTTCGTCATCACTTTTCGAGTTTAGGGTAAAGTACAAGAGTTGTTATGTGTGAGTTCGGTGGTTCACCCATATCCCATTTCATACCGAATAGGTGGAGCCGTGCAATTCTGATGTTTGCTTTAGGATTTACTGTTGCGATTATAAATTGTTATTTACGGTGTTTGGCTTAAGTTAATACACTTTGATAGTTTATTCTCCGAAATTATTATTTAGATAAGTTGAATTCCCGGTAATCAATAAGAGGGTTTTTGTGTGTTATTGGGCGTATGCTTATGATTGGTATTTACTAAAACGAAACTTGTTGAATTAAAGAGATTTATGAGAGGGCTGTATATCTAATCCAGCCACATTCCATCAATTACCCGCAAAGACATTTCTGTCTTATTTACTATTTACTAATTAGAAAATAATTGTATAAAAGCGCTTGTGCGCCAAAGTATTAAATGTAGTGTGCTTCAATTTGAAAGTGTTAACATTAAAAATCAACCATCAGACGAGACTTGAACAATGTCTGGAAATCAACGAGCAGGCCAGGACAACCATGCCAATCAGTTAAATCCCAATAATAATGCTTTTCACCAAAGCCGAGGGGAGAGTGGACGCCCTAACGACTGGTAAATACTTTTTAAATTAATTCTCCAGAAAAGGTGATGACGTCAACATCAACTGACTGCTATATTCATCAGCAGGAATAATTCCCTAACCAACTGTCCTATGTTTATTATTAGATTCGAAGTCTACATCAATCTGGTGTTTATAAAGGCCGCATTTCAAGCTCCATGGAGCAAGCAGCGCGTTTTTGACGTCACGATGACGTAATTTAGCAAAAGCATAATTTAACCAACTGTCAAATTACGTCATTGTGACGTCAATAACGCCCTGCTCGCTCCATTGAGCTTGAAAACGAATACACCTGTCTTTCTCTTTTAGGGATAACAAGTCTTACTCGGGGAACCCGTCAACCCAGTCAGACAAGAATAATCATGCTAACCAGTTGAACCCCAACAATGCCGAGTACGACCACTCCAGACAGGCTGGTGGTAATCAAAAGTAATTGATTTATTTACATAAATAAAAATCCTGTAGTAGCACTTATGGTGATTTATTCAAGTCATCCAACGTGGACTCCTCACTGTAAAATCAGCATAAAATCTCCTTTTTGTAGTCATAAGTGTCATTTCGCAAGTACCTGCCGACGTATACCAATCCGTGGGGACCCTGACTACTGTAACTGTCCAGAAAAGGGCAGTCCAGCAACGTTTTTTTGAACGTTTTAATCATGTAAATCCAAACTGATGACTCTACTTTGGACGGATCGTCTAACCGTTCTACTTCGTACTGCTCCCTCACGTAGTAATTGGGGTGTTCCTCCAGAATGTCTAAGTTCTCCAAGACCTTCCTGTCTACTTCGTACACCTCCCCTTTCACTTGATGTCCCGTACCTATTTTAAATGTCAAAATATGATGTTCACACTCCACAGCTAGTAAGGTCATGATGACGTAATTTGACAGAAGCATAATTTAATAAATGTCAAGTTACCACTGACGAAATAATAAAAAAATACAAACCTGGAGCGTAGAGGAGGAAGGGGATATTGTAGTCAGTAGCAATAATCAGAGGGTATTTCTCTGTAGTCCGCGCCTGGTAAAGAAACCGGGACTTCCCCCCCGGTACGTTGGAGAACCAATGGTGGTTTGGTTCTCCTCGTTTCAGCGTTCCGTACACAAACACTTTGTACACGTCGTTCATTTTTTCACCAGTCACATTAACCTCACTTTGAACTGTAAGTGTGGACATAAGACCAATTAAATAAAAAACAAAAAGACAGTAAATAAAAGTGATAAAAATACGGTTCTGCGCGGTTGCCATGACGCCCCTATATAAATACACAAACAGGGCACAGTTTGTTGACATGGAAACAGCTGATTAAAATGCGGGGCCACGGCCCACTCGACGTAATTTGAAACACTCCCACATCCTTCCGCGAATATAAACAAAATCACAAGGAATCGTATTTGTGTGTTTTTCGGGTCAATGTTTTAAGAGCTTGCAAGTACTCACCAGCCTCAATAGCGGCCCTTAGTCATTACATAATGTAAGCTTTAACCTCTGTAAAACGATAAATCACTTATCAGTCAGCTGTTTTGATTACAGCTCTTCCCACTCCAATGCAAAATGCAATTCTTAATAGTAACAGCCAGGTAAGGATAAAATACAAAATTCACTCAAAATAACCACCCAAAACACACCCAGAAGCTTAACATGGATGCTCCTAAGCTTACTGTGCACTCTAACCATGCTAAGCGCACTGTTGAGCCCCAACTGGATTACTGCATTCCCACAAACAGCCACCTTTGATCACAATATCACCATAACTTTTACACCAAGCTTAGGGGTGTATGCTCGATGTGGCAGACCTATCACCAGCACTCATCCTGCCTGCACTTTAATGTCAGTGGAGGGTCTTCGAGGAGACTCTGACGTGTACCCCACTGTATGGAAGACTGCCACTGTTTTTCTGGCTATGGGTAAGTACAGGACAAGGTAAATAAGAAAATGTTTTATCAAATTTGGCTTCCAGGGCTTGTTGTCATGTCATTAACGGTGTGTGCGGGTTTGTTGAGTTGTTGCGTCCAAAGCGTGTGCAAAAAAAGTATTTTTACCTTGTCAGGGGCCGCGCAGTGTATTGCTGGTAAATTTAATGGGTTTTGATAGTTGTATAAATGGGGGGTGTTAATATCGGTTCTGTTTTAGGTATTTGCTTTATTTTAGGAACCATGTTACATCCTATGGCTTGGGGCATCGACAGAGTGCATACATTGTGTGGCCGCGACTCATCCCCTTTTTATCTAGGTACACCTAATTTTGATAATAATTATTTAAATTTGATTATGGTCAGGTGACTTGTCTATCACACTGCCATCTAACCAAGTTGAAGAGAAACTTGACTGTCAACTGTCAGATTGAATTTCAAAAATAGAGTAGTGTAATGGCGGGTTGTTTGTCACAGTTTTTGGGGTGTTTTAGGCAAATGTTTTTTGGGAGCGGGAGCTTATTCCGCTATCGGAGGCACATTGTTAACGTTTGTGTGCGCGTGTCTGTCCGTGCCCGCCGAAAAATCAACGAGCAGTGACAAAGTCCAGGACAAGATCTACGAGGGACAGACGCTAATTTGTCTCACTTAGATGGTGGCCCCCTATAGGAGCACCAGGTCAGTAATAAGCCTTTGCATACTTTAATCGTATGTTTATTGGTTTTTCTCCCATACTAAACATTTATTGTTGGCTGGCAAGTCGTGGATGTGGCGCAGTGACATACCATAATTTAAAGCTGTTTGGCTCAAATCTTTAATATCGCGCAAGCCGTATTTAGGGTTCTGACTTCGCAGGTTCCTATCGAAGTTTACATTTGATTCGGGCTCTATCACCCCATTGTGAGCGTAGGGACCATAAGTAAAAATTAACCCTCCAGGTTTTAACACCTGAAATTGTAGTATGTAGGTATTAAACTTATAAACTTAAAAGAATCCTCCCAACTTTAAATATGTTGACAATGTCTTCATTAATAATGAAGTAATGAAAGACAATATGATATACGATTTTACCTGACTTGCAAACTTGAAAAAGCTGACACAACAAGAATAGGATGACACATGAAACATGTTCACATTCAATATGTAGTCATAGTAACTGTCTGGAACATTCCAAGGTCCTTGTTCCACATCGATTTTTATGGGCTCTCTCATATTACCTTGATCAACCTAAATCAACAGCTGTTTTTATTATACCATTGGGTGACTACTCTCCGGAATAAGTCAAGGCCGCATTCGTTTTCAAGCTCCATGGGTTTTTGACGTCACGATGACGTAATTTAGCAAAAAGCATAATTTAACCAACTGTCAAATTACGTCATTGTGACGTCAAAAACGCTGTGCTCGCTCCATTGAGCTTGAAAATGAATGCGGCCCAAGACAAGTCAACATGATCATTTCAATTAAAAACGAAGTGACACTCACTTGCTGGGCGTACCCCTTAATGCTGTCAAACAAACTTTCATCCACTTCACTGGGTTGCACAGTAACCCCTGGAAGGTGTTGGGCAAAGTGCTTGGCATGTTGCCCAGTGCCAGAAGCTACTTCCAGCATTTTTGCAGGCTTGCTGGGAGTTATGTATTTGAGTAAAGTTTCTAAAATATAGGTTTTGTTTCTTTCAGCAGCTGGATAGTTAATAATCCTGTGGATCTTGCGTATCGCATCCCCCATGCTTTAGCTTTAATTCTACAAAACCAAAAAAATGTATTGAGATTATTATTGTTTGTGTGTCTTTTTTAAAAATATTTTTATACTTTTATATGCAATTTGAATTAATAATATAGGGTTTGTAGAGATTAAGAATGGTGTTATTGCCCCAAAGAAAACACTAAACAATTTCTATAACAAATTATATTACAAACTATGTACAATCAGCTCTATACAAGTGTAACTAATATGGCTTTCATACAGTGAATACAACATTGCCATTTTTAAAGTGTCTCTAGACTCCCACACCAATTTAATTTTGGTGTTTAGTCAAATTCTAAAGTTTTATCTAGTTTTTGACATTCCTCTTAATTTTAGGCAGGTACACTCCATGGTTACTCTTTTTCAAATGTTCAAACAATTTGTTTTTTGAAGTGAATGTATTTTTGCATGTAATACAACAATGACTAATGTCTATGTCTTCTAAGGCTCCTTCATCCTTGTCACTCTGTTTTTTACCCTTCTTCCTTACAGGTTTTTTACACTCTGCCATTTGTTCAGGGTTTTTGGATGCAGCTTTGGAGCGCCTGTGCTTTTTAGGGGCTTTACTACTAGCAAGACTACTTGCCTCCATAAAAGTGCTGTCAACTTTCTCCTTTGTGATTACTTCTGCATCATCACTGTCCTCACTATTCAAAGTGGTTAAAACAGTTCTTTTCTTTGACTTTTTTTTCTTTTCATTAAGGCTTTCCAACTCTGGTATTTCTCGTTCTATACTTTCATCATCAGACTCCTCACTTTTACAGTTTTCTAAATCTTCCCCATCCTCACTGTTATCACAGTCATCCAGCTCATCATCAGTCAAATTGGAGTTCTCCTCCTCCATCATTGTGACACGCAGCTTTTCCACATTTTCCCGGTGTTTCTTGCTCAGTTCATGGTTCTCAAAAGCTTTGGGTGTTTTAAAAATTTTATTACAAGCCACACAGTACAGGTTGTTTAGGTCCTCTTCTTCTGAATTGGAGCTGGACTCTCCAAACTCTTCAGCTAGTTGCCTTTCAATATCTTCTAGTTCAGATTTGACATTATCAAATTTTAACCAATCAGCTTGTGTTTGACTAGTATGCAACTTTTGACGTTCTAACCTTTTGAGTTTACTTAACTCCTCCTGTTTTTTCCGGTTCTGTAAAGTTTTAGCCTCCTGCTCTTTTCTTAAAGCTTGCACTCGCCTGTCACGTTTTCGAACAAAGGCTACCAGGTTCCTAACTTCCTCATTGCGCTCCTTTCTCGCTTTCTGTCTCACTTTTTTGTTTTCCTTCTCAATGATTTTTAGTAAACGTCGATCCCCCCGTCCTTCTTGTATATCATAGGGATCCAACCAAACGTAACTTTTTTTTGTGCAGTAACTCATCCAATGATCATAGAAGGCTTTAACAGTCGCAGAATCACTGTCTGAACGTCCAAAACTTGGAATTTCATCAAATTCCTCCTTCTCATCCATGTATTTGATATCTTCCTGGGCGATTTGTTCGAACACCTTGCGGTACACTGAGTAGAACCCGTCAGGGTCGTCTGTGTACCCCTTAAAACAAGTTGTGGTAAAATATGGAAACACGTCCAAGGTTTTGTCTGGGTCCTCGCTACCGGAAGCTTGCAAGATACGTGCGCGATGGGCATCGTACCAAGCACGTTCCTGACGATCGCTCAACACTTCGTAGGCCTGCTGCACGATCTGGAACTGTTCTTTGGCAAAAATTGGATTGTCCAGGTTCTTGTCCGGGTGCCATTTCAGCGCCAGTTTACGGTACGCGGACTTGATTTCGGAGTCGGCCGCGTCCTTTGGCACTTCCAACACGTCATAGTGGCACTTCATTGGAGTGATTCAAGGATGACCAGAGCCGAATTCTCAAATTAGACTCCAAAATCACACCAAAACTCTGACAAAAATATTTTGTTCACTTACCTGGATAAAAATATGTAAAATGTAGAAAAAATAATTTGAAGAAAACTACGTCAAAAACTTTATTGAATTATTAACCTAACAATTTTAAGTTTGACAGTGACATTTAAACTTTTTGACAGCCAACTTCGTTGTTTGCGTCTCTATTTAACGTGTAGAAAACAGAAGACAGACAATTAAAAGATTGACCATCAAATTTGAGGTTATGTGTTATGTTATGTATTAAATGTTTATAAATTTTGTATTTACCCCAAAATGATTTTAATTTAACTCCCGCTGTAAATCCTCTGGATTACAAGTATAACAAAAATGAATTCTCTAGTTCGAAGCCTAGCTCCGAAAGTGGTTGCCCTTGATCACTTGGGAAAAAGGGCTCTAAGTACCTCCAACCGGTTGTTTGCATTTTGGGAGAGAGACGATCGGGGCGGTTATGATTATAAGCCTCTTCCAGACTTTAAAACGAGAATGCGAGTCGGTCTTAGTGAAATGAGAAACGAAATCAAACTGTGGTGTCACGAGTGGAAAGAGAAGTTTGAGAGTAGGTTTATTTTGATGCATTTTCTTATTACACAATTTCACTGCATTTTTAAATTTTAACATACCTTTATTCCTAAAACAGCTGATTCTATAAATACATTTCGCCCTGGTGAAACTGATGTGGCCTGGAGATTTAGAAATGAGTCGCTGGACAATTGGATTGTCACGGCGGATTCCGACCATAATCAAGGCTATAGTCATTGCAGTTTGGTGAAAAACAATGTGGGCAATGCTGTGTTCAGCGGCAATATCAATTTGAGAGTGCCTAAAGACGGGCAAATCGTTAGAGCCGGTTATTGCAGTTTGAAGACTAAACGGTTCCGAAAATCCTTTAAAAGAGACACCTGCTTGGATTGGCACCCTTACAACACTTTGATATTGAAAGTCCGAGGTGATGGAAGGACCTATTTGATCAATTTGGGTACTAGAGGCTTTTATGACGTCGCTTGGTTTGATGTTTATCATTTTGCTTTGTACACGCGAGGTGGACCTTATTGGCAAATTGCAAAGGTTATACAAGTTGATTAAACTGTGAAATTTAAAAATTAAAAGCCATTATTTCTTAGATACCATTTTCAAAGTTTTTCCTGGCATCAAAAGGGAGAGTTCAAGACGACCAGTACCCAATACCATTGGAGCATATAAGTAGTTTTGGAATATCAGTTCAAGACCGACATGGTGGCGATTTTTGCTTGGAAATCGATTATGTCGGTCTGGAATACGATCCTAAACACGTGGAAGAATTTGCATATGAACAGTACCAAACGGCGCGTGGTATAGCTAATACTTAATGTTATTTAAGTTTGTTTTGAAAAAAAATTAAATGTTGGAAAAGAATTGGGTGTAGTAATAAAACGACAACAGTAGCAGAGCGTGTAATAGTTGGTCGCGCTAATATTAAAATCCACAGCAAACACAATATTGAATCCACGGTTGATGACAGTATGTTGTAGTTTATTATCGAGAAAACAATAATTATTGTAATGTACTTATAGATTAAAAACATCAACAAACTTATGCCTCTTAAAAGTAGACCAAAGAGAGGAATTGTATCAAATTAATGTATCCTTGTCAAGTCCTCTACAGTTTTAATTAAATGTTCCACAGTTACCTGGAAGTGGCAATACATGCTCTAGAATGACGCCAGTAAAATTAAAAGAAAATACTTACCCCCAGACTATCAGCGACCTCTTTCATTTTTTCGGGGGATAAATCTAAGAAGCTCTCAATTAAATCGCCATCGATAAAGCCTTCGCTGTTTTCAGTCTTGATCTCGGTGTTAAAAGATCGCCAAAACTGATGGCTTATCCGTCCCACTGATTTGATCGTTGTAGCCAATTTGTTTTGTAAATCTCTCAGTGACTCGAAAAATTCTTGTGATATTTGTGTTACCAATCCTGAAATATTTATTGAAACTCTCAAAAGTGTTTAGAGCCAAACCATACAACTAACCAATCTACTTTTATATGTCAATAGAAAGCTGTTTTCATTAGCTGACATATTAAAACTATAAACAAAGTGTTGCGAGTTATTTACGGGAAATAGTGATAAAAACTTTTAAGAGACAAGTTTAATGGATATTTTTAAACATCACACAAATTCAGTGTAAACAAAATTATAAACTAATTTGTGTACTTACCTAAAGCGCCGGCAACAGTACCAAACAGCACACAACCTCTCGTTGGCGTTGACGTTTCTGCAAAGTTTTGCATCACCAGGGATCCGTGCCTGAACACATTGATCATATCGCCGATGTGAATGTGTCCGGCCTGCAGCATCTGAGATCGTCCCTCGTCAGTGGTGGCCGCCTCGTCTTTTTGGCAAACGAAAATGTTGAAACAATTTTCCGCTCCCAAGAAAATTTCGTCGTCCAAAAACTCCAAGGCGGTCATCCAGTTCGGATTGTAGTCTCGTGCTACAAAATCAATTATCTTGAACACTTCTTTAGTGAAGTAAATTACGATTACCAATTTCCTCAAAGCTCCCTTCCATAGTTTTGTATTGCAGTAAAGTAATGCTGCGCATAAGATCACCAACCAAAATAAAATCTCCTTTGGTTTTAAGACATAACGAGACGATGTTGTTAAAGTGGGAACATTCTAGTCTAAGTTCTTTCTCTGCCGTCCACTCGAACAATCTCACTGTACTATTGATGGATGCCAATAATTTTCCGTTAAACGACGCCAAAGAGTAGCATGCACCTTTGATCTCCTTTTCCGAAACCTGAACTAGTTTATTGTCGCTCCAGTGAAACACTAGAATTCTGCCTTGTTTCGGTTCAGATTCTTCTGGGTTTACGGTGGCAGTTCCTGGATGTGGATATTATACGTCCATTAGAAATGCGTGAGTTCAGAAGTGGGTAAACAACTCACCAACTACAAAGTAAGTATTGGGGTCGTTGCTTAATTGACACGAAATTAGGGACATGGCGTATTCTTGTTGCATAAATTGATGGGCGGCTAACACTTCAAAAGTGTTTTGGTCGATGACCAGAAGGTTGTGAATTTCTACTTCCTGGCCGTATTCCGCTGGTGTCCCTAAATCAAGCAAGTTCAAAATTCAATGAGAAGCTAAAGTAAAACATTGGTTTGGAGTTTTATTAAACTGACCTGCATTAACTGAACTAGAAGATCCTGATTTGCTCATCACTAGTGACGCTACACTGCTCGATACTGTCAGTGATTGGCTCATGGTGGAAGCACTCTGTCTGACTGGATGCAAACCAGTTGAGTCTTGTATGTCTGTTCGACATGTTATTACCCCAAAAGTCTGAAAGTTTTATAGACCTCTAAATACTATTGAGAATCTTTTAAAATGTGCCAAAGGGTTAACTGTAACATTTTGCACATAACCTGTCATAGTCAAAGCATAATTTAGCTTAAATGGGACAATCAATCAATATCATAATCATCGACATACGTTTTTTTGCTAGTGATTGTGACTGCAACAGTTAAATACAGGGTGGTCCAGTTTTAAATGTCAATAATTTACCAATCCATAGCCAATTAAAAAATAAGTTGACATTCATTATGTCATTTTCCTAAAAAGTGCTCCCCAAGGAAAATAGAGTCCTTCAAATTTCTGTTTAAAAAATCGTTTTTTTTGTCATAACTGTCAGATCGTTGGAGCAATATTGATCAAATTTGGAACAAGCACTTTATTAAACGTTATTACGGTCAAAGACCCAAAACTAACCTAACCCAACTTAAAAATTGTCTTGGAAACGGAAAATTCACTTAAGAAGTTTAAAAAATATTATTGTAGCCAGTTTTCATAGTTTCCAGACAAACTAAAAGACTTTAGTTTTGAAAATTGAATTAGAAAATATAAAAATTTCAGAAGCTTAAAAGTTGTGTTTGTAACCAGTTTTCATGCAAATCGAGAGACTTTAATACTAAAAATTGACTTGTAGACATAAAAACTACTTTTTCAAGAATGTGTTACTACAAATTCATACATTTAAACCTTAAAAATTGACTTGAACCCCAAAATGTAACTGAACTAATGAAAAGTGACATCAGAAGCTTAAAATTTGCATTTGAAGTAAGTTTTCATAATTTGAAGACAAATTTCAATATTTTAGTCTTAGATGCAAGACATTGACATTAGATTCATGAAAATTGTCTTGAAAACGAACTTTTCGTGCTTTTTACTTTGCTTTTCATTTTCTTCGAATTCTGGACTATTTTTAGTGCTTCAAAACTGCTTTCATCTTGGAAAATCGAGTTTCAAGACTATCTTCACCAAGTTATTGACATAGCAAACTTAAAAAAACAATTTTTACATTCTTCATAGACTTAAAATAGCATTCCAAGCTTTGTCACTATTAAATCGACTTCTAGACACCTCAGTGCTAAAAATTCGGGTATTTCTTAATAAACTAGACTGTTTTTAGTGTTTTAAGGCTGTTTTCAGTGCCTCAAATCGAGTTTCAAGACTATCCTTACAAAGTTTTTGACTTATCAGGCCTAAAAGCCAGTGTGTCCACTGACCATAGTCTTGAAAATGTTATTTCAAGCTTCTTCACTATTAAATTGACTTCTACACTCATAGGTGCAATAAATTGTATCATCTCTAAGAAATTCAGACTGTTTTTAGTGCTTTTTAAGACTGAAAAATCGAGTTTAAGACTATTTCCAAAAGTCAAGTTTCTTCAGTAATAAAAGTAAAAAATTTTGGTACCAAATGCTACAATAATAGTCTTGAGAACTAATTTTTAGAAATAAAATTGTCCGAAAATTTAATTTACTTCTAGACTTGTCCAGTCCAGAAAATTGAGTTGTACACCAATTAAAGTCTTGAAAATATACTTTTGGACTCTCTTTAGTCCTAGTAAAGTCAGTTCTAGCATTAAAAGTCAAGTTTTATACTATTTTTAGTAGTAAAAAATTAGTTTCATGCACAATACAATCTTTGTCTTGATTTCCGGACTTTTTTTAGTTCTTGAATGCCAGTTTCAGACACTCAACCAGGATGGCAGTCTGAGAAAGCGAATCATAAGACCATTCCTAGTAGTAAAAAAGTTTTTAGACTATTCAGTACAAATTTGAACTTTCACAAGTCTTGGATGTTCAGTTTTAAACTATAAAACGATTTTTTAAATGGAAGTTTGGAGGACCGTATCTTCCTTAGGAAACCTTTTTCAGAAAAATGACATAATGCAAGTTAACTTATTTTTTGATTGGCTATCAAATGGTGAATTATTGACACTTAAAACTGGACCACCCTGTATACAGTATGTAACGATAGTAGGAAATAGAAAACGCATAGAAACAGACAAGAAATAAAATGTCTTTCTAACTGTTGGTACTCTCTAAGCTATTTTCTATCACATTCAGCTGACACCGTCAACCGAAAACCTACCGGACCTAAAAACAATTTCTAGTAATGCTTTTACTTGTTTCGTCATATTCAGGGTTAATAACAAGTATTCTATTTATTTCTAGTAATTAATCGTAGATTTCAAAGTTTGCATTATAAAATAGTCCGTTTCGTTGCCATTATTCTTGTTGGTTTTATTTATTATAATTATTGTCTCTTCAGTTTTAAGTTTCTTATTTTCTTGTTAGACCATTATTATTTTTCAGTTCCTTGTAAACATGCTACCAATTTTTATGCATTTTGTGGAGGAAGTAGGATGGGATTTTGGGATGTGTTGATGGAACCCACATATAGCCATAACACAACCATTAGGCACTCCAATGAAATGTCAAAAACAGCTGATTGAAACTTTTAGAAGGGCAGGCATTATCAACTGAAAGACTTTAGAAAATCGCTACATTTAAGCTAAAACTCTATGTATTCATAAGAAAATGTGTTTTAATGGCCGTGTTTGCCCTTCCAAAAATTTCAGCTCATCAGCTGTTTTTGACATTTCATTGGAGTGCCTAATTCCATCATGAACAGCTTACACCTCAAAAACAGCCAACCAACCCAACCTTATTGACACTGACGGCCATAAAGGTTAAAAAACAAAACATTTGAATTTTGATTTGAAAGAAAGATTGAGAAATACAAAATTTCATAGCCCCAAGAGAGATAAAATCATAGCAACACCTCATTTGGTTTTTCTATTTTGCACAACCCGAATAGCTACGTTGAGTGCCGATCTTCGCCAATCCAAATCGTATTACGATAGAGAAGGATTTTCTATGATAGCAAAGAAATTTCCTTGCTATTCGTTACAGAGTTCGTTTTCTGATGATTTAGTTTTAATATGTAAGAGCACTTTACAAACTTATTAAAAATCATGATTTACCTGGCTACATTCTTGGTAAGCTATTCTTCTCGGCGATTCCTGTAGAGGAATAGTTCGTATATGTAGCTTTTGTATTTCATCTATTGTTCCAATGGTTACTGATGTGGCGGTCGCCAGCGCTAAACTAATCACACGAAACAATCATTTAGACCCAAAAATATAGTAAAAAGAAACTATAAACAACTTACCTATCAGGGTATGCCTCTGCATTCAAAGAACACATCTGACTGACCTCTTTCAGATTGACATTCGAAAAAACCAACTTATGATTGGACGAATAAATGACAGTAGGTCTGTCAGAGCACGCAAACACGTTGGTAGAGTTGAGAGACCGAAACGTCTTCAAAATGGTCGGTTGTGTACCTAAAGTGACTTTCTTTTTATCTCTCAAAACTCCCTGTTCCTTTTGCAACGAAAAGTAGTACATTGAACCGTCACCCAGGGCACAGAGCAGATAATTGTGCCCTTCGAAGGTCGCCATCAATATGGAACGTGGAATTATATCTAAAATACTGTTAGTTAAGAGATTCTCAGATACAATGCCAAGCAGCTCGGACCTCCTCCGAGTAACTCTTTATGAGATTCACTCAAATCGGGAAGACGTAGTATTCGAGCCGATATGTCAGTCCACAGTCCTACGGCTACAATACCGGATGTGGTACTATCTCCCAAAGGACTAATATCCAAACATGACACTTCAACGTCCAAAGTTGTTTCACTAAAAATTACTATTATTTTCTAATTGAACAGGTCATTGTATACTCGTATAAGACCTTTTTAAAATCAACTCATTAGGATGAATTTCTAAGTAATATAACTGGTTTCCTGTCGAGACTACAATTTGAGATGTGTTGCACGAGACTACGATAATATTTTTTTCGGTTGACGGTTTCCATTCAGAAACTAACGTTTTTGATTGGACCGTCACCAGTCGAGCCGATGTTGGTGTAACCTGTAACACATTATTTTTAATTAAAATAGCGTTGAAAATTTCAATAATATCGATAAGCAACACACTTTATACTTCTCACAACATGTTTTGAAATGACGTTTTAATAGGGTTACAAAATTCAGGTAATTCCTAGGACCTACCTGAAGCAACTGCTCATGTGCTACATTTCCGCAAAAGAACGTTTGTTGCTCGGACGTAAATCCTGGAATATCAGTTTCTTCCACTTCCTCACCGTTTAAGCTTAAAATTCTAGTTTGGCCAACAAAAGCCAGTACTAAAGTGTCATCAACTTTTCCCCCTGAAAAGTTATTTCAACTGCTTAGAAAACATATCAATTTAGTAAGAATAAACATTTTAAATTATTGTTGTTGTAACACATCATTCAATAAGTCCCGGGACTAACCCACAGGTGGCACTACAAATCGCATTTTTATATTTTTCCCTTGAAGTACCATCTTTCAAACGGCAGCTGTCAAATCCTGAGCTCATTCCCTCCAATATTTTGTTTGTGAGAACTTTTTAAAGTGAACAACTTTTGAGTTTTTTTAAAACATGGAAAAAAGTGATTTTCGTGTGCTGATTAAACACTGTTTCCTGATGGGAAAAAACACCGTCCAAACAGAACAATGGCTTGAAAAATGTTACGGGGACTCTTCTCCATCGAAAACAACGATTTGTAGGTGGTTTGCTGATTTTAAACGCGGTCGTACAGACACAAATGACGCTGAACGGTCTGGACGCCCAAATTCGGCTGTTGTTCCAGAAAACATCAAAAAAATCCACAAAATGATATTGTCTGATCGTAAACTGAAAGTGAGTGAGATAGCTGAGGCCTCAAAGATATCAGAAGGTAGTGTGTTAACAATTTTGCATGAACATTTGGGTATGCGAAAGCTGCTTTCGAAATGGGTGCCGCGAGTGCTCACCATTGACCAAAAACAACAACGAATTGATGATTCAGAGCGCTGTTTGGAGCTGTTTAACCGTAATAAAAAGGATTTTTTGCGTCGATATGTGACCATGGACGAAACCTGGATCCACCACTACACACCTGAATCAAAACGGCAGTCATCTGAGTGGACTGGATCCGGCGAAAGCCGTCCAAAGCGACCAAAAACGCAACAATCGGCTGGCAAGGTTATGGCCTCTGTATTCTGGGATACACACGGTATATTGTTCATTGACTATTTGGAAAAGGGAAAAACAATCAACAGCCACTATTATTGTGCATTATTGGACCGATTGAAGGATGAAATCGCACTAAAACGGCCCCATATGAAGAAGAAAAAGATTCTCTTTCATCAAGACAATGCACCGTGTCACAAGTCCATAAAAACGAAGGTCAAATTCAACGAATTGGGTTTCGAATTGTTTCCCCACCCACCGTATAGTCCAGACCTGGCCCCCAGCGACTACTGGCTGTTTTCAGACCTCAAAAAAATGCTCCAGGGAAAGAAATATCAATCAAATGAGGAAGTCATCGCTGAAACTGAAGCGTATTTTGAGGCCAAGGAAAAATCGTTCTATAAACATGGTATAGAAAAGTTGGAAAATCGTTGGAATGATTGTATCACTCTAGAAGGGAACTATATTGATTAATAAAGACAAATTTCATGAAAAATAATTGTTTTTCTTAGTTGGTCCCCGGACTTATTGAATGAAGTGTTAAGTGACCTATAAAATTGAAATATTTATGGGTTTCTGCGCAGACAGATTAAAATTGAAGTATCTCATAAAACATGTTCCAAATTACACTCAGGTGACAATTATATTGTCAAAATAATCGCCAAAAAGCTAAAAACCACAACTTTCCTTAATAGTTTAAGAAAAAAATCTAAACCTGTTTAAATGCTTAAATACAAAAGTAAAAAAGAATAACCCACTGATTTAGCAAAACAACATTTACTTACCATTTGCCTGTAAAGCCCACATTCCTTTAATTCCCATCAAATCAATGGAAGCGTGTTCTTGAATTCCAATTCCGTTCCGGATAATCCTTAACGATCCCTCCTTAAAAGCGCCAGAACATGTGACCAACTGTCCTTGGCCTTGCCGTTCCAAATCCACCACGCACATATCCAAAATGGGTGCCAAATTCGTGAATGTTTCCATCACAGTGACGTATGAGCCACTCTCGTCAGCTTTTGTGTTTAGTTTAATTAGCTGCGAATCGCCCAATCGAGAACCGATAAAAAGAACACCGTTATCGAGATAAGTGATGCATTCTGGGATTGCTATTTCCCCTGTAAAATTACCAGTAGAACGATCCAGATTTATTCTTGAAATTGTTTTTTTTTTTACCCAACATTTCAACTTTTAGGTCTTTGACAATTTCTTGGGAATCCAGTCGGCTTTCGGTAACCAAAAACAGCATAAACAAATGACCCGCCATGTCGCCAAGAAGATAACGCAAACCACCAGGGTCAACTCTAGCATAGCATGTGATGGTGCTTTGCTAAACATAACGCTGTCTCAAACTAAACTCTTTAATATTAAGTATGTTATGTCAACTCACTTTTATGACAGAAGGTGTCACCACAACTGATGTAATACCATCATGATATAACATGCTTTCCTGACCAATTATAATAGCTCCACCTAAGGGAGATGGCACAGGAATGATAATAGAAGCCTCAGTTTCCACATTATCCTGTTTCCAAGGGATTTTCACAAATTCTTTATCTCTGAGAGAAATTTCGTGGGTTTTAACATGGCGACCGTTCACGTCTTGGTGGATTAATATTAATGTTGGGTTGGCGCACCCATGAAGAAATTCTATATCAGTTACATGTAATTCTTCCATTCTAAAATTTAAATTTCCAGTTAAGTTGTGTACTAAAGTAATAAGGTAAAGTTCAGTACTTAAAATTTGTAGCCTTGAGCTCACTGTTATCTTTCTCCAAGGGGATTATTTTAAACAAACCATCATACAGTCTCAAGCCGATAACTCTAGCTTTTGGATCAATTACCGCTAAAATTCCGGTTTCTGACGGTTTTCCTATTCTATCAGAAACATTTCCATGAGCCTTAGTGATTATTTCTAAATCATCATCATGGCTAGTGCATTGCAAAATCATGGCATTGTATCTGTAGGTTAAAATAAACAGCAAATCTTGTTTTTCCGTCTGCAAAACCCTTCAGTTACAATCTGCAGCAAAAAAAAAGATTTAAACTTACCTGAGGCCGAAACAGTTTCATTACAGCCACTTTGCCATATAGCCCAATTTCTTTGATTGGTCTAAGACCTTCTGGGGTGACCAAATATATATCAAGTCTGTTACTCTTAGCCACAATCAAATTAAGGTCAGTGGGTGAGGTAAAGTTTCCTAAATTATCAAAAAAATCCAGTTAAAACTACTTTGAATAAAACTGTTTATAATTAGTTCACATTCTAGGTAGTTAAAGAAATAACAAGATTTGTTAACCAAAAAGTGGTGCAAGTAGGTATAAACTATTAGGTGTTCCTTTAACTGCCTATAATGAAAATATGTATTTTGTGAAAACAATTATAATTTACAAAATTATAAAAGTCTCTTCCCCTGGTGATATCTATACTTCACACTCTGTCAGTAGACAAAGATCCAATAAGAATATCTGTTTTAATTCAATTTTTTTTTTCACTAATTATTGTCAGTTTGACGATTCAGTAAATGTTGTTCAGTGTTGTTGTGGTTATTTGGTCAGTGTAAGTCATCTTAAATAAAGCAGTTTTATGAAAGTGGTGTGAAAACAAACAAATCCTCATATCAAGACTTTTCAAATACTATTTCCAAAAGTAAAAAGGGGCTTGAAAAATCCTCTAGGGCCATTTTGAAAGTGCCAGCAACCTCTAAATGCTACTGAGAACCTTCTTAAAAATGGCATAGGTTTCTACCTACAAATGTAATAAACTTCCTAAAATTGTTTTAAATTGCCAGAGGTTCTATAACAATTCTGAATGGTGTAAACACATAGATTGGTTGGTCAAATAATTTATTGCAGCCCATGCTTTATAATCGTAGAAGTCACTGCAGACTATACCAAGACTACCAAGAGTAGTTTCAACTTCCATTCTACTTATGGCATAGCAGTTTAGTTTTGGCCAAAACGTTTCTGTAATCGGTGTGGGCATTGATAGTTTATCAGTTTTATATAAAAGAACTAACCAGACTTATAGCAAACATTGCAAAAAACATGCAAGTTTGCGGCAAATTGGATAAAATAAGGAGTAATAACAAATTGCATACCAGTAACACAAGACGTTACGGCGGTCGGCTTCTGAGCCGTAACAACGTAATGGTAGGACATTATTTACTGTCTGTAACTATAACACAAAGATTCAAACACTTCGAGACATTGAAACACCAATTAGGTCTGAAAAAAAACGAAAAAATATCACCAATTTTAGTAAAAAATATAACCTCAAACAAATTAAGCACGAATCGCCATCATTCTTTTGTCTGTTGTCTGTCAAAAGTCAAAAAATGCGTGACCACTCCATGTTGCCAAATTTACGTGAATGTATTCGTACTGTAGCGGTTAAAATTTAAAATTTGGTATTCAACGTTTTTTGTATTTAAAAACTGTAACACTTTCAATAATGGTAAACGGAACTTTAACTGATACTAATCTTTTTTGTTGTCATATGTATTACATAAAAAACACACTTATTAGGTTACAGAGTAGCATTAAAATCTAAAGGAGGTTTCCTGGTACAGTTAATCAATTTTTGAGTTCATAATTACTGTAATATTACAATTCAAACAGTAATTATCATGCATCATTTGAACTGTATACACATATCCTTTTGCATTCAATTTGTGGTAATTCCAAGTAAAATATTGCTCATAGTTGTTTTGTTTTTACTTTAATTTAAGAGGTAATTAGCTTATAACTTCCAAGAACGGGGGGCTTGAGAAGAAGGAACTTGGCCAGCATCCTATTTCGTATGAAACTGTTGTAAAAAAAATGAAGACTGATTTTCCAAATGGAATACAATGACTCTTTGTTGTAGTAAAATTATATTAACGGTCAATAAACTTTCAGATGTGTATTTAAAAGCCTTTGAAAATGATTAGTTTCACTATAGTTCCCACTTTTCTATCGCACCCATAATTTGCATTAAAAACAGCAAATTATAATTAATAAAAGCTTTGGTAACGTGACTAATATGGCCGTTATATACTGATTTAACCCTTTCGCAGAGTGGTTATACAAAATTGCACCTAACCATTTTGAATATTGACTCATTAGAAAACAAATCCGGCTCTGAACAATATCTTTATAATAATAAGAAACATCGTAAATTGATGGCAACAAAATCGTGACTCGATTTAAATAAAACGACCGCTAAACAAGTTCCCACTCAGAATATGCCCCCAGCCTCTTAGGTTCAACCGATTTCAAGTCACATTCAAAACGCCATTGTTCAATCAATCAAACGGATTCACATCTTTGCGTATGAAAAAATTAATAAATTCGCGCACCAACTCTCGCATTTCTCATTGCCGGAGATGATGCTCTGTAGTGTAGGTGTGTGCTACCAAAGTTGATAACGTTATAAGTTAAACAGGAAATTGTAATATATTATGGATAGGATAGATCAGTAACAATTTTGCAATCATGTTAACGTTGATTAATCTTTTGGTAGTGGTATCAACCTTCCTGGGAGTGACCAACACCCAAAATGAACGTAAGTACCTTCAAAACAGTTAATTTACAAATTAATCCAGACAATAATTCCACAGAACTAACTCTCGAAGAATGTTTCGACAAGTACGAAAGAGGTATCTATCCTCACCAGGATGACTGCACCAAGTTCTTGTCGTGCGCCACAGATGAGCCTCTAGATTGCCCCGCAGGACTGCACTTTAACCCCACCGAATTTGTTTGTGACTGGCCAGCTAATGCCGGCTGCATGAAAGTGACCACGCCCAGTCCAGAATCCAAAAATGATGCCAAAACCCCATCTTCAGAGCCTGATGAAGAGAGTTCAACAACTCCAAGTAAATCTCCGTCAGAAAGTACACCAACACCAAGTGCAACTGACAAACCAAGTGATGCATCAGATTTGACAACCTCTAGAGAAAGTGAAAAAGCCGATGAGGGTGTAGACACCACAACCCCTGAAGAAGCTAAAGAGTCAAGCGATTCTTCAAAAGCGCCCGAATCTTCAACCAATCCAAGTGAGCCTGAAAACAAAAGTGATGTTTCAGAAACCACCCCTACCTCTAGTACTTCAAGAGAAACTGAAAAACCTACTGAAGTTTCAGAGAATTCATCAGAAACTACACCCAAATCTGCTACAACTCCCAGTGAGCCGGAAAAGACAAGTGAGCCATCAGAAACTACGACTAAGTCTTCTACAACTCCTAGTGAGTCTGAAAAGACAAGTGAGTCTTCAGAAACCACGAGCAAGTCTTCTACAACTCCCATCAGTGAGTCTGAAAAGACAAGTGAGTCTTCAGAAACTACGACTAAGTCTTCTACAACTCCTAGTGAGTCTGAAAAGACAAGTGAGTCTTCAGAAACCACGCCTAAGTCTTCCACAACTCCCAGTGAGTCTGAAAAGACAAGTGAATCTTCAGAAACTACGACTAAGTCCTCTACAACTCCCAGTGAGTCTGAAAAGACTACAGAAACTAAGTCTTCTACAACTCCCAGTGAGTCTGAAAAGACAAGTGAGTCTTCAGAAACCACGCCTAAGTCTTCTACAACTCCTAGTGAGTCTGAAAAGACAAGTGAGTCTTCAGAAACCACGCCTAAGCCCTCTACAACGCCAAACGAGTCAGAAAGTCCTACTGGTGCTTCAGAAACTACGCCCATATCTTCCACATCTCCCAGTGAGCCTGAAAAATCAACTGATTCCTCAGAAACGACGCCCAAGTCTTCTACAACTCCAAACGAGCCGGAAAAGTCTAGTGATTCTTCAGAAACGACTCCGCTCGTATCCTCCACAACTCCTAGTCAGTCTGAAAAAACAAGTGATGTCTCAGAAACTACGGTCAAACCTTCTACACCTCCAAATGAGTCAGAAAAACCTAGTGATGCTTCAGAAAACACGCCTACATCCGCTGCAACTACAAGTGAGTCGGAAAGAACGAGTGAGCCTTCAGAAACCACGTCTCAATCCTCTACAACTCCAAATGAGTCGGAAAAATCTAGTGGTAGTTCAGAAACTACCACCAAATCATCTCCTACAACTCCAAATGAATCGGAAAGTCCCAGTGACTCTTCAGAAAGTACAAAATCTTCCACGATTCCTAATGAGTCGGAAAAAACAAGCGAACCATCCTCTGCAACTTCGCCAAGTGAGTCTTCAGAAGCCACACCCAGTTCTACAGCACCTTCTGAAAAAACTGAGGAACCAATCAATGAGACTTCAGAGCAGACACCCGCACCTTCTGTCACATCTCCAAGTGAACCTGAAGAAGCTACGTCCAAAACAACAACTAAAGAAGCTTTGGACAAGGAACAAACTTACGGACCTCCTCAAAATACGGCAGCTCCAAAAGAACCTGCGGAGGAAACTTTTGACCTACCACCTGAACCAACGCATGCTAGTGAAGTTTCAACTGCAGGTCCTCTCAATGAGGTTAGTACGTTAATATTAAAGTAGCTCTCTCTACTTGATTGGAGTTTTTTTTGCAGCTATGTGACCTCAAACTGGTCGGAAATTGCAGTCGTCCAAAACCAGAATTAGAAAGACGACCTCCTGGTGGAGTCACTTTGGGAAGCCGATTTGGGGAAACCACCATAGAACCCGAGGTGGATAATAGGGAACCGTTGACTAAGCCTCCACCAGCATCAGGTTCATACATAGACAAACCGAAGAAAACTTATCCTTATAAGATATATTGCAGGTTTCAGTATCAAAGAATGTCTAGCCCAACACAAGTTCGGTATTTTTGCCCATCCTAGTAGTCCCAACAAATTTTTTATCTGCACCAAGTCTAGACCATTGGAGATGACGTGTCCGCAAGGTTTGGAGTTTGATCAGGCAATATACGGATGTGGTAGGCCTAAATTGACAACAACACCACCTCCTCCAGGTTGAGTGAATCTGTTAAAAAACTTTTTACAATTCTAATTTCATTGATATTTTAGAATATAATCTGAGACAGTGCCTGACACAATATCCACGTGGTTTATTCTCACATCCTACTGACTGCGTCAAGTTTTACGCATGCACCAGAACTGGTCCTAAAGTTATGTCGTGTCCTCAGGGATTGCATTTCAACCCTATGAAGTTGGTATGCGATTGGCCTTCTCGATATTGCATCGATCCAACTACCAAAACCAGAAACAGCAGTAAGGACTAGAGTGTTGCTACAAAATCCTTAAATTACCAACTTTTTTACTACTTAGTTTTAAAGGCCATGAAAGGTGACCATATAGTTCCGGATCTGATTGACAGATGTCCGGAGAAGCTGGCGGAGGTAGCATTTCCTAGTGGTGGTCAGGCAAACTTAGGCCAAGAGCTAACACCCTCCCAAACGTTACAACCTCCTAGTATTTACTGGGAGGCAGACCATAAGAGTTTCTACACTTTGTGTATGGTTGACCCGGACGCGCCCCGAACCAAACCGTCCCAACCCAACCAAATCAACCACTGGACCGTGGGCAATATCCCAGGCAACCAAATCTCCCGCGGCCAACCTTTGACGGAGTATTTACCGCCTTGTCCGCAACAAAACTCCCCACCACACAGATACACTTACATGATATACAAGCAACCGAGTAGGATCAAGTTCCAAGAACCCAGAATTCCGGCAAATTCGTTCCAAAACAGAGATGGGTTCTCTTTGAGAAATTTCGTGGAACGCTACCAACTGGGAAATCCGATTGCAGGAAATTACTTTAAATGTAGATGGGACCGATCGGTCCCAATGATATTGCAAAAGTTGCAACATCAAACGCGTCCCTTCTTTATGATGTTTCAGCCTGGTTCTCGAACCCACTCGAATTCATATTCATATTCTTACAGTATTAGAATGTAGGATTTTTACGAAAGTTAATAAATAATAGCTGTTAAATACCAATTTTTAGGTGTTTTTTTTTTAAATCACTGTTTTTTAATATGAAATTTTAGCTGATTGACAAGTTTTGTTTGTCCTCCAAGAAGTTTTAAAATACACTTCTAACAGGGTTTAACCGTTAATTCTCAGGATTAGCGGATTTTTCCCAAAAATAGGAGATTTTTTTTCCTTGGGGTTATTTTTCAGGAGGAAAAATATTTATCAGGGAACTAACTGGGGAAACCACCTCTTTTGGGAGAGTTTAAGTTTATGTGGAACGCGCACTATACCTTGAAAATCTGTGGAAGAGAGTATATTAAAGTTTTTTAAAACTCCTGTGTCCTGACAAAAGAAAGCAGAAGTTTTGACAAACATTTTGACGTTTGAACGAACCTCCTCGCTGCCACAGAGACAAAGTTATGAGCTGTCAAATTATGACCTCTTCAAAGAACTTTTTTACTTACACTGCTCTATTTCTCCTTCAATATCTCGGTTATTTCTAATTTTTGAAGGAAAAATGTGTTTAGTTAAAAGAACACCAAAAGTACGAGCTACAGTTCGACGTTTGAAGGAACCTTCTAGCTGTCATATTAACCAAATTATAGCACATGTCAAATAAGAACCCTGTCATCTTAAAAGAAACAGAAGAAAGGTGATAGTTTGAGGATTTTTTTTATTTTGACTGGGGAAGTTGAGTTGTGGCAACCCTCTGCTATATAATTAGTGATTATCCCAATAAACAGGTAATGAGTAAAAAATAATAATTAGAATATTATATTTATTAAATTTCAAAGTTCAAGTACAAAATGTTTTCCTATGCAGTCACTAAATTATAATACTAAGAGAGGTTTGGAATATATACTTTACATACTTATAGGAAATTTTTGTACCTCAAAAAGTGTAAATTGATTACTGAAACAGATCAAAATTCCAAACCCCAAAATCAGTCATTAAAATGCTCAAAAATCATATTTGAATCCAGAAAACATAAAAAGTTTGTCATGCCATAAACTTAAACTCCTTCATGGCTAAGACAAAACAATCCATCAAATTCTTTATAAAAAATAATAAAGAAACTAAAGACTGTCTTCCCTGCTGAAAACTTCCATGATTTTTTCCATGACTTCCCAGTGTTTGTCTTTTTGCAGATCTTTAACAAACACCGAGTACCAAGCTTCATCGTCCAGGTCCTCTAAAAGGGGTAATTGCACCCCATAACATTGCAAAGCCAATGAGATGCAGGCCACGGCAATGTGCTGGGGAGCATAATCCAAAACTGCGGCATCCAAATGAAAATCTTGTAAGAAAGCTGCTGCCAATTTAGCCACCGGAATAGTTTCCCAAGTTTCTTTTCCTAACCTAAAAAATATTAGAAAGTTTAAATTACATACTACTTTAATAACATCAAAATCACTGACCATCCTTCCATGCTTTTTAAGTAATGCAACATATATTTATGGGGGTGTATAGTGCTAACTTCAAACTTTAGCACCCTCATAATAAGCAGTTCAGCTTGCACAATACCATCCCTCATGCTCCAGTACTCATCACTGATTTCCAGGGGGCTAGAGCCTCTATGCAGTGTATTATGAGCCACATTGATAATATCACGGATTTTTAAAGGGTCATCTTTCACTTTACCAGCCAGGTATAATGCTGAGGATGCAATCAACTAGAGAAATATGATTTTTGTTCTAAAATTACGGTCTCAAACACATGGTAGCTATTTATTAGGATAAAACTTACAAAGCAATCATAGCCATTATGGTCCACCTCCTTAAAAAAGCGGTGCATTACTACAGCAGCTGTAGCCAAAGTGAGAGGTTGAGCTTTTAGTTTTTTCCCACACTCGAATATGAAAAGGGCTGGAGTAAAACCTCCCATAAAATCCAGCTGGCTGTATTCCACTGTGGTGGTTCTGCGGGATTTTTCACGTTGGAGCTCCATCACATCAATTACGTCCTTCATTGTTGCTAGAATACAAATTGAAACATTTTAGAAAGTGGCCTGCAACTAAGTGAAAGTATTTGAACCATTTATGAAGAATAAAGTAGGAAAATTTTTAAACTTTCCTTACCTACTAACCTGTATAACTGCAAAAAACAAATGGTTCTACACTAATTGATGAGATTATTAGCAATAGAAATGAATTTTGCAAAAAAATGTGGGTCAAAGTCGACGAGTTTTAGCAATTTAGTTAACAAATTCAACACGTTTTGATAAATAGCTCGTGGCTAGTTTCTTTCAATAACAAAACCGGCAAATTATTAGATAATGCTAAAGATTGTAATTTTTTTGACTAAAATTAAGCAGAAGCAGATTAGAACATGAAGGTGGAAAGAAAGAAAAAGAAACAAGATCTCGTCTCGTTTCTTGTCTTCAAATGTCAGTTGTCAAATTGCAATATGTTTATTCCCAGTCTCATTATTGTCATGTGACACCTGTTAATATTGTGAGTAACTTGCTCACATGACCAGCTCAAAACGCACTAGAAGAAATTTAGAGGTTAAAAAAAGGTAAACAAATACAAAAAAAAAATCTTGTACAATTAGAAAAACCCACTATGGATGATCCTAAAAAAACAAAAAAAGGAAAATCGAAAAAACCTAAACCGACACCGTCAGACGAAGGGTCTTCCTCCAACGAGCTGGTGATTGTGGATGAAAACAGTTCTAGTATGAAACCTTTACTGAAACCAGCTTTGGGAATGGTTAAACTGTCCCCCGGTGTGGGCCCCAGCAACAATAAAAAGCGTAAAAAACGCGACAGTGCGTCTAGCGATGAAGAACGCTGGCTCACAGCTATTGAAAGTGGTAAACTTGAAGATGTGGATGATGAGCTGAAGAAAATCAAACCGAAAGACCCTGCTTTGATGACGGCTAGGCAAAGGGCCATGTACGATCGAAGTAGTGAAGCAAATCCTACCACCCCCACACTGATGTCTCTTCCTACTGGTAAGTCTATGCAATTATCTTTATTCAGCCACTAACAATACAATTTGAAGGCTATAAAGAAAAAGTGATGACAGCAGAAGCTATACAAAAAGCGGCAATTAAATCGCAGAAACGGAAACAATTAGCGGATGAAAAACGGGAAAAAGACAAGAAAAAAACTATGGAAAGACTGCTGAAAAAACAAGACTCTAAGGCCACAAAGCAAAGTAGACAGAAAACAACTAAAACTAATGCACCAGTGGTGGTGTACCGGCAAAATGGTGAAGGTACCATTATGACTTTTCCAGAAGGGATCGACTATCCTTTAACTACGGTGAAAGCTCCAGAACCAATAAAACCCCTGGTGTGCAGTATGGGATGTGGAAACATAAAAAAATATTCTTGTTCAAGGACAGGAGTGCCTTTGTGTAGTTTGGAGTGTTACAAAAAAAACTTGTCTAGTCAAGCAGTCTAAAAAAAGGAATTTTTTAGAAAATAGTTGTAAAATAGTCAAGAAAGTTCTTATCAGAAATTTCAAGAGAGCAATCCGCCTTTCATGATGAGAGATACCTACTCCCTCTGGTGATCATTTTTCAAAACATTTTCGGGCATTCCAGCTGTCATTTCTCCATTTGTTTACGTTGATTTTGGCATATTTTAGTTAGGAATTTAGCGCTGGTTTCATAAATATGAAGTGATAGTGTCATATTATTTATAATTTTAGTTTAGGAACCTGTTGCCCGATTTTAGTTCCAATACTAATAGTAATTGTAATAAAATTTATCTGTTTTGTATCTATTGGCTGCAACTGTTATTTTATTTCTCTTTTATTTCTGATACTAGACAGAGATGCACAGAACAGTCATTATTGTCATGTGTCAAAATCAGCTCAGCTGTGTTGGTGACAGGTGATGACGGTTGCTAGAGAGTGCCTTGGATGTCAACATAAAAGAATTTGAGGAGAATTTTAACTCAAAGTTTGTTACTTCTCCAAAAAACCTTCGGTAATTTGCCTTACTTGTACCTTCACACAAAAAAATTACCATAAAGCCTCCCTCCCATTAACTCTATGTATTGACCTAACCTATAAACGATGACTAACCAATACCTTTTCTAGAGAACCGTCATGGAGAAAACACCTCAGGAAACCCTAGATCAGGACCTGCAGGAAGAAGGACAATTTGTCGTTGACGACGTGAGTAAAATCATCAAAGACGCTATCGAAACAGTGATCGGGGGTAACAGTTACCAGCAAAACAAAGTGAACAACTGGACTACAGCTGTTGTGGAGGCTTGCACTTCTGAACTGACCAAGCTGATGAAACCCTACAAATACATTGTCACCTGCACGATTATGCAGAAAAACGGGGCCGGTTTGCACACAGCCAGTTCCTGTTACTGGGACAATAACACCGATGGTAGTTGCACAGTGCGCTGGGAAAATAAAACCATGTTTTGTATCGTTTCTGTTTATGGGTTAGCCATTTAGTTGTGTAGAGTAAATTTGTCGGGGATTATGAGATTGTTTGAATGCAAGATTTTCACAGTGTGACTACTAAGGATGGCTGAAATCTTTATTCAAAGATTAGACTGGATTTATAAACTTTCTTCTTTAGAGGTTTATAAATCCAGTGTTGATTAAGTAATCTAGGGATTAGAGTCTTAAGTAGGCTGTCATTAAGTTTAATATTCAAATAGACCATACATTTTTTTGGTTTTATTAAAAAAACGCAATTCAGTGTTCTAGTTGTACTAATTTATTACTTAATTATTATATATTATTTGTCTAATTTTCAATTTTGTTTTGGGTTTTTAGTATTGATTATTTAAATAAATAGTTGCATTAAACCTTTGGGTCTGCTAGTTTTAAATAGAGTAGTTAGCCACAATGGCTTTTGCCCCACACTCCACACTGTATAATACATATACAAACTCAATCATTTTCCAGCTTTTCCTATTTCTACATGAGGTGGCAACATGGCAAGTATTGCCACATTGACAAAATATTAACAATAAAACTGCTAGTGCACTTTTCATCTTGGTTTAATACGTAAACTTTCTTCAGAGTGGCTTTAATAATGCATTTTATTATACTAATAATTAATTCAGCTCTAAAATAAACAAAATATTGAGGAATTGGAGTTTTGGAGTGTTAGGGAATAGTAAGAGGTGCTGTCAACGTTGCACGTTTGAGCTTTCCCACCTGTACAGTGTGCTGTCATTGAGCTGTCAGTCGTCAGGTGTAGGTGCTTGCTGGCTTGCCGATCATTAATCATTGATCGCGTACAGTGGAGTGTAAAGGGTCCCGTATCGGTGTCCAGAAACGCCTTTAATTCGCGACATACCGCATATTTACCAGTAGCAAGTATGCAGTGAATGAAATTCGCGAAAACCGAGAACGACGTAAACCCAGCCTTAAATCTGGGTCACGATTTCTAGTGTAGATTAGGGCTTAATATCAAGGCTGGCTCGATCCGAATCGACGGTCCTGTGACATTCCACTTTCAACCTAATTCCTGTTTGTGTTTGAAAACCGGGAGGGCCCCTGTGTAATGTGTCACTGAAACGGGGGGTCGCGTAAACGTGATAGGAGCGACCGTGTCCTTTTCCTAGGCCAGTGAACAAACTCATTCAAAATTACGAAAAAGCAAGGAAGTATGAACCGTGGTGGTAGTGTGGGGGCCCGTGTGCAGGTTCCCAACGAACTTCGTGAAGTTCTGCTTGAATTTACCATCAGTTATCTGTTGGAACAACCCGGCGATGTGGTGTCCTATGCCGCGGACTATTTCAGTCGCCTTAGGGAGGCTCGCTGCAATGCCATGCTTTATGAGGGGGCTGGTCCCTCTGAAACTTTGTCTCCTGATGAATCTGAGTTGTCTAGGGAAGAAGGTAACATGTTTTTCTCAGCTAAATACCTAATAATGTTATATTTGAGTGTATATATTAGGAGTATACCTATTTTCCCTAAACCAAAGTGCAATTTTTGCAGCAAAACTACTTTTTATTTATAGGGGCAATATCAAAAGATTCTTTCAATTTTCAACTAGCCTGAAGTTGCCAAATCTTTCCCTACGTCACAATATAATAATAGCAGGAAGCTAAACCCTGGAGAAAGCATTTTTCTTAAATTATCAACATTTGTTCATAAACCCCCTAGTTTAAGTTATCCGAGGCTTGAAACATAATAAGTGAAATACCAACCTTGTGGAATTATTTTGTAATAATAACTTAAACAATAAATAGACACATTTTCCAGACCTAAAGGCGCCACCCAAATGTGGTTTGGATAGGTTAGTTAAGCAGACCATTAGTGGAATTTGTCCTGGCTCATGATTCAGCACTTCCGCTTTTGGTTAAGAAACCATTAATCAATATCAAGTCCAGTGCCACACATTTAAGTTTGATTTTACAATTGCCTATAGGTATTGCAGGAACCAAAAGGTCAAGGAGGACTTTTAGTTTAAGCCCTAAATGTAAATATGGTTCCTCTAGGAAATTCCTGACTTCCACATTGGTTGATGAATGATAGGAATAAAACTGCAAGCCAAAAATTGAGTACTAAAAATACTACTGGATGTAGGTTCCAAGAATCCAGGCATATTTATTGTACATACACACAATTTAATCAAATCCCCCTTCGGGGTGCTTTATAGTGGAAATGGGTCAAGTGAGACATTTATTGGAAATTGCATTAGGGAAGGTCATCTGTAATGAAGTTCCACCCAGCATTACCATCCCTTAATACCAGAATGTTTTCACACAAATATTCAGGGCTGTAGAGAGTTTACTAGTAGGCAAATTAGTACAAAACCTGACTTACAAAGACACATCTAAATTGGCTGTTTTTCTAAAAAAATCCTATTTATAGAATAATTACCCAGTAAATAACCACTTGTATACAAGTGGATGGAAACCAAGGGTGAAAAGCCTGATCTGTATTTAAAATGTAATAAGCGATTTAATAAAGTAGTTTTGGAGTACATAATGGAATTGCCAAGTGGTAGGCACTTCAAAAATAGTTCATTTACTATTTACCTTAATGTTTGGTGAATGATGTGTTCAACCAAAGTTTTTACAATCACAAACCACAGACAGTATTGAAATTTACCCAGATTCTGCAGATTAGACTTCAAATTTTGTTATTATAGGGTTAAATCATTTTTGTCAATCAAGTGTCATCCAGAATCAATAATGGGTAAAGATCTAGATTATTCAACAAGTTTTTCAACAACAATTTCAGTTTCCTATTTGGATGTAATTGAATCGGATGATGAGGAAGACGTTTTAGGACTTGCAGGTTTGTTCAAACTTAAACTTTGAGAATCCACTTGATTGTTTGATTTTTCTATTGGAATTATTTCCACAGTTTGCTTTTATGTGTTGTTTAGGTTTGCTGTACTTGCATTCCATGGGTGATTTACAGCCAGAGTTGTTTATTGACCAAAGCAAGATTGAAGATTTAACAGCAACCAAATCTTTTATGACACTTTGTGAATGTGTGTTTGGGGTCATTTTTATTTGGATATGAACGTCTTATGTGTGACCTCATTTCGTATTTATTATATTATCATGAGTTTTCTCATTACATGGAGACAAACATTGTTTGTTGATGTTTTTAGCACGACCTCACCTCGACTTTGCCAGTTTATGCGACCTTTTTGATAAAAAATTGTTTTTTTTTTGGTACCATTGACCAGATTATATTGTCAGTGAAAATCAGCTTGACACATGTTATTGGTTTAATGGGATTGGCCTTTACCATTCAGATGCCTGATAAACAAAAATAAACCTTACTGTCATGGATTTTATTAATTGACAGTAAAACCAAGCTATTTGTGAGGATTAAATTGGATTACCCCATGATTAAAACTGGATTTGTATAGCGACATCCCTAAAACAGTGTTGCCAGACTTCAACCAATCTGTATAGCAAAGGGTCATTTTTATGTTAAGGTGTAAAATTGCCTAATTTTACATGCACCACAGTGTCGATTATTTTTCTTGGAATAACCGGCGGACGTGTCACGTGACCCGAATTGAAATCATTTAATTATAGAGTCTCTTCACAAACAGAATAGATTCTATGTTGTGTAGAAAATAGTTTTGATATATGTACCTATATCATTAGATATTGGGGATAATTTAAACAATGTAAATAGTGTAAGCAAATGTGCAACTTTGACATTTTGACAGTCATCACATGACTGGTTTCTGGCTTTTTATTCATTTTTCATTTTTTTTTTGTAGAACCTCCGGTGGGTAGATTCCAAAACCGACGAAAATCGGTGTTTGCGGAAACGTACGATCCAGAGGAGGACGAGGATGACGACGGCACCAGGACCATCTTTCCCAAGTCGGATGAGCAGCGGCAACGTCTCTCAGATGCGGTGCGGAACATTTTGCTGTTCCGTTCCCTTGAAAAGGATCAGATGAACGAGGTGTTGGACGCCATGTTCGAAAGACGAGTGGAAAAAGATGAACTCGTCATCAAGCAAGGCGATGATGGTGACAACTTCTACGTTATACAAAGGTGAGGACTAACTGTTAGTAAAGTTAACCTTTACTGAAACATACGACCCTTAGGGTTCAACCACACGTGTGTTGTAATAAACTTTTAAACAGAATTGCTAAGCCTGACGTCATCAAATGTCCTTTTAAAAATTGATATCTGCAGCTGTACTGGAAGCGCCCCCTGCTGACCTACTCAATTATTAACCGAACTTGGTGAACGTCACAAGTATAATTGTTTTAATGATTCCTTTTAAAGGATCAATGCATGTTAAACTGCCCTTAGTACAACCAGTCAGGAAAACGTCGTTTCCTCCAGGTTAATTCCGGATTAAAATCGACTGATTTAGTTAAGCGGGCACTATTAAAATCGATAGAGCTCGGTCTGGACGAGCCCAAAAACAATGCAGCTCCTCGTTACGACATTATTATATTTTCGTAACAAATACATTTATTTGCTTTTAGACTGGTCAGGCGGTGCATCAATTTATATTTCGAGAAAATAAATCGGCCGGGGTCCTACTCCAGGAGAAGTTATCGTATAAATTTCCTCTGGATTATTTTAGCTAAACAAATTTAATATCGGACCGACGAAAATAATTACTGTCATGCAACTTTTCCTCGAATTTTAATTCCTGACATATTTAACGGTGCCGGCCAGAAAATCTCGAGCCAAAAGCTCATCAATTAAGTTGTATTATTGATTGAAAAACCGTCTGGCAAAGCTAAACATATCCAGGACTTGGGTAGCTCGATTTAGTTTACTGTCACTGTCAAAGACGTGCTTAACGTCACAATGACACTAAACACCGCCCTCTATACTAGAAAGTCTAACAATGTCACTTTTAATGGCGGCGTTTCGTTTTATACACAAACCTATTCAAATGTAGTAAGAAATATGTTTTTTTTTTTATTATTTCGTGTAGTTGATTGCAAGTTGTGAGTGAAAAATCAAAGAAAGGTTCATTCCTGATACAGATATGTATAGATAGAGCTTTTTTGTACACAATCAAGTCCAGCCTAAACAAATTGGTTAGAACATTTGTCCTGGAAAGTACAACACACAGCAAACTAGTTTAAACACTGTTCAATGTAAGAAAATCTGTAAATCCTTGAAACTAGGTAAGCAAAACTGGTAAATGGTTCTTATGTTATTACCAAGAACATTCATTCAAAATTATTTTTGTTGCCCTAACAAAGAAGGATGCTTTAAAATGAAACCCACATACCTGTGCATGTAACAAGTACCTAATAAGTTTACTGTACTAGAAAGCACTTGTACCTACCATTCAGTATAGTGTTGGAGTAAAATCATCTCACTTCAAAGTGTTCAACCACTGTTGAGTTAGATCCGGTTTTTTGTAAAGTAAAAAACTGACACGGTTGGGCTTTTTCCTGAATTGCTGTTACAATGTGGCTTGAAAAACTTCTGAACGGCAGCAAACAAAAATAACTCACGCAAATAACCACAAGTTTTGATTTTAAACCGTAAAAATTCATCTAATCCTGAAAAAACTCAATTTCCACAAAACAAACAAACGCAAACTATCACCACTCCGCCATATTGGAATTTTTGACAAGCACCTAGGCTTTCTAGTATAGTAGGCGGTGATAGAAAACATTATAAATCTAGAACTCCATTTAAATAGGAGGCCATGAAGACACAAAATTTGACATTTGATCAAAACTATTTCGATATAAACCATTTTTTTCTAAAAATCACGTGACCCCATGATTACAAAATTATACGCACGCCACGTGACCTTTGGATCATATCGCGTTTAGATCCGAAAGAAAACGACTAATTTCCTAGTTGTCATTGTTGTTGTCACTATGACATTTATTTTGAATTTAAAATTTGAATATCGTTCACTAAAGTGCTAAAAGGTATTAAAAGTAAAGTTAAAGTTGCATATTTGTGTTGTTCGTGAGTTTTGTGAGTGATATGAGGGTGTCAGATTATGAACCAAGAGCAGCAGCAGGTTTCCTAAGTTTCCTAATCCAATACACAAAACCCCAAATTATTTAAAGCTTATTGTTGGAAATTACCTAGTTTTTAAACTTCCGCCATGAAAATATTTATCAAGTGCGTATTGTTGAATTACTTTTTTGTTGTTAAATAACTTATTACCTATACAGTATAAAGTAGCATCACAAATAGTATGTTGTGGTGTTATCTATAGTATTATTGAATTTGCGTTGGTAAAAGCATTATGGTACGACTTACTACTTATTTACTATAGTACACACCTTTTTTTATCAAAACCTGATATTAACAAAATAGAAAATAGTATATTACATACTCAGGTGGAAAGTGTTTGATTTCTGTCGAGAAATTAGGTAGTTTGCCGAGATGAACTTTATCTCGAGACAGAAATTAAACTTTCTACCGTGGTTTGTATACTATTTTATTTTCAACCAAATATCAAAATCTCATCGAACTTTTAATAAATCATTCAGTTGAAACATTGATTGCAAATAGTCTCTAACAATAAGGTAGTATAGGTGCACATGACTTCAACCATAATAAACGACTGGTGATTTGTTTTCAAAATCAAAATGGCGACTGGTGATTTTGTCTGTCATTTTTAACACGTGAAATTTCCTTTAAAATGAGGTGCAAGTCAAAATGGCGGCCTGGAACGCCATTTTGTCTGTCATTTCTTAAAACTACGTGAAATTTCCTTTAAAACGTGAAAGTTATTTTGACTTTAAAATGAAATTTGCAAGTCAATATTTTGACAGAAAATTCAAAATGGCGGCCTGGAACGCCATTTTGTCTGTCATTTCTTGAAACTACGTGAAATTTCCTTTAAAATGAGGTGCAAGTCAATATTTTGACAGAAAATTCAAAATGGCGGCCTGGAATGCCATTTTGTCTGTCATTTCTTAAAACTACGTGAAATTTCCTTTAAAATGAGGTGCAAGTCAATATTTTGACAGAAAATTCAAAATGGCGGCCTGGAACGCCATTTTGTCTGTCATTTCTTGAAACTACGTGAAATTTCCTTTAAAATGAGGTGCAAGTCAATATTTTGACAGAAAATTCAAAATGGCGGCCTGGAACGCCATTTTGTCTGTCATTTCTTGAAACTACGTGAAATTTCCTTTAAAATGAGGTGCAAGTCAATATTTTGACAGAAAATTCAAAATGGCGGCCTGGAACGCCATTTTGTCTGTCATTTCTTGAAACTACGTGAAATTTCCTTTAAAATGAGGTGCAAGTCAATATTTTGACAGAAAATTCAAAATGGCGGCCTGAACGCCATTTTGTCTGTCATTTCTTGAAACTACGTGAAATTTCCTTTAAAATGAGGTGCAAGTCAATATTTTGACAGAAAATTCAAAATGGCGGCCTGGAACGCCATTTTGTCTGTCATTTCTTGAAACTACGTGAAATTTCCTTTAAAATGAGGTGCAAGTCAATATTTTGACAGAAAATTCAAAATGGCGGCCTCGAACTGTCAAAAAATACAACTTTTTTATTTGTCAAGTTACAGTTGACGTCTCGGTGTCATTTTATGTTAAAATTTCCCGGAAAAGACTCTGGTGCAGTCGGTTTTTTGATATCTCAAAAACTAACAGAGTTAGATCTAAAATTTAACATTCTGTGTTAATTGTGTAAAATTTCTTTGCCAGGAACTCGGCCGGATTAAGAGACATGAAATCTGACTAAAAAATATTTACAATATAATATGTGATATTATGGTAAAGGAAATTTGATGCCCTCTAGCGGCCAAACGGTGTTATCAATCAGCTCATGGAGGGACATTTTTAGAAAGCTTGAAATCTGCTCTATCTTTTGTTTTCTATGACATTTTGACGTAACTTGTCAAATAAGGGAGTAATTTAGGGTCAAAGCGAGGTGTGTCCCAAAATATGTGATTTTAGGGTGAAAGAATTTTGACGCCCTCTAGCGTCCAAACGGTGTTATCAATCAGCTCATGGGGGACATTTTTAGAAAGCTTGAAATTTGCTCTATCTTTTGTTTTCTATGACATTTTGACCTAACTTGTCAAATAAGGGAGTAAACTATTCTAGAGTTTTTATTGTTTTTTGTAAACCAAATACAACCGGCTTAGCAAAACATATCTAGTGTGCCATGCAAAACGCCCTCTCGCGGAGAAATTATCACAATAGCTATGTCCAATCTGTCAAACCGTGACTTCAAACAGTTCCATTGACATGTAAATCTAAATTTATAATGTTTTCTATGAACCAATCTTATGCGAGCGCTTAAAATGGTTTTTACCGAAAAAATTACACACTCAAACATAAATAAATGGTCGTGTACTTTTTTTTGCTTGGATACACGGTACAAACAATAATTCAATTGGCTCAACGCACGTCGCATAATAATTAAGTACCTTTTGTTCTTGACTGGGTTTTTTCTTGAATTGTTTTTGACGATCGTAAACGCAAACCACAATAGAATATTATTCGCCCCTTTAATTGATGCAATTGAGTTTTAACGACCGGTTTTCGATAAAAGTTGCCGCACAGTTCAAAACAATTTAGGAAAAAAAAATTAAGCCCGAAAAGTACTAAACAGTCGGTTAATTGGACGTAAAGGTTAATTTAATTTCCAAGTTTTGTCGTTTACCAAGTCAGGAGCAGTACGTAATTAATAATGTGCTAGTGTGACGGTACCGTACCATTAAATACCATACATGAAAGATGCAACAATCAGCAGACCATAAAAAGAAAAGCCACTAGTCTACATTTTACTAGGGCACCGCACAAGAACCCGTTTTTCTTGTGGGTACGTTAAATTACGAACCCACATTACTTAAACGATATCTCTAGGATCTCCGGCCTAGACAATAATAAAATAGGCCAACAGATTAGCAAAGTGAACTGTGCGTTTTAGCAAATGCCCACGCTGTTTATAGGCCCAGTTGGGTGTCTTAATTTACTCAGAATTAAGCAATAGAGTGCCTCCCTGGAGCTTCAGCGCTTATTAAAATTGCTTTAAACGCGTGATGTTTGCTAATCTAATCAGGAGGTACTACTTACTACGACGTGTTAATAGTACCCTAAAAAAAAACTGGTTGATTTGCATTACCTATAACGATCAACCCAAATTCGGTTTCAGTGACGTCACGGTGACGTAGTGTGCGATAGCACCTGTTCAAGGATTCCTGGATTGATTTATTTTATTATGTAAGTCGAGTGGCGAAAAATACGAAGAAATTAACTATTACCCACTAATTAAATCGCAATCGGCACGGCGAATGTTTGTTTGTACAGGACGAAGTTGCCTATAGCGTGAGAACTATACTGGTGGTGACGTCACGGGAATGAAAAAATTAATTTACGTCACATTGCTCCGAAAATCGATTTTGCCGCCGTTTCGTCCCCCTCGTTCACCCACATCCTTATTTATGTTGCAACACAGATTGGTAATCAAACTTTTTTGTTAATTCACCATAAACGTTCTAGAGATTATACAGGTGTGGTAAATTCAAAAGCGACCATAGGAAAACCGTGTAACGGACAGAGAAACGTAGGTAATTGCATGCGCGGGAGAAAGACAGAAAACGAAAAAAATATCAAGTAGGCCATGACAAACTTACTTACGGCGTTTGGCAACAGCGCGCTAAAAATATGGCCTACTTGATATTTTTTTCGTTCTCTGTCTTTCTCCCGCGCATGCAATTACTTACGTTTCTCTGTCCGTTACACGTTTACATTTAGAAATAAATCTGTCAGTTGTCATTTATACTCCATTACTGTTTTTATTGGGTTGTTAATGTAATGTTGTTATTCCAGTGGTATTTTCTTCGCTTACGTCCAGAGCGATCCGAACCAGGAGCCGGTCCACATTCACACTTACGACAACCGGGGTAGTTTTGGTGAATTGGCGCTGCTTTATAACATGACCAAGAGCGGCTACTTGATACCATTAGGGCCCAAACCGAAGGTTCTTTCCAGAGCGATCCGAACCAGGAGCCGGCTATGGATAGACAAAGCGGTTTAGGTAAGAACGTTTAGGTAAGAATTTTCATTTTTATGTCATATAACTGTTGAAATATAAAATGAAATGATTTTAAACTTTCCAATAAACAATTTTCAGGCGCATACTGTTGAAATCCGCTTTCAAGAAGAGGAAGATGTACGAAGCTCTTATCGAGAGCGTTCCAATGCTGAAGACCCTCCAGCCCTACGAGAGAATGAACTTGGCTGACGCCTTGGTACCTAGAACATTCAATAATGGCGATCGAATCATCAAACAGGTTAGTTATTTAGTACCGTCATAAATATTACAATATAGAAGATGATTTTATATACTCATAGTTTATACTATGAGGTGTTCATTCTAAATATCTTTAGCACCAAAGAATAGAATGTGACAGGGACCCGCCATTGTCAGCTTCTTCTGTCATATTCTATCACTTCATTTGAAAATGTGGTTCTCTGCTGTCAAGAATTAGGGGCATTTAAGGGCGAATTATAGATTTGGAGTTGGCTTTGGCTTTGACGTTCACATCAACGCCAACTCTGAAAGAGTGACAAATTCTATTTAAACTTTTAGAAAAAAAATGTGTAAAAACTATATGATTAATTGTTGTATAGGTTTATGGGTCTTTTCTTGACAGTTGTGACGTGTGACACCAAGATGACATCTAACAAAATCCTTGAGAGTTAACAAATTGTATAGAAGGTGCATCAGAGTCTGTTCTTTTAGGATGTTTGATCTATGACAAATGTGACATCTGTCAAAATTGATTTAAAAAAACCAGACATGTCTTAAAAAAGTACCTACTTATTTCAACGTCAAAAATGACAATAAACTTATAAGGAAACCTTAAAATTAGCCAAATTATATAGAAAGTGCATTATTAATCATTTTATCGGTTTTCGAGTCTATTTCTGACGGTTGTGATCCAATATACAGGATGCTAATTGGTCTGTCACTAAGATGACATTTGACAAAGACAAAATCCAGTTCAAATGACTAGAAACCCTTACAGACATATTAAAATTGGCGAAATTGATAGAAACTATACTATTAATTATTTTATAGGTTTATAAGTCTGTTTTAAACAATTGTGACACATGAACCACTACTTAAGACGTTTATTGGTTTGTAACAAACAACAAACAATGAAACTATAACAAAACCTTGAGAGTTAACAAATTGTATAGAAAGTGCATTATTAATCATTTTATAGGTTTATGGGGTGTTTCTGACAGTTGTGGCGTGTGTTCCACTATTTAGGATGGTGCCTAATCTGCCACTAAAATCGTATCTAACAAAATCCCATCCAAATGACAATGAAAGTATAAAGAAACTTTAAGAGTTAACAAATTGTATAAAAAGTGCATTGTTACCTACTCATTTTATAGGTTTATAATGACAATTCTGGCTGTTAGATTGACATGTTACTTGATCTGTCATTATACAGAAAAACAATTTGCTAAAGAATTTAAACGAATTTGACCCTCGAGCTCATAAAAACTACTTAAGGATGCTAGGCATTGAAAACAGTCACGTAACCTTAAAAAATTGCTTTCAATCTTAAAAATGATTTTAGTGCCTTTAGAGCAACATTTTGACCTTAATTATGGTCACCTGACTGTAGGGATACTATTTTAATTTCAAGTAGAGTCATGTGACTTTCAAGATTCTATTCAACCTTTGAAAATAATCACGTGACCTTCAGAACGACATTTTGGTCTTAAATATGGCCACGTGACTAGGCAAGGATTCTATTTTAATCTTAAGAAGAGTCACGTGACCTGCAAGATTCTATTCGATAAATGGAATTGAAAATAGTAGGGAAATGTAAGGTTGAACAGTGGGGTGCAATATGGGTAAAATGGGTAAGAGGGAGGTTGTCTTGGTTTTGGACGTTTTACACCCAAACTAAGCGCTATTTACGCAAAAACATTTGGAATACAAATTTTTAGCCCTTTTAACCTTCTAACCACCCTGTAAATTTCAGCCTTCTAACTTACGTAGTTTTGGAAATATTTGGTTTTGAAATTTCAACACCCTCTAGCGAACAAACCGTGCAATCAATCCACTAATGTTAGGACATTTTCTGAAAACCCTTAATCTGCTCTATTTTTTTATTTTGGTGGTTTTCGGCCTATATTTGAAAATAATGGAGTTAATAAGGGTTGAACAAAAATAAGGAGGCTGTTTAGGTTTTTGCCGCTTTGCGACCAAACTAATGCCAAGAATATCAAATTTTAGCGTTTCTAACACTCTAACCACGTTTAAGGAGTTGTCACGTTCTAGAACAATTAGCAACTGTCAAAAATTGTCACCATGGAGCTATAAAATTTATGGGAAATAATTTGGGAATATGTATTTAAAATCCAGGGAGATGCCGCCGATGGAATGTACTTTGTTGAAGATGGCGAGGTTGTAATCAGCGTCCTGGACGATAGCGGCAAAGAAATCGAGATCAACCGTATCGCCAAGGGCGGCTATTTTGGTGAATTGGCTTTGGTCACCCATCGACCTAGGGCAGCGTCCGCTTTTGCCGACGGGGATGTCAAATTAGCATGTAAGTTTACCAATATTTTCGTCTTAAGCTGGGTTTATACAGCGCACAATGCATAACATTGCACAAGAAATCACAAGTGTTTCTTTTTGGTGTTTATACAGTCGCACAACATATAATTTTTAACCAATGAAAAGAGTTTATGACAACACGTGATAAATGTCATATTGCAATGTAAAATGTTATTTTTCTGTCACTTGCCATTTGTCAATCATGTCAAGCACAGATAAGGAGGATAAGGCAAAAAAGGTGTGCTTGCTGTTGTAACGTTGGAAAAAAAAAAACATTTTTAATAACAACAATATATTAGAATTCTCCATATTTAGAAAGCCAACACAAACCGACCATCCCTGATGATTCCAACCACCACTCGCAACACAAGATGGCAGCATTCAGGTGTTATTATTCCATGCTATTTCCTGCATAGAATAACCTTCTGATAAATAACTGAAAAACAGAATTGGCAATACTACACATTTTTATTTGAAATTGAGAATATACTTACTGCAGAGTGAGGGCAAGACCTTGTTTTGGGCTAATTGGATTTTTTGTCTTGTCTTTCTTGCAGGAATGGCCCCACAAGAGCTAATAACTTATGGAACATTCTGGAGTCATACGCGTATATTTGAAAAACTGCTCTGTATCATGGTTTTCTGCAAACTGAACTATTTTTACAAAAACACTATGTTCATTGCGTTTTCTATTCATAGGTCGCGTTTTAAACCTCCGTATTCTCCTTTTCTTGACATCTAAGCTTAATGCTGTAGCTGCAGCACCCATCAAGAGTAGAAGCCCCAATTGTTGCTAAGGTTCCATCTGCAATTGTTTAATAAATTCTTGATGTAAAGAGAAACTAATTAGCTCTTGATAATTTTTACCACTAAACTCTGTTTTTCCGTAGACACTTCAATTGTTTTTATTGCACTAAATGACCAAAAAATCACAAATACAAAATCAACAACAAACCACAATTCTTGAACAATCCAAATCCACCATTCATAAACAAAACAATAACGCAATACAATGACGGACGGCGGATGTCAATTACAATGACGGACGGCGGATGTCAAAATATGACATTACAAAATTTTGCGCACGCGTACAGCTGTTTTCGCATAAGAATTGCATAGAAAGTTAAAAATTATGAACTTTCTATGCGATATTGTGCAAGTGTTGTGTTCTGTATAAACGACAGTAGGCATTACTGTAAAGCCAACTTTCTATGTTATGCATTGTGCGCTGTATAAACCCAGCTTTAGCCACGTAACTATGATTTTATTCGGGCAGTTTTGGACGTGGAAGCGTTCGAACGTCTCCTGGGTCCCTGTATGGAGATCATGAAACGCAACATCACAGACTACGAGGACCAAATGCTCAAAATATTCGGCTCAAAGCAAAACATCCGCGATATACGATGAAAGGCCCCGGGGCGGCCGTGATTGGGGTTGACCTGGCTCCGTTAATTCGTAATTTTGTCTGGTTGTTTGTTTACCTGGTCGAGCTTTGCCGGGAGTAGATGTGGTGTTCTCCCCACCTACGGTAAGGGAATCTTCCCCCCATTGTATTTTTTTTTGCGTCTGCGAATGGTTGTGCGCGTTTAGTTTTTATTTTTGTCCCCCCGTTTACGAGTTTGGGAGCGAGTCGACCGATAATGTTTTACTTATTAAAGTTGCCCCATTTTGTGAAGAGAAAATTTAGAACGTTTATTTGGGGAAAGTGTAGATGAAGGAACAAAGAACAAAGTATTTTCTTAAAATGGGCCTGTCCCACAATTTTTTTTTATTTCATAACTACAAAGACGGATTGAAAATATTATACCCGTATTTTTTTGTTTTCAAAAATATTAAGTCTAAATAGAAAAAAAATGATGATAAAAACTACATTAATCTCATGTTTTAAACGCCCACCTCCGGTGATATACTACACTATCAACCAATCAGCGACAAGAAGTGAAACAGTTGGCGTGCAACAGCCAATAAAATCGCCCAGAATTACGTACGTCACATGCGCGCCAAAACAGATCTTTTAAATTTAATGGACAAATTCAAACTAATGTAGGAACATTTACGACCATAATTTTTTCTTCAAGAATATGAAAAATTAGTTTTTTGATCCTATTCTTTCGATTCCAGTCATTAAAACAAAAATTTATGATATGTGGGATAGGCCCATTTCTAGAGTTATTGGTTTTTTCCTTTACTAATAAACGACAGATCTGTCAACTGTGTTAATAAACCATCCTATACAAGTATTGTCAAATAATGACAGTGCAGTATTTCGGTTAGTTTGGTCGACTCGATTCCGAAAGCCATCAAAAATGTTTGTTAGATAAGAAAAATTATTTATACTAGTCAAAAAGATGTGTAAATATTGTCTAAACGTGGCTTTCCATCGGATTGGTCCGAATTTGCTTCGAGCTTTCCTTTTAAATCAGCTTTTATGCACATATCAGAGTGACGTAATTAAATTAGCCGCCCCTCGTTCGTAAAATTGCGAAGAATAAACGAAACTGAGCCAATTTTGTCCTATAAATATTTAAGCTTGATGGAAATTTAGACGTTTCCGATTTTCCCCGTGTGTGTGTGTGCGCGCTTTAATCACTTTAAAAGTATTATGTAAAAATTGAAAAATGTGAAGAGGCTCCCGCTGGTCGGACCAAAGTACCTTTGATTATTTATTTACCTTGACGTGGGTGTGTATGTATGAGTTTTTGTTGCGTTTCAATGTTTATGGTACGTTTTTTGTGGTAATTGTTAATTTAATTTAAATTTGAGTTGCTCAAGCGATTTTTCGCCGGAAGATCTGTTTTAGACCAATATTTAGCAAAACAAGAGTGTATTTTGTTGATGATGGCCAGTTTGATAACCACCAAACAAAAGAGAAATACGACTTTATAAAACTGATATAACTTCTCATTGATTTTACAATGGTTTCATCTTATAAATTTCTCGCTACGTCAGCCGGGACAGTAATGTTTTTGGGTCATTTTTAAAGCTACGCCATTCTGAAACAAATCAACAGATTTTAATGCGCTTTTGACCGTTATTGAGCTTGGTTTATTGGCTCTTTACTGATGTAAAAAACTTTTGCTTTAATGCACTCTAACTGCCTTATACAGGGTGTGAAGGAAGTGCGTGCAAAAAAGTGACATTTGTGTGAAACTTGAAATTGTTCTTCCCCTTTAACTGTCTCTAAACACCCTGTATGGTTCTATCGGTTAAAAGAGTTGACTGAAAATTATGCAACACATAATATGGGACCTACACGTGACTTAAAATGACAGTTCCAAGCTACTGCTTTAATTCGAGATTTAGCACTGCTATGTCGCATTTTTTGGATGCATCGCCATTTCTTGAGTCACAGGATGCTAATTGGGAAATGGCCAAAAATGTCCCGAGATATTGACCTAAACAACACTTTCTTAAGTTAAAACAAACCCAAAATAAATTATTGATCAATTGGGAACTACTTGAATATTTCAATTTTTTGCACGCACATAAGCATTTAAGTCACAGTTTTTTCCATCAACCAAAGTCCCATAAATTAAGCTCAATAATAGTCCAAACTGCATCAAAATATGTCGTTTTGTTTAGAAATGGCAACGTTTTAACAACGTCTCGGTTGAGGTGGTGCGCAGTTTAGTTGATTTCATAAAACTCCCTCTACAGGTGTAAATCCAAAACCGACCATACGAAAACCGTGTTACGGACAGAGAAACGTACATTATTGCATGCGCGGGACTAAGACAGAAAACGAAAAAAATATCAAGTAGGCCATATTTTCAGCGCGCTGTTGCCAAACGCCAGGTATCAAAAATACCGTCGACAAAATTAATTTTGTTGTTGGATTATTCCTAATTTATTATAGTCGGTAAGTGTGAGCTGTATTTAGTCCGATTTCTTTTTTTTCATTTAGCAGTCGAATTGCTGTAGCGTTACGAGATCTCCCTATTGTAGTAATATTTCATCTGTCATCTGCGATTAAAATCTAACCTCAAATCCAGTCGGTAAAATCAGTCAGTTTGACACACAAAATTATGGCCTACTTAAAATTTTTGGAGGTCTTCTGTCTTTGTCACGCGCATTCAATCATTTATGTGTCTCTGTCCGTTACACGATTTTCCTAAGGTCGGTTTTGGATTTACCACACCTGTATACTTGTTTTGTTGAATTTGCTCACTTATTAATGTAGTCAACCCCGCTTCACTTATTTTTTTTAAGTTTTGTGAGTGTTTAAGTTATTTGAATGAATGTGTAAATTACAAACAATTCCCATTGTTATCATAATAATAACATTTAAAACAAGAACTACGTGTAAGTAATCGTTAATGTTGTACTACCGCAAACGCTCTGTATCATATAAATTTGGTGTCCATCTGTAATCCTTCGATTTCTCCAGCTGTCTTTAAACATGTAGTAGTTAACAAGCAGTTCTTTTAATTTCGACTCAACATCTAGAAATCATTAATGTTGGTCTAGGATCAAGGAATTTTGTACACGCATTCAGTAGCTGATGCAAGATCGAGTAGAGAATTGTAGAGGCATATCAAACTCCCGAATCAGCCAGCACAAAGTGTACTTAACGTTTTCTTTATCTATTTAAGCAAGGACCGGATATTTGAAAGTCAAAAAAATCAAAAAAATTGGCCATTTTTCTATAGTAGCCTGAATCTACAAGAGTATTTCCTATTGGGTGTTAAAAAGGTCTTGATTTGAACTACTTAAATAGTAGTGATTTTTAACATCCCGTTAATAGCGCAAATTTTGAACCTCCGTATACACATTAATATATTTCTATGAAGTTTAATGTAAGTAGATAGATGTAAAGAAATAATAGCAGCTTTCAGTTTCAACTATTATAGACGACATTTTTCTAAGTGTTTTAGGCTATTGAATGTTAAATGAAATCAAACTTTAAAACCCTTTATACCTCTCTCTCCTTAAGGAAGAGTGAAGGTCAGTTTCTACTAATTTCCCGAGTTTGACAGGTTTTTTCTTGTCAGTCAAAAAAATCACAGGAAATAACATGCCAGACTTGAAACCTCTCAGATTTTCCAATGTGATACTACTACTACTACTACCACTTTATCCAATCATGGTAGTGGAACTTTTAAAAAGCTTTCCAAGGCTCAATTTTCCACTAAAAAGGAGTCTAAAAATTGTACCAAATATTAGAATTACGTTAGCCCCTCCCATCACTTTTCCTACTCTCTCTTAAATGTACTGATTGATGGTAAATAATAATGTTTAAGTGTGTCATTTTGCGTCATCTATTATAACATTGTTGTGTCAAGAAAGTGGACTTCACAATGTAATGACTAAAGGAAACCTTAAAGAGCTTATACTATACCATATACAGAGGATGTTTTACGTTATAGATCATCATCTGTAACCTGAATTGTAAATGTTATTATTTTATGGAAATTAATAAATGATGTAAATCGCATGTTGCGTTTTTTTTTATTAACAAAAAAAAATTGATTAGAAAACTGATTGTATTTGAAAATATTTACTTCATACGTCACAGCATTTTGAGTTTAACTATTATACACTTATTACAAATTTAGGTCAATCATACCATAAAACATTAAACTACATTATCACTTTGTACTTATTGTCTATTAGACTAAACAAAACCACTGTAGGATTCGTTTTTTTGGTGCGCAATTGCCAGATTTCGTCGCATATTTCGTTCAGTAGCAGTTTTTGCTTTGGAAACCTATCAAACACAAAATTTTAAAATAGAGAAAATCCACGACTGGAAAACTTACTTCCCAACGCAAAACTGCACAGACTTGATAAAATCGTTTTCGGAACCGAATTCCAAAAACGAAGCTAAACATCTGACTGGACCGACTTCTAAACTCGCTGCAATTACGGTTGTGGGCCCTGACAGTCTTTTGAACAATTCATCCAATTGTGACCGAGCCTATTTTATTTCATTAATGACAATAAAAGTGATTGAAATAAGAAATTTACCTGGTTCTCGTATCGCCTCCGGACGTTCGAATTCAATTTCTCTGGAGTGACCAATAAAACGTCCACCACAGCCTCGTCGTTTTTTTCTGTGTAACTGGATTTACTTTCCGATCTGGTCAAATTGCTAGCGGATTGGATGTTGTCGGTTGATAAGTCATTGCGGATTTTCACGATCTTCTGGATGTTCTCCACTAAATCTGTTGTGGAGTACAGCTTTTCTTGGAATTTATCGAAGCTGCTACAATGAAATTTGAACATACTCTAGAACTGTCACTGGTGTGTAATAGTATATTTCATTACCAGTACAGAAATGAGGATTTTTCCGTGCGCGCGTGACAAATTCTCGTGTGAGGCGCAGCCGAACACGGGAAGTCATGCAAGAACGGAAAATCCATTTCTGGACGAGTAATGAACGATATTTTTTATTATACTTAGGTAACTGAAATCAACATAAACAAAAAATATCGCAAAAAATTATTAAGAAAATCGGGAATATTTATTTTTATTTTTAAAACAGTAAAAATGTAAGTACATACAACTCAAATTAACAAAAAAAATACAAGTAGGTAATTCTAAGAAAATTAATTTTGGACAGAACCGTTATTATTAATAGTAATATTTATTGTACAATTCGTATTATTGTTGAAGCTCAATCCCTTTTGCATTTCTTTTTGTTGAACTAAAGACTCTGCTAAAGATGTTGAAGCGGAGTGTTCGTGTGTGCTTTGGTTCTCTTGATTGACTGTTACAGATGTTGTAGTTTCCAAGTTACAAGGGCTAAACAACTTCCGTGATACTTCAATTTTTCTTTGTATGGACTCTTCTATATATCCTTCTGCTACATTGGAAGAAAGCCATCCTCCGTGTCTTTTCAAAGTGAGCAAATCACCGCCGTTTTCCACCAACATGGTTGCCGAAGAGCGCCTTAGCCCATGTCGGGTATATTCTTCGGGATTTTTTAGTTTTAGGTATTTTGCAACAAGTTTTGGAATACCACTGATAGTATGGCACCCAACATGTTGAGCGTAACATCTTTGGTTTCGGTATGCAACAAATAATCTTCTACTCTTCATATGTTTAGGGCGGAGATCTGCGTATTTACGGTAAATTGTACAGGGATCGAATTTGCAATTTTCATTGGTAATGGTAAAACTTCTTGACCTGTGAGTTTTTCCATCTCGTAAGAACACGACAAGGAAACGCCCATTATCTTCCACATCATCTAAACTCAAACGTATTAAATCATCTCATCACTAAAATTACTTTTGCTAGTAGATATTCTCCATCTGAAGCTTCACATAAAAATTTGGTTACTTGTTCTGCTGTAAGAATCTTGGATTTCTTTGGTATATATCCTACAGCTTGTCGTTTCAAAAAAGCAATCGTTTTTGGATATTGATGGTGAGTATTTTCTTTTATTGCCAAACAACTCTTTAACATAGAGAATCGACTCCATAAAGTGGAGGATTTCATAGTGTTGGCTTTTTCAGAAAAATATACTAAAAGAATATCGTCACTCACAATTTTGATTCGTTTCTGAGTCCGCCATTCGGTAAAACTGTTATATTCTTGTTCATATCTCAACCTGGATTTCACTGGTAATAAATCTGCACTCACTTCTGCCGCTCGTTGTAAGATATTTTCGGGAATATCCCGATTTTCTTCACAATCTGAATTCATTTTTGCAAAATGTAATAAATACATAAATACTTAATTTTCACTGACAGAAAATAAAATTTGTCATTAATAAATAAATCGTTGCTATAGACACATTACACGTTTCTTTTTTTTCTTCGGGTTGCCATAGGATATCTAGTATCATGGATATCTATGTTTATTATTAAGCGCACGGAAAGAGGGATCGGGAAAAAATTTCCGTGCGTTGTTCCGAAAATGTCATATTTACTGTATTTTATAAACAGTTGAAAATGTAGTATTTTCTGTTAAGTATAATAAAAAACTATTTACCTGCTCTCTTTAGAGTCTTTTTCCACGGTGCGTATTATAATAAAACCTTGCTCGCTATCGATTAAGTTGATAGCGGAGCAAACGTTCATTTCTATCATGTAGTCTTGCACATCAACGGTATTGGCATCCTCGATTAGTGCACATTTTATACCGGCAGCCCACAGGCTGTGCAAAATCTATTACAAGTTACGTTAAATTCACAATAATTATTAAAAAGTTACAGAAAAAACGTACTTTGGCTTTTTCTTTAATTAGCTGTTTGTGCCCAACTGAACAAACTATAGTGTCCAGGGCGTCCATTTTCGGTAAAGTTTCCTTTTCCGCTTTCTGGACTCCTTGAGCTAGTCTGTCCAAGGAAATCGACACGCCTGTATAAAAGTAAAACTACTGTTTTTAATTTTGATTTGAATAATCCACTTCAAAACCCACCAACAGCTGATTGTTGCAAATTTTTCACCGGCATATTGGTTTGTTCCATGATAGTGCGATAGTAACTGATCATGGCGTCATATCGACCCCCTACCGCTACCACCTCTTTAGTGTCGGGACGTTTTTTCTTTTTCAAATCGCAAACAAACTGACAAATCATCCCCGAGTACTGCTTTATGTTGTAGACCAGACCTGGAGCTATGACGAATTCAAACTGCAAAGAAGGCGAAACGATATTGTCTCCAAGTTGTTTTAAATGGTCAGAGGCCTCTTGGATGATTCTGAAAGTTCTATGGTCCTCTGAATACTATTGAGAACCTTCTAAGACGTGCCAGAGGCCTCTCCAAGTGTCTTAAAACTTCCCAGAGTTGTTTTAAATTGCCAGAGGCCTTTAGGATGATTTTGAAAGCTTCATGGACCTCTGAATACCATTGAGAACCTTCTAAAAAGTGCCAGAGGCCTCCAGAAGTGTCTTAAACCTTCTCAGAGTTGTTTAAAATTGTCAGAGGCCTTTAGGATGATTTTGAAAGTTCCATGGACCTCTGAGTGCTATTGAGAACCTTCTAAAAAGTTCCAAAGGCCTCTAGGAGTGTGTTAAACCTTCTCAGAGTTGTTTTAAATTATCAGAGGCCTCTTGGATGATTTTGAAAGTTCCATGAACCTCTGAATACCATTGAGAACCTTTTAAAAAGTGCCAGAAGCCTCCAGAAGTGTCTTAAACCTTCTCAGAGTTGTTTTAAATTGCCAGAGGCCTTTAGGATGATTTTGAAAGCTTCATGGACCTCTGAATACCATTGAGAACCTTTTAAAAAGTGCCAGAAGCCTCCAGAAGTGTCTTAAACCTTCTCAGAGTTGTTTTAAATTGTCAGAGGCCTTTAGGATGATTTTGAAAGCTTCATGGACCTCTGAATGCTATTGAGAACCTTCTAAAAAGTTCCAAAGGCCTCTAGGAGTGTGTTAAACCTTCTCAGAGTTGTTTTAAATTGTCAGAGGCCTCTTGGATGATTTTGAAAGTTCCATGGACCTCTGAATACCATTGAGAACCTTTTAAAAAGTGCCAGAAGCCTCCAGAAGTGCCTTAAACCTTCTCAGAGTTGTTTTAAATTGCAAGAGGCCTTTAGGATGATTTTGAAAGCTTCATGGACCTCTAAATACCATTGAGAACCTTTTAAAAAGTGCCAGAAGCCTCCAGAAGTGTCTTAAACCTTCTCAGAGTTGTTTTAAATTGTCAGAGGCCTTTAGGATGATTTTGAAAGCTTCATGGACCTCTGAATGCTATTGAGAACCTTCTAAAAAGTTCCAAAGGCCTCTAGAAGTGTGTTAAACCTTCTCAGAGTTGTTTTAAATTGTAAGAAGCCTTTAGGATGATTTTGAAAGCTTCATGGACTTCTGAATGCTATTGAGAACCTTCTAAAAAGTTCCAAAGGCCTCTAGAAGTGTGTTAAACCTTCTCAGAGTTGTTTTAAATTGTCAGAGGCCTCTTGGATGATTTTGAAAGTTCCATGAACCTCTGAATACTATTGAGAACCTTCTAAAAAGTGCCAGAGGCCTCTACAAGTGTCTTAAACCTTCCAGAATTGTTTTAAATTGTCAGATGTCTCTAGAACCATTTTGGCAGTGCCAGAGCTTTCTAAATAATATCGCCAAACAATTTATTCATTTACCTGGACTCCGTAAGACTCCGCGTTTTGTACAATCAGTTTCAGTTCCTGCAGCCCCATTTTAGCCAATTCACCGACCGACCTTTTCTTCAAAATGCTTTGAAAGTGACTGCTCACTTTGATCATTTCAACATCGAAACTTAAACAATCGATTAGAAAGTTTATCGTGACGTCCGACAGGCCTCTTTGGATTAGGAAGTTTTCCAGTTCAGATTTAGGTACTTTACCCTCCTGTAAGCCAGAATATTAAATAATTATTAATGAGGGAACAGTGTGAAACAACCTTAATCTCTTGCAGTAAATTCAATAGATCGTTCTTTTTATCCATTACACCGCAATACAGCAAAATCGAGTCAAACAAATCGGTGTGGTTCAATCTGATCTGGAAATTGCGGTTTTTAAAACCTGGAAGTTGGTTTACTATGTCATGGACCACGCACAAAATTTCAGCGTCGGCTACTAAAGTCCCTATAAATGAGACACAAAGTGATACACATTTTTTTTTTTTTATAATTTTGGGGGTGAAAAAACACCTTTATTAGGACTAACTATGTCGAAGGCACACTCGTAAAACTCTCGAGGCAGAAAACCGAAAACTTTCTTTTCCTTGTAAACTCGCTCTACTGAGTACCGTCTCAGGTTGTTTACATTATTCCAGGCTATGTAACGGGCAAATGAAACTCTGGAAAAAAAATGTTGATTCCAGCATAAGCTTGCTGATTTTTGTTGACCAACCAAACATACCTCAGATCATGTGGTAGGCAAACGATATTACCAAAATGCGTCATCAAATTGACGCACGACTCCACACCGTCATAGTAATGAGTGCGCGGCATCAAAAGCGGCGTTGCCAAATTTTGAGCGCCATGTTGTTTGAAATTTTTGACGCACACTTCGCGCACAAATTCGTAGACGTTGAGCGGCTTCGAGACCATCGGATTGGTCGGATCGCGATCGTACGTAATGTCCTGAGCAAGCGTAATGGTCTGCTGGAAGCAGGAAGAGATCAAGTGCCTGTAAGCTGAATAACAAAATTTTATTTATCAAGTTGTCCGTTTATAGTTTGAAAAAGTACCTTTTGAGGATGGGTTGCCCAAAGTTTTTTCCACAAATTCGTGTAGTTCTTGTTCTTCAACAACAGGTGGCGGTAGGTATTTGGATTGAAGCAGTTCTTGTGCCGAAGGCCGCTTGGAGATGTCGTGGTTCAGCAACCATCTGGAAAGTTATTCAGTTATACCTGACCAATTCGGTCTGATTCTTAATGAGTTAAATCACAAAGAATTCTTTAATTTGCATTTTAGTAGTTAGTTTGAAGATTCCTACTTGATTACTACGCGAGCTGTTTGGTTTTCATCGGGAAAATCGTCTGGAAACACTATATCTTTAGTCCTCAAATTGCCTAGAATTTTACTCTTTTCCATAGCTGTAGTCAAGGGCCTGTAGCACATTTCAAAAAAGATAATACCTGCAAATTGTAATACTAATATAAAATCACAAGTTACGATCAACATTTTGGAGTCTTGCCTAAACTGTAAATGTCAACCCTTTCATTGTAGAAGGAACCTTTTGGAGTAGAGTCAATTTCCGGAGCAACGTACAGGGGCGTACCAACTTGTTTAGTTATACTCTGGTCCCCTAAATCGTCTTTTACACTTTCCACATGGATTTTGGAAACACCTTTAACAAAACTTATATTGCTACTACTGTCTACTAGTGGGTAGTTTGTGATTGGTCAAAAAAAGCAGCTTTTTCTTTACCAATGACTGTCTTAAAAATATCTATTCTTTTTAAGGTTGATTTATTTTTTCTTTTTGCGCAAATTAAAATTTATAAGGGATACCAGGGATATTCAGGTAGAGGTAGAGATGTCAATTTTTTGATAAGAATTTTTTTAGAATTGTCAGACATACAGAGTGGTCCAGTTTTAAATGTCAATAATTCACCATTCGATAGCCCATCAAAAAATAAGTTAACATACATTATGTCATTTTTCTGAAAAGGCTTCCTAAGGAAAATACAGTCCTTCAAATTTCTGTTTAAAAAATCGTTTTTTTTTGTCATAACTGTCAGACCGTTGGAGCAATATTGATCAAATTTGGAACAAGCACTTTATTACACGTTATTACGGTCAAAGACCAAAACTAACCCAACCCAACTTAAAAATTGTCTTGGAAACGGAAAATTCACTTAAGAAGTTTAAAAAATATTATTGTAGCCAGTTTTCATAGTTTCCAGACAAACTAAAAGACTTTAGTTTTGAAAATTGAATTAGAAAAGATAAAAATTTCAGAAGCTTAAAAATTGTGTTTGTAACCAGTTTTCATGCAAATCGAGAGACTTTAATACTGAAAATTGACTTGTAGACATAAAAACTACTTTTTCAAGAATTTGTTACTACAAATTCATACATTTAAACCTTAAAAATTGACTTGAACCCCAAAATGTGACTGAACTAATGAAAAGTGACATCAGAAGCTTAAAATTTGCATTTGAAGTAAGTTTTCATAATTTGAAGACAAATTTCAATATTTTAGTTTTGAAAATAGTCTTAGATGCAGGACATTAACATTAGATTCATGAAAATTGTCTTGAAAACAAACTTTTCGTGCTTTTTACTTTGCTTTTAATTTTCTTCGAATTCTGGACTATTTTTAGTGCTTCAAAACTGCTTTCAGCTTGGAAAATCGAATTTCAAGACTATCTTCACCAAGTTATTGACATAGCAAACTTAAAAAACAATTTTTACTTTCTTCATAGACTTAAAATAGCATTCCAAGCTTTGTCACTATTAAATCGACTTCTAGACACCTCAGTGCTAAAAATTCGGGTATTTCTTAATAAACTAGACTGTTTTTAGTGTTTTAAGGCTGTTTTCAGTGCCTCAAATCGAGTTTCAAAACTATCTTTACAAAGTTTATTGACTTATCAGGCCTAAAAGCCAGTTTGTCCACTGACCATAATCTTGAAAATGTTATTTCAAGCTTCTTCACTATTAAATTGACTTCTACACTCATATTTGCAATAAATTGTAGCATCTCTAAGAAATTCAGACTGTTTTTAGACAGTAGTTCATATATCTGCAATCGTTTCTGGTATCCGATGTATTCATTTAGTAATAGTGGTAGTTATGTCTAGTTTTTAGAACTTGGGCATCCTGGGATCCAGTCCCGAGAGTGATTGTCTTTACGCAGGAACTTACCCGATGTCTCAATTTGTGGGGTTCGAATCGCAATCTTGGTCGCTAAACCAAAATCTCCAATCTTGACGTGATCGTTAGAAGCCAAAAAAATATTCACCGGTTTCAGGTCTCGATGAATAATTCCCTGCTGATGAATATAAGCTAGACCTTAAACAAACTGTTTTTAATTACTGCAATCCATGATTTTTTGGGTTACACACCTTCAACGATTTCTCTAAAAAGTCTCCAAACCCGGTCCTGTTCTTGGTACAGATTGTTCTCGATCGCGTTTTTTAAAGTGCTTTTTTCGCAAAATTCCATTTGAATATAGAGAAAGTCTTGTTGGCATATCGTCTCTTTGGGGCTTTCGCATACTTCTGCAATATTTGAAGACACTTCAGTGGATTTGCCTTCTGCTGAAGTTTCGCGTTGGAACTCTATTCCGTCTGAATCTGAGTCTGCTGCAAAATGGCTGAAATCGATTTTGAAGTGTTGTCTTAATTGGAATTATAAAAAAAACTTACTTGCCCTTAGCTTTAAAATCATCTTCATCACTAGAACTATCATCATCAGATGATTCTTCATAAGCCACCTGTGATTTGCTGTCGTACGTTATGGATATTTCAACGTTCTTCATTGAAGGTGCCATTTCTTCTATGTTGTCATTGAGCATTAAGTCATTTTTTTTCAATTGAGGCGTTTTGCTAGGTTCTGTTGTAGTAATACTCGAATCCGTTTCACCCTCTCCACGTTTAATGGTCTTCGTTTCGATCCACGAACCGTAATACCGTACGATGTTTTCGTGATTCAATTTGGACAACAACGTCACCTCGCGCACAATTTTCTTCTTGTTCGACTCCTTTTTGTGCCCCACCAATCGTATGCGTTTAATGGCGTAATAGCCATGGTCCAGCTTGTTACGCACTTTAAGCACGTCTCCGAAAGCCCCTTTGCCCAAATTGCTTAAAATTTGAAATTCGGTGTTGATACGGGATTGTCCTTCTCCTGTTATTGCGGGCATCGATAAGGGAACAATTTCAGGGGAGGGAGTACGTTCGATGGGAGGTTCTTGCTTGTTTTGTTCCATGGTAAAATGCTCCAGTGGTTCGTGAAAGAAGGAGTGTCTGAGAAGTTGATTGGCTGTGTAACGTTCCTTTTCGTCTTTGTTTAAACAACTGCAAACAGTCAGTGTCACAACTTACTTGATATTATAGATTCAAATATCCAGAGTGACTTAAGCAGGTTTTTTTTACCCAATAGGACAGGTTCTATTTTCATCCAACTTATTTGGTCAAACTTGCCGTTTTGTGTAATGCCAACAGACAAAATCGAAAAAGTGAGAGTGAGAGCTGCAGAATTCTATACATAAACACAGTATTCAGGATGATTATGATTTGATTGAAAACAAGTAGGAATAATCTGTAATTATTACCACCTAAACACTGAATTCACTTGGTTTGGTTGGTCAAACTGTTTTCATTGACAGCTTTGACATAAAAGTTTAAAATCCAATCACTTTATGCTCCAAGAAGTTCATGAATTTATTTGAGGCATAAAATTTGATAAAATAAATGTTTCCAATTTCTGTGGATTAAAACTTTTGGTGTAAAATCTGCTTAACTGCTAAACAAAAAATTGGTTGACTGTAAGAAACAGTATAAACACAGTTTTTTGGTAACTTCACCCCCACTAACTGAACATTGAATACTTCCCAGAGAAAAGTAATTAAGATAAAAGACCGATAAGGGGATTTAGACTCACAAACAAATAAACCTGTTTGATGTGTCATCAAAGTTTGTTTGTATTGTGCTATGTGCTTTAAACATTTTGACCATACTTACTTTATCAATAAATCACATAAATCAGTGGGGAGCTCTGAGGAAACCTCTGGAAAGCTGGAGTACCCCAAAAGGTGCAGCACCAATTGCCCAAAGTCATAAATATCAGTCTTTCTGTTGTAGGTGCTGTGAGTAGAATTGACTAAATCTAGTAATCTCCTATGAATACTGTAGTCTGACACTTTGACAACTCCTGAATTGTTTATAACAGCCATTAAGGATAAAATACCAAAAATAAAAAACCGACCTTTCTCATTAATAAAAACGCAAGTGTCTTTTAAGTCTTTATGCACGGCATTGTTGCGATGAATGTAGTCTAAAGCATTCAAAACAGCTTTGGCCAGGTGTTTCAAAAAGGGAATATCAATTTTCAGTTTTTTGCTGGTGAATAATGAGTAACAGTTGGACCCTAAAAAATAATACTAAATTGCATCCAAACAAGTAATATAAAACCAAGGTTAAAGAGGACTTAAAGATGCCGAAATGGAGAAATTCCCACACAAACAAATGTCCTGAAGTTAACCCAAACTTAAACTAATTAACCAAATATTTGCAATAAGTCACAAATATTTACTTATTACCCAACTTAAACTGCTTACAAGGCAAGTAATAAACATTTGCTCACCTAAAACCAATTCTTTCAGTACATAAACCACAGTTTTGCCATCAACCACTTCATGCTTGAAGCCCAAATACTGGGCTAAATTCACATGTTTGAGTTTAGCGAGGTAGTTCAATTCTTGCTCTATACTGGACACATTTTTTAGCAATTGTCCATTCTCACTGTTTTTTTTTATTAAAGTCCATTGGGCCACTTCCATTAATTCCCCTGTATCTGTGTCTGTTCCAGTAAATATTATACTGGTTGATTCACCATGTCCTGTTATAATAAAAAAATTTCCATTATTTTTGTTGCTTTTACCTGTTGTTAAACAGTAAGTTAGTTAATGAGGCAGTAAAAATTAAATATGTAGGTCATGGTTTCCTATACCTATAACAATTTAGTTTGGTGTAAGGTTGTCATAATAAAAGCTCCTAATTTTTCTATTTTACAGTTAACACACAAATAAATAATAATTCAATACTTACTAAGACATTGTCCCCTTTGCACACTTCTACCTCCAAAATCCAGTAAAAAAGTCCTTTTATGATCACATGAAGCATCATCATGGTGTTTCCTGTTTAAATTATTAACCTTATTTCTGCTGGATAAATTTTAGTATAAAACCTGCCTTTGAAAGACTGAAACTCTTCTACTACCATACAAATATTCATCTTCTGGTTCAGTTTCTGACAAACTTTTTTGTCTTTTTTTGCGCAATTTAGCTTCAGTTCTCAACAATTCCTCTCTCTCTTGCACTTCACGTATCACATTCTCCTTCTGTTCGTTCTTCAGTTATTACAATATATTAACATACAGTGTAAACTTACCTGTTTTTTGGCTTCTAGTTGTTTTTGTAACTTAGCTTTTTGTTCTTGTTCACGTTTTGCAAGCAACATTTCATCATAAAAACTCACCATAGTGGGTTTATAGTGATGCAGAATAAACTCCCCCACATACACACACAACTGCCAAATCATTTCTGTACCTTTGTACTCCAAAGCTTTATCATCCAACTCTTTTTTTAATTGTTGCAGTGAGGTTTGAGGCAACCCTTTGGGGTTCTCTAAAGTTAGTTGCGGAACCCTAAACCTCCGTAAAGTCTTTGAAAAACTACTTTAACAAGGAGATTCTTACTCATTTGGGTATCTCTCAGAACACACAACATGCAAGTCCACTTTGGCATCCATTTTAGTATTTCTGGAGTTACTGTCTTGTGGGTACAGGGTTATGGATAGATTCAAGGGGCACCATTTGTTCCATGCCCGTTTTTGACGCAGATCTTTTAACTGGTCCCCATAGATGCCCTGTAAAAACCCTTAAGTTGAAAAGCTTTTTAAAAGTGTACAGAAAAAACCTGTAAAGCTACGAATTCGTTGTTTTGTCGCTCTTCTAAGCTGTCTTCGGAAGACATGATGGTGGTTTGTTGCTTACATCGTGAACAATACTAAATATTAAATAAAATAGAAATAGTTGAATGTTTTGAAATTCTTTGACGTTTTTTATAACCTAAAAAAACTGATGAAGAAGTTGAAGGTTAGGTCAGTAACAACCGGAAGTCAAGTGACCGTTTGAATTCATGTCTTTGTTTGTGTTTATAGTTTATAGGAGTAAAATTTTAAGTCGACTAATTTAAATCAGGTGTGTTTAATAATTTAAATTTAACACTTGATCTAAATAGTCAAATATAAAAAAAATTGCTTTACCAAGAGACAATGTTTCAAAAAAGGCAACACTGCATTTGTTCAATCCGTCACGTGCTATCCGAATTACTTTCATTGGATCTGTCACGTGGTTGGGCTTAAAAGCCAGCTTGTGTGAGTGTGATCTAAATTAAAAACGTGTAAACTTAAAATTGTTTCCAATAATATTTCATTTAAAATAAACTACACTAGCCAGAAAGTGCTGTTTTTAATTCAAAATTTAGTTCAACTGCTTCAATATTTTGTTCTTAGTGATATTCTAGGGTTTTTTATTTTGTCACCAGATTTTCCCCTAAAAAAGCAGTGGTCACATTGACATTAATGACAGTTGAACGGATATCAAAGGAAAAGTTGGCTCGCTGTTGCTATTTGTCATCATTTCTTATCAAATTTCTCCGGAAAAGTCCATTGGAAAACCACCTAATCTGCTTAAAAACTCTCATTAATGCATCCCGGAAGCGTTATATAGTGTTCCCTAGGTGTAATAGTACGACTTGACGAGGACCGGCTACAAAATGTCGGACGAAACTTTCCCAAAGACTTTGTATGTAGGCAATCTGGACATCTCCGTGCAAGAGGACCTGTTGTGTGCGTTATTTTCGCAAATCGGCCCAGTCAAAGGATGCAAAATCATCAGAGAGCCCGGAAACGACCCGTACGCCTTTGTGGAATTCACTAATCACCAATCTGCCTCTACCGCCTTGATCGCCATGAACAAACGCGTGTTTTTAGACAAGGAAATGAAAGTGAATTGGGCCACCAGCCCGGGAAATCAACCGAAAACGGATACCTCGAACCACCATCACATATTCGTTGGTGATTTATCGCCAGAAATCGAGACTGAAACGTTAAGAGAGGCCTTTGCTCCCTTTGGAGAAATATCAAACTGCAGAATTGTCAGGGATCCCCAAACACTCAAGTCAAAGGGTTATGCCTTTGTTAGTTTTGTCAAGAAAGCTGAAGCTGAAAATGCTATACAAGCCATGAATGGCCAGTGGTTGGGCTCGCGTTCCATTCGCACTAACTGGTCCACCAGAAAACCACCACCTCCCCGAAATGAAAAACCCACTCAAAACAAAAAACAAATCACATTTGAAGAGGTTTATAATCAAACCTCCCCAACTAACACAACAGTTTACTGTGGTGGTTTTGCCAATGGACTGTCTGAAGACCTGGTGACTAAAACTTTCTCCCCTTTTGGAGCCATTCAAGACATCAGGGTGTTCAAGGACAAAGGATATGCTTTCATCAAATTTGTCACTAAAGAGAGTGCCACACATGCTATTGAAAGCATTCACAACACTGAGATAAATGGTCACACTGTGAAATGTTTCTGGGGCAAAGAAAATGGAGGTTTAGGACCAGATGTCAATCCCATGAATGCTACTGGAGCTGCAGTGTCACAGGCTCCACAGTATTCCTATGGTTATGGTACCCAGTATTGGTACCCACAGTCAGCAGGAGGGTATGGTGGTACTCCAGGCTACATGCAGTATCCCTATCAGCAGCAGTATCAATATCCAGGTGGGCAGCAGTACTGCATGGTACCACCTCAGGGACAGTGGCCTGGACAGGCTGGACAACAACCCAACATGGGGGTGATGTACAAATATCCGTCACAGTGAAGTGTTAAGTAGGTTTTGTGCTGCAAACTGTTGTAGCAGTGTATTAATTATAATTAATGAATATTATTATCCATAGACTTTGGAGTTTGCTAATTTATCCAGTTTCTGGTTTTAGTACTGTCATACCCTAATTTATACTTCATTTTTTTCTTTGAGGGGTATGAGGGCACTAAAATGGGTAAGAGAAAATTGTTGGCTAGGGGTTGAGGGAGGTGAGAATCTTCATTTAAAAAGCATTTTCTCTTACATTTTTTTTTTGTGATAAATTTGGCATATTCAGAAATAAAATGATTTTTCTGTATTGTGTAGGTATAGTCATCACTATTGTGGGGGAAAAAAAAGTTGCTGCCCATCATGTGGTCAAATTTTTGGGAGCAACAGTATATAACAAACCAAACACACATAATACAGCATATTTTTTCAGTATGAATGTTCTTCTTGAATTTTGAGGATGTTTGTAGTGCCGCATTGTATATTTAGCTTCCCTAGTAGCCCTTTACTATTTACTATAATAGCAGTGTTAATTTGAAGTATGCGATTTGGTCAAATACTTGTTTAGTTTACTGGAACTAGAATTGCAAGTATGTTTGATGAGTTTGATTTTGACAAAATGCAGAATTTTATAACGAAATGTATATTATTGCTAGTTGTTAATAAAAACTAAGGTCCTGGGAATTATTTTTATTTTCATTTTTATCCTTTAATAAAGTTATATTCAGAGCTGATTACTGATAGGCCACCAAACCAAACTAAACAAGTTGTTAAAGTTTATTAAGGTAAACTGGAGACAGATAAACTTACCTAAACTTACTCAGAAAGTTAAAAAAATGGACTTAAGGTGATGAGTTTATAATGTTATCAGGAAGATAGGAACAGACAAGTTTAAGTAGTGATATATCAAAAAAATTTACTACATTGATTGTAATAATGATTTGTGGAAATTAAGTATATTCTAGTAGATATATCCAGTCCAATTTAGAATCAAAAAGAGCTTTCAATTATACCAGAGGATGTTATTAATAACCAAACAGTTTTTAAGATCACATAATATGACTAATTGGAGGTAAATGTTTAGAATAATGAGCAAAAAATGACTAAATACCTACGTTTATCTTATCCAAAACAAACAGGCTTAATTAGAAAACTATTCACTAATAACTGTGTACTGCTTATCGAGTTTTGGGATCATATTCTAAATAAGAATTATATACACACCTTACCAACTAAAACTGTACTTTATAGCTCTAACAGAACTTGGAGAGTTGTGCAATCTGATTTTGAATGTGTTATACTGGATGTATATTGGAAAACCCTAAATCTTGATTTTGGTCAGTTTTGCTAGTTAAGAAAGGTCACCTTATAGGAATTGTATAGTAAAAATCACCCCAATTTAAATAACAATTTTATTAAAAAGAACCTACAAAGCCTGATATAGTTACTCTGAATAACAAATGCCACTGGTACATATCAATAAATGCTTTTGCTTAAAAATCACATCAGTTTTAAGGCCTCTTGTGTAAAAAAAACTGGCCGGACATAAATATACTGTTTGTGGTTTTGGTGCTTTTTGTGTACTGCTAATCTTGGTACACTTTGATTTTGTCGTAATCAATTGGTGTGAGATCTTTCGGTTTTCTGGAATACTTGAGTCCGATTTCATCAGCCACCTTCTCGATCACCTCCAAAGCGTAGTCCAGCTGCTCTTTGGTGTGTCCGGCTGATAAGCAAATTCTAATTCGTCCTTCGTAGAGGGGAGTTGCCGGGTACCCTACCCCAACTGTGGCAATTTTCTCTTTTATTAAAGAACGCACCATCCCGGCGATTTTCGAGTATAAATACACCAAGATTGGTACCACTGGGGAGTCCTCGTTGCCGTGGATTATAACACCGATTTGGTTCAGTCTCATACGGAAATACCGGGTGTTTCTTGCTAGGGCTTCGATTCTGCGTTGTCCCTCTTTAGTCCCGTCTTTTTCCATGAGGATGTTTAATACTGCTATGATTTGTGCTGCCAAGGGGGGCGCCATGGCCCACGCATGACAGGAAGCTAAACTAAACTCTCTAAGGTAGGTAATTAATTCTTTACTGCCTGCAATATAACCACCAGCGCTTCCAAAACTTTTTGTGAAAGTACCCATAAGAATGTCCACATCATTAGGATCACAGCCGAAATAGTCTACTACACCCCTGCCATGTTTGCCCATAGCTCCAATACTGTGTGCTTCATCCAGATAAAGATAAGCTTTGTACTTTTTTTTCAAGGCAATCACTTCAGGTAGCTTCACTATGGTTCCCTCCATACTGTACACTCCTTCCACTATAATAACAATTTTTTTCCAGGGTTTAAAGGCACCTTGTGGTGATTGTCCAAAACACACAGCCTCTTTAAGGATTTGCTCCAAATCAGCCATGTCATTATGCTTGAAAACTTTGACTGTAGCTCCTGGTATTTTAATACCCCAAATCAAACTAGCGTGGTTCTTTTCATCACTAATAACCAAGCATCCAGGTTCAATTAAGGTTGGAATGTTCAAAGCATTGGTGGCAAAGCCCATACCAAAAGTTATGGCATCTTCAACCCCAGGTACTCAGCTAATAGCTCCTCCAGTTCATTATGTATCACTTGAGTACCATACTTACAGCGGGTACTACCTGAACTTATACCGTACTGATATATTGAAGCTATGGCAGCTTCGGCACAAGGTCCTGAAGACTCAGCAAATCCTAGGTAATTGTATGAAGCCAGGTTCAGACACTTAGTTTGGGTTCCTGTGAATTCAAAGGTCCAACCACAGTCATTAGTCACCCTGTCTTTCAACACCACTTCACTACCAGGTACACTACAGATGGGGTAGTTCCAACAGTCCCTGATCCGTCTGTACACATATCTACTGTAGAACATGGAGAATCTGTCAAATAGGGGTGGATAACCCGATCTGCCGGTCTCCTCTATGGCCTTAGGGGGGTAGAAAAACCTGGTGCAAAACTGACTGATGAAACTCAGCAACATGATAAGGGAAAAACTGATTTGAGTCAGGACGGCTGTCAGAAACGGTGGGGGCTCGAACGACTCCTTCAGGATTTTTGTTTTGGCCACGTGCGGTACCGTGGTGGTGGTACCATTCCCAGTTTTCCTGTTATCTGTCTCATTAGTGCTGGTTTCAATGTCGCACCAATTGGATTTTATGGATCCGTTAACCTTGACGTTTGACCCGTAACAGTCTCCGTCTCCTCCAAACCCATTCACTTGCAGTGTCATTTTTGCTTTATAAATTATGAAAAAACACTTTTTTCCAAGTTTTTGCTTACGCAGCTCAGTTTTCCAGGAAACAAATTCCTAACCTCAAACGTACCGACCGCTACAAAACGCCACTGTCAACTCCCCAAAAAAAAAATGAATGCTAATTTTCCAACGCACGCTCCATCCAATCGTGACGCAGTCCGCATTTGCGACAACGCATATGATTGGTCGATTTGTTTATACCAACACCACCTAGAAATAGGGCACAGGGGCAGTGCATTTTACAGTGTTGATCAAAAAACGAGTAAACAGACTACAGTACATCCCTGATTACATCCTACAACTTGAGAATTTTAAATTTGTCCAATTTTTTGCTTTTATTAAGTAAGGAATTTAAAAAAGTTGACACGAAATTTGAAAAATTGCTGTTTACAATTTTTAAAGCATAATTTTTGCTTACAGATTGTTTAAAACTCGCTCGCAATAAATTGTAGACATAAACAATTGTTTTTTTTTTAAATAATCCGGTTTGTAAAATACTACCAAAAAGGCGGCCATTATAGTGCGGCTACAGCCTAAATTTTCGACGGTCTTGTCTAGCCTTCTGTAAATACAAATTCTCCACCAATCATAGCGTATTACCTACATGCATGACGTTAGCAACGACCTACGTTACCATGGTGATTCATAACTAAACAATTTGTTACAGTTAACACTTTAATAAGATACCTAAATTAATTAGTAATTATCTATATTACGAAGCCGCAGTGTTTATAGTCAAATTATTTAGGAGAAACAAGTAAAATACAAGAAATTTATGAAAGAAAAAAAAAAAAAAAGTTATCGCCCAACGTGGGGCTCGAACCCACGACCCTGAGATTAAGAGTCTCATGCTCTACCGACTGAGCTAGCCGGGCTTGATAACAAATTCCACTTAGCACCTTTACCTTTGACTTGTACATTTTTTTTTAACTGTATTCACATTGTATATTGTTAGCACATAAATTAATAAAAGGCTAAAGCAAAAATTAAGTTGTCAATTTACTTACACCTTTTTGTATGCATTTTTTGCCCTAAAAGGTCATTTAAGAAAGAGATTTCCCCAAAACTGTTTTAAAAAATGAAACAAGTCCATAACTCAGTTATTTGAAAAAAAATAAAAAAAGTGTGATAAAGGAGAGTTGTAGGGAATTATATTCTCTACAAGACTGCATCAGGGCACTTTTGCCCTAAAAGGTCATTTAAAAGAGATATTCCCCAAAAACTGTTTTAAAAAAATTAACGAGTCCATAACTCGGTTATTTGAAAAAAATCAAAAAAGTGTAATAAAGGAGAGTTGTAGGGAATTATATTCTCTACAAGACTGCATAAGGGCACTTTTGCCCTAAAAGGTTATTTGAAAAAAAATCAAAAAAGTGTAATAAAGGAGAGTTGTAGGGAATTATATTCTCTACAAGACTGCATCAGGGCACTTTTCCCATAAACGGTCATTTAAAGGAGATATTCCCCCAAAACTGTTTTGTGTGTGTGTGTTTCGAGTGCATTCACCTCAACATACAGAAGTTCTCCAGTCAAATTTTGTAACCTTTTAGTTAAAGTTACCCAAATTTGTATACATTTTGTAAACTAAAAAAAAAACAACTTTCTGGAAAACTTTAAGTATATTTCCACTAAAATTTTCCGTTTTTTTAACTGACTTTGACACTGAATTTTGTTAGCGCCACAGCAAAGTTGGTTAGTTTTATTAGCAAGTTTCACTGTAAACTTCCTCATTTTGCAAGCGTTAAAATCACAAAAACTAAAATAGGACGTTTTCCATGACGCCGCACGCACATCCTCCAAAAAGAGGAAATTTTCCACGTGCTTTGTCCGGTCGATATTTCCATTCACGTTCATCAGTCCGAGAAGGTCACCCGGTCAAACAACCGAAATCCAGGTGAAAATTTGTCATTTTTGACAACGCTAATTTCCCCACCTGAAAGTTTGGGAAATTTCCTCCAAGATTGTGTACTCTTTTACGCAAAAAACGTCATCGTGCGTGTGTTACGTTCGAACTTCTATAAATACAGTCGCAAGTTCCAGTACAATAGTTGGCAGTTTAGTTTTTGCCAGAAAGTGTACACGGGTGTTTGAAGTGAATTTAATGAGATTAAAAACCACGGTGGAGAAGATGAAATTTGTTAAATTGTCCACTAGCGGTTTGGAGATGCCTATTGTGGGGTTAGGGACGTGGAGGGCGCAACCACAGGAAATGGAAAACGCTGTTAACATTGCTTTAGAGGCAGGTTACAGGCATATTGGTAAGTATGTTTTATCTATAAATTTCAAAAAACGATTAATAAAAAGAGAAACATGTGACACTGTGGTGAATGCGCTTAGGACCTTTTTAAGATTCTATAAATGTTTTCTTACCCTTTTTTTAGCAAGGATTTTCTTTTGCAGACACTGCCTTCAATTACAATACTGAAGAATCAATTGGAAAAGTACTGAAAGACTGGTTGGATTCTGGCAAAGTAAAACGTGAAGAACTTTTCATAACAACTAAAGTAAGTCAAAGAAATCTGTTGAAATTGTCAGAATCACTCAAATTGAAATCTTCAGCTGCCCAACTTTGGTAACCGACCTAGTGACGTAGAGCGTTTCCTTAACTTGTCTTTGAAGAAGCTGCAGCTCGACTATATTGATCTCTACCTGATGCACATGCCCTTTTCCTTCAAACTGAACGAGGCTACTTTGACCCCTTTGGTCAATGAAGATGGTGTTTTCTGTCAGGACGTGGTGGACTTTGTTGACACTTGGAAGGTTTGTAATTAATAATTTCAATGCTTTCAGTCACTATTGCAGTTTTATGTTAAAGATAATGGAAGAACAGGTGAAGAAAGGTTCAGTGAAAGCTATAGGAGTATCAAATTTCAATTCCGAACAACTGCAAAGGCTTTATGAGAATGCGGAAATTAAACCGGATGTCCTGCAGGTGGAAATGCACGCCTATTTGCAGCAGAAGGAATTGAAAGATGTTTGCGACAAGCTCAACGTAGCCCTGACCGCTTATTCACCTTTAGGAAGTCCTGGTGCTAATACGCATTTTAGCAGCAAATACAATTATTCGTGAGTATCCTATACAAATCACTTTCTCTGAATACTCACGTCTAAATTGCAGGTTGAATGATTTTCCGGACATCCTAGGCCATCCAGAAGTGAAAGACTTAGCGGAAAAACACGGAAAATCTCCAGGACAGATTCTGTTAAAGCACTTGATCCAACGGAACGTTATAGTGATCCCGAAAAGTGGCAACCCTCAAAGAATTAAGGCCAACATCGACTTGTTTGATTTTGAACTGGACCAGGACGACTTGGATAGGTTGGACAAACTGGATCGGGGCGAAAAAGGACGAATTTTTGATTTTCTTTTTTTCAAAGGGGTGGAAAGTCATCCCCATTACCCATTCAAAAAAATCAAAGAAGAATAGGTTTAGTAAAAAGTGCGGTGGATTTTGTTGTTTTGTGGTTACACAGAGAAGCATTAAAAATATTGATTTTTTTATATAACATTTTTGTTTGTTTTAACAGGTTTTATTATTTAATGATTAGCATCTAAGCAATCCAAAATTAGTGCTTAGACAAATAGAGAATTTTACCACAAGCATCCCTAAACTAAATGGTAAATTTAGCTTTTCTCGATACTTTGGTGAATAAGCTTATTCCTCCCTGCCAACCTATTGACAATAACAGAAATCAATGTAAAAGCTAAAAGTGTACTAAAAGCAGTTTGTAAACGCACAGCAGTTACACGCTCAAGCTGACAACGTCGCATGGTACAAGTCACGTGGTTTATGTCAGATGGTACATTTTTTTTTTTTAGAAGCAACGCGAGTTGTATTAAAATACTTATATTGATTAGTAATAATAATTTTTGCTAGTTTTAATATTATTTAATTATAATAATCAAAACAAATAATGCACTTACATGTCAGGGTTGATTCAAGAGCAGCCTACTTGAATTGCTAGCATTTTCCACTCAGTAAACAGTTTGGAAACTTCAAGCACTTAAATTAACTACTGAAATATACTAAATACCAAAAACTTTACTAAATTTTTGGACAATTTAATACATAAAAAGTAAAAAAAAACACGGCACTTCAAACTTATCGCCATTTTTATCAATCTCTCGACAGTTGACAGTAAATGTCAAATCTGTCATTTCGTAGATGCGAAGCAGTGAGGTTTAAAGAGTACATAGATGGGGTAGTCATAACTTTTAATTGAATTTAATGTTACACAGATGATGTAACGAAGAATAATTAATAAACGACTAAACATTAGGCCAAAATTCGACTTGGATTAAAACCAAAACTGATCCCTAAAAAAAGGTTGGGGGGGTTGAAGGGGAGGCCGCGCATCTGATTCTGACAGGGCGAGCCCCCATTAATCAAATCTGGATACCCCCCCGCTCATGGCCGAGTTGCATCTCGAATTTCCAGTTCAAGGGGGGACTAGCGGGTGAAAAAGGTGATGTTAATTAATTACTGATTTATAACGCTGAAAAAACATGTTTCTGATTCTGAACCGCGGCCTAACTTTTCCAACTTTTTAATTAATTACGGCCTACGTTTAGGTGTAGTTGCTTCCCAAAAAAACGGGGGGGCTACGCTAATTATTGTTTGCTTATTATATGAGTTTGGAGCGTCAAAAACGGGATATGAGGAGAGGTGAGCAAATTAAGGAAAATAATGGGCGATTCAGTAACCCAATTTTAAATTGAATGGGGAAACATTCTTACAGATTTCATTCACGTTAACTTTTACCAATTGAAAATCCAGGGGAAATCAAGGTTCTGGAACGTTTCAGAATGCTCTAGAAGGTCTTGGAATGACTAGAAAAGCTTCGACAACAATCTAGAAGCTTTGAAATGTTTCAAAAACCCTATTAAAAGATTCTAGAACATTTGGGAAGGCCCTAGAACGTTGTAGGAAGGTCTGGAAACTTGTAAAACGTTATAAAAGTTTCTAGAATCTTTAAAGCGTTCTAGAAAATCCTACAAAGATTCTACAAAGATCTGGGAGGTTTTTTAACTGGCCCACAAATCTCCTAGAACTTTTACTTACGAGTAATTTACAACTTCTGAAAATTATTGCAAACCAACAACAATTCCAACTAATCGTCAATTTACCCATAAAACTAGTACAAAAACAATGAAACCCTAATTTTTTACTAATTATCACCAGATTTCGGTAATCTTAAACAAACATTTACAATCAAAACGTTTTGCAGATTTAAAAGTTAATACATTTATGGATCGGTACGTGGAACCTTGAAGTACCAATTTAACTTTATTGTCCTGCAATTTGTAGTGACTTTTACAATCCCTTTTTATCTTGCGTATAAAAATGAAAAATAACATTTTTGTAGCAGACTTCACGATGGTAGTTTTTAAACTTTTCAGCGTTTTACTTGCAAGTGTTGCATATTATGTTTGTGCAACTGATGTTTGAATTTTAAAAGTTTTAGATCGCGTTGGTGGTAGTACCAGGATCAAGGGAGGACACAGACAATACAGTTTGTGGTGCTCAAGCTATCCGGTGCCTGGACGATCAAACTTATCAAACTTGCACGTGGTACTTGTGGTTGTACGTCAAGTATAGTAGTGACGTGTATGTGTGTGACGATGGTACTACTTGTGACCAGGAAAATGGACCGTAAGTTTTTCTTAATAGAAATTTCATTAAATGCAATTGGTTATTGTAGCTGTGTCAATGTTACGGTGACAACTACTGAAGCAACGGAAACAACCACACGTAAGTCTTACTTGGTAAGAAACAGTGACAACATTCTTATCAATTTAGTGTTATGATTTTAGCTTCATGCGGATCCTACGATGTTTACTGTGTCAACGACACCACTTACCAAACTTGTAGTACTTTTCTGTTTTGGACAACGTACACTTTCTACACCTGCGACGATGGTACTTACTGTGACGAAACTAGCGATACATAGTAAGTCTTCACTTACTTTTTCTGACAGTTACAGGGTTGATTTTTTTACCAGAATGCGGCCAAAACAATGCTTTTTTTAATCATCCTGTACAGGGTGTGCGCAAAAATTACTACTGACAGCGCCACGTCAGCAAGTATCTCATTTGAACTAAACTGTAACTGTGCTACTTTGACAAGTCATAACTCTGGTTCTAAGACAGTTACAGGGTTGATTTTTTTACCAGAATGCGGCCAAAACAATGCTTTTTTTAATCATCCTGTACAGGGTGTGCGCAAAAATTACTACTGACAGCGCCACGTCAGCAAGTATCTCATTTGAACTAAACTGTAACTGTGCTACTTTGACAAGTCATAACTCTGGTTCTAGGACAGTTACAGGGTTGATTTTTTTACCAGAATGCGGCCAAAACAATGCTTTTTTTAATCATCCTGTACAGGGTGTGCGCAAAAATTACTAGTAACAGCGCCACGTCAGCAAGTATCTCATTTGAACTAAACTGTAACTGTGCTACTTTGACAAGTCATAACTCTGGTTCTAGGACAGTTACAGGGTTGATTTTTTTACCAGAATGCGGCCAAAACAATGCTTTTTTTAATCATCCTGTACAGGGTGTGCGCAAAAATTACTACTGACAGCGCCACGTCAGCAAGTATCTCATTTGAACTAAACTGTAACTGTGCTACTTTGACAAGTCATAACTCTGGTTCTAAGACAGTTACAGGGTTGATTTTTTTACCAGAATGCGGCCAAAACAATGCTTTTTTTAATCATCCTGTACAGGGTGTGCGCAAAAATTACTACTGACAGCGCCACGTCAGCAAGTATCTCATTTGAACTAAACTGTAACTGTGCTACTTTGACAAGTCATATAACTCTGGTTCTAAGACAGTTACAGGGTTGATTTTTTTACCAGAATGCGGCCAAAACAATGCTTTTTTTAATCATCCTGTACAGGGTGTGCGCAAAAATTACTACTAACAGCGCCACGTCAGCAAGTATCTCATTTGAACTAAACTGTAACTGTGCTACTTTGACAGGTCATAACTCTGGTTCTAAGACAGTTACAGGGTTGATTTTTTTACCAGAATGCGGCCAAAACAATGCTTTTTTTAATCATCCTGTACAGGGTGTGCGCAAAAATTACTACTGACAGCGCCACGTCAGCAAGTATCTCATTTGAACTAAACTGTAACTGTGCTACTTTGACAGGTCATAACTCTGGTTCTAAGACAGTTACAGGGTTGATTTTTTTACCAGAATGCGGCCAAAACAATGCTTTTTTTTAATCATCCTGTACAGGGTGTGCGCAAAAATTACTACTGACAGCGCCACGTCAGCAAGTATCTCATTTGAACTAAACTGTAGCTGTGCTACTTTGACAGGTCATAACTCTGGTTCTAGGACAGTTACAGGGTTGATTTTTTTACCAGAATGCGGCCAAAACAATGCTTTTTTTAATCATCCTGTACAGGGTGTGCGCAAAAATTACTAGAAACAGCGCCACGTCAGCAAGTATCTCATTTGAACTAAACTGTAACTGTGCTACTTTGACAGGTCATAACTCTGGTTCTAGGACAGTTACAGGGTTGATTTTTTTACCAGAATGCGGCCAAAACAATGCTTCTTTTAATCATCCTGTACAGGGTGTGCGCAAAAATTACTACTGACAGCGCCACGTCAGCAAGTATCTCATTTGAACTAAACTGTAACTGTGCTACTTTGACAGGTCATAACTCTGGTTCTAGGACAGTTACAGGGTTGATTTTTTTACCAGAATGCGGCCAAAACAATGCTTTTTTTAATCATCCTGTACAGGGTGTGCGCAAAAATTACTAGAAACAGCGCCACGTCAGCAAGTATCTCATTTGAACTAAACTGTAACTGTGCTACTTTGACAAGTCATAACTCTGGTTCTAAGACAGTTACAGGGTTGATTTTTTTACCAGAATGCGGCCAAAACAATGCTTTTTTTAATCATCCTGTACAGGGTGTGCGCAAAAATTACTACTGACAGCGCCACGTCAGCAAGTATCTCATTTGAACTAAACTGTAACTGTGCTACTTTGACAGGTCATAACTCTGGTTCTAAGACAGTTACAGGGTTGATTTTTTTACCAGAATGCGGCCAAAACAATCCTTTTTTTAATCATCCTGTACAGGGTGTGCACAAAAATTACTACTGACAGCGCGACGTTAGCAAGTATCTCATTTGAACTAAACTGTTTGTTTTAAGCTGTACTAACATTACCACCACCACTGCGGCAGTACCAACAGCTTCAAGTAAGTTTTTTTGTTATCAAAATAATGGCGTTGTAGTAAAAGGTGGATGATTGTAGCCTGTGGTGATAAAGGCATTTTCTGTCTTACCAATCAGACTTACCAGAAGTGTTGGAACTTTTTGTGGTGGGTAAAGTATGGAACTGAGTACTTGTCGTGTGATGATGGTACTGTTTGCGACCAAGACTACGGTGATACTCCGTAAGTTTTTCCTTCTTTCATTGATAGCTTATATTGTATGACATTAATGATTTCAGGTGTATAAGTACCAATACAACCACAACAGCAAGTAGTAAGTAGTTTTGCAGGATATACTGTATAAAATTATTATAATACATGTACAGTTAGTAGGATGATGGTGTTTTTGTGTACCAAAAAAAATGAGGTGCCGTAAATCAAACGGGTAATTACGGAACGGTCGTTTTTAATTGCAAATATAGTGATTTCAATTAGGGAAGCCAGAAAGCCCCCGGCACTTTGGGGCATTATGCAAATGCACCACCTGAGCCCTTTCAAATCGGTCCTGATCTATTGGCATCCTTTAATCGGGAAGGGTGGTTTACTTGATAGGAATTTTGTTAGTGTTTCGGCTATTTTTTGTGATTATCATGCAGTAATACCGCATTGCCAATTATACATTGTGTATTCCGGTTTTCTCGGGGTGCTAAATAAGCAATTTCCCGCCGTTCGACGCGGGATTTCTAAACATTTTCCTCCCCCGTTCCTCTCCCTTTTACCACCCGCAATTTTACTACCCACTCCCCCACCATCAGTAAGACAGAAAACATTTAGAGAAAAATATTTGGAATTTTTGCAATAATATCATTCAGACACCTAACTTAACACCTAAATAATTTTAAAACCATGTATGGTAGTTCGTGGGTACGTGGGATGGTTACCACGAGGTCACGTGCCGGTACCATCAGCAAATATAATGCCGCAAAACCGGCTAAACCGCGTTATATCTTTTCAAGTTTAGCCAAGAAGACACTTCAAAATGGGTTTCAACTTGTATTTCTTGATTGTACTGGTCAGTTTCGTCTCGGTCACATCCAAACCGGCTTATTCTGGTAAGTTTCTTCAATTACACAACTAAAAACTAAAACCGCAATTAACCTTAAGCTTTTAACACTTAATTTCTTCATATAGAAGAAAGTGTCCACTTTCTTTTGTTTAACTTACGTAACAGGGTTACTTGTAGGTAACCCTGAGGTTATGTGTAAACTACCGGAAGTACGCGGAATCTGCAGGGACTTCCTAACCAGATGGAGGTATAATTCGAATTCTGGTCGTTGCGAGAAATTTATATTTGGAGGTTGTGCAGGCAACGACAACAATTTTTACAATTACAAAACTTGTATGGACGTTTGTTCAGGTATGTTGACTAAACTATATTGAAATAAGTGAAAAGTGTATGACTTACTTTTTTTAGGTGTTCGTTAACCATAAGTATTGATAAAAACACATCATTGTTTAGTATATTTTCGTAAATTGTATTACACTTTTTATTTTTCCATAATCTGCATACTGATTGCTTTATCCAAATTAAGGTTTCATAATATTTTAAGTAAATGGAAATATTCTTATAAGAAAGTTATGCGAGTAATTATAATTCAGTCTGCAAAATTTTTTGATATTTTTTTCGTATCTTGTCTTTGTTCTCCACATGCAATTATCTATGTTTAGTTTCTTCATTAAAACCTGAACTTTACATAAATTTTGTTTTTATTTACTTCATATATAGAAGTTGAGGCAGTTTTTTAACAGATAATTTTGATTAACATTATTAGTCAATATTCAGGTTTATTTCCTAATTCTTTTGAAAATTGCTAAAACTATCTTGTGCTTCTAAAAGTAAAATCAAAAAAATTATTTAAATTTAATATTTTAATTAAAAGTTATTATCTTAGAACTAACAATTATTATACTACTTATAATTAGTTTAAAAATTTGCATAATTGCAAATAAGTAATAATTACATAAATATTGTAACTTAAATGTGCAATATAGTAATAGAGCAATGTTAACAAGCAGATCTAATATCTAATTATTTTAGTTTAAAGTGCGTCTCTCTTTATTGAATCAGTGTCATCCCAAAAAAAATCCGTTTATGGTTTTCCTTCCTTGTAATAGGTCAAAGCATCAGTGTCTCAGGTCCATTTTTAAATAATAAAAGTTATGTAGATGTAAGTAACAAAAAAATCTGTTCTTTTGTACTTACGCATTTTTAACTCTTACATTTTTAAAATACATGTGCAATTTACTTAATAACCTAAAAATAGAAATGTTACATTAATCTGAAAAATTATCCTCTAGCCAAAAAACTAGTCATAGAGACTTTAGACAAATTTTACCTGCCATCCCTGCCAATATGATATCAGTTCAATTGCATTGAAAATACAGTGATATGGGGGTAAACGAAGGGGGTAAGAACTGCAATAAGGTATAGCTTCTGAGGTTTGTTCCTATAAATACTTAATTTAAGCAACTGAACAGGTGAATGAATGGTTATCAACATCTCACCGCTTTACCAGTCCTAATAATTAATTTTTAAAGGCATCTGGGTTAAAGTTGACATTTTCTTGACCATTCCTGTATACTTGCTTTATTCCTACTGCTGTTTGGAACTGACTGGCTCTTTGAAGCAAATATGAGCTCAGCACCCAGAATAAATCCATTTTATTACCCGCATGAAGAATAATGAATCTAAATGTTCCAGTAGCATTAGTTTCAACATCTAATACATAAATCGTAATTTCCAAATGGGATTCTGACAAAAAGCATCAAGATTAGTATCATGCAAAATTAAAAACAAAAAGATAAGCATTTTCTAAAAAAATATAGTTAAATTTTGACTTAAAGAGTTTTGCTTGTAGCTAACCTTTTGCCATCTACCCTGGTGCTCTTCACACTATGTTTGCTTTCATCCTGCCAGGAATGGCCTGGGGTCCCATTTTGGAATATCCATGTCTCATCTGTAAAAACAAATTGATACAGATTTTGTTGCTTTATTTCAAGAAGTTCCATTAATCCTCTTCGGGAGCAATCTCTTAACCACTTAAACCCAATTTTATGAAGCACTTTACACAATGATTTTAATCCACCAACAAAAATTTCTTTACTCCTTAACTTTTCATAAATACTTTCCCTGGTTATGTGTTCTTCTACAAAAAAGTGTTACCAAAACATTAATGAACAGGACATAAAATAAACAAAACAACTTACTTTGTTCATACATCTCATATATGGAGTTGCAAATAGCTGGGACATCAATATTGGCAATGTCCCTAATAGACTTTGGCCTACCTGGACTTTTCTTTGGTGAACTTAACAGAATGCCTTGCTTGACTTTCTGTGATATAGCACTTACTGTAGAAACACCAAGCCCAAGTGCTTCAGCTACACGCTAAAAATACTGTTAGTAAACAAAAATATTCTATTGCAATAATTTTAGTTTTACTTTTCTCACAGCAGCCAAAGGGATAAAAGGACCTCCGTGATCTCGTTCACGTTCAAAAAATGATAATAAAGCAGCGACAAGCTGCTGGCTTTGTTTATTTAAAGCCATGTTTATTAACATACAACACTCACTCTTAAACACCAAAATAATAAGTAATATTAATATGTACACAGAACACACACTAACGAACTAAATAACTATTAACTACTGCAATAAATAATGCCAATTAACCGTAAAAACACTTGAATAATATGCGATATATCCACAAAATTCTCAAGTTGTCTCTCTGTAAGCAGTTTTTAGTCAAATCATTTGTGCAAGTCATCAACAACAAAAACAAAAACAGCAAACGGTCAAGCAATCTGGCAACAACGCCTAGATCGAGAAGGTCAGGTTTGTATCAGAATTGCGTTCAGTTAATAAGCGCGTGTTAGAAAGAGAGCGCGACAGGTCGCAACTAATCGCTAAGAAATACGAATGCATTTTCAAAACGTCAAACTCCTTACCTTGTGTATAGGTATACATTATACCCGGTTTTCTCGGGGTGCTAAATAAGCAATTTTCCGCCGTTCGACGCGGGATTTCTAAACATTTTCCTCCCCCGTCCCGCTTTACTACCCGGAAGTTATCCGACGCATTTAATAAGGTGGAACGGGAGTTGCACAGTCGATATTTTATCGTATTAGTTATATTAAATCGCGAGAATTCGCCATAATTAAGGCCGAAGCGGGCGCAGCCTGCAAATTGCAGCCTGACATCTTTGCATGCACATTTCTCATTCTCCGTTGTCATATAGAATGTCCCATTCTCGTCTGCGACCGTATTTTACTTCCCACTCCCCCACCATCAGTAAGCCAGAAAGAATTTAGAGAAAAATATTTGGAATTTTTGCTATAATACCATTCAGACTACCAATACCACACCTAAATAATTTTAAAACCATGGTAGTTCCCCCGGTACGTGAGATGGTTACCACGAGGTCACGTGCCGGTACCATCAGCAAATATAATGCCGCAAAACCGGCTAGACCGCGTTATATCTTTTCAAGTTTAGCCAAGAAGACACAAAATGGGTTTCAACTTGTATTTCCTGGTTGTACTGGTCAGTTTCGTCTCGGTCACATCCAAACCTGCTTATTCTGGTAGGTTTCTTCATTTCTTTAATTACACAACTAACACCTAAAAACAAAAACCGCAATTAACCTACAAAGCTTTTAACACCTAATTTCTTCATATAGAAGAAAGTGTCCACTTTCTTTTGTTTAACTTATGTAACCGCGTTATTTGTAGGTAACCTTGAGGTTATGTGTAAACTACCGGAAGAACGTGGATATTGCAGGGCGTTTCTTACCAGATGGAGGTACAATTCGAGTTCTGGTCGTTGTGAGGAATTTATATTTGGAGGTTGTGAGGGCAACGACAACAATTTTTACAATAACAAAACTTGTATGGACGTTTGTTCAGGTATGTTGAGTAAACTGTATTGAAATAAGTGAAAAGTGTATGACTTACTTTTTTAGGTGTTCGTTAACCATAAGTACTGATGAAGAACATATTAAGTTAGTGTAACTCTTAAAAGCCAAAAAAGTACAAAAAACATATCATTGTTTAGTATATTTTCGTAAATTGTATTACACTTTTTATTTTCATAATATTTTAAGTAAATGGAAATATTTAGGAAATGTTCTTATAAGAAGTCAGTATGACAACACTGACTGCAAAATTTTGATATTTTTTTCGTGTATTGTCTTTGTTCCCCGCATGCAATTATCTATGTTTCTCTGTCCGTTACACGGTTTTCGTGTGGTCGGTTTTGGATTTACCAAACCTGTATATTTTTAAAATCAGAAGAAACAGATTTGTCAACTAATCAGAAAATATACAGAGTGTTCCACTGAAAATTTATCGACTTATTTTTCACCAGTCTATTTTTTGGTCACTTCCACCGTTCCACATTAAAATCACAGGATTAACCTCTACAAACTTATATGTTTTAATACACCGTTGAAAAAGTAAAAATCAACAGAATTAAATGAACTAAAAATATATAGGGTGTTCCATTTAAAAAAATATAACTTAGTGTCATATGTCAGAAACTAAACGTAATTGAAAAAAACTGACTACCCCATTGGATTCTACGTCAAAACTTCTACCGGAAACCGTTTTTCCTTTTTTGATAACTTTAATAGCAAATGAAATACAGAGGAGGTTCCAAAATGACCAATTTTCAAAAGCCCCCCGTATCTTTGAAACAAAAGAAGTTTGCGCAGCCCACTCTTCGCCAGTCATCTCAGCTCAGAAAAAAAAATCAGAACACGTATGCTACTTTTTTTCTATCTATTACCGTTTTCTCTGTACCCCTGTACATAAAAAATAATCTCCAAAATGTCATATAAACTGTAGTCGAAAAGTGCCCCCTAGCGGACCTTAAAGGTGAGCCACTAAAATCATTTTTTATTTCTAAACAACAATTTTTTAAATAATCTAAACAAGTACGGGGGCTGTTCAAAAAGTTTGATAGCTTTAAATTTCTTTAAGCTGTAATTGTAGGGCGTTTTGATGGGGCACATGTGATACCTTTTCCATAGGAAAAGTCTGAACATTTCCTTTCATTTTGCATAGTTTTTCAGATACCGTCATTTCTATACGCTAATCCAAAATGAAACAAAAATAGTACATGTTCAGATTATTTTAAAAAATTTAAAAAAACGCCACATGATTATTTCAAAATAACTTAGTTTATTAATTAAGATAAAAAAAGTTAGTTAATTAAGAACAATGTAGATTTTAGATAGTAATCTAGTTAATTAAGAACAAAGTACAATTTTTGACAAATATCATGGGCGTACCCAAATTACTGTCTCAAAAACTAGGTCTTTGTCAAACAATATACATTAGTAATAACGTTTCTTCGTAAATACGGTCTGTTTTAATTCTGGAAACCCCTGTAACTCTGTGAAAGACAATCACGAACGTGCTGCCCCTCTTAAACGAGCCCTTCAGGTACCTTAGGGTCGTAAATAATACGTTACAAAAATTGAACTTAAACCGGTGATTTATTATTTTTAGTCACTCACCCCTAAATCGGTCAGACTCGGGGGGCAAGAAAAATATCCAATCAGAAAATCTGACATTCAATTAAACTATGAGTATGTGACGTATTTAGAAAGTGGGGGGGAATCTTAATAATTTTTCTCGTATACGGTGAAGTTGTTTAAACTTGTTCGATAAAACGTAGCTGGAAATTAGGGTCCAGGTGTTGCTTCCTGTTTTATTATTTCGGGGGAATTATTTCTGGGAAATGAGGCAAAGTCACTAAATCTCCAGTTAGGCCTGGTGCCGCTTGAAAAGTTCCCAAAAGGGATTATCCAGCCTCCGGTTTCTTTGTTTTGTTTTTGTCCGCAGCCACTGTCTGTATATGGTTAGAGTTTTTAATTAAGAACGACTTAAAAACCGGTTCGAAGTTTGCTGATAAGTCCGGAACTGTCGCACAATTACGACCGGAAGTGAAAATTCAAATTGATCGTTCATACCCGTCAGTTGCACTATCCATATGGGCCAAACATCGTCGTCAGTGTAAATTTCGGATTAACGACCGAATAATACGTTGACTAATCAGCCCTTAATTGGGGTCCTGATGTCCCTAAATCCCTTTTTACTGACCTAGCATCCGATAGATCCAATAATCGTTTTTATGAAGAACGTTATACTGAAAGAGAGCACAAACAATGTCCTAATTGAAATATGAGAAAAAAACGCCACAAAAATCATCATAATGATGATAAATGCTTTTAAACAAAACGGTTCTTTTTAAACTTAGCACCAGTGTAATTATTAATATTTATAAAGGCCTGCAGAATGTGACAAACCCGTCATTGTCAGCTCCTTCTGTCACATTCTATCAACACTTCACTTAAAAATTCCGTGCCCTGTTTTCAAGAATTAGACCAGTGTAATTTATAACCGCAACTCAAAGCACGTGATCTAAACACTGCAGGCAATTTCAGAGTCACATGATGCACTCAAATGTTGAATAAACATTTGTAATGGCACGCAACCATCTCTAGTACAAGAAAACCAAAAAGGTGCATGCCAAAAATTCCAATATGGCCGAAATAGTGGTTGACAGTTTGCATTTGTTTGTATTGTGGAAATTGAGTTTTTCGATGATTAAATTAATTTTTAAGGTTTAAAGTCAAGACTTGGGATTACTTGCCAAAGTAATTTTTGTTTGCTATTATATATTGTTGTTTATATGTTTATTGTTCTAGTGAAAGTGTAGTTTGTGTTCATTTTATTGTGTTATCACTATTGTTATTGTTCCTTCATTGTTCTATAATTTGTTGTTGGTTTTTTAACTTAAATTCTATTGCCTCTACAATATGCCGTCCACTTGTTGTTTGCCAAATTGTAAAAGCAATTTGGTGAAAGGCCCAAAAGTGTCAGTCTTTTAATTTCCAAAAGACCTTGCTCGAACCAAACAGTGGTTGAAAGCTTTGAACTGGAATGATTTTACTCCAACACAATACTCAGTGGTAAGTACAATATGCTTTCTCATTCAGTAAACTTATTGCCTCTTACATACGTATGTGAGTTACATTTTGAGGCCGCCTGCATTTTGAGAGCAACAAAGGTTTACTCTGAAGAAACCATCTTAGTTAATTAACAAATTCTGGTAAGTCCACATGTGCAGTATTTGAGTAATGCGTAGTTGTGAAATAAATAAACAAAAACAATTATTTATGGTTGAATGTTGAAATGTCAAACCCTGTCAACAGTCAAATTGAAAGCGCAAACGTCAACTTTTTGCGGAGTTGCCAGATTCTGTCACATTTGCTCTGGGTTATATTGTTACAAATTTAAATTTTAAATTGAGTTTCTAAATTATCTAGACCATTAAATTCCCAACCAATTATATTTTCTGTGCCAAAAAAGATAATTAGGACTATACTTTGACACCTAATGACGTTTTTGAACTGATAACAAATTGCCTGGTTACAAATATATAAAAAAATCTGGCACAGAATAGCGTCGAAAGCAAAAACATATCGCTGCTGACGACTCGTTTTACACCAGCAGACATTTAACATAATTTTTCGTAGATAAGCGACGTTGCCGGCGTCAATACAACCGAAAATTTATGTAAACTAATGAGAATTCTGGTTGCATTTTGGCGGTTTGCGGACAATTTTAAACATGGCCGCGTCACGTAAAAAGTGAGGTTTACGGCCCAGTCCGGGCGGTTATTTTCACTTGTCGCTTTTCGGTTAAATTACCTTTTTTTAAATCGCACACTATCAAGTTATACTTTAACCGAAAACTGATGACACGTCATAAATTATGGACGACTTTAGGACGATATTATGCACGACACTCATGGAAATTATTACCGTCCTAAATGACCTGAATATAATTTCGTGTATGTCGACGTCCATGGACGTCCGGGACAGATGCGCTTTAACCACGGTTCGCAGGAAATTCATTACTATTATCGATTGACGCGTCAATTACTGATGATACCCTTAAATGGATGAAACGATACGCGTAATAAATTATTTCACGTGTTATTTGCGACTGGCCACTTTCAGTGTATCAACTGGTGACAAAGCAGTTGTCCAATGGTGTCAGTAAAGTGCTATCCAGGAACGACTAACAGTTTTATCACATTTGACAGAAAAAATTTGAAATACCGACCTGTAGGACAGTAAATTTTCAAAACCGCCATTTTGCTTTTTCAAAATCCATTTGTTGCATAAGAAAAAAAAACAGATTTCTAATGGTTAGTCCACATGACAGTAAATCCCAGCCTGGGCAACAATGCAAACACTCCTCAAACCAAATTAGTAGAATTTGTCAGTTTGGCAACATTGCAAAAACCTGGTGCATATTATTGCACCTGCATTACTTGGACATTGGAGTCACGTGACTGCTTTAACAATTTTAAAACACAATTTTTTACAATTTGCTTTAATTTGACGTCTCAGACAATTTTCAATTTCAAAACTGTATTCACTAGGGTCACGTGACTGTATTGACAATTTTTTTAGATTAATTAGGAATAAATTTATTTCGTAAACATAAAAAACATTGCATTTTCATAACCTCGTAAACTTATTAACCTTCATAACCTTAATCCCAACACACTCTCTCTCTCTCTCTGTGTCTGACATGACAAATGACAATATTGACAGCTGACATGCAGCGTTGCCAAAACCTAATTATTACTGAACACTACATACGTTAAGATTTCTGATGGTTAGTCCACATGACAGTAAATCCCAGCCTGGGCAACAATGCAAACACTCCTCAAACCAAATTAGTAGAATTTGTCAGTTTGGCAACATTGCGAACACACTTTGAACCAATATGATTGCAAAAACCTGGTGCATATTATTGCACCGAGTGTATTTATATATTAATGTTGGTCAATATTGTCAAATGAGCAATATCATTTGTATCCTGTTACCATTTGAACTTTGACAGTTGCATATTCAATTTTTTATGGTCACGTGACTGTTTTATTTAATTTGAAGTTAGACGGTTTAAATTTGCCGTTTCGAAACATTTTTTTTTATGGAGTCACGTGACAATTTAGATTTTTGCTTTAATTTTATTTAATTTGAATTTGGACTATATTGGTTTAAATTTGCATTTTCATAACCTCGAAAACTTCATAACCTTAATCCCAACACAACATTTTCTGACATGACAAATTCAAAAACTGCATGCAGCGTTACTTGGAGTCACGTGACTGCTTAAACCAACAGCAACATTACGAACACACGTAATTTTCCCAGACAATTTTCAATTTCAAAACTGTATTCATTAGGGTCACGTGACTGTTTTCACTATTTTTTAAACTAAATTTTTTCAATTTTAACTTTGACAGCTTCAATTTGACTGACTATTCTCATATTCAAGTTTTTCATGTTCAAAACTTGTATTTATGTTCAAAACTGTATTTATTAAGGACACGTGACTATTTTTTAAACATCAATGTTTTTTATCCTGTTGACATTTGAACTTTGACAGTTTCAACCTTAATTTTTTCAGGGTCACCTGACTGTTTTTCTTCTTCTTCTTCTATTGCCCTCTCTGATTACGGACGTTGGCTATCATCATGACTATGCGGATCTTCAGGAACAATTCAGTAAATGTTGTTCCAAATCATTTTCGCAGGCCAGCCATGAAATTCTTCTTCTTCCAGGCCCTCGTCGTCCATCAACTTTGCCGTGGATTCTGTTTTGGAGAATTCTTTATTTGTTATTTCTCATGATATGGCCAAAATTCTCTTATTTTCTATGCTTCACAGTAAGCATGATTTCAGACTCACATCCCATTCTTGGGAGTACTTCTTCGTTTGTAATTCCTTCTATACAAGAGATTCTAAGAATTCTTCTGAAAATACACATTTCAAAAGCTTGCAGCTTCTTTTCCATCGGTGTCATCTGCATAAACGTACTTCTGCCTATTTCAATTCTATGTTTTATCTTCTGTGAGTGATCCCAGTCGAGATAAGTAAACTTTACCTTCCTCTCAACTGGCTTATTGTTTATATACACACTACCTGGTTGGACTGGATTTTTACTAATCACCATCTATTTGGTCTTATTGACATTATTTGAGTTCAGTCCGTACTCCTCACTAGTTTGGTTGACTTTGTCTAACAACTCTTGTAGCCCCTCCATACTGTCCGATAACAAGACGGTGTCATCAGCATAACGGATACTGACTGTTTTACTGAATTAAAACTTTGATACTTGTGTGTGATTGGTCAAAAAAAGTAGCTTTCAGTATCTCAGTTTAATTGCTTAAATTAAAAACACAGCAAATACTAGTTTATAGTCAGCTAAACGGATATAAAATTTGCACATTATCTGGCAACAAAACAAGACAAAAATTGTTGTCATTTTGTAATGGAGCACTAAGTTGCAATAATTCTAGCCTGTAAAACATAATGAGTTTCTCCACCCTGTATATCCCTGTAAATTTGTATTTTTCTGTACAAATACGTGTTTTATTTTAATTTAAGTATTAATAACAATTATTACAGTTGTCACAGGGGAATCCGAAAGTTATAATAATTGTTACTAAATACCTACTAATTTATGGAATGAAGGGCAGTTATTGCAAAACTTAAAATAAGCGGAGGGGAGTTTAATATAGCAAATTATTAATAAATTAATGTAATAAAACCTTGAAACCTGAAACTTTCTTCTATAAAAATTTTCTTTATTTTTCAGTTTTATTCCAGGTTTTATTACACTAATTAGGTATTAACAATTTGAACTGTACTCAAATTTTGAAATAAGAGAAAATTTTGTTGTTATTTAATTTTAAATATTTACTTCAACATTTTTCTCTTAAAGTTTTGTCAAAACCTGATAATTTTAGGTTTTTTAACAATTTAAAAAAAAAACACAAGGCAAGTGATTAATTTCCGCATTATTATTGAGATTAGTGTATCTTTTTAGGTATTTACCAGGGTATTTAGGAGGCAGTTTTTGCTTTTCCTAGCACTGGATGACAGTATTTATCTGTTATTTAGGACTTTCTTTGTCTTTGTTCCCTTTTTTTTCAATAGAAAAACCCTGGAAATAAAATAAGTGCTGGGAAAAAGTTCAAAAAGCAATTTTGTTCATTTTCTTCCAACTGTATTGAAGATTTTGCATAAATGGTAACAAGCCAAATAGGCATAATTACGTATACAGCCCTATTATCCAACAGTATTAATTTTCAGTTTGGTTTCTAAATTTAGTAATTAAGTCAAGAATTAAGTAGTTTATTAATTACCTTATTGTATTTAACTAGGTGTATGCAAGTTTTTAAACATATGTATACAAATGGTACACACCAGACAGTAGGTACTAATTAATAAGAAAATAGGTGATTTTACACTAAGTAAAATCTGATGTGATGGAAAAACTCAGTTGTTAATTCCTGGAATAATTTAGAGAACTCCAGCAGAAATCAAATCACAGGAAATTCGAGTAACCCTGGGAGTAACCTTAATCAAACCTAACCTGACTAATCTGAAAAATTATCTAACTATACCTACTCTTCCTTTTTTTAAGAAAAACATGCACCATTATACAGGGTATTTAATTATATTGACTATTAAACACTACCAACAGTAGTATAGGTAGGTTAGGTTAGGTTAGCTAGCATTTTTTTGGATAAAGGAAAGTTTTTTTTGACACAATCACAAACTACGAACAGTGAGTTACTTTACTAGTAAATTTAGATTACAAATTAGTAGAACAACAAAAGTTACGAGTGTGTTGCCAGCTTTAAAGACAGAAAATTCAATCAGAACTTGGAAATCCCATACAGGGGATGGTACACTAAAATAAACCCTTGGATTTACAAAGTCACCGCATCTTTGAGTCTTTATTTTACGACCCTAAATCCTTGAACGACATGTATGAGCCCTGTTTATTAGACCTTGAAGGGCTCTTTTCCTGTAATAACGTCTCGATTTTCGGGTTGTCATTATTTTCTAACAGACGTCAAGTGTCAGTTGTGATTTTTTTTGTGTTTTGTGCAAAAAAAGGTGAGTTTGGCCCGATTTATTTTCCTGCTTCTGGCTCGAAGTCCTAATTATAATTTCTATTTTAATCAGCGCCGTCAAGACTGTCTGAATAAAAACGTCATTTTTCCCGGGAATGGTCTTTTAATCTTCTGCCAATCGCCCAAAGCGGAATTATGATGAGAACGGTTTTCTCGCCTCGTTTTTTTCGAAAATAATATAGAGGAAAAGGCATTGTGCCTCCTCCCCCTCTCGGTCCTCTTTTCGCTTTTCACCACCTAAAAATATCTGTTTCAGATTTCTTTTAATGTATTGCTCTCAGGGCGTTTTTAATGTGTCATAATATGCTTTGTGGGTCCGACAAGGCATTGTGCCCGCCATTTTAAGTAAATATTCAGCGACGTATTCTCTCTCCATTAATTTTTGCTCGACTGCTCTTTGTGCGGCATTTCGTAATTGAACCGGCTACGATGCGCGTTTCTTTGTTTGACACAACCACGTTGACGATATTTTTCGAGAAAAGAACTTTGTTTGAGGCTTTTCATTTTAAATCATGTTTTAAATATTTTTTTTACATAAAAAAGCGTTAAACCTAACCTCTACACGTGCAGATACTACAGCTTTAAAATAAATGGGTGTCATAATCCCACGAGTTATGAAAATTGCACATGTGGACTTCATAACTTGTCGAATTATAACACTCATTCGTTTAAATGTAAGAAGGCAAATTGTTTAGCAACGTATACCCTCGTAATCCGTCACGAATTCCTGAACAGTACAAATAATCCTCCAGCAACTGTTATCTTGAGGCGTGGGAATTTGAATTTCCGGCTTAAGACGCTTAAATATTAAAGGAATTAGACGCGACGAGCTTTTAGTTTTATTAACACACTGATGGATTGGATTTATAATTTAAAATCATTTTTCAGGTCTATGCTGTTTCTCGAGACGTTTCTGATGATTCTAACGCTGTTGAATGAGTCACAACAGAAGGATTTACTAACTGTAAGTATTAACTGCTATGGAATCAATTAATTTTGTCACACAGTGGTGTAAAAAGTCAATAACAATGGCATGTCAGAAGTACACTAATCAACTGTACTAAAAGTCAAAGTTTGAAAAATGTAACTAGAGTTTTGAGAACAGTTTAGAGCTGGCGATTATTAAGATTTTCTGAAATTTGGCAATGATTTTCACTGGTTTTTACTTTAAGAAGAAAAATTCTATAAACATTCAAACGGAGCATTGGAAGGATACTAGTCCCCTTTAAATATTAAATACAAAGAATATTTCAAAGCTTTATAGTTACCAAAGAAAAAAAAATTGGATTATATGAACGTTGTTTTTAAAATTGAAATTGACTCAAAAATTAAATTCTGTCAAAATTATGGTTGAGACTTTCACCCTGTATATCTCTGGAAGTGTTCATTTTTATACAGCATATAGTGGACTATAAACTAGGCAATGACAAGCTTAACGGAATGACCTAATAATATACAGGGTGTCCTATTTACAATAGTGCATTTTTCGACCTTTGACAGATGAGAATTCTTATCTTTATTTATTCCTACACGTAAATCTCTAGAAAATATGCTTTTGTCTAGTCAGAAAACAAACTACTCGATACAGCCCTAATGTTGCCAGGTTTACCGTTAAAACAGTATATCTACCGTTTTTGTGGTTCTTCTACCGTTTTTAAAAACATTTCCCTTTATGCGGATTGTGAATCATTTTATCTACTGCGAATTGGCAAATTTACATGTTTTATTTTGCAGTGTTTTCTCAGGTTATTTGATAGAAAATTTAATAAGGATTCCAAAAATGTGCTTAAAACAGTCATTTTCTTACTCCAAGTGGGTTTTATAAGCAATTTTGTTCTTGACTGTCTTTTCAAACTGTGTTTCTGACAGATTAAAAGTTGATACCACTTTTTTCCCTGACTATACTCAATTTTGCAGTGTTTTTTTATGTCATTAGATGGGAAATTTAATGAAGAATCCAAAAATGTGCCTAAAACAGTAACTTTCTTACTCCAAGTGTGTTTTACATTCGGTTTTGTTCTTGACTGTTCTTTCAAACTGTGTTTCTGACAGATCAAATGTTGACACCACTTTTCTCCCTAACTATACTCGATTTCGTGGCGTTTTATATGTCATCAGATAGGAAATTTAATGAGAAAATCAAAAAAGTGCATAAAACAGTAATTTTCTCACTCCAAGTGGGTTTTATAAGCAATTTTGTTCTTGACTGTCTTTTCAAACTGTGTTTCTGACAGATTAAAAGTTGACACCACTTTTCTCCCTGACTATACTCAATTTTGCAGTGTTTTTTTATGTCATTAGATGGGAAATTTAATGAAGAATCCAAAAATGTGCTTAAAACAGTAACTTTCTTACTCCAAGTGTGTTTTACAGGCGGTTTTGTTCTTGACTGTTCTTTCAAACTGTGTTTCTGACAGATCAAACGTTGACACCACTTTTCTCCCTGACTATACTCGATTTTGCAGTGTTTTTTTATGTCATTAGATGGGAAATTTAATGAAGAATCCAAAAATGTGCTTAAAACAGTAACTTTCTTCCTCCAAGTGGGTTTACAAGCGGTTTTGTCCTTGACTGTCTTTTCAAACTGTGTTTCAGACAGATCAAACGTTGACACCACTTTTCTCCCTGACTGTACTTAATTTCGCAGTGTTTTTTTATGTCATTAGATGGGAAATTTAATGAAGAACCCGAATATGTGCTTAAAACAGTAACTTTCTTACTCCAAGTGTGTTTTACAGGCGGTTTTGTTCTTGACTGTTCTTTCAAACTGTGTTTCTAACAGACCAAACGTTGACACCACTTTTCTCCCTGACTTTACTCGATTTTGTAGTGTTTTTTATGTCATTAGATGGGAAATTTAATGAAGAATCCAAAAATGTGCTTAAAACAGTAACTTTCTTACTCCAAGTGGTTTTACAGTCGGTTTTGTCCCTGACTGTCCTTTCAAACTGTGTTTCTGACAGATTAGACTTTGACACCACTTTTCTTCCTGACTGTAGTCGATTATACAGTATTTTTTTATGTCATTAGATAGGAAATTTAATGAAGAATCCGAATATGTGCTTAAAACAGTAACTTTCTTTCTCCAAGTAGGTTTTACAGGCGGTTTTGTCCTTGACTGTCCTTTCAAACTGTGTTTTTGGCAGTTCAAACTTTAACACCGCTTTTCTCCCTGATTGTACCAAATTTTGTAGTATTTTTTTAGGTTATGCAATAGAAAATTTAATTTAGATTCCAAGAATGTGCTTAAAACAGTAATTTTTTTACTCCAAGTGGGTTTTACAAACGATTTGGTCTCCGGCTGTACTAAATTTTGGACTGTTTTTTTAAATTATTCAATAGAAAATTTAAAAAAGATTCCAAAAATGGGTTACGTGACTGCCTAGCTAAGTTATGCTCTAAAACCACGTGATATCTGGTCAGTAAAATTGGAAATTGGTCTGCATATTTTGATGTTTAATTAAACCTCTAGCGCCGCTAATAATGAAACATTGATATACAAATGCTTTGCATAATTTAATTTTACAGATAGTCACCAAATTACATCCATTAAGTTAAATGAAGTTTTCAGTAAAAAAAAAAACATTTACACCAATAAACTTTTAATGAGAAAACTGTTTGATCTTTTCATAATTACCTTAAACTGGCAAGGGTTTAAGTGAACCCTTTAATAATTTCCGGGGTATCCTTTTTTCCTATATAAACATACATTTAGGGCTTTTTAAAATTTTAAATATCCCATTAAAAGCCATTCGTATTTCATCGGAAAAGGGGGGCTCCGGCTTCCGCGCTTTCGCCGCCATTTTATGCAATATTCAGATAATGCGCCATTTTGTTTATGCTAAGTGTACCAACACCACTTAGCCGAATCCAATCTTGCACGAAAACAGGTACGATGCCACTGATAGCACTTGTGTTTATGTTTGTCGTTAATTTTAATGGTTTTTCTAAAAAAAAAATTAGAATCAGGCATGTCTGAGGCGATTTTTCACGCAGCCTATGATGATAATAGCCTGGCCCAAGTTGGATAATTTCCTGCAGCTATTTCGGTTTTAAGAAGGGGAAATTTAAGGTTCTTATCGAAAATTGGAAAGTTTCCTATTAGAAGCGAGTTAATGTTTGTAGAGCTTGCCAGTGCCTAAATATGGTAGTTTAAATTTGCTTACTTTGGAAAAACTTTGAATTTTAGTATACTCTTTTAAAGTTGAATTAGATGGGAGAAAATTAAATTTTCTTTTAGGAAGGTTTCGAACTTTTTTTCAAAAAACGTGTTTCATGTTAATTTCGACCCAAGTAAACTAAGTTCAACTTTACTTCACATCATTTTTAATAACAAATTATTACTTCGAAGCAAATGAAAAGTCCAACATATTTTTTTGTAAATAAGGTTGATTTTTGCTTAACTTTACTTTTGACCATTACAGCAATCTTCATTAGACTAGCGATTTGTTTAATGCTAATTTGGACCATAGCGACATTAATCGTTGTGATTGATTAGGCAATTAATTTCGATAAAGTTTATTACACTTTTAACTTTTTAATCTAATAACTATTTATTCAAGTTATTTAAACCAAAACCGGACCTGCCTCAAGAGTTGAATGATTTCCTAACCGATGTGCAACAGCACAAACGAGACTTTGCTTTCATCAGAAATGCAGCAAAAAACCAGAAAAAGTACGAGAAAACCTTTAGAGAAAGCAACGATTTGCTAGCAGAGGATATTGTAAAGTTTTACCTTCACATTTTACTGACAAAAAAACTAAGTAACTATTTACAGGATAACCAGTTTAATTTAACTCCGGATCTGTCCAACAACAACGTTGAAAACGACCAGCAATCGTATGAAAAATCAGAAAGTTTCGATTTCGAAGGCCCTAGGAGGTTCAAAAAGTTTTACCCCAACAAAAGGTCATTTGCCCACGCACTACAAACTTTTTTAGTATGTTTGTAAACGTATAGGTACAGCAAATTCTTGCACAGTCCAATACGATTGCGTCGAGAACTGGAAGACTACAATTTAGGCCAGCAAATTAGAGTCAGACCAAATAGTCAGCTGGGTCAGCTGCGAAAACCTGAGCTTAAGTACCCCGGTGACGTCAGAGACTCCCAGAACAAGTACCATACTGGTCACATGATTGGTCTTAGTGAAGATGAAAAACCGAAACGTCGACGAGAAGTGGAAATCAGTATTAAAAGTGACGGCAAGCTGGTGAAGCACATCGAAGAAGACGAGAACGGCCCCAAGTCTATTGTTTTGAATATCAAGGCTGATAATCCTAAAATAAAGGTCCCTGAAGAAGACATTACTTCGAAGAGTCAACCCATTGAAAGTCGAGACTCAATACCTAATATGGCGCCCTCTGTCCCTACTAACACGCAAAGCAAAAACATTGGAGTACCTATTAACTCTATTCCAGCAAGAAATAGTCAAGAAGGAGATCCGCAAGTTAAACAAGACTTTCCAGACCTGGTAAACTTACCTAAAATGCCGAAAAATGACCTTAAATGGACTGGTGGCCATAACAATCATATGGCAAAAAGCATCGACATGGCCCAAAATAATTTGAACAGTTTTACTCACTTAAATAAGGAGTTTGGTAAACTCTTCTGTAAAGTGAGTTCATCAAACTTTTAGTTATCTTTACCTTTAGGGACCAGCAACAAAAAAGATGACTTTGAAAAAGTTCAAGGCGTGGTAGTTCCAGACAGTCATTCTAAAGAGTTACGAAAGTACAAAAAACGTGACGACCAGCACGAATACGACTACATCGAACCCCTCAACCTAGTGAAGTGTCTTCAATAAGGTTACTTTACCATCAAAACTAGTTATTTAACTTATAGGAGACTGGTAAAGTCCAGCCTGACGACGAAAAACTCCACCTGGACTCGAATCACCCTTATGAAGTGATTGAAATGTCGACAAAAAACATTTTGGTCATCCCCATCACTACTACCACTGAGTGTCCTTTAGAGTCAGAAAAGGAAGAAGAAGCGGAGAAGATTGGGCACGCTATAGCAGAAGATTTAAAAAAGGAAGAGGAAGAGGAAGAAGAAAACACCGAGTGTAAGTTAACACAACTACATAAAACAAAACTGAAAGTGATTTCAGGCTCCACTCCTGAAGAGGAAGAAGAGTTTAAAATTATCAAACCAGACGAAACGTCTGAAAAAATCAAAGTGGTGCACAAAACGCATCACCACCATCACCACTCACCGAAACGACCAATCAGAAGAAGCCACGTGACTAAAAACGTGGAAGTCAGGTAACTAACCTTACTTCCCACCATTTTTAAACATAATGTTGAGAACAGAGACAGGAAACACTTACCCACCAGACCCAAGTATAAGAGAAAAAGAGTGCGACAGCACCCTAGAAAAATGTCAAGGCTTGACAACTTGGCCTCCTCAGACTACTACGATTTGAACGAGTTGTATGAGGCGCCCAATGAAATGGAGTATATCCCTTCTTACCGTCAGAGGGGGTTGAAATCTGTGGAGTACGAGTTTGATCCCAATTTAATTCGGGATTTTGACAGCCGCGAAAAGGAGGAGATTCAAGGTTTCGTAGGGACTTTAAAGGGTAAAAATGGGGCTGAGAAAAAAGGTTTGTCACTAAAGGCATAATAGAAGAATTTATTACCGGGTGAGCGTCAATTATTAGGAGTAAGAAAAAAGTTCAAATCAGACGGAGATTACTCAGATGAAGAGGATAGTATGACTTCAAGCCCTGAGAAAAAAATGCCAGTAAAGAAGACTAGAAACGAATTAGCCATTGACAGAGCCACCACAACTGAAGATAACGATGATGACTATGACTACTCGGATTTAACTGATATGGATGAAGGTAAGCTCATGTTTGATACAAAAACATTTTGTTGTTAATTTAACGATAGATGAAGATATAACTTACGAAGAAGTTGATCATGACAAGTTGGAAGCTGACGAAGTTGCAGATAACCGTAGCAAAGACAAACTGGAGGAGAAGGATCGATTGGCTGAAGAAGTAAAAAAGCAATTTAACCCTCTGCTAGCTGAGCTGGAACAAACCACCCAAACCTTTATCAATGGTTATACTGTAATGAATGTTGGTGAGCTTTTAAAAAATGTACAGAAACTCATTACTAAGTCAGATTGTTTGTAGATGATGTTCTGATGGAAGCTGACCAGATGCTGGCAGCTGCTCACGGACGTGGTGGGAAAAAAACCAAAAAGAGGAAACCCTTTATGAGTGTAGCCTTACACCACAAAGACACCAGATCTAAAAGAGCCACTTCCAACCTCCATAAAAGACGACGTAAACGAAAAAGAAGACCACGAACTAAGTCTTCGGTGGACCATCAGCCTCAAGGCCTCTCTGACCAGCAGAAGCAAGATTTATTCCTTAGATACAATCCAGACTTTCAAAGGTGGCCAAGGTTTGCCGACAACGATCAGCAGTTTCACGAAATGATGCGCAGACGAGCATTGGACGATCGCAGACGTTATTATCGTAACTTTCACAAACAACTTAAAAGAGAAGAAACATCCAGCTTGGAAACGAGCGAAACGGAAGCCACTTCCGCTTCTAGTGAAGCTGCATCTACAGCAGCTTCGGAAACAACTGCTCAAAATGCAGAATCTGTTTCATCTTCCAGCGAAACTGAATCTTCAAGTGTGACAGGGTCTGAAGAAGCCTCGTCCAGTGAAGCATCTTCAATGGCAAGTGAGTCTTCAATAGTGAGTGAGTCTGTAGCTTCAATGGCATCATCTGTGGGAGAGTCCCAACCTGCTGAAGGAGTCACGCAAGGTACAGGTGATCTGTTGACTGGTTTGGATCAAGCTTCGTTGACGCTTCCCCAGGCTGCACAGAATATTTTACAAACAGCTAATTCGGATATTTTTGAGAATACAACTGTGCCGGAAGTGAGTAATAGTTAGTAACTCTTTAAAAATCAGACAATAAATAAATTTCAGTTGGGAGCGCTTCAAAGTGGAGCTCCAGGTGACTTAACTTCTGGAGCAGCACCAGAACATTCAACTCAATTTCAGTTTACTACCATTGTAGAGGATTTAACCACCAGTTGGGGAATTTTACAGAGATTTACGGTGATTGTTCATAATTTCATATTGTAGATACACAATGTGGAGGAGAAAATGTGACTCAGAAACGCGTCGAGGCTTGTGAGGATGAGAGTGCTAAGCACAGTCCCGGAACTGTTACTAGTGTTCTGCCATTAATAAAAGAAGCCGCCACTGAGGTGTTTTCCACTCTTTTGGAAGTGTTAATTGAACTAAAATGTGAATTTACAGAGCCTCAATCTTACCAAAGACCAGTTTTTGAACTTGGATGAGATTCTAGTGGGAGATTTGCCCAAAAATGTGGTCGTAGACTCACTGACTAACGCTAGAGGGAGCGTCAGGCAGGGTTTGCGAGGAGGGAAATTTAATGTAGCTCCCACACTATCTCTTTCACTACAATATCCATTTCAAATATTATTGTAGATGAATTTGCTGTTGTCGGGCTACAACAGTAGTGCTGAAGCCAATTTAATCCTCACAGAAATGGCCAGTTTGATGAAAAAATTAAAGTACCACACATCCTGCCAAATGCTACCTCCAAATTTGAAAACTTACCTGAAGATCATCACCAAAAACGAAATGGACGACCCTATGACCAGACTAAAAGAGATGAACGAAATTGGTAAAACCCTCCAAATTAACAAATCAAATTGGTTTTCACTAGTTTAGTAGATTTTGATGATCATCAAAGCAACTACGTATTCCATTCGGTGCAAAACGAAAACATTCAGGACAAAGCTCAAGTTTTGAGAGATTTACTGACCAAATACCAGAATTTACCAACTGATTGTAAGGAAAGAGCTGAGCCTGTCAAGGAGTATATTGAGTCCCATTTGGCTATGGTGGAACATATGGGCAGTAAAGGGCTTAAAACTGAAACCGCCCCACCTGTGACAGGCAAGCCCAAAGTCAAAAAAGGTTCTTTTCTTATACTTTTTGTTAACTTGACCGGTAACCCAGAGAAAAATTACAGAAATTAGTATGGCCGACTCGGAAGTTGAGAAGAAACTGGAGGAACCAATGTTGGAGGAAGGACTAGGCAACCAGAAGGCTGACGCCAATGAGTTGATTGAAGAAATGGAAGAAAAAACCAAAAGGAATGCAGTGGATTCCAAGATGCTTTACAGGGAAATCAGAACCTCCACCTCACCCCAATTTGGAAAGTTGGTTAAAGCAGTTAGGTAACTTTTTTTTCAGTCAGTTTGTGTGACTTTCTAGCCAAAAATGTTTTTGAGTTTTTACGGTTGCAGAACCGTTAGAAACCGGCGACAGGTGATGAGAAGAATTGGGGAGATTTATGGAAGAGCCAAAAACCATCTCCAAGCTGAAAAAGTCCAGACAAAACTTGACAAAGGATTTGAGTCTCCCAGAGTTATTAATTTATAAGTTTTAGTTTTTACACGTTGTATACTTGTCTACTATAGTTTATTAATAAACAAACAAAACAGGCTCCTAAAATCTGCCTATTTTTTAATAAACTGCAACGGCAACACTGTAAACAATGGTTTTCCTGGAAAAAAAATCTGCTACCTATGCGAAGCATTTAATCCGCTAAAATCCGAATAGGCGGTCCTGTTATTAGGGGCTTTAGATTAAATAGTACCTAGAGCTCTGTACGTATGCACGAAATTGGGCGCGCCCCCTATTGTTGCAAGACGCATAAAATGTTCATTTCATACCGCCTCGAATATTTTGACCCATTGTTCTATCCCGTAATCATTCCGGGATCGTCGTAATATGTAGTAGCTGAATTTTTCCGCCAGAAAACAGTGGCGTAACACCGAATTTGTCTAATATTTTAGTTGTGAGGAAAAAACGTACAGAAGTCATTTTTTTGTTCAAAATCAAAGACGAGTTTGGTTTTAGACCCAGGTTACAATGTTGTAATTTTTCAGAAAAAAAAAATTTTTAGTAAAAATTTCAGCTTCCTGAATTGCACTGTTTCCGAGATATTTACAAAAATGTAGTCAACTTATCCGATTAGTGGGGTCGATTACCCCACATTACTCGCTAGCACCAGAAGTCGATTAACCCATTCAATGGAGAGATGCATCAAAAGTTTGTCTAAATTGTAAATTTTTGCACAGGATATTGGAATATACAGGGTGGTCCAGTTTTAAGTGTCAATAATTCACCATTTGATAGCCAATCAAAAAATAAGTTGACTTGCATTGTGTCATTTTTCTGAAAAACGTTTCCTAAGGAAGATACAGTCCTCCAAATTTCCATTTAAAAAATCGTTTTATAGTTTAAAACTGAACATTCAAGACTTGTGAAAGTCCAAATTTGTACTGAATAGTCTAAAAACTTTTTTACTACTAGGAATGGTCTTATGATTCGCTTTCTCAGACTGCCATCCTGGTTGAGTGTCTGAAACTGGCATTCAAGAACTAAAAAAAGTCCGGAAATCAAGACAAAGATTGTATTGTGCATGAAACTCATTTTTTACTACTAAAAATAGTATAAAAGTTGACTTTTAATGCTAGAACGGACCTTACTAGGACTAAAGAGAGTCCAAAAGTATATTTTCAAGACTTTAGTTGGTGTACAACTGAATTTTCTGGACTGGACAACAAGTCCAGAAGTAAATTAAATTTTCGGACTATTTTATTTCTAAAAATTAGTTCTCAAGACTATTATTGCAGCATTTGGTATCAAATTTTTTTACTTTTATTACTGAAGAAACTTGACTTTTGGAAATAGTCTTAAACTCGATTTTTCAGTCTTAAAAAGCACTAAAAACAGTCTGAATTTCTTAGAGGTGCTACAATTTATTGCACCTATGAGTGTAGAAGTCAATTTAATAGTGAAGAAGCTTGAAATAACATTTTCAAGACTATGGTCAGTGGACAAACTGGCTTTTAGGCCTGATAAGTCAAAAACTTTGTAAAGATAGTCTTGAAACTCGATTTGAGGCACTGAAAACAGCCTTAAAACACTAAAAACAGTCTAGTTTATTAAGAAATACCCGAATTTTTAGCACTGAGGTGTCTAGAAGTCGATTTAATAGTGACAAAGCTTGGAATGCTATTTTAAGTCTATGAAGAATGTAAAAATTGTTTTTTAAGTTTGCTATGTCAATAACTTGGTGAAGATAGTCTTGAAACTCGATTTTCCAAGCTGAAAGCAGTTTTGAAGCACTAAAAATAGTCCAGAATTCGAAGAAAATGAAAAGCAAAGTAAAAAGCACGAAAAGTTAGTTTTCAAGACAATTTTCATGAATCTAATGTCAATGTCCTGCATCTAAGACTATTTTCAAGACTAAAATATTGAAATTTGTCTTCAAATTATGAAAACTTACTTCAAATGCAAATTTTAAGCTTCTGATGTCACTTTTCATTAGTTCAGTTACATTTTGGGGTTCAAGTCAATTTTTAAGGTTTAAATGTATGAATTTGTAGTAACAAATTCTTGAAAAAGTAGTTTTTATGTCTACAAGTCAATTTTCAGTATTAAAGTCTCTCGATTTGCATGAAAAGTCAATTTTCAAAACTAAAGTCTTTCAGTTTGTCTGGAAACTATGAAAACTGGCTACAATAATATTTTTTAAACTTCTTAAGTGAATTTTCCGTTTCCAAGACAATTTTTAAGTTGGGTTGGGTTAGTTTTGGGTCTTTGACCGTAATAACGTGTAATAAAGTGCTTGTTCCAAATTTGATCAATATTGCTCCAACGGTCTGACAGTTATGACAAAAAAAAACGATTTTTTAAACAGAAATTTGAAGGACTGTATTTTCCTTAGGAAGCACTTTTCAGGGAAATGTTATAATGAATGTCAACTTGGCTATGGATTGGTGAATTATTGACATTTAAAACTGGACCACCCTGTATAAGTACTATTAGCTAAAATTCACATCATAAACCAAATTCAATGTAAAAACTTCAAATTCGGTGTCAAATTTTTGACAACATTGCGCTAATATGTGAATATTCTGGCACGAACTTTGGATCATCCTGTACATCCACTTGTTGATGTACTGATGTAAGAAAAAAAGGTTCTGTTTTAGCCGGAAAAACGACGGACCAATTAGACAATGCAAGACGAGCAATTTCGGTAAAGTAGTCGTTTCCATTTTATGGTAAACAATGGTCGTGGAGTACCTACTCCGGAATTCAGAGTGGCCACATCAAAGCGAAACATGCACAAGAAAATGCACAATGCAGAGACAACGCCATCCACGCTGTCCGTTTCTTTCATTTGAGGGCGCCATCTAAATGGGGCCCCCCTATTTCAGTTATAATGGCCCATTGTGCCCGGACTAATTGAATTCGCTTTAAACGAAACGTTTTAATTATGTTTCGAGTGATTTTTCTTAGCTGGTTTTTGTGACTACAAAAATATAAAAAAAGTGACTGTCGTACATCTAACGGTTATGAGAGATGATACAAAAATGTGTATATTTAAAATCAATGTTTGAAACTGAAAAATGAACAAAATCAAAGGAAGATAGAACATCAACGAAACTAAACTGGTTTATGCATGTAAAGTGAAGTGGGAAATGGGCATTCAGCACGTGTTGCTCAACAACCGCGTTCACTATCTTGATCGCAGTTTTCAATAAACACGTCGGGGTAGCTCCGAACGACGACGTCGACATGCTTTCCGGGACCGCTATCTGCACGCCAGCACACCTTCCTGTTCTTTACACAAACGCGAAATGTTCAATGTTCCTCGCCATTATTTTCCTGTCACGGATTTGCTCATATTCGATGCGTTTCTCGGTCCGTTTTTGGGACGACAACTTCTCTTATTGTGACCCACTTGTCAACTGTCTTTGACACGTTCTGATATCGAGATGGAAGAGTGGGTGTCGTATATGTCACGGTTATGAAATCGTTTTCTATGAAGCTCTCAAGTTTTAGTAATTAGATTTATTTTGTAGTTATGTAGTTGATGCATCATCATCATTTCATTAGATAAAGCTCGAATAAGAACGACAAGGCTCGGAAAATTGGCCGCCATTGTTGACAAAAAGTAAACAAAGAGACATTTTTTATTTTTGATATAAATTTTACAATATTTTAAGGAGTATTTTGATTTAACTTGTTTTTAATTGCGATACTACGTGTGAGACTAGATAATGTGTGTGTGTTTCGGTAGTCAGTTTTGAAAATGCCACCTTCTTAATACACTTTACAACTATCAAGGGGCCCAGTGAAACATTCTGAAGGAACTAGAGTTTGTGGAACAGAAAAGGATGCCTTTTCTAATAGAAAACACTGTCACAATGAAACAGCCCATATATTTACTTACTCCCAAGAAGAGTTTTTACAAGAACACTACAAAAACCAAGTTTATTCAAGCCAGTGGTTCTCAAAGAAACATGGATATAGAGTAAAGGTGTATTTAGCAGAAGCTGACAAGGTGATTTACCTAATACTATAAAAAGGACTCTGGTAGAGGTATTAATAAGCTGCTAATACTAAATAGCTTATGTTTCAGGTACCTTTATTTGCCTAATCTGGAGTTTGCTTATCATGCTTTGAAAGGGTCCAAATTTAAAAAGTCCCATTATCAATTGCTCTAAAAGACTCTAAACAAAAGGTGTTTGAAGCTATGGTTATAATGGTATTGTCAAAATCCATATGCAGAGTGTTGAAAAAACAAATTTCTAATAAGTTTCAGGTAATATTAGAAAGATACAAGTTACTTAATACATAAATTTGATCAAATGCCATTATTTTGCAGAATTAGCCCTTATAAATTTTGCCGTATCTTCTCTGACTATAAGGCTAGAAACAGATGGTGCTACTGTTAAATACTTTTCCATCAGATAGTAGGTTAAATTACTATTTTAATTGTATTATTTACGCATTATGAAATATACAAATAAATACTTTTCATAAATCTTTAAAAAGTACACTCAAACACGCAAGAATTACATTTTAACACAGTCTTCGAAACAAGACGATTTTTGGAGATTTATGACAGTTATTTCGACAATTGTCACCTCATAGTCAAGCTAAATAGTCTTCTGAAAGCACGTGACAACTGTCACTAGCGTCAAAACTGTCAAACAATGCTCAAAAGTTGCAAAAATGAGAATTTAAAAACGTTTTCCTGCAGTATTTGATATAAAACGTGTTTCTGAGATTTATGACAGTTATGTTGCCAATTGTCAACTGAATAGTGTTCTACAATCACGTGACAACTGTCACTAACGTCAAAACTGTCAAACAATGCTCAAAATTCTGGTGGACTACAAAAATAGGTAATTAGAAACTGTTTTCCACTTGCAGTATTTGAAATGCTTAGATGCACACAAAAACGTGTTTCTATTATGACAGATATTTTGCCAACATTTTAGAATTAAAAACAGGATTTACATTGCACCTTGACAATAATAAAAACATTTTTTCACACGCGTCTTTTTTTCTTAAAAAAACTAGGTTAGGTTTTTTTGTAAAAGTCAATACTGTCAGCCGTCAACACCGTCACTGTCAACTCCGCTCTTATACGATTCGTATAAGTTTGGCCATTGGCCGACTTCACTATTAACACTCACAATTTTGTCACCACATGCGCTTGAACAGCTCAAAAGTTGCAAAAATGAGAATTTAAAAACGTTTTCCTGCAGTATTTGATATAAAACGTGTTTCTGAGATTTATGACAGTTATGTTGCCAATTGTCACGTGACCGTAGAACTGAATAGTGTTCTACAATCACGTGACAACTGTCACTAACGTCAAAACTGTCAAACCATGCTCAAAAGTTACAAAAATCAGGATTTAGAAACGTTTTCAAAATTTGATATACTGAAATTATCAGTTATTTTGTCAAGGCTAAATAATGTTCTACAATCACGTGACAACTGTCACTAACGTCAAAACTGTCAAACCATGCTCAAAAGTTACAAAAATCAGGATTTAGAAACGTTTTCTTGCAGTATTTGATATAAAACGTGTTTCTGAGAATTATGACAGTTATTTTGCCAACTGTCACGTGACCGTCTAGCTAAATAATGTTCTACAATCACGTGACAACTGTCATTAACATCAAAACTGTCAAACAATGCTCAAAAGTTGCAAAAATGAGAATTTAAAAACGTTTTCTTGCAGTATTTGGTATAAAACGTTTTTCTGAGATTAATACATAAATCTTTAAAAAGTACACTCAAGTTTCTTTTTTATCTAAGAAGTCTAGTTTTCTTCATAAACAATCATAAAATTAGATAATTTCTTTAACTGAGGTACCTACCTGCTCTTACAATAAATTGAACTGAAATTGAAAAAACATGTTAAATAAATCACACAACAAAACCAAATTGATATGTATTTAATGCTGGGTAAATTTACAAAAGGAAATAAATAAGCAATCTATATCACAAAACCAAGAAGCAAGTTTTTAAAACACCAACAATTCTGTTATAAGTTAAAACACTGCTTTAGGATTTAATAGTCCCCAGGATACACACATTGCCTTTCCTTTCTTGCAAATTTTATGGAATAATTCTTGAAACGTTGGTATTGGGCTGTTAATGACTCGTTTGAATGCACCTATCTGTGATGTTCTTTCCAGATAATTTTGATTGAATGTGGTTGTTGTTCCCAAGCCAAAGTTTGATTGGAACTTTCCGCCTTTGTTTACCACCAAATGTTGCAAGTTTTCCAGTTTGGTGAAGAAAAATCTTAAATTCTACGAAGGTCTCGCAATAACAACACTAATTAATAAACTTAAACAACCCTAAATTAAGTTTTTATTTCTTCTGTTTGTAGTTTTTGGTGTTTTTCAACTTTTTAAAATTCCTAACCTCAAAATGTTTAGCCGACTGTCAGTTGGGACTATGCTCTATGTTGCCACATCTTTCACGAGCAGATGTGAACCTGGTGTATTGTTGGTTGCAGTAATAAACGGACCGATGAATTATACAGATTTCGAAAAAAAAGCATTTATTGCATGCAAAACATGTGAGATTCTTTCAAAACAATATAGTTTTCTCATTTTCATTTATAATTGCTTAATGAAAGATACATATTGTGAGGTTTAAAGGAGGAATTTGTCAATACGGCAACGTCCAAACAGGTGATTAAAAATATGGATAGCCTAGCTTGTAATAAACGACGTGCGTAAATTTCAATATGGCGGAGCACTTGATGACGTAACCGCCACGAGAAAAAAAATGAACCATAAGTCTTCTATTTAGTAATACTTTGAGTATAATATGATTTTAGAGTTTTTAGTTTTCGAGCAACATAGTAGGCCCGAGTAAGAAACAATCAGCGAGCTTAACGATTCCGTATGTGTCGCTCTCGCTCACGCAACCCGAGTAAATTTTACAAATTTATATCGGCCGTTTATCGCCCATTTCAAATTACTGGAAATGATTGCCAGCTGGATACGGTTGCGTGTCGAATCAAGCCAGGGACCAAATTTGCCTCTCTCTGTGTTTAGTTAAGAGACTGAGTTATGGAGCCGTTAAGACGCGGCTCGAATTAATAAGGAGACCTCGTCACTTTCCGGATTAATTTGCTTGGTTCCGAGCTGGGAGGACTGAGAAAGAAACAGTCAAGTATTCCAGGAAATGGCTCTCCATACACGTCAGCGGTAACCGGAGACCGTAACCGTTTCTAAGTTGTGGCCTACGTACGGTTGTTAAATTGAATATTTAAAAACACCGTTTTTTCCCCTGTTTTTATGGGTCCCAGGGGCAGGAGGGAATCGGATGGTGAAATTCACCCAGTGTCATCGAAGAAGTCCGGTTTTTTTTTTAGGAAGACTGTCACGTGATACAATTTTAATTTAGACGAATGGGCCTGTCCCACAATTTTTTTTTATTTCATAACTACAAAGACGGATTGAAAATATTACACCCGTATTTTTTTGTTTTCAAAAATATTAAGTCTAAATAGAAAAAAAATTATGATAAAAACTACATTAATCTCATGTTTAAAACAACCGCCGCCGGTGACGTACTACACTATCAACCAATCAGCGACAAGAAGGGAAACAGTTGGCGGGCAATAGCCAATAAAATCGCCCAGAATTACGTACGTCACATGCGCGTGAAAACAGATCTTTTAAATTTAATGGACAAATTGAAACTAATGTAGGAATATTTACGACCATAATTTTTTCTTCAAGAATATGAAAAAATAGTTTTTTGATCCTATTCTTTCGATTCCAGTCATTAAAACAAAAATTTATGATATGTGGGATAGGCCCATTATGTTGTTTCCAAAAATCCCAGTTGTATATTCGAAATAAAATTAATACATCTTTTGGTGGTTACACTTCTGTTATGTTACTGTCTTTGTTTAACCTTAAAAACACATTAGCAAAAACAGAAACAAAAGATGAATCGATATGTGAGATTATCCAAACCATGTTAGTTGTTATTTTGCCTTTACACCTTGGATTTACAATGAATCTTTTGGTCAAAAATGACCCCCAAGTGGGGTAAAAGTTCGATCACAATAAACAAACCTAAGGGCTATTACCATTTGTCGGACGAGTCCATTAAATCTCATTTAAAGGGCGACGTTAAAAGAGGGGGTGAAGGTTTTTCCCTTCGCTTAGACGTATCCGTCATAAAGTATCGTCGAGGGCCGGTCGGTAAGGTAGAAATTGTTTTTCCCGACGGATGCCACGCGTACCAAGAGAGCAGCGTAATGCTAAGATATGGCCAATACCGCCAAGTTTTATATCTGCTACCGCTGTTGCATAAATATAAGGGCAAAGGGGGGGATACGACATCAATATTTTAGTATTCGGGGCTGCCTTTCACCTTTAGTGGCCTTAGCCCCCCCCACCCCCGCGATTACTCAAATTGAAAATATCCCAAGCACACACCCGAAATAGTCCGGGAATATGCTTAACGAACCTTCCAGGTGCATAAATTTCAGTTCTAATGCTTTTCGGGAACGACTGAGGGGGGGGTACATAAATTGATCCAAATTAAACGCTATTTAATTACTCCGTTTGCCCTTTTAACTTACCCTCCAAAGGCCTACTATGTCAATTCATCTTAAAGTTACAACTAACTAGTTTACACAAAGTGACAGGGAGGAAAAATTCTTCAGCACACCAGGTGTCCCACTCGTTAATTCTACCGTTAGATGGTGTTTTATTGGATTTTAAGTCAAAGAAAATTCTTCAATTTCCAATTTAGTTACTGTCATGCTGAACTACTTCAGCTTAGAAAAGCTTAGAAAGCTTCTGGAGATGAAAAACCTTCTGAAGAAGATTTCTCTGACTTCTAAAAAAGAAATTTACAGCAAATTGAAGATACAAATTTAGTTTCATTAAAGACACTTAGTTTAGAAGAAGCTGAGCAAGCTCCTGGAGGTCAAAAACCTTCTGTAGAAGATTTCTGACTTCTAAAAAGGAATTTGCAACAAATAGAAGATACAAATTTAGTTTTATTAAAGACACTTTAGTTAGAAGAAGCTTAGAAAGCTTCTGGAGGTAAAAACCTTCTGAAGAAGATTTCTATATTATATATAGCCGGTTTCTAACCTCCAGCCTCTTCTGTCTTCCCAGTCCCCTGGTTGCAGGTTTCGTTCTGACATAGCTTTCTCCATGTGGCTCCTGGAGATCAAAAACATTCTAAAGAAGATTTCTGACTTCTAAAAAAGAATTTACAGCAAATTGAAGATACAAATTTAGTTTTATTAAAGACACTTTAGTTTAGAAAAAGGTTAGAAAGCTTTTGGAGGTCGAAAACTTTATGAAGAAGACTTCGGACTTCTGAAAAAGAACAGCAACAAATTGAAGATACAAATTTAGTTTCACTAAAGACACTTTAGTTTAGAAGAAGCTTAGAAAGCTTCTGGAGGTAAAAACCTTCTGAAGAAGATTTCTATATTGTATATAGCCGGTTTCTAGCTTCCAGTCTCTTCTGTCTTCCCAGTCCCCTGAGTCCATGTCCCCTGGGTCTTCCTCTTTTCTGTCGGCGTCCATTTGAGAATCTGCTTAGGTATTCTAGTATCTTCCATCCTCTCCACATGTCCATACCATATTAGTTGTCTACGTTGGATCTCTTCTACTATAGTTGTCTCTACCTTCATAAGCTAGTCTTCTATGAAGAAGATTTCTGACTTCTGAAAAAGAATTTACAACAAATTGAAGATACAAATTTAGTTTCACCAAAGACACTTTAGTTAGAAGAAGGTTTGAGAGCTCCTGGAGGTAAAAACCTTCTGAAGAAGATTTCTATATTGTATATAGCCGGTTTCTAGCTTGCAGCCTCTTCTGTGTTCCCAGTCTCCTGGTTGCAGATTTCGTTCTGACATAGCTTTCTCCATGTCGCTCTGGGTCTTTTTCTTTTCCACTTTTCTGTCGGCGTCTATTTGAGAATCTGCTTAGGTATTCTAGTATCTTCCATCCTCTCCACATGACCATACCATATTAGTTGTCTACGTTGAATCTCTTCTACTATAGTTGTCTCTACCTTCATAAGCTAGTCTTCTATGAAGAAGATTTCTGACTTCTGAAAAAGAACAACAAATTGTAGATACAAATTTAGTTTCATTAAAGACACTTAATTTAGAAGAAGCTTAGAAAGCTTCTGGAGGTAAAAACCTTCTGAAGAAGATTTCTGACTTAGGAAAAGGAATTTGCCAACCAATAACTTTGTTTGAACTACTTTCAATTAAAAATCCATAAACAATTTAATAAAAGCAACAAATACAAAAAAAAACAACGTTGCCAGACTTTGACTAACATTAGAAATATTTCCTGTTAACTTAGGTTGGGTTAGTAAAAATTTAGATTGGACGCCACTGGCCTTTTGGCAGTTATTAATTAGGGGTTGTTATTATTCACTCAGTGGGGTGTGCAAAACCTAGAGCAAACTAAGCAGAATTTATAATTACTCCGCGGCAGATATTAAATTCTCGTGATGAAAAATTCAGAATTTTCGTAATGCGTTCTTTTGTATATGCGGATTTTGTTCTGCTAGGTAGGTAAATAGACAATATTCGCCCCGAAGCTATTAAAAGAAATATGTTGGGGTAATTCTCGTGAAAAAAACACCCTGGTAATAAATTATCAGTACAAAGGAATTTCAATTAAACCAATAACTAATCCGTCACTTCACTATCTCTCCAACTAATTAATATGGAGGCATCCTGGTAATATAAGGGAGGAGCGACATATCTGAACAGCTTTATGTGCTCTAGCTAGGCGTAGCGACCCCGAACATCATAATTTAGGCCTCCCCAAAGAGACTTACATACGCGTTATACCCCCTAGGGAGTAAATACGTACCCCAACCTGTTGAAGGAGTCGATTTTCCTTTAACTCTGCAACTTTTTTTCTAGTCGAATCATGAAAAGGCTTGCAGCAGGGCTTAGAATAGAAAATAAGGGTGCATCAGGGGTTTATGACGTTTGCAGCCACGTTTCCAATCTTGTTTCGGTTTTCGGATTTGTTTTGGGTCGTTAAGGGCAAATTACGTTGTAAAGGGCTTCTTCTCCCAGTCGGTTTTATTATCTAACATTCTTTTCTTTAATTTATAAATTTACGTTTGGTTAGTAGGTCAATTTACAATTTTTTTCTCCCACGTCCTGTGACAAAAGAAGTAAAAATAGGGTAGATTTTTTCTTATTTCGGTTTTTGAGGAGAGTTTATAACGATCGCAGAAAAAGGGCGGCATTACACGTTAAAAATGGGAGCGATTAAGGGCCCGAAGGGAGCGTTTACGCACCTTTCCAACTTTGTGAGACTAGTAGTAAGCCCTGAGGTTGTGATTTTCAATTTTTCAATATCGACATCAAATTTGATTTAGCTGGTGGTTTAAAGGGGGGCGTTTACGTGGAAAACTATCTTTGTGTGATTTTTTTCGGTTTTTTAACGGAAAAAAATGGAGAAATTGGATTAGCAGGAAGCACTTCCGGGGGACCGGTCGGCGTGTTTTTCAGACTAAATTACTGAGCGACTTTTAAAAGCCGGGGAGGCATCCCGACGTTTACAATTTCATCGTTCAGCGACCGAAAGCCTGGGAAAACGTTTGCGGCTAAACAATTACTGTTTCCGAGTCCGCATTCCCGACGATTTTTCATCCGGGATATATGTTAGATATTTTTAGAATATTTTCACTCGGTCTTAGTTTGTTTTTAGGGCGAGTAATGGCTCGCTTTTTGCCTGACAAATTAAATTTATTCGGTATGGTTGAAACTAAAACAACTAACTGTTACGTCATCAGTCATTATTTATGCTGTTCTCTTAATCTGATTGGTCAAAAAAGCAGCTTCATTCAGCTTGCTGCTTTTTCTTGACCAATCACAAGTTAGACCAGCAGTGCTGTCATTTACGCAAATATTGTACCGGGTGACCCAATAAGACTGTTCCTCAACCATATCTCATAATCTCATTTTCTTAATATTTCAGGATAGGAACTAGAATTTGAAAAACGATTTTCACTGGCCTATTTGGATGTTATTTGGCTACATTTTTATAAGAAAAAGTCATATCATTCCTTTTTTTTTTTTTTTGGAATTTAAGTCATGGTGTCAAAAGTAGCCCCCTGGCGCAGAAAGATTCAACTAAATTAACTATATTTTGGTTGATTCTTATTGCCCAAGAAATGCTCTTTTCAACAATACTGAATTTGTTAAAATTGGTCAAACCGTTAAGAAGTTAAAGCAGGTTATTGCAAAAACAATTGAACACCTCACGCCATCTTTGTTTTTGAAATAACAGAAATTTGTTTTTTACGAAAATTATAGATAAATCGGTTCGCTTTAAAAATGTGGAAAAAAAAATTCTAGTTTATTGTGCAAAGTTTATAGAAAATGCAATTTAAAAATTTAAGCTGGCAGTTACGGCCTCTGGTGGTCATTTTTAGAACTTTAAAATATTTTCCAGTGATTCTTCATGGCCGATTTAGCTAGAAATTTTTTTTACCCCAAAGTCATACGACGAACGGTTCCCGAGATATGGTCGAGGAACAGTCTTATTGGGTCACCCGGTACATGTAGGTATACAGGGTGCTCGTTTTATGCAAAAAGTCAAAATTGGGGCAAATTTGAGTAATTAGGAGTCAATTAAAATCCCGCTTTAAAAATTAACAAAAATATCAGTACTTTCAGAGATATCCGAAAAAAAACCGAAATTTTGGAAATTACTTTTTATTTTTTTACTAATTTATTTGAATAAGATAACTGAAAACAGGAGACACTTTACCGTTGCCACTTTTCCTCCTCTACAACGTGATAATATCAAATTTCAGTTCCGACGTTTCGGTTTTTACTTACCATCATCATTGATTTTTACATTTTTGAAATGGGCTATTTTTTCTGATTACGACGATGTGTCATATGATATGGTTCAAATTGGCAGTTTATTGAAAATAACAGCTCAACAATTATCTGTTAAGTCACTTGACACTTCTTCACGTGACATTTTCAAACCAATGAACATGTGCTACTTTTTTGATTGATTGATTGATTGATATTAGATTAGAGTGCATTTGTGTCATCATCTGACAGTTTGTTACATGATCATTATTTTGCAAATGGCAGTAATATCACGTGATGTAGTGTCATTTTCAGGGTTTCGTGATTTTTACGAAATTCCAAGACTAAATCATGACATATGGTACATCATGGTAATCATCATTCAATATGGCGCCCATAAGAAAAATGAATGGTAACTAAAAAACGATAATGCCTCGTTGTAGAGAAGGAAAAGTGACAATGGTAAAGTGTCTTTTGTTTTCAGTTATCTTATCAAATAAACTATTCCAAAATTCCTCAACTTTGCCTCAATTTAAACTTTCTTGTATCTCAATAACCGACATCTTCATTGTGAGGCTCGTAAAATGGACACCCTGTATAAGTTACCAAAAAATGGACTATGGAAATGGTAAAAAATAAGTCAATACATTTTCAGTGGAACACTCTGTATATTTCTGATTAGTTGATAGATCTGTTTCTCCTGATTTTAAAAATATACAGGTTTGGTAAATCCAAAACCGACCACACGAAAACCGTGTAACGGACAGAGAAACATAGATAATTGCATGCGGGGAACAAAGACAATACACGAAAAAAATATCAAAATTTTGCAGTCAGTGTTGTCATACTGACTTCTTATAAGAACATTTCCTAAATATTTCCATTTACTTAAAATATTATGAAAATAAAAAGTGTAATACAATTTACGAAAATATACTAAACAATGATATGTTTTTTGTACTTTTTTGGCTTTTAAGAGTTACACTAACTTAATATGTTCTTCTTCAGCACTTATGGTTAACGAACACCTAAAAAAGTAAGTCATACACTTTTCACTTATTTCAATACAGTTTACTCAACATACCTGAACAAACGTCCATACAAGTTTTGTTATTGTAAAAATTGTTGTCGTTGCCCTCACAACCTCCAAATATAAATTCCTCGCAACGACCAGAACTCGAATTGTACCTCCATCTGGTAAGGAACGCCCTGCAGTATCCACGTTCTTCCGGTAGTTTACACATAACCTCAAGGTTACCTACAAATAACGCTGTTACATAAGTTAAACAAAAGAAAGTGGACACTTTCTTCTATATGAAGAAATTAGGTGTTAAAAGCTTTGTAGGTTAATTGCGGTTTTTGTTTTTAGTTGTGTAATTGAAGAAACCTACCAGAATAAGCAGGTTTGGATGTGACCGAGACGAAACTGACCACTACAACCAGGAAATACAAGTTGAAACCCATTTTGTGTCTTCTTGGCTAAATTTGAAAAGATATAACGCGGTCTAGCCGGTTTTGCGGCATTATATTTGCTGATGGTACCGGCACGTGACCTCGTGGTAACCATCTCACGTACCGGGGGAACTACCATGGTTTTAAAATTATTTAGGTGTGGGGTTTGTAATAATTACAGACGTTTGGTAGTCTGAATGGTATTATAGCAAAAATTCCAAATATTTTTCTCTAAATTCTTTCTGGCTTACTGATGGTGGGGGAGTGGGAAGTAAAATACGGTCGCAGACGAGAATGGGACATTCTATATGACAACGGAGAATGAGAAATGTGCATGCAAAGATGTCAGGCTGCAATTTGCAGGCTGCGCCCGCTTCGGCCTTAATTATGGCGAATTCTCGCGATTTAATATAACTAATACGATAAAATATCGACTGTGCAACTCCCGTTCCACCTTATTAAATGCGTCGGATAACTTCCGGGTAGTAAAGCGGGACGGGGGAGGAAAATGTTTAGAAATCCCGCGTCGAACGGCGGAAAATTGCTTATTTAGCACCCCGAGAAAACCGGGTATAATGTATACCTATACACAATGTATAATTGGCTATGCGGTATTACCAACAAAAAACTGCCAAAACACTAACAAAATTCCTATCAAGTAAACCACCCTTCCCGATTAAAGGATGCCAATAGATCAGGACCGATTTGAAAGGGCTCAGGTGGTGCATTTGCATAATGCCCCAAAGTGCCGGGGGCTTTCTGGCTTCCCTAATTGAAATCACTATATTTGCAATTAAAAACGACCGTTCCGTAATTACCCGTTTGATTTACGGCACCTCATTTTTTTTGGTACACAAAAACACCATCATCCTACTAACTGTACATGTATTATAATAATTTTATACAGTATATCCTGCAAAACTACTTACTACTTGCTGTTGTGGTTGTATTGGTACTTATACACCTGAAATCATTAATGTCATACAATATAAGCTATCAATGAAAGAAGGAAAAACTTACGGAGTATCACCGTAGTCTTGGTCGCAAACAGTACCATCATCACACGACAAGTACTCAGTTCCATACTTTACCCACCACAAAAAGTTCCAACACTTCTGGTAAGTCTGATTGGTAAGACAGAAAATGCCTTTATCACCACAGGCTACAATCACCCACCTTTTACTACAACGCCATTATTTTGATAACAAAAAAAACTTACTTGAAGCTGTTGGTACTGCCGCAGTGGTGGTGGTAATGTTAGTACAGCTTAAAACAAACAGTTTAGTTCAAATGAGATATTTTGTGCACACACTGTACAGGATGATTAAAAAAAGCATTGTTTTGGCCGCATTCTGGTAAAAAAATCAACCCTGTAACTGTCTTAGAACCAGAGTTATGACCTGTCAAAGTAGCACAGTTACAGTTTAGTTCAAATGAGATACTTGCTGACGTGGCGCTGTCAGTAGTAATTTTTGCGCACACTCTGTACAGGATGATTAAAAAAAGCATTGTTTTCGCTACATTCTGGTAAAAAAATCAACCCTGTAACTGTCTTAGAACCAGAGTTATGACTGTCAAAGTAGCACAGTTACAGTTTAGTTCAAATGAGATACTTGCTGACGTGGCGCTGTTACTAGTAATTTTTGCGCACACCCTGTACAGGATGATTAAAAAAAGCATTGTTTTCGCTACATTCTGGTAAAAAAATCAACCCTGTAACTGTCTTAGAACCAGAGTTATGACTTGTCAAAGTAGCACAGTTACAGTTTAGTTCAAATGAGATACTTGCTGACGTGGCGCTGTCAGTAGTAATTTTTGCGCACACCCTGTACAGGTTGATTAAAAAAAGCATTGTTTTGGCCGCATTCTGGTAAAAAAAATCAACCCTGTAACTATCCTAGAACTAGAGTTATGACCTGTCAAAGTAGCACAGTTACAGTTTAGTTCAAATGAGATACTTGCTGACGTGGCGCTGTCACTAGTAATTTTTGCGCACACCCTGTACAGGATGATTAAAAAAAGCATTGTTTTGGCCGCATTCTGGTAAAAAAATCAACCCTGTAACTATCCTAGAACTAGAGTTATGACCTGTCAAAGTAGCACAGTTACAGTTTAGTTCAAATGAGATACTTGCTGACGTGGCGCTGTTACTAGTAATTTTTGCGCACACCCTGTACAGGATGATTTAAAAAAACATTGTTTTGGCCGCATTCTGGTAAAAAAATCAACCCTGTAACTGTCCTAGAACTAGAGTTATGACCTGTCAAAGTAGCACAGTTACAGTTTAGTTCAAATGAGATACTTGCTGACGTGGCGCTGTTACTAGTAATTTTTGCGCACACCCTGTACAGGATGATTAAAAAAACATTGTTTTGGCCGCATTCTGGTAAAAAAATCAACCCTGTAACTGTCCTAGAACCAGAGTTATGACCTGTCAAAGTAGCACAGTTACAGTTTAGTTCAAATGAGATACTTGCTGACGTGGCGCTGTCAGTAGTAATTTTTGCGCACACCCTGTACAGGATGATTAAAAAAAGCATTGTTTTGGCCGCATTCTGGTAAAAAAATCAACCCTGTAACTGTCTTAGAACCAGAGTTATGACTTGTCAAAGTAGCACAGTTACAGTTTAGTTCAAATGAGATACTTGCTGACGTGGCGCTGTCAGTAGTAATTTTTGCGCACACCCTGTACAGGATGATTAAAAAAAGCATTGTTTTGGCCGCATTCTGGTAAAAAAATCAACCCTGTAACTGTCTTAGAACCAGAGTTATGACTTGTCAAAGTAGCACAGTTACAGTTTAGTTCAAATGAGATACTTGCTGACGTGGCGCTGTCAGTAGTAATTTTTGCGCACACCCTGTACAGGATGATTAAAAAAATTGTTTTGGCCGCATTCTGGTAAAAAAATCAACCCTGTTAGAACTAGAGTTATGACCTGTCAAAGTAGCACAGTTACAGTTTAGTTCAAATGAGATACTTGCTGACGTGGCGCTGTTACTAGTAATTTTTGCGCACACCTGTACAGGATGATTTAAAAAAACATTGTTTTGGCCGCATTCTGGTAAAAAAATCAACCCTGTAACTGTCTTAGAACCAGAGTTATGACTTGTCAAAGTAGCACAGTTACAGTTTAGTTCAAATGAGATACTTGCTGACGTGGCGCTGTCAGTAGTAATTTTTGCGCACACCCTGTACAGGATGATTAAAAAAAGCATTGTTTTGGCCGCATTCTGGTAAAAAAATCAACCCTGTAACTGTCTTAGAACCAGAGTTATGACCTGTCAAAGTAGCACAGTTACAGTTTAGTTCAAATGAGATACTTGCTGACGTGGCGCTGTCAGTAGTAATTTTTGCGCACACCCTGTACAGGATGATTAAAAAAAGCATTGTTTTGGCCGCATTCTGGTAAAAAAATCAACCCTGTAACTGTCAGAAAAAGTAAGTGAAGACTTACTATGTATCGCTAGTTTCGTCACAGTAAGTACCATCGTCGCAGGTGTAGAAAGTGTACGTTGTCCAAAACAGAAAAGTACTACAAGTTTGGTAAGTGGTGTCGTTGACACAGTAAACATCGTAGGATCCGCATGAAGCTAAAATCATAACACTAAATTGATAAGAATGTTGTCACTGTTTCTTACCAAGTAAGACTTACGTGTGGTTGTTTCTGTTGCTTCAGTAGTTGTCACCGTAACATTGACACAGCTACAAGAATCATTGCATTTAATGAAATTTCTATTTAGAAAAACTTACGGTCCATTTTCCTGGTCACAAGTAGTACCATCGTCACACACATACACGTCACTACTATACTTGACGTACAACCACAAGTACCACGTGCAAGTTTGATAAGTTTGATCGTCCAGGCACCGGATAGCTTGAGCACCACAAACTGTATTGTCTGTGTCCTCCCTTGATCCTGGTACTACCACCAACGCGACCTAAAACTTTAAAATTCAAACATCAGTTGCACAAACATAATATGCAACACTTGCAAGTAAAACGCTGAAAAGTTTAAAAACGATCATCGTGAAGTCTGTTACAAAAATGTTATTTTTCATTTTTATACGCAAGATAAAAAGGGATTGTAAAAGTCACTACAAATTGCAGGACAATAAAGTTAAATTGGTACTTCAAGGTTCCACGTACCGATCCATAAATGTATTAACTTTTAAATCTGCAAAAGGTTTTGATTGTAAATGTTTGTTTAAGATTACCGAAATCTGGTGATAATTAGTAAAAAATTAGGGTTTCATTGTTTTTGTACTAGTTTTATGGGTAAATTGACGATTAGTTGGAATTGTTGTTGGTTTGCAATAATTTTCAGAAGTTGTAAATTACTCGTAAGTAAAAGTTCTAGGAGCTTTGTGGGCCAGTTAAAAAACTCCCAGATCTTTGTAGGATTTTCTAGAACGCTTTAAAGATTCTAGAAACTTTTATAACGTTTTACAAGTTTCCAGACCTTTCTACAACGTTCTAGGGCCTTCCCAAATGTTCTACAATCTTTTAATAGGGTTTTTGAAACATTCCAAAGCTTCTAGATTGTTGTCGAAGCTTTTCTAGTCATTCCAAGACCTTCTAGAGCATTCTGAAACGTTCCAGAACCTTGATTTCCCCTGGCTTTTCAATTGGTAAAAGTTAACGTGTGCAGTATCGTGAATGAAATCTGTAAGAATGTGTTTCCCCATTCAATTTAAAATTGGGTCACTGAATCGCCCATCAATAATCCACTTTTTTCCTTAATTTGCTCACCTCTCCTCATATCCCGTTTTTGACGCTCCAAACTCATATAATAAGCAAACAATAATTAGCGTAGCCCCCCCGTTTTTTTGGGAAGCAACTACACCTAAACGTAGGCCGTAATTAATTAAAAAGTTGGAAAAGTTAGGCCGCGGTTCAGAATCAGAAACATGTTTTTTCAGCGTTATAAATCAGTAATTAATTAACATCACCTTTTTCACCCGCTAGTCCCCCCTTGAACTGGAAATTCGAGATGCAACTCGGCCATGAGCGGGGGGGTATCCAGATTTGATTAATGGGGGCTCGCCCTGTCAGAATCAGATGCGCGGCCTCCCCTTCAACCCCCCCAACCTTTTTTTAGGGATCAGTTTTGGTTTTAATCCAAGTCGAATTTTGGCCTAATGTTTAGTCGTTTATTAATTATTCTTCGTGTTACTCGTTACATCATCTGTGTAACATTAAATTCAATTAAAAGTTATGACTACCCCATCTATGTACTCTTTAAACCTCACTGCTTCGCATCTACGAAATGACAGATTTGACATTTACTGTCAACTGTCGAGAGATTGATAAAAATGGCGATAAGTTTGAAGTGCTGTGTTTTTTTTTACTTTTTATGTATTAAATTGTCCAAAAATTTAGTAAAACTTTTGGTATTTAGTATATTTCAGTAGTTAATTTAAGTGCTTGAAGTTTCCAAACTGTTTACTGAGTGGAAAATGCTAGCAATTCAAGTAGGCTGCTCTTGAATCAACCCTGACATGTAAGTGCATTATTTGTTTTGATTATTATAATTAAATAATATTAAAACTAGCAAAAATTATTATTACTAATCAATATAAGTATTTTAATACAACTCGCGTTGCTTCTAAAAAAAAAATTGTACCATCTGACATAAGCGATCAACCACGTGACTTGTACAATGCGACGTTGTCAGCTTGAGCGTTTACAAACTGCTTTTAGTACACTTTTAGCTTTTACATTGGTTTTCTGTTATTTTCAATAGGTTGGCAGGGAGGAATAAGCTTATTCACCAAAGTATCGAGAAAAGCTAAATTTACCATTTAGTTTAGGGATGCTTGTGGACTTTCTCTATTTGTCTAAGCACTAATTTTGGATTGCTTAGATGCTAATCATTAAATAATAAAACCTGTTAAAACAAACAAAAATGTTATATAAAAAAATCAATATTTTTAATGCTTCTCTGTGTAACCACAAAACAACAAAATCCACCGCACTTTTTACTGAACCTATTCTTCTTTGATTTTTTTGAATGGGTAATGGGGATGACTTTCCACCCCTTTGAAAAAAAGAAAATCAAAAATTCGTCCTTTTTCGCCCCGATCCAGTTTGTCCAACCTATCCAAGTCGTCCTGGTCCAGTTCAAAATCAAACAAGTCGATGTTGGCCTTAATTCTTTGAGGGTTGCCACTTTTCGGGATCACTATAACGTTCCGTTGGATCAAGTGCTTTAACAGAATCTGTCCTGGAGATTTTCCGTGTTTTTCCGCTAAGTCTTTCACTTCCGGATGGCCTAGGATGTCCGGAAAATCATTCAACCTGCAATTTTGATGTTTAGTATTCAGAGAAAGTGATTTGTATAGGATACTCACGAATAATTGTATTTGCTGCTAAAATGCGTATTAGCACCAGGACTTCCTAAAGGTGAATAAGCGGTCAGGGCTACGTTGAGCTTGTCGCAAACATCTTTCAATTCCTTCTGCTGCAAATAGGCGTGCATTTCCACCTGCAGGACATCCGGTTTAATTTCCGCATTCTCATAAAGCCTTTGCAGTTGTTCGGAATTGAAATTTGATACTCCTATAGCTTTCACTGAACCTTTCTTCACCTGTTCTTCCATTATCTTTAACATAAAACTGCAATAGTGACTGAAAGCATTGAAATTAATAATTACAAACCTTCCAAGTATCAACAAAGTCCACCACGTCCTGACAGAAAACACCATCTTCATTGACCAAAGGGGTCAAAGTAGCCTCGTTCAGTTTGAAGGAAAAGGGCATGTGCATCAGGTAGAGATCAATATAGTCGAGCTGCAGCTTCTTCAAAGACAAGTTAAGGAAACGCTCTACGTCACTAGGTCGGTTGCCAAAGTTGGGCAGCTGAAGATTTCAATTTGAGTGATTCTGACAATTTCAACAGATTTCTTTGACTTACTTTAGTTGTTATGAAAAGTTCTTCACGTTTTACTTTGCCAGAATCCAACCAGTCTTTCAGTATTTTTCCAATTGATTCTTCAGTATTGTAATTGAAGGCAGTGTCTGCAAAAGAAAATCCAAAATGTCAAGAACTTGGAAGAAAACATTTATAGAATCTTAAAAAGGTCCTAAGCGCATTCACCACAGTGTCACTTGTTTCTCTTTTTATTAATCGTTTTTTGAAATTTATAGGTAAAACATACTTACCAATATGCCTGTAACCTGCCTCTAAAGCAATGTTAACAGCGTTTTCCATTTCCTGTGGTTGCGCCCTCCACGTCCCTAACCCCACAATAGGCATCTCCAAACCGCTAGTGGACAATTTAACAAATTTCATCTTCTCCACCGTGGTTTTTAATCTCATTAAATTCACTTCAAACACCCGTGTACACTTTCTGGCAAAAACTAAACTGCCAACTATTGTACTGGAACTTGCGACTGTATTTATAGAAGTTCGAACGTAACACACGCACGATGACGTTTTTTGCGTAAAAGAGTACACAATCTTGGAGGAAATTTCCCAAACTTTCAGGTGGGGAAATTAGCGTTGTCAAAAATGACAAATTTTCACCTGGATTTCGGTTGTTTGACCGGGTGACCTTCTCGGACTGATGAACGTGAATGGAAATATCGACCGGACAAAGCACGTGGAAAATTTCCTCTTTTTGGAGGATGTGCGTGCGGCGTCATGGAAAACGTCCTATTTTAGTTTTTGTGATTTTAACGCTTGCAAAATGAGGAAGTTTACAGTGAAACTTGCTAATAAAACTAACCAACTTTGCTGTGGCGCTAACAAAATTCAGTGTCAAAGTCAGTTAAAAAAACGGAAAATTTTAGTGGAAATATACTTAAAGTTTTCCAGAAAGTTGTTTTATTTTTAGTTTACAAAATGTATACAAATTTGGGTAAATTTAACTAAAAGGTTACAAAATTTGACTGTAGAACTTCTGTATGTTGAGGTGAATGCACTCGAAACACACACATAAAGGTGTACACACACAAAACAGTTTTGGGGGAATATCTCCTTTAAATGACCGTTTATGGGAAAAGTGCCCTGATGCAGTCTTGTAGAGAATATAATTCCCTACAACTCTCCTTTATTACACTTTTTTGATTTTTTTTCAAATAACCGAGTTATGGACTCGTTAATTTTTTTAAAACAGTTTTTGGGGAATATCTCCTTTAAATGACCTTTTAGGGCAAAAGTGCCCTAATGCAGTCTTGTAGAGAATATAATTCCCTACAACTCTCCTTTATCACACTTTTTTGATTTTTTTTCAAATAACCGAGTTATGGACTCGTTAATTTTTTAAAACAGTTTTGGGGAATATCTCTTTTAAATGACCTTTTAGGGCAAAAGTGCCCTGATGCAGTCTTGTAGAGAATATAATTCCCTACAACTCTCCTTTATCACACTTTTTTTATTTTTTTTCAAATAACCGAGTTATGGACTCGTTAATTTTTTTAAAACAGTTTTGGGGGAATATCTCCTTTAAATGACCTTTTAGGGCAAAAGTGCCCTAATGCAGTCTTGTAGATAATATAATTCCCTACAACTCTCCTTTATCACACTTTTTTTATTTTTTTTCAAATAACTGAGTTATGGACTCGTTTCATTTTTTAAAACAGTTTTGGGGAAATCTCTTTCTTAAATGACCTTTTAGGGCAAAAAATGCATACAAAAAGGTGTAAGTAAATTGACAACTTAATTTTTGCTTTAGCCTTTTATTAATTTATGTGCTAACAATATACAATGTGAATACAGTTAAAAAAAAATGTACAAGTCAAAGGTAAAGGTGCTAAGTGGAATTTGTTATCAAGCCCGGCTAGCTCAGTCGGTAGAGCATGAGACTCTTAATCTCAGGGTCGTGGGTTCGAGCCCCACGTTGGGCGATAACTTTTTTTTTTTTTTTCTTTCATAAATTTCTTGTATTTTAGTTGTTTCTCCTAAATAATTTGACTATAAACACTGTGGCTTCGTAATATAGATAATTACTAATTAATTTAGGTATCTTATTAAAGTGTTAACTGTAACAAATTGTTTAGTTATGAATCACCATGGTAACGTAGGTCGTTGCTAATACGCTATGATTGGTGGAGAATTTGTATTTACAGAAGGCTCGACAAGACCGTCGAAAATTTAGGCTGTAGCCGCACTATAATGGCCGCCTTTTTGGTAGTGTTTTACAAACCGGATTATTTAAAAAAAAAACAATTGTTTATGTCTACAATTTATTGCGAGCGAGTTTTAAATGATCTGTAAGCAAAAATTATGCTTTAAAAATTGTAAACAGCAATTTTTCAAATTTTGTGTCAACTTTTTTAAATTCCTTACTTAATAAAAGCAAAAAATTGGACAAATTTAAAATTCTCAAGTTGTAGGATGTAATCAGGGATGTACTGTAGTCTGTTTACTCGTTTTTTGATCAACACTGTAAAATGCACTGCCCCTGTGCCCTATTTCTAGGTGGTGTTGGTATAAACAAATCGACCAATCATATGCGTTGTCGCAAATGCGGACTGCGTCACGATTGGATGGAGCGTGCGTTGGAAAATTAGCATTCATTTTTTTTTTTGGGGAGTTGACAGTGGCGTGTTGTAGCGGTCGGTACGTTTGAGGTTAGGAATTTGTTTCCTGGAAAACTGAGCTGCGTAAGCAAAAACTTGGGAAAAAGTGTTTTTCATAATTTATAAAGCAAAAATGACACTCCAAGTGAATGGGTTTGGAGGAGACGGAGACTGTTACGGGTCAAACGTCAAGGTTAACGGATCCATAAAATCCAATTGGTGCGACATTGAAACCAGCACTAATGAGACAGATAACAGGAAAACTGGGAATGGTACCACCACCACGGTACCGCACGTGGCCAAAACAAAAATCCTGAAGGAGTCGTTCGAGCCCCCACCGTTTCTGACAGCCGTCCTGACTCAAATCAGTTTTTCCCTTATCATGTTGCTGAGTTTCATCAGTCAGTTTTGCACCAGGTTTTTCTACCCCCCTAAGGCCATAGAGGAGACCGGCAGATCGGGTTATCCACCCCTATTTGACAGATTCTCCATGTTCTACAGTAGATATGTGTACAGACGGATCAGGGACTGTTGGAACTACCCCATCTGTAGTGTACCTGGTAGTGAAGTGGTGTTGAAAGACAGGGTGACTAATGACTGTGGTTGGACCTTTGAATTCACAGGAACCCAAACTAAGTGTCTGAACCTGGCTTCATACAATTACCTAGGATTTGCTGAGTCTTCAGGACCTTGTGCCGAAGCTGCCATAGCTTCAATATATCAGTACGGTATAAGTTCAGGTAGTACCCGCTGTAAGTATGGTACTCAAGTGATACATAATGAACTGGAGGAGCTATTAGCTGAGTACCTGGGGGTTGAAGATGCCATAACTTTTGGTATGGGCTTTGCCACCAATGCTTTGAACATTCCAACCTTAATTGAACCTGGATGCTTGGTTATTAGTGATGAAAAGAACCACGCTAGTTTGATTTGGGGTATTAAAATACCAGGAGCTACAGTCAAAGTTTTCAAGCATAATGACATGGCTGATTTGGAGCAAATCCTTAAAGAGGCTGTGTGTTTTGGACAATCACCACAAGGTGCCTTTAAACCCTGGAAAAAAATTGTTATTATAGTGGAAGGAGTGTACAGTATGGAGGGAACCATAGTGAAGCTACCTGAAGTGATTGCCTTGAAAAAAAAGTACAAAGCTTATCTTTATCTGGATGAAGCACACAGTATTGGAGCTATGGGCAAACATGGCAGGGGTGTAGTAGACTATTTCGGCTGTGATCCTAATGATGTGGACATTCTTATGGGTACTTTCACAAAAAGTTTTGGAAGCGCTGGTGGTTATATTGCAGGCAGTAAAGAATTAATTACCTACCTTAGAGAGTTTAGTTTAGCTTCCTGTCATGCGTGGGCCATGGCGCCCCCCTTGGCAGCACAAATCATAGCAGTATTAAACATCCTCATGGAAAAAGACGGGACTAAAGAGGGACAACGCAGAATCGAAGCCCTAGCAAGAAACACCCGGTATTTCCGTATGAGACTGAACCAAATCGGTGTTATAATCCACGGCAACGAGGACTCCCCAGTGGTACCAATCTTGGTGTATTTATACTCGAAAATCGCCGGGATGGTGCGTTCTTTAATAAAAGAGAAAATTGCCACAGTTGGGGTAGGGTACCCGGCAACTCCCCTCTACGAAGGACGAATTAGAATTTGCTTATCAGCCGGACACACCAAAGAGCAGCTGGACTACGCTTTGGAGGTGATCGAGAAGGTGGCTGATGAAATCGGACTCAAGTATTCCAGAAAACCGAAAGATCTCACACCAATTGATTACGACAAAATCAAAGTGTACCAAGATTAGCAGTACACAAAAAGCACCAAAACCACAAACAGTATATTTATGTCCGGCCAGTTTTTTTTACACAAGAGGCCTTAAAACTGATGTGATTTTTAAGCAAAAGCATTTATTGATATGTACCAGTGGCATTTGTTATTCAGAGTAACTATATCAGGCTTTGTAGGTTCTTTTTAATAAAATTGTTATTTAAATTGGGGTGATTTTTACTATACAATTCCTATAAGGTGACCTTTCTTAACTAGCAAAACTGACCAAAATCAGATTGCACAACTCTCCAAGTTCTGTTCTATAGAGCTATAAAGTACAGTTTTAGTTGGTAAGGTGTGTATATAATTCTTATTTAGAATATGATCCCAAAACTCGATAAGCAGTACACAGTTATTAGTGAATAGTTTTCTAATTAAGCCTGTTTGTTTTGGATAAGATAAACGTAGGTATTTAGTCATTTTTTGCTCATTAATCTAAACATTTACCTCCAATTAGTCATATTATGTGATCTTAAAAACTGTTTGGTTATTAATAACATCCTCTGGTATAATTGAAAGCTCTTTTTGATTCTAAATTGGACTGGATATATCTACTAGAATATACTTAATTTCCACAAATCATTATTACAATCAATGTAGTAAATTTTTTTGATATATCACTACTTAAACTTGTCTGTTCCTATCTTCCTGATAACATTATAAACTCATCACCTTAAGTCCATTTTTTTAACTTTCTGAGTAAGTTTAGGTAAGTTTATCTGTCTCCAGTTTACCTTAATAAACTTTAACAACTTGTTTAGTTTGGTTTGGTGGCCTATCAGTAATCAGCTCTGAATATAACTTTATTAAAGGATAAAAATAAAAATAATTCCCAGGACCTTAGTTTTTATTAACAACTAGCAATAATATACATTTCGTTATAAAATTCTGCATTTTGTCAAAATCAAACTCATCAAACATACTTGCAATTCTAGTTCCAGTAAACTAAACAAGTATTTGACCAAATCGCATACTTCAAATTAACACTGCTATTATAGTAAATAGTAAAGGGCTACTAGGGAAGCTAAATATACAATGCGGCACTACAAACATCCTTAAAAATTCAAGAAGAACATTCATACTGAAAAAATATGCTGTATTATGTGTGTTTGGTTTGTTATATACTGTTGCTCCCAAAAATTTGACCACATGATGGGCAGCAACTTTTTTTTCCCCCACAATAGTGATGACTATACCTACACAATACAGAAAAATCATTTTATTTCTGAATATGCCAAATTTATCACAAAAAAAAAATGTAAGAGAAAATGCTTTTTAAATGAAGATTCTCACCTCCCTCAACCCCTAGCCAACAATTTTCTCTTACCCATTTTAGTGCCCTCATACCCCTCAAAGAAAAAAATGAAGTATAAATTAGGGTATGACAGTACTAAAACCAGAAACTGGATAAATTAGCAAACTCCAAAGTCTATGGATAATAATATTCATTAATTATAATTAATACACTGCTACAACAGTTTGCAGCACAAAACCTACTTAACACTTCACTGTGACGGATATTTGTACATCACCCCCATGTTGGGTTGTTGTCCAGCCTGTCCAGGCCACTGTCCCTGAGGTGGTACCATGCAGTACTGCTGCCCACCTGGATATTGATACTGCTGCTGATAGGGATACTGCATGTAGCCTGGAGTACCACCATACCCTCCTGCTGACTGTGGGTACCAATACTGGGTACCATAACCATAGGAATACTGTGGAGCCTGTGACACTGCAGCTCCAGTAGCATTCATGGGATTGACATCTGGTCCTAAACCTCCATTTTCTTTGCCCCAGAAACATTTCACAGTGTGACCATTTATCTCAGTGTTGTGAATGCTTTCAATAGCATGTGTGGCACTCTCTTTAGTGACAAATTTGATGAAAGCATATCCTTTGTCCTTGAACACCCTGATGTCTTGAATGGCTCCAAAAGGGGAGAAAGTTTTAGTCACCAGGTCTTCAGACAGTCCATTGGCAAAACCACCACAGTAAACTGTTGTGTTAGTTGGGGAGGTTTGATTATAAACCTCTTCAAATGTGATTTGTTTTTTGTTTTGAGTGGGTTTTTCATTTCGGGGAGGTGGTGGTTTTCTGGTGGACCAGTTAGTGCGAATGGAACGCGAGCCCAACCACTGGCCATTCATGGCTTGTATAGCATTTTCAGCTTCAGCTTTCTTGACAAAACTAACAAAGGCATAACCCTTTGACTTGAGTGTTTGGGGATCCCTGACAATTCTGCAGTTTGATATTTCTCCAAAGGGAGCAAAGGCCTCTCTTAACGTTTCAGTCTCGATTTCTGGCGATAAATCACCAACGAATATGTGATGGTGGTTCGAGGTATCCGTTTTCGGTTGATTTCCCGGGCTGGTGGCCCAATTCACTTTCATTTCCTTGTCTAAAAACACGCGTTTGTTCATGGCGATCAAGGCGGTAGAGGCAGATTGGTGATTAGTGAATTCCACAAAGGCGTACGGGTCGTTTCCGGGCTCTCTGATGATTTTGCATCCTTTGACTGGGCCGATTTGCGAAAATAACGCACACAACAGGTCCTCTTGCACGGAGATGTCCAGATTGCCTACATACAAAGTCTTTGGGAAAGTTTCGTCCGACATTTTGTAGCCGGTCCTCGTCAAGTCGTACTATTACACCTAGGGAACACTATATAACGCTTCCGGGATGCATTAATGAGAGTTTTTAAGCAGATTAGGTGGTTTTCCAATGGACTTTTCCGGAGAAATTTGATAAGAAATGATGACAAATAGCAACAGCGAGCCAACTTTTCCTTTGATATCCGTTCAACTGTCATTAATGTCAATGTGACCACTGCTTTTTTAGGGGAAAATCTGGTGACAAAATAAAAAACCCTAGAATATCACTAAGAACAAAATATTGAAGCAGTTGAACTAAATTTTGAATTAAAAACAGCACTTTCTGGCTAGTGTAGTTTATTTTAAATGAAATATTATTGGAAACAATTTTAAGTTTACACGTTTTTAATTTAGATCACACTCACACAAGCTGGCTTTTAAGCCCAACCACGTGACAGATCCAATGAAAGTGATTCGGATAGCACGTGACGGATTGAACAAATGCAGTGTTGCCTTTTTTGAAACATTGTCTCTTGGTAAAGCAATTTTTTTTTATATTTGACTATTTAGATCAAGTGTTAAATTTAAATTATTAAACACACCTGATTTAAATTAGTCGACTTAAAATTTTACTCCTATAAACTATAAACACAAACAAAGACATGAATTCAAACGGTCACTTGACTTCCGGTTGTTACTGACCTAACCTTCAACTTCTTCATCAGTTTTTTTAGGTTATAAAAAACGTCAAAGAATTTCAAAACATTTCTATTTTATTTAATATTTAGTATTGTTCACGATGTAAGCAACAAACCACCATCATGTCTTCCGAAGACAGCTTAGAAGAGCGACAAAACAACGAATTCGTAGCTTTACAGGTTTTTTCTGTACACTTTTAAAAAGCTTTTCAACTTAAGAATTTTTACAGGGCATCTATGGGGACCAGTTAAAAGATCTGCGTCAAAAACGGGCATGGAACAAATGGTGCCCCTTGAATCTATCCATAACCCTGTACCCACAAGACAGTAACTCCAGAAATACTAAAATGGATGCCAAAGTGGACTTGCATGTTGTGTGTTCTGAGAGATACCCAAATGAGTAAGAATCTCCTTGTTAAAGTAGTTTTTCAAAGACTTTACGGAGGTTTAGGGTTCCGCAACTAACTTTAGAGAACCCCAAAGGGTTGCCTCAAACCTCACTGCAACAATTGAAAAAAGAGTTGGATGATAAAGCTTTGGAGTACAAAGGTACAGAAATGATTTGGCAGTTGTGTGTGTATGTGGGGGAGTTTATTCTGCATCACTATAAACCCACTATGGTGAGTTTTTATGATGAAATGTTGCTTGCAAAACGTGAACAAGAACAAAAAGCTAAGTTACAAAAACAACTAGAAGCCAAAAAACAGGTAAGTTTACACTGTATGTTAATATATTGTAATAACTGAAGAACGAACAGAAGGAGAATGTGATACGTGAAGTGCAAGAGAGAGAGGAATTGTTGAGAACTGAAGCTAAATTGCGCAAAAAAAGACAAAAAAGTTTGTCAGAAACTGAACCAGAAGATGAATATTTGTATGGTAGTAGAAGAGTTTCAGTCTTTCAAAGGCAGGTTTTATACTAAAATTTATCCAGCAGAAATAAGGTTAATAATTTAAACAGGAAACACCATGATGATGCTTCATGTGATCATAAAAGGACTTTTTTACTGGATTTTGGAGGTAGAAGTGTGCAAAGGGGACAATGTCTTAGTAAGTATTGAATTATTATTTATTTGTGTGTTAACTGTAAAATAGAAAAATTAGGAGCTTTTATTATGACAACCTTACACCAAACTAAATTGTTATAGGTATAGGAAACCATGACCTACATATTTAATTTTTACTGCCTCATTAACTAACTTACTGTTTAACAACAGGTAAAAGCAACAAAAATAATGGAATTTTTTTATTATAACAGGACATGGTGAATCAACCAGTATAATATTTACTGGAACAGACACAGATACAGGGGAATTAATGGAAGTGGCCCAGTGGACTTTAATAAAAAAAAACAGTGAAAATGGACAATTGCTAAAAAATGTGTCCAGTATAGAGCAAGAATTGAACTACCTCGCTAAACTCAAACATGTGAATTTAGCCCAGTATTTGGGCTTCAAGCATGAAGTGGTTGATGGCAAAACTGTGGTTTATGTACTGAAAGAATTGGTTTTAGGTGAGCAAATGTTTATTACTTGCCTTGTAAGCAGTTTAAATTAAGTTGGGTAATAAGTAAATATTTGTGACCTGTTGCAAATATTTGGTTAATTAGTTTAAGTTTGGGTTAACTTCAGGACATCAGAATTTCTCCATTTCGGCATCTTTAAGTCCTCTTTAACCTTGGTTTTATATTACTTGTTTGGATGCAATTTAGTATTATTTTTTAGGGTCCAACTGTTACTCATTATTCACCAGCAAAAAACTGAAAATTGATATTCCCTTTTTGAAACACCTGGCCAAAGCTGTTTTGAATGCTTTAGACTACATTCATCGCAACAATGCGGTGCATAAAGACTTAAAAGACACTTGCGTTTTTATTAATGAGAAAGGTCGGTTTTTTGTTTTTGGTATTTTATCCTTAATGGCTGTTATAAACAATTCAGGAGTTGTCAAAGTGTCAGACTACAGTATTCATAGGAGATTACTAGATTTAGTCAATTCTACTCACAGCACCTACAACAGAAAGACTGATATTTATGACTTTGGGCAATTGGTGCTGCACCTTTTGGGGTACTCCAGCTTTCCAGAGGTTTCCTCAGAGCTCCCCACTGATTTATGTGATTTATTGATAAAGTAAGTATGGTCTAAATGTTTATAGCACAATACAAACAAACTTTGATGACACATCAAACAGGTTTATTTGTTTGTGAGTCTAAATCCCCTTATCGGTCTTTTATCTTAATTACTTTTCTCTGGGAAGTATTCAATGTTCAGTTAGTGGGGGTGAAGTTACCAAAAAACTGTGTTTATACAGTTTGTTACAGTCAACCAATTTTTTGTTTAGCAGTTAAGCAGATTTTACACCAAAAGTTTTAATCCACAGAAATTGGAAACATTTATTTTATCAAATTTTATGCCTCAAATAAATTCATGAACTTCTTGGAGCATAAAGTGATTGGATTTTAAACTTTTATGTCAAAGCTGTCAATGAAAACAGTTTGACCAACCAAACCAAGTGAATTTAGTGTTTAGGTGGTAATAATTACAGATTATTCCTACTTGTTTTCAATCAAATCATAATCATCCTGAATACTGTGTTTATGTATAGAATTCTGCAGCTCTCACTCTCACTTTTTCGATTTTGTCTGTTGGCATTACGCAAAACGGCAAGTTTGACCAAATAAGTTGGATGAAAATAGAACCTGTCCTATTGGGTAAAAAAAACCTGCTTAAGTCACTCTGGATATTTGAATCTATAATATCAAGTAAGTTGTGACACTGACTGTTTGCAGTTGTTTAAACAAAGACGAAAAGGAACGTTACACAGCCAATCAACTTCTCAGACATTCCTTCTTTCACGAACCACTGGAGCATTTTACCATGGAACAAAACAAGCAAGAACCTCCCATCGAACGTACTCCCTCCCCTGAAATTGTTCCCTTATCGATGCCCGCAATAACAGGAGAAGGACAATCCCGTATCAACACCGAATTTCAAATCCTAAGCAATTTGGGCAAAGGGGCTTTCGGAGACGTGCTTAAAGTGCGTAACAAGCTGGACCATGGCTATTACGCCATTAAACGCATACGATTGGTGGGGCACAAAAAGGAGTCGAACAAGAAGAAAATTGTGCGCGAGGTGACGTTGTTGTCCAAATTGAATCACGAAAACATCGTACGGTATTACGGTTCGTGGATCGAAACGAAGACCATTAAACGTGGAGAGGGTGAAACGGATTCGAGTATTACTACAACAGAAACAACCGAACCTAGCAAAACGCCCCAATTGAAAAAAAATGACTTAATGCTCAATGACAACATAGAAGAAATGGCACCTTCAATGAAGAACGTTGAAATATCCATAACGTACGACAGCAAATCACAGGTGGCTTATGAAGAATCATCTGATGATGATAGTTCTAGTGATGAAGATGATTTTAAAGCTAAGGGCAAGTAAGTTTTTATTTTTTATAATTCCAATTAAGACAACACTAAAATTGATTTCAGCCATTTTGCAGCAGACTCAGATTCAGACGGAATAGAGTTCCAACGCGAAACTTCAGCAGAAGACAAATCCACTGAAGTGTCTTCAAATATTGCAGAAGTATGCGAAAGCCCCAAAGAGACGATATGCCAACAAGACTTTCTCTATATTCAAATGGAATTTTGCGAAAAAAGCACTTTAAAAAACGCGATCGAGAACAATCTGTACCAAGAACAGGACCGGGTTTGGAGACTTTTTAGAGAAATCGTTGAAGGTGTGTAACCCAAAAAATCATGGATTGCAGTAATTAAAAACAGTTTGTTTAAGGTCTAGCTTATATTCATCAGCAGGGAATTATTCACCGAGACCTGAAACCGGTGAATATTTTTTTGGCTTCTAACGATCACGTCAAGATTGGAGATTTTGGTTTAGCGACCAAAATTGCGATTCGAACCCCACAAATTGAGACATCGGGTAAGTTCCTGCGTAAAGACAATCACTCTCGGGACTGGGTTCTAAAAACTAGACTAAAAACAGTCTGAATTTCTTAGAGATGCTACAATTTATTGCAAATATGAGTGTAGAAGTCAATTTAATAGTGAAGAAGCTTGAAATAACATTTTCAAGATTATGGTCAGTGGACAAACTGGCTTTTAGGCCTGATAAGTCAAAAACTTTGTAAAGATAGTCTTGAAACTCGATTTGAGGCACTGAAAACAGCCTTAAAACACTAAAAACAGTCTAGTTTATTAAGAAATACCCGAATTTTTAGCACTGAGGTGTCTATAAGTCGATTTAATAGTGACAAAGCTTGGAATGCTATTTTAAGTCTATGAAGAATGTAAAAATTGTTTTTTAAGTTTGCTATGTCAATAACTTGGTGAAGATAGTCTTGAAACTCGATTTTCCAAGCTGAAAGCAGTTTTGAAGCACTAAAAATAGTCCAGAATTCGAAGAAAATTAAAAGCAAAGTAAAAAGCACGAAAAGTTTGTTTTCAAGACAATTTTCATGAATCTAATGTTAATGTCCTGCATCTAAGACTATTTTCAAGACTAAAATATTGAAATTTGTCTTCAAATTATGAAAACTTACTTCAAATGCAAATTTTAAGCTTCTGATGTCACTTTTCATTAGTTCAGTCACATTTTGGGGTTCAAGTCAATTTTTAAGGTTTAAATGTATGAATTTGTAGTAACAAATTCTTGAAAAAGTAGTTTTTATGTCTACAAGTCAATTTTCAGTATTAAAGTCTCTCGATTTGCATGAAAACTGGTTACAAACACAATTTTTAAGCTTCTGAAATTTTTATCTTTTCTAATTCAATTTTCAAAACTAAAGTCTTTTAGTTTGTCTGGAAACTATGAAAACTGGCTATAATAATATTTTTTAAACTTCTTAAGTGAATTTTCCGTTTCCAAGACAATTTTTAAGTTGGGTTGGGTTAGTTTTGGGTCTTTGACCGTAATAACGTGTAATAAAGTGCTTGTTCCAAATTTGATCAATATTGCTCCAACGGTCTGACAGTTATGACAAAAAAAAACGATTTTTTAAACAGAAATTTGAAGGACTGTATTTTCCTTAGGAAGCCCTTTTCAGAAAAATGACATAATGTATGTTAACTTATTTTTTGATGGGCTATCGAATGGTTGACATTTAAAACTGGACCACTCTGTATGTCTGACAATTCTAAAAAAATTCTTATCAAAAAATTGACATCTCTACCTCTACCTGAATATCCCTGGTATCCCTTATAAATTTTAATTTGCGCAAAAAGAAAAAATAAATAAATCAACCTTAAAAAGAATAGATATTTTTAAGACAGTCATTGTTAAAGAAAAAGCTGCTTTTTTTGACCAATCACAAACTACCCACTAGTAGACAGTAGTAGCAATATAAGTTTTGTTTAAGGTGTTTCCAAAATCCATGTGGAAAGTGTAAAAGACGATTTAGGGGACCAGAGTATAACTAAACAAGTTGGTACGCCCCTGTACGTTGCTCCGGAAATTGACTCTACTCCAAAAGGTTCCTTCTACAATGAAAGGGTTGACATTTACAGTTTAGGTAAGACTCCAATTGGGTCTTCTGTCTCACACAAAAAAGGTTTGTTGGGAAAATGGAAATCCAGAAGTCCCAATAAACAAAGAAAAAATGAGTAACTCGTCTCAACAAACATATAGAACATATCTCCAACAAAGGTTTGTGATTTTATATTAGTATTACAATTTGCAGGTATTATCTTTTTTGAAATGTGCTACAGGCCCTTGACTACAGCTATGGAAAAGAGTAAAATTCTAGGCAATTTGAGGACTAAAGATATAGTGTTTCCAGACGATTTTCCCGATGAAAACCAAACAGCTCGCGTAGTAATCAAGTAGGAATCTTCAAACTAACTACTAAAATGCAAATTAAAGAATTCTTTGTGATTTAACTCATTAAGAGACAGATTTTTGGTCAGGTATAACTGAAGAACTTTCCAGATGGTTGCTGAACCACGACATCTCCAAGCGGCCTTCGGCACAAGAACTGCTTCAATCCAAATACCTACCGCCACCTGTTGTTGAAGAACAAGAACTACACGAATTTGTGGAAAAAACTTTGGGCAACCCATCCTCAAAAGGTACTTTTTCTAACTATAAACGGACAACTTGATAAATAAAATTTTGTTATTCAGCTTACAGGCACTTGATCTCTTCCTGCTTCCAGCAGACAATTACGCTTGCTCAGGACATTACGTACGATCGCGATCCGACCAATCCGATGGTCTCGAAGCCGCTCAACGTCTACGAGTTTGTGCGCGAAGTGTGCGTCAAAAATTTCAAACAACATGGCGCTCAAAATTTGGCAACGCCGCTTTTGATGCCACGCACTCATTACTATGACGGTGTGGAGTCGTGCGTCAATTTGATGACGCATTTTGGTAATATCGTTTGCCTACCACATGATCTGAGGTATGTTTTTTGGAAAAATATTACAACAAGAATCAACATTTTTTTTCCAGAGTTTCATTTGCCCGTTACATAGCCTGGAATAATGTAAACAACCTGAGACGGTACTCAGTAGAGCGAGTTTACAAGGAAAAGAAAGTTTTCGGTTTTCTGCCTCGAGAGTTTTACGAGTGTGCCTTCGACATAGTTAGTCCTAATAAAGGTGATTTTTCACCCCCAAAATTATAAAAAAAAAAATTGTGTATCACTTTGTGTCTCATTTATAGGGACTTTAGTAGCCGACGCTGAAATTTTGTGCGTGGTCCATGACATAGTAAACCAACTTCCAGGTTTTAAAAACCGCAATTTCCAGATCAGATTGAACCACACCGATTTGTTTGACTCGATTTTGCTGTATTGCGGTGTAATGGATAAAAAGAACGATCTATTGAATTTACTGCAAGAGATTAAGGTTGTTTCACACTGTTCGCTCATTAATAATTATTTAATATTCTGGCTTACAGGAGGGTAAAGTACCTAAATCTGAACTGGAAAACTTCCTAATCCAAAGAGGCCTGTCAGACGTCACGATAAACTTTCTAATCGATTGTTTAAGTTTCGATGTTGAAATGATCAAAGTGAGCAGTCACTTTCAAAGCATTTTGAAGAAAAGGTCGGTCGGTGAATTGGCTAAAATGGGGCTGCAGGAACTGAAACTGATTGTACAAAACGCGGAGTCTTACGGAGTCCAGGTAAATAAATAAATTGTTTGGCGATATTATTTAGAAAGCTCTGGCACTGCCAAAATGGTTCTAGAGACATCTGACAATTTAAAACAATTCTTGGAAGGTTTAAGACACTTGTAGAGGCCTCTGGCACTTTTTAAAGGTTCTCAATAGTATGGAACTTTCAAAATCATCCTAAAGGCCTCTGACAATTTAAAACAATTCTGAGAAGGTTTAAGACACTTTTGGAGGCTTCTGGCACTTTTTGAAGGTTCTCAATATGCAGCTTTCAGATCCTCCTCTGAACTTTCAAAAAGATCCTATTGAGGCCTCTAAAACAATTTAAAACAATTCTGGGAAGGTTTAAGACACTTGTAGAGGCTTCTGGCACTTTTAAAAGAAGGTTCTCAATGGTATTCAGAGGTCCATGAAGCTTTCAAAATCATCCTAAAGGCCTCTGGCAATTTAAAACAACTCTGAGAAGGTTTAAGACACTTCTGGAGGCTTCTGGCACTTTTTAGAAGGTTCTCAATGGTATTCAGAGGTCCATGAACTTTCAAAATCATCCTAAAGGCCTCTGACAATTTAAAACAACTCTGAGAAGGTTTAAGACACTTCTAGAGGCCTCTGGCACTTTTTAGAAGGTTCTCAATAGTATTCAGAGGTCCATGGAACTTTCAAAATCATCCTAAAGGCCTCTGACAATTTAAAACAACTCTGAGAAGGTTTAAGACACTTCTGGAGGCTTCTGGCACTTTTTAAAAGGTTCTCAATGGTATTCAGAGGTCCATGAAGCTTTCAAAATCATCCTAAAGGCCTCTGGCAATTTAAAACAACTCTGAGAAGGTTTAAGACACTTCTGGAGGCTTCTGGCACTTTTTAAAAGGTTCTCAATGATATTCAGAGGTCCATGAAGCTTTCAAAATCATCCTAAAGGCCTCTGGCAATTTAAAACAACTCTGAGAAGGTTTAAGACACTTCTGGAGGCTTCTGGCACTTTTTAAAAGGTTCTCAATGATATTCAGAGGTCCATGAAGCTTTCAAAATCATCCTAAAGGCCTCTGGCAATTTTAAACAACTCTGAGAAGGTTTAAGACACTTCTGGAGGCTTCTGGCACTTTTTAAAAGGTTCTCAATGATATTCAGAGGTCCATGAAGCTTTCAAAATCATCCTAAAGGCCTCTGGCAATTTTAAACAACTCTGAGAAGGTTTAAGACACTTTTTGAGGCTTCTGGCACTTTTTAAAAGGTTCTCAATGATATTCAGAGGTCCATGAAGCTTTCAAAATCATCCTAAAGGCCTCTGGCAATTTTAAACAACTCTGAGAAGGTTTAAGACACTTCTGGAGGCTTCTGGCACTTTTTAAAAGGTTCTCAATGATATTCAGAGGTCCATGAAGCTTTCAAAATCATCCTAAAGGCCTCTGGCAATTTTAAACAACTCTGAGAAGGTTTAAGACACTTCTGGAGGCTTCTGGCACTTTTTAAAAGGTTCTCAATGGTATTCAGAGGTCCATGAAGCTTTCAAAATCATCCTAAAGCCTCTGGCAATTTTAAAACAACTCTGAGAAGGTTTAAGACACTTCTGGAGGCTTCTGGCACTTTTTAAAAGGTTCTCAATGATATTCAGAGGTCCATGAAGCTTTCAAAATCATCCTAAAGGCCTCTGGCAATTTTAAACAACTCTGAGAAGGTTTAAGACACTTTTTGAGGCTTCTGGCACTTTTTAAAAGGTTCTCAATGATATTCAGAGGTCCATGAAGCTTTCAAAATCATCCTAAAGGCCTCTGGACAATTTAAAACAACTCTGAGAAGGTTTAAGACACTTCCTAGAGGCTTCTGGCACTTTTTAGAAGGTTCTTTTCAGAGGTAAGACCTTGCACTTTTTAAAAGGTTCTCAATGGTATTCAAAATCATCCTAAAGGCCTCTGGCAATTTAAAACAACTCTGAGAAGGTTTAAGACACTTTTTGAGGCTTCTGGCACTTTTTAAAAGGTTCTCAACGATATTCAGAGGTCCATGAAGCTTTCAAAATCATCCTAAAGGCCTCTGGCAATTTTAAACAACTCTGAGAAGGTTTAAGACACTTCTGGAGGCTTCTGGCACTTTTTAAAAGGTTCTCAATGGTATTCAAAATCATCCTAAAGGCCTCTGGCAATTTTAAACAACTCTGAGAAGGTTTAAGACACTTTTTGAGGCTTCTGGCACTTTTTAAAAGGTTCCATGAAGTTTTCAAAATCATCCTAAAGGCCTCTGGCAATTTTAAACAACTCTGAGAAGGTTTAAGACACTTCTGGAGGCTTCTGGCACTTTTTAAAAGGTTCTCAATGGTATTCAGAGGTCCATGAAGCTTTCAAAATCATCCTAAAGGCCTCTGGCAATTTTAAACAACTCTGAGAAGGTTTAAGACACTTCTGGAGGCTTCTGGCACTTTTTAAAAGGTTCTCAATGATATTCAGAGGTCCATGAAGCTTTCAAAATCATCCAAGAGGCCTCTGACAATTTAAAACAATTCTGGGAAGGTTTAAGACCAATGAGTAAAAAGAACAAGTATCAGGAGGTAACAATAATACAAATTATAACCCGTTTGTGCATTAAGCGAGGGGGACGGAAGTTGATTGCGCATTCGCCTACTTCGCAGTTGAATTGACGCAAAGTCATTGAAAGTTTGGAGTTTCAAACCCGCAAAAATTTGTTGTTTGTATTTGTTGTAGTATAGTGTTAGTTTGTTTTGTTTGTTTGTGGTTCTTTAACAGTTGAGTTTTGCAAATTTAAATTAAGTTGTACAGTGGACAATAATAATAGTGTTTTATAGTGCCAACCGGAAGTTGACGGCCACCATATTACTCTGTCCCCTCTTTGATTGCTATTGCTCCTTCCTGCTATTTTTACATTTTTTTATTCATTGGTTAAGACATTCGATCTTCGTCTAATGAAATGAAATAAAAACACAACTTTACCACCAATACCGTTTCGCCTTCTTTGCAGTTTGAATTCGTCATAGCTCCAGGTCTGGTCTACAACATAAAGCAGTACTCGGGGATGATTTGTCAGTTTGTTTGCGATTTGAAAAAGAAAAAACGTCCCGACACTAAAGAGGTGGTAGCGGTAGGGGGTCGATATGACGCCATGATCAGTTACTATCGCACTATCATGGAACAAACCAATATGCCGGTGAAAAATTTGCAACAATCAGCTGTTGGTGGGTTTTGAAGTGGATTATTCAAATCAAAATTAAAAACAGTAGTTTTACTTTTATACAGGCGTGTCGATTTCCTTGGACAGACTAGCTCAAGGAGTCCAGAAAGCGGAAAAGGAAACTTTACCGAAAATGGACGCCCTGGACACTATAGTTTGTTCAGTTGGGCACAAACAGCTAATTAAAGAAAAAGCCAAAGTACGTTTTTTCTGTAACTTTTTAATAATTATTGTGAATTTAACGTAACTTGTAATAGATTTTGCACAGCCTGTGGGCTGCCGGTATAAAATGTGCACTAATCGAGGATGCCAATACCGTTGATGTGCAAGACTACATGATAGAAATGAACGTTTGCTCCGCTATCAACTTAATCGATAGCGAGCAAGGTTTTATTATAATACGCACCGTGGAAAAAGACTCTAAAGAAAGCAGGTAATAGTATATTTCATTACCAGTACAGAAATGAGGATTTTTCCATTTCTGGACGAGTAATGAACGATATTTTTTATTATACTTAGGTACCTGAAATCAACATAAACAAAAAATATCGCAAAAAATTATTAAGAAAATCGGGAATATTTATTTTTATTTTTAAAACAGTAAAAATGTAAGTACATACAACTGAAATTAACAAAAAAAATACAAGTAGGTAATTGTAAGAAAATTAATTTTGGACAGAACCGTTATTATTAATAGTAATATTTATTGTACAATTCGTATTATTGTTGAAGCTCAATCCCTTTTGCATTTCTTTTTGTTGAACTAAAGACTCTGCTAAAGATGTTGAAGCGGAGTGTTCGTGTGTGCTTTGGTTCTCTTGATTGACTGTTACAGATGTTGTAGTTTCCAAGTTACAAGGGCTAAACAACTTCCGTGATACTTCAATTTTTCTTTGTATGGACTCTTCTATATATCCTTCTGCTACATTGGAAGAAAGCCATCCTCCGTGTCTTTTCAAAGTGAGCAAATCACCGCCGTTTTCCACCAACATGGTTGCCGAAGAGCGCCTTAGCCCATGTCCGGTATATTCTTCGGGATTTTTTAGTTTTAGGTATTTTGCAACAAGTTTTGGAATACCACTGATAGTATGGCACCCAACATGTTGAGCGTAACATCTTTGGTTTCGGTATGCAACAAATAATCTTCTACTCTTCATATGTTTAGGGCGGAGATCTGCGTATTTACGGTAAATTGTACAGGGATCGAATTTGCAATTTTCATTGGTAATGGTAAAACTTCTTGACCTGTGAGTTTTTCCATCTCGTAAGAACACGACAAGGAAACGCCCATTATCTTCCACATCATCTAAACTCAAACGTATTAAATCATCTCATCACTAAAATTACTTTTGCTAGTAGATATTCTCCATCTGAAGCTTCACATAAAAATTTGGTTACTTGTTCTGCTGTAAGAATCTTGGATTTCTTTGGTATATATCCTACAGCTTGTCGTTTCAAAAAAGCAATCGTTTTTGGATATTGATGGTGAGTATTTTCTTTTATTGCCAAACAACTCTTTAACATAGAGAATCGACTCCATAAAGTGGAGGATTTCATAGTGTTGGCTTTTTCAGAAAAATATACTAAAAGAATATCGTCACTCACAATTTTGATTCGTTTCTGAGTCCGCCATTCGGTAAAACTGTTATATTCTTGTTCATATCTCAACCTGGATTTCACTGGTAATAAATCTGCACTCACTTCTGCCGCTCGTTGTAAGATATTTTCGGGAATATCCCGATTTTCTTCACAATCTGAATTCATTTTTGCAAAATGTAATAAATACATAAATACTTAATTTTCACTGACAGAAAATAAAATTTGTCATTAATAAATAAATCGTTGCTATAGACACATTACTCGTTTCTTTTTTTTCTTCGGGTTGCCATAGGATATCTAGTATCATGGATATCTATGTTTATTATTAAGCGCACGGAAAGAGGGATCGGGAAAAAATTTCCGTGCGCTGTTCCGAAAATGTCATATTTACTGTATTTTATAAACAGTTGAAAATGTAGTATTTTCTGTTAAGTATAATAAAAATAGTTTTACACACCAGTGACAGTTCTAGAGTATGTTCAAATTTCATTGTAGCAGCTTCGATAAATTCCAAGAAAAGCTGTACTCCACAACAGATTTAGTGGAGAACATCCAGAAGATCGTGAAAATCCGCAATGACTTATCAACCGACAACATCCAATCCGCTAGCAACTTGACCAGATCGGAAAGTAAGTCCAGTTACACAGAAAAAAACGACGAGGCTGTGGTGGACGTTTTATTGGTCACTCCAGAGAAATTGAATTCGAACGTCCGGAGGCGATACGAGAACCAGGTAAATTTCTTATTTCAATCACTTTTACTGGTATTGTCATTAATGAAATAAAATAGGCTCGGTCACAATTGGATGAATTGTTCAAAAGACTGTCAGGGCCCACAACCGTAATTGCAGCGAGTTTAGAAGTCGGTCCAGTCAGATGTTTAGCTTCGTTTTTGGAATTCGGTTCCGAAAACGATTTTATCAAGTCTGTGCAGTTTTGCGTTGGGAAGTAAGTTTTTCCAGTCGTGGATTTTCTCTATTTTAAAATTTTGTGTTTGATAGGTTTCCAAAGCAAAAACTGCTACTGAACGAAATATGCGACGAAATCTGGCAATTGCGCACCAAAAAAACGAATCCTACAGTGGTTTTGTTTAGCCTAATAGACAATAAGTACAAAGTGATAATGTAGTTTAATGTTTTATGGTATGATACAAATTGATTGACCTAAATTTGTAATAAGTGTATAATAGTTAAACTCAAAATGCTGTGACGTATGAAGTAAATATTTTCAAATACAATCAGTTTTCTAATCAATTTTTTGTTTGTTAATAAAAAAAACGCAACATGCGATTTACATCATTTATTAATTTCCATAAAATAATAACATTTACAATTCAGGTTACAGATGATGATCTATAACGTAAAACATCCTCTGTATATGGTATAGTATAAGCTCTTTAAGGTTTCCTTTAGTCATTACATTGTGAAGTCCACTTTCTTGACACAACAATGTTATAATAGATGACGCAAAATGACACACTTAAACATTATTATTTACCATCAATCAGTACATTTAAGAGAGAGTAGGAAAAGTGATGGGAGGGGCTAACGTAATTCTAATATTTGGTACAATTTTTAGACTCCTTTTTAGTGGAAAATTGAGCCTTGGAAAGCTTTTTAAAAGTTCCACTACCATGATTGGATAAAGTGGTAGTAGTAGTAGTAGTATCACATTGGAAAATCTGAGAGGTTTCAAGTCTGGCATGTTATTTCCTGTGATTTTTTTGACTGACAAGAAAAAACCTGTCAAACTCGGGAAATTAGTAGAAACTGACCTTCACTCTTCCTTAAGGAGAGAGAGGTATAAAGGGTTTTAAAGTTTGATTTCATTTAACATTCAATAGCCTAAAACACTTAGAAAAATGTCGTCTATAATAGTTGAAACTGAAAGCTGCTATTATTTCTTTACATCTATCTACTTACATTAAACTTCATAGAAATATATTAATGTGTATACGGAGGTTCAAAATTTGCGCTATTAACGGGATGTTAAAAATCACTGAATGAAGATTAAACTATTTAAGTAGTTCAAATCAAGACCTTTTTAACACCCAATAGGAAATTTGTAGATTCAGGCTACTATAGAAAAATGGCCAATTTTTTTGATTTTTTTGACTTTCAAATATCCGGTCCTTGCTTAAATAGATAAAGAAAACGTTAAGTACACTTTGTGCTGGCTGATTCGGGAGTTTGATATGCCTCTACAATTCTCTACTCGATCTTGCATCAGCTACTGAATGCGTGTACAAAATTCCTTGATCCTAGACCAACATTAATGATTTCTAGATGTTGAGTCGAAATTAAAAGAACTGCTTGTTAACTACTACATGTTTAAAGACAGCTGGAGAAATCGAAGGATTACAGATGGACACCAAATTTATATGATACAGAGCGTTTGCGGTAGTACAACATTAACGATTACTTACACGTAGTTCTTGTTTTAAATGTTATTATTATGATAACAATGGGAATTGTTTATAATTTACACATTCATTCAAATAACTTAAACACTCACAAAACTAAAAAAAAAATAAAGTGAAGCGGGGTTGACTACATTAATAAGTGAGCAAATTCAACAAAACAAGTATACAGGTGTGGTAAATCCAAAACCGACCTTAGGAAAATCGTGTAACGGACAGAGACACATAAATGATTGAATGCGCGTGACAAAGACAGAACACCTCCAAAAATTTTAAGTAGGCCATAATTTTGCATCAGTGTTGTCAAACTGACTGATTTTACCGACTGGATTTGAGGTTAGATTTTAATCGCAGATGACAGATGAAATATTACTACAATAGGGAGGTCTCGTAACGCTACAGCAATTCGACTGCTAAATGAAAAAAAAGAAATCGGACTAAATACAGCTCACACTTACCGACTATAATAAATTAGGAATAATCCAACAACAAAATTAATTTTGTCGACGGTATTGGTGACACCTGGCGTTTGGCAACCGCGCGCTGAAAATATGGCCTACTTGATATTTTTTTCGTTTTCTGTCTTAGTCCCGCGCATGCAATAATGTACGTTTCTCTGTCCGTAACACGGTTTTCCTATGGTCGGTTTTGGATTTACACCTGTAGAGGGAGTTTTATGAAATCAACTAAACTGCGCACCACCTCAACCGGGACGTTGTTAAAACGTTGCCATTTCTAAACAAAACGACATATTTTGATGCAGTTTGGACTATTATTGAGCTTAATTTATGGGACTTTGGTTGATGGAAAAAACTGTGACTTAAATGCTTATGTGCGTGCAAAAAATTGAAATATTCAAGTAGTTCCCAATTGATCAATAATTTATTTTGGGTTTGTTTTAACTTAAGAAAGTGTTGTTTAGGTCAATATCTCGGGACATTTTTGGCCATTTCCCAATTAGCATCCAAAAAATGCGACATAGCAGTGCTAAATCTCGAATTAAAGCAGTAGCTTGGAACTGTCATTTTAAGTCACGTGTAGGTCCCATATTATGTGTTGCATAATTTTCAGTCAACTCTTTTAACCGATAGAACCATACAGGGTGTTTAGAGACAGTTAAAGGGGAAGAACAATTTCAAGTTTCACACAAATGTCACTTTTTTGCACGCACTTCCTTCACACCCTGTATAAGGCAGTTAGAGTGCATTAAAGCAAAAGTTTTTTACATCAGTAAAGAGCCAATAAACCAAGCTCAATAACGGTCCAAAGCGCATTAAAATCTGTTGATTCGTTTCAGAATGGCGTAGCTTTAAAAATGACCCAAAAACATTACTGTCCCGGCTGACGTAGCGAGAAATTTATAAGATGAAACCATTGTAAAATCAATGAGAAGTTATATCAGTTTTATAAAGTCGTATTTCTCTTTTGTTTGGTGGTTATCAAACTGGCCATCATCAACAAAATACACTCTTGTTTTGCTAAATATTGGTCTAAAACAGATCTTCCGGCGAAAAATCGCTTGAGCAACTCAAATTTAAATTAAATTAACAATTACCACAAAAAACGTACCATAAACATTGAAACGCAACAAAAACTCATACATACACACCCACGTCAAGGTAAATAAATAATCAAAGGTACTTTGGTCCGACCAGCGGGAGCCTCTTCACATTTTTCAATTTTTACATAATACTTTTAAAGTGATTAAAGCGCGCACACACACACACGGGGAAAATCGGAAACGTCTAAATTTCCATCAAGCTTAAATATTTATAGGACAAAATTGGCTCAGTTTCGTTTATTCTTCGCAATTTTACGAACGAGGGGCGGCTAATTTAATTACGTCACTCTGATATGTGCATAAAAGCTGATTTAAAAGGAAAGCTCGAAGCAAATTCGGACCAATCCGATGGAAAGCCACGTTTAGACAATATTTACACATCTTTTTGACTAGTATAAATAATTTTTCTTATCTAACAAACATTTAAACGGCTTTCGGAATTGAGTCGACCAAACTAATCGAAATACTGCACTGTCATTATTTGACAATACTTGTATAGGATGGTTTATTAACACAGTTGACAGATCTGTCGTTTATTAGTAAAGGAAAAAACCAATAACTCTAGAAATGGGCCTATCCCACATATCATAAATTTTTGTTTTAATGACTGGAATCGAAAGAATAGGATCAAAAAACTAATTTTTCATATTCTTGAAGAAAAAATTATGGTCGTAAATGTTCCTACATTAGTTTGAATTTGTCCATTAAATTTAAAAGATCTGTTTTGGCGCGCATGTGACGTACGTAATTCTGGGCGATTTTATTGGCTGTTGCACGCCAACTGTTTCACTTCTTGTCGCTGATTGGTTGATAGTGTAGTACGTCACCGGCGGCGGGCGTTTAAAACATGAGATTAATGTAGTTTTTATCATCATTTTTTTTCTATTTAGACTTAATATTTTTGAAAACAAAAAAATACGGGTATAATATTTTCAATCCGTCTTTGTAGTTATGAAATAAAAAAAAATTGTGGGACAGGCCCATTTTAAGAAAATACTTTGTTCTTTGTTCCTTCATCTACACTTTCCCCAAATAAACATTCTAAATTTTCTCATCACAAAATGGGGCAACTTTAATAAGTAAAACATTATCGGTCGACTCGCTCCCAAACTCGTAAACGGGGGGACAAAAATAAAAACTAAACGCGCACAACCATTCGCAGACGCAAAAAAAAATTACAATGGGGGGAAGATCCCCTTACCGTAGGTGGGGAGAACGCCACATCTACTCCCGGCAAAGCTCGACCAGGTAAACAAACAACCAGACAAAATTACGAATTAACGGAGCCAGATGAACCCCAATCACGGCCGCCCCGGGGCCTTTCATCGTATGTCGCGGATGTTTTGCTTTGAGCCGAATATTTTGAGCATTTGGTCCTCGTAGTCTGTGATGTTGCGTTTCATGATCTCCATACAGGGACCCAGGAGACGTTCGAACGCTTCCACGTCCAAAACTGCCCGAATAAAATCATAGTTACGTGGCTAAAGCTGGGTTTATACAGCGCACAATGCATAACATAGAAAGTTGGCTTTACAGTAATGCCTACTGTCGTTTATACAGAACACAACACTTGCACAATATCGCATAGAAAGTTCATAATTTTTAACTTTCTATGCAATTCTTATGCGAAAACAGCTGTACGCGTGCGCAAAATTTTGTAATGTCATATTTTGACATCCGCCGTCCGTCATTGTATTTGACATCCGCCGTCCGTCATTGTATTGCGTTATTGTTTTGTTTATGAATGGTGGATTTGGATTGTTCAAGAATTGTGGTTTGTTGTTGATTTTGTATTTGTGATTTTTTGGTCATTTAGTGCAATAAAAACAATTGAAGTGTCTACGGAAAAACAGAGTTTAGTGGTAAAAATTATCAAGAGCTAATTAGTTTCTCTTTACATCAAGAATTTATTAAACAATTGCAGATGGAACCTTGGCAACAATTGGGGCTTCTACTCTTGATGGGTGCTGCAGCTACAGCATTAAGCTTATAGATGTCAAGAAAAGGAGAATACGGAGGTTTAAAACGCGACCTATGAATAGAAAACGCAATGAACATAGTGTTTTTGTAAAAATAGTTCAGTTTGCAGAAAAACATGATACAGAGCAGTTTTTCAAATATACGCGTATGACTCCAGAATGTTCCATAAGTTATTAGCTCTTGTGGGGCCATTCCTGCAGAAAGACAAGACAAAAAATCCAATTAGCCCAAAACAAGGTCTTGCCCTCACTCTGCAGTAAGTATATTCTCAATTCCAAATAAAAATGTGTAGTATTGCCAATTCTGTTTTTCAGTTATTTATCAGAAGGTTATTCTATGCAGGAAATAGCATGGAATAATAACACCTGAATGCTGCCATCTTGTGTTGCGAGTGGTGGTTGGAATCATCAGGGATGGCATGGTCGGTTTGTGTTGGCTTTCTAAATATGGAGAATTCTAATATTGTTGTTATTAAAAATGTTTTTTTAAACAGTTTTGCGGGAAATGTTCAAAGCAGCTACAACCTTCTAGTATCAGAAAAAAATACATCAGTAAGAATATGTAAGGTCTTAAAATTTCTTATTTTCTTCCTGAACAGATGATAAAGCTTCTAAAGGTCCTCCATTGGTTTTTTCCAATTCAAAATATTCACAAAGGTTAAGAATTAACTGCTGGGCTTGTCTGTGGAGAATTTTTCCCCTAAATAAAAATTTTCCAATAACGTTACATTGTAATGACATTTATCACGTGTTGTCATAAACTCTTTTCATTGGTTAAAAATTATATGTTGTGCGACTGTATAAACACCAAAAAGAAACACTTGTGATTTCTTGTGCAATGTTATGCATTGTGCGCTGTATAAACCCAGCTTAAGACGAAAATATTGGTAAACTTACATGCTAATTTGACATCCCCGTCGGCAAAAGCGGACGCTGCCCTAGGTCGATGGGTGACCAAAGCCAATTCACCAAAATAGCCGCCCTTGGCGATACGGTTGATCTCGATTTCTTTGCCGCTATCGTCCAGGACGCTGATTACAACCTCGCCATCTTCAACAAAGTACATTCCATCGGCGGCATCTCCCTGGATTTTAAATACATATTTCCATAAATTTTATAGCTCCATGGTGACAATTTTTGACAGTTGCTAATTGTTCTAGAACGTGACAACTCCTTAAACGTGGTTAGAGTGTTAGAAACGCTAAAATTTGATATTCTTGGCATTAGTTTGGTCGCAAAGCGGCAAAAACCTAAACAGCCTCCTTCTAACACATTTTGCCCATAGTGCACCCTACTGTTCAACCCTTATTAACTCCATTATTTTCAAATATAGGCCGAAAACCACCAAAATAAAAAAATAGAGCAGATTAAGGGTTTTCAGAAAATGTCCTAACATTAGTGGATTGATTGCACGGTTTGTTCGCTAGAGGGTGTTGAAATTTCAAAACCAAATATTTCCAAAACTACGTAAGTTAGAAGGCTGAAATTTACAGGGTGGTTAGAAGGTTAAAAGGGCTAAAAATTTGTATTCCAAATGTTTTTGCGTAAATAGCGCTTAGTTTGGGTGTAAAACGTCCAAAACCAAGACAACCTCCCTCTTACCCATTTTACCCATATTGCACCCCACTGTTCAACCTTACATTTCCCTACTATTTTCAATTCCATTTATCGAATAGAATCTTGCAGGTCACGTGACTCTTCTTAAGATTAAAATAGTATCCTTGCCTAGTCACGTGGCCATAGTTAAGACCAAAATGTCGTTCTGAAGGTCACGTGATTATTTTCAAAGGTTGAATAAAATCTTGAAAGTCACATGACTCTACTTGAAATTAAAATAGTATCCCTACAGTCAGGTGACCATAATTAAGGTCAAAATGATGCTCTAAAGGCACTAAAATCATTTTTAAGATTGAAAACAATTTTTTAAGGTTACGTGACGGTATCCTTGTAGTTTTATAGCTCGAGGGAGCAAATTGTGTGTATAATGACAGATCAAGTAACATGTCAATCTAACAGCCAGAATTGTCATTATAAACCTATAAAATGAGTAGGTAACAATGCACTTTTTATACAATTTGTTAACTCTTAAAGTTTCTTTATACTTTCGTTGTCATTTGGATGGGATTTTGTTAGATACGATTTTAGTGGCAGATTAGGCACCATCCTAAATAGTGGAACACACGCCACAACTGTCAGAAACACCCCCATAAACCTATAAAATGATTAATCATGCACTTTCTATACAATTTGTTAACTCTCAAGGTTTTGTTATAGTTTCATTGTTTGTTGTTTGTTACAAACCAATAAACGTCTTAAGTAGTGGTTCATATGTCACAATTGTTAAAAACAGACTTATATATTAATTTTAATATGTCTGTAAGGGTTTCTAGTAATTTGAACTGGATTTTGTCTTTGTCAAATGTCATCTTCATGACAGACCAATTAGCATCCTGTATATTGGATCGCAGCTGTCAAATAGACTCGAAAACCGATAAAATTATTAATAATGCACTTTCTACATAATTTGGCCAATTTTAAGGTTTCCTTATAAGTTTATTGTCATTTTTGACGTTGAAATAAGTAGGTACTTTTTTAAGACATGTCTGGTTTTTTTAAATCAATTTTGACAAATGTTACATTTGTCATGGATCAAACATCCTAAAAGAAGACTCTGATGCACCTTCTATACCATTTGTTAACTCTCAAGGATTTTGTTAGATGTCATCTTGGTGTCACACGTCACAACTGTCAAGAAAAGACCCATAAACCTATACAACTGAATTTGTCACTCTTTCAGAGTTAGTGTTGCCAAAGCCAACTCCAAATCTATAATTCGCCCTTAAATGTCCCTAATTCTTGACAGCAGAGAAACACATTTTCAAAAGAAGTGATAGAATATGACAGAAGAAGCTGACAATGGCGGGTCTCTGTCACATTCTATTCTTTGGTGCTAAAGATATTTAGAATGAACACCTTATAGTATAAACTATGAGTATATAAAATCATCTTCTATATTGTAATATTTATGACGGTACTAAATAACTAACCTGTTTGATGATTCGATCGCCATTATTGAATGTTCTAGGTACCAAGGCGTCAGCCAAGTTCATTCTCTCATAGGGCTGGAGGGTCTTCAGCATTGGAACGCTCTCGATAAGAGCTTCGTACATCTTCCTCTTCTTGAAAGCGGATTTCAACAGTATGCGCCTGAAAATTGTTTATTTGAAAGTTTAAAATCAGTTATATGACATAAAAATGAAAATTCTTACCTAAACGTTTGTCTATCCATAGCCCACAAAGAACCTTCGGTTTGGGCCCTAATGGTAGCCGCTCTTGGCATGTTATAAAGCAGCGCCAATTCCCCAAAACTACCCCGGTTGTCGTAAGTGTGAATGTGGACCGGCTCCTGGTTCGGATCGCTCTGGACGTAAGCGAAGAAAATACCACTGGAATAACAACATTACATTAACAACCCAATAAAAACAGTAATGGAGTATAAATGACAACTGACAGATTTATTTCTAAATGTAAACGTGTAACGGACAGAGAAACGTAAGTAATTGCATGCGCGGGAGAAAGACAGAGAACGAAAAAAATATCAAGTAGGCCATATTTTTAGCGCGCTGTTGCCAAACGCCGTAAGTAAGTTTGTCATGGCCTACTTGATATTTTTTTCGTTTTCTGTCTTTCTCCCGCGCATGCAATTACCTACGTTTCTCTGTCCGTTACACGGTTTTCCTGTGGATTTACCACACCTGTATATAATCTCTAGAACGTTTATGGTGAATTAACAAAAAAGTTTGATTACCAATCTGCGTTGCAACATAAATAAGGATGTGGGTGAACGAGGGGGACGAAACGGCGGCAAAATCGATTTTCGGAGCAATGTGACGTAAATTAATTTTTTCATTCCCGTGACGTCACCACCAGTATAGTTCTCACGCTATAGGCAACTTCGTCCTGTACAAACAAACATTCGCCGTGCCGATTGCGATTTAATTAGTGGGTAATAGTTAATTTCTTCGTATTTTTCGCCACTCGACTTACATAATAAAATAAATCAATCCAGGAATCCTTGAACAGGTGCTATCGCACACTACGTCACCGTGACGTCACTGAAACCGAATTTGGGTTGATCGTTATAGGTAATGCAAATCAACCAGTTTTTTTTTAGGGTACTATTAACACGTCGTAGTAAGTAGTACCTCCTGATTAGATTAGCAAACATCACGCGTTTAAAGCAATTTTAATAAGCGCTGAAGCTCCAGGGAGGCACTCTATTGCTTAATTCTGAGTAAATTAAGACACCCAACTGGGCCTATAAACAGCGTGGGCATTTGCTAAAACGCACAGTTCACTTTGCTAATCTGTTGGCCTATTTTATTATTGTCTAGGCCGGAGATCCTAGAGATATCGTTTAAGTAATGTGGGTTCGTAATTTAACGTACCCACAAGAAAAACGGGTTCTTGTGCGGTGCCCTAGTAAAATGTAGACTAGTGGCTTTTCTTTTTATGGTCTGCTGATTGTTGCATCTTTCATGTATGGTATTTAATGGTACGGTACCGTCACACTAGTACATTATTAATTACGTACTGCTCCTGACTTGGTAAACGACAAAACTTGGAAATTAAATTAACCTTTACGTCCAATTAACCGACTGTTTAGTACTTTTCGGGCTTAATTTTTTTTTCCTAAATTGTTTTGAACTGTGCGGCAACTTTTATCGAAAACCGGTCGTTAAAACTCAATTGCATCAATTAAAGGGGCGAATAATATTCTATTGTGGTTTGCGTTTACGATCGTCAAAAACAATTCAAGAAAAAACCCAGTCAAGAACAAAAGGTACTTAATTATTATGCGACGTGCGTTGAGCCAATTGAATTATTGTTTGTACCGTGTATCCAAGCAAAAAAAAGTACACGACCATTTATTTATGTTTTAGTGTGTAATTTTTTCGGTAAAAACCATTTTAAGCGCTCGCATAAGATTGGTTCATAGAAAACATTATAAATTTAGATTTACATGTCAATGGAACTGTTTGAAGTCACGGTTTGACAGATTGGACATAGCTATTGTGATAATTTCTCCGCGAGAGGGCGTTTTGCATGGCACACTAGATATGTTTTGCTAAGCCGGTTGTATTTGGTTTACATAAAACAATAAAAACTCTAGAATAGTTTACTCCCTTATTTGACAAGTTAGGTCAAAATGTCATAGAAAACAAAAGATAGAGCAAATTTCAAGCTTTCTAAAAATGTCCCCCCATGAGCTGATTGATAACACCGTTTGGACGCTAGAGGGCGTCAAAATTCTTTCACCCTAAAATCACATATTTTGGGACACACCTCGCTTTGACCCTAAATAACTCCCTTATTTGACAAGTTACGTCAAAATGTCATAGAAAACAAAAGATAGAGCAGATTTCAAGCTTTCTAAAAATGTCCCTCCATGAGCTGATTGATAACACCGTTTGGCCGCTAGAGGGCATCAAATTTCCTTTACCATAATATCACATATTATATTGTAAATATTTTTTAGTCAGATTTCATGTCTCTTAATCCGGCCGAGTTCCTGGCAAAGAAATTTTACACAATTAACACAGAATGTTAAATTTTAGATCTAACTCTGTTAGTTTTTGAGATATCAAAAAACCGACTGCACCAGAGTCTTTTCCGGGAAATTTTAACATAAAATGACACCGAGACGTCAACTGTAACTTGACAAATAAAAAAGTTGTATTTTTTGACAGTTCGAGGCCGCCATTTTGAATTTTCTGTCAAAATATTGACTTGCACCTCATTTTAAAGGAAATTTCACGTAGTTTCAAGAAATGACAGACAAAATGGCGTTCCAGGCCGCCATTTTGAATTTTCTGTCAAAATATTGACTTGCATCTCATTTTAAAGGAAATTTCACGTAGTTTCAAGAAATTACAGACAAAATGGCATTTCAGGCCGCCATTTTGAATTTTCTGTCAAAATATTGACTTGCACCTCATTTTAAAGAAATTTCACGTAGTTTCAAGAAATGACAGACAAAATGGCGTTTCAGGCCGCCATTTTGAATTTTCTGTCAAAATATTGACTTGCACCTCATTTTAAAGGAAATTTCACGTAGTTTCAAGAAATGACAGACAAAATGGCGTTCCAGGCCGCCATTTTGAATTTTCTGTCAAAATATTGACTTGCACCTCATTTTAAAGTAAATTTCACGTAGTTTTAAGAAATGACAGACAAAATGGCGTTCCAGGCCGCCATTTTCAATTTTCTGTCAAAATATTGACTTGCATCTCATTTTAAAGGAAATTTCACGTAGTTTTAAGAAATGACAGACAAAATGGCGTCCGAGGCCGCCATTTTGAATTTTCTGTCAAAATATTGACTTGCACCTCATTTTAAAGGAAATTTCACGTAGTTTCAAGAAATGACAGACAAAATGGCGTTCCAGGCCGCCATTTTGAATTTTCTGTCTAAACAAATCACCAGTCGTTTATTATGGTTGAAGTCATAACTACTCGTGCACCTATACTACCTTATTGTTAGAGACTATTTGCAATCAATGTTTCAACTGAATGATTTATTAAAAGTTCGATGAGATTTTGATATTTGGTTGAAAATAAAATAGTATACAAACCACGGTAGAAAGTTTAATTTCTGTCTCGAGATAAAGTTCATCTCGACTTCGTCTTGGCAAACTACCTAATTTCTCGACAGAAATCAAACACTTTCCACCTGAGTATGTAATATACTATTTTCTATTTTGTTAATATCAGGTTTTGATAAAAAAAGGTGTGTACCATAGTAAATAAGTAGTAAGTCGTACCATAATGCTTTTACCAACGCAAATTCAATAATACTATAGATAACACCACAACATACTATTTGTGATGCTACTTTATACTGTATAGGTAATAAGTTATTTAACAACAAAAAAGTAATTCAACAATACGCACTTGATAAATATTTTCATGGCGGAAGTTTAAAAACTAGGTAATTTCCAACAATAAGCTTTAAATATTTTTTGGGGTTTTGTGTATTGGATTAGGAAACTTAGGAAACCTGCTGCTGCTCTTGGTTCATAATCTGACACCCTCATATCACTCACAAAACTCACAAACAACACAAATATGCAACTTTAACTTTACTTTTAATACCTTTTAGCACTTTAGTGAACGATATTCAAATTTTAAATTCAAAATAAATGTCATAGTGACAACAACAATGACAACTAGGAAATTAGTCGTTTTCTTTCGGATCTAAACGCGATATGATCCAAAGGTCACGTGGCGTGCGTATAATTTTGTAATCATGGGGTCACGTGATTTTTAGAAAAATATAAAGTGGTTCCCTCCGGCGGCGGACTATCGAAATAGCTTTTGATCAAATGTCAAATTTTGTGTTTTCATGGCCTCCTATTTAAGATGGAGTTCTAAATTTATAATGTTTTCTATCACCGCCTACTATACTAGAAAACTTAGAAGGTGCTTGTCAAAAATTCTTACGGTTTAAAATCAATATGGCGGAGTGGTGATAGTTTGCGTTTGTTTGTTTTGTGGAAATTGAGTTTTTTCAGGATTAGATGAATTTTTACGGTTTAAAATCAAAACTTGAGGTTATTTGCGTAAGTTATTTTTGTTTGCTGCCGTTCAGAAGTTTTTCAAGCCACATTGTAACAGCAATTCAGGAAAAAGCCCAACTGTGTCAGTTTTTTACTTTACAAAAAACTGGATCTAACTCAACAGTGGATGAATACTTTGAAGTGAGATGATTTTACTCCAACACTATACTGAATGGTAGGTACAAGTGCTTTCTAGTACAGTAAACTTATTAGGTACTTGTTACATGCACAGGTATGTGGGTTTCATTTTAAAGCATCCTTCTTTGTTAGGGCAACAAAAATAATTTTGAATGAATGTTCTTGGTAATAACATAAGAACCATTTACCAGTTTTGCTTACCTAGTTTCAAGGATTTACAGATTTTCTTACATTGAACAGTGTTTAAACTAGTTTGCTGTGTGTTGTACTTTCCAGGACAAATGTTCTAACCAATTTGTTTAAACTGGACTTGATTGTGTACAAAAAAGCTCTATCTATACATATCTGTATCAGGAATGAACCTTTCTTTGATTTTTCACTCACAACTTGCAATCAACTACACGAAATAATAAAAAAAAACATATTTTAGACTTTCTAGTATAGAGGGCGGTGTTTAGTGTCATTGTGACGTTAAGCACGTCTTTGACAGTGACAGTAAACTAAATCGAGCTACCCAAGTCCTGGATATGTTTAGCTTTGCCAGACGGTTTTTCAATCAATAATACAACTTAATTGATGAGCTTTTGGCTCGAGATTTTCTGGCCGGCACCGTTAAATATGTCAGGAATTAAAATTCGAGGAAAAGTTGCATGACAGTAATTATTTTCGTCGGTCCGATATTAAATTTGTTTAGCTAAAATAATCCAGAGGAAATTTATACGATAACTTCTCCTGGAGTAGGACCCCGGGCGATTTATTTTCTCGAAATATAAATTGATGCACCGCCTGACCAGTCTAAAAGCAAATAAATGTATTTGTTACGAAAATATAATAATGTCGTAACGAGGAGCTGCATTGTTTTTGGGCTCGTCCAGACCGAGCTCTATCGATTTTAATAGTGCCCGCTTAACTAAATCAGTCGATTTTAATCCGGAATTAACCTGGAGGAAACGACGTTTTCCTGACTGGTTGTACTAAGGGCAGTTTAACATGCATTGATCCTTTAAAAGGAATCATTAAAACAATTATACTTGTGACGTTCACCAAGTTCGGTTAATAATTGAGTAGGTCAGCAGGGGGCGCTTCCAGTACAGCTGCAGATATCAATTTTTAAAAGGACATTTGATGACGTCAGACGTAGCAATTCTGTTTAAAAGTTTATTACAACACACGTGTGGTTGAACCCTAAGGGTCGTATGTTTCAGTAAAGGTTAACTTTACTAACAGTTAGTCCTCACCTTTGTATAACGTAGAAGTTGTCACCATCATCGCCTTGCTTGATGACGAGTTCATCTTTTTCCACTCGTCTTTCGAACATGGCGTCCAACACCTCGTTCATCTGATCCTTTTCAAGGGAACGGAACAGCAAAATGTTCCGCACCGCATCTGAGAGACGTTGCCGCTGCTCATCCGACTTGGGAAAGATGGTCCTGGTGCCGTCGTCATCCTCGTCCTCCTCTGGATCGTACGTTTCCGCAAACACCGATTTTCGTCGGTTTTGGAATCTACCCACCGGAGGTTCTACAAAAAAAAATGAAAAATGAATAAAAAGCCAGAAACCAGTCATGTGATGACTGTCAAAATGTCAAAGTTGCACATTTGCTTACACTATTTACATTGTTTAAATTATCCCCAATATCTAATGATATAGGTACATATATCAAAACTATTTTCTACACAACATAGAATCTATTCTGTTTGTGAAGAGACTCTATAATTAAATGATTTCAATTCGGGTCACGTGACACGTCCGCCGGTTATTCCAAGGAAAATAATCGACACTTCCAGTGGTGCATGTAAAATTAGGCAATTTTACACCTTAACATAAAAATGACCCTTTGCTATACAGATTGGTTGAAGTCTGGCAACACTGTTTTAGGGATGTCGCTATACAAATCCAGTTTTAATCATGGGGTAATCCAATTTAATCCTCACAAATAGCTTGGTTTTACTGTCAATTAATAAAATCCATGACAGTAAGGTTTATTTTTGTTTATCAGGCATCTGAATGGTAAAGGCCAATCCCATTAAACCAATAACATGTGTCAAGCTGATTTTCACTGACAATATAATCTGGTCAATGGTACCAAAAAAAAAAACAATTTTTTATCAAAAAGGTCGCATAAACTGGCAAAGTCGAGGTGAGGTCGTGCTAAAAACATCAACAAACAATGTTTGTCTCCATGTAATGAGAAAACTCATGATAATATAATAAATACGAAATGAGGTCACACATAAGACGTTCATATCCAAATAAAAATGACCCCAAACACACATTCACAAAGTGTCATAAAAATTTGGTTGCTGTTAAATCTTGCTTTACTTTGGTCAATAAACAACTCTGGCTGTAAATCACCCATGGAATGCAAGTACAGCAAACCTAAACAACACATAAAAGCAAACTGTGGAAATAATTCCAATAGAAAAATCAAACAATCAAGTGGATTCTCAAAGTTTAAGTTTGAACAAACCTGCAAGTCCTAAAACGTCTTCCTCATCATCCGATTCAATTACATCCAAATAGGAAACTGAAATTGTTGTTGAAAAACTTGTTGAATAATCTAGATCTTTACCCATTATTGATTCTGGATGACACTTGATTGACAAAAATTATTTAACCCTATAATAACAAAATTTGAAGTCTAATCTGCAGAATCTGGGTAAATTTCAATACTGTCTGTGGTTTGTGATTGTAAAAACTTTGGTTGAACACATCATTCACCAAACATTAAGGTAAATAGTAAATGAACTATTTTTGAAGTGCCTACCACTTGGCAATTCCATTATGTACTCCAAAACTACTTTATTAAATCGCTTATTACATTTTAAATACAAATCTGGCTTTTCACCCTTCCACTTGTATACAAGTGGTTATTTACTGGGTAATTATTCTATAAATAGGATTTTTTTAGAAAAACAGCCAAAGTCAGGTTTTGTACTAGTTTGCCTACTAGTAAACTCTCTACAGCCCTGAATATTTGTGTGAAAACATTCTGGTATTAAGGGATGGTAATGCTGGGTGGAACTTCATTACAGATGACCTTCCCTAATGCAATTTCCAATAAATGTCTCACTTGACCCATTTCCACTATAAAGCACCCCGAAGGGGGATTTGATTAAATTGTGTGTATGTACAATAAATATGCCTGGATTCTTGGAACCTACATCCAGTAGTATTTTTAGTACTAAATTTTTGGCTTGCAGTTTTATTCCTATCATTCATCAACCAATGTGGAAGTCAGGAATTTCCTAGAGGAACCATATTTACATTTAGGGCTTAAACTAAAAGTCCTCCTTGACCTTTTGGTTCCTGCAATACCTATAGGCAATTGTAAAATCAAACTCAAATGTGTGGCACTGGACTTGATATTGATTAATGGTTTCTTAACCAAAAGCGGAAGTGCTGAATCATGAGCCAGGACAAATTCCACTAATGGTCTGCTTAACTAACCTATCCAAACCACATTTGGGTGGCGCCTTTAGGTCTGGAAAATGTGTCTATTTATTGTTTAAGTTATTATTAAAAAATAATTCCACAAGGTTGGTATTTCACTTATTATGTTTCAAGCCTCGAATAACTTAAACTAGGGGGTTTATGAACAAATGTTGATAATTTAAGAAAAATGCTTTCTCCAGGGTTTAGCTTCCTGCTATTATTATATTGTGACGTAGTAGGGAAAGATTTGGCAACTTCTGGCTAGTTGAAAATTGATAGAATCTTTTGATATTGCCCCTATAAATAAAAAGTAGTTTTGCTGCAAAAATTGCACTTTGGTTTAGGGAAAATAGGTATACTCCTAATATATACACTCAAATATAACATTATTAGGTATTTAGCTGAGAAAAACATTACCTTCTTCCCTAGACAACTCAGATTCATCAGGAGACAAAGTTTCAGAGGGACCAGCCCCCTCATAAAGCATGGCATTGCAGCGAGCCTCCCTAAGGCGACTGAAATAGTCCGCGGCATAGGACACCACATCGCCGGGTTGTTCCAACAGATAACTGATGGTAAATTCAAGCAGAACTTCACGAAGTTCGTTGGGAACCTGCACACGGGCCCCCACACTACCACCACGGTTCATACTTCCTTGCTTTTTCGTAATTTTGAATGAGTTTGTTCACTGGCCTAGGAAAAGGACACGGTCGCTCCTATCACGTTTACGCGACCCCCCGTTTCAGTGACACATTACACAGGGGCCCTCCCGGTTTTCAAACACAAACAGGAATTAGGTTGAAAGTGGAATGTCACAGGACCGTCGATTCGGATCGAGCCAGCCTTGATATTAAGCCCTAATCTACACTAGAAATCGTGACCCAGATTTAAGGCTGGGTTTACGTCGTTCTCGGTTTTCACGAATTTCATTCACTGCATCTTTGCTACTGGTAAAATGTTCGGTATGTCGCGAATTAAAGGCGTTTCTGGACACCGATACGGGACCCTTTACACTCCACTGTACGCGATCAATGATTAATGATCGGCAAGCCAGCAAGCACCTACACCTGACGACTGACAGCTCAATGACAGCACACTGTACAGGTGGGAAAGCTCAAACGTGCAACGTTGACAGCACCTCTTGCTATTCCCTAACACTCCAAAACTTTAATTCCTCGATATTGTGTTTATTTTAGAGCTGAATTAATTATTAGTTTAATAAAATGCATTATTAAAGCCACTCTGAAGAAAGTTTACGTATTAAAGCCAAGATGAAAAGTGCAGTAGCAGTTTTATGGTTAATATTTTGTCAATGTGGCAATACTTGCCATGTTGCCACCCCATGTAGAAATAGGAAAATAATTGAGTTTGTATATGTATTATACAGTGTGGGGCAAAAGCCATTGTGGTTAACTACTCTATTTAAAACTAGCAGACCCAAAGGTTTAATGCAACTATTTATTTAAATAATCAATACTAAAAACCCAAAACAAAATTGAAAATTAGACAAATAATAATATAATAATTAAGTAATAAATTAGTACAACTAGAACACTGAATTGCGTTTTTTTAATAAAACCAAAAAAATGTATGGTCTATTTGAATATTAAACTTAATGACAGCCTACTTAAGACTCTAATCCCTAGATTACTTAATCAACACTGGATTTATAAACCTCTAAAGAAGAAAGTTTATAAATCCAGTCTAATCTTTGAATAAACATTTCAGCCATCCTTAGTAGTCACACTGTGAAAATCGTGCATTCAAACAATCTCATAATCCCCGACAAATTTACTCTACACAACTAAATGGCTAACCCATAAACAGAAACGATACAAAACATGGTTTTATTTTCCCAGCGCACTGTGCAACTACCATCGGTGTTATTGTCCCAGTAACAGGAACTGGCTGTGTGCAAACCGGCCCCGTTTTTCTGCATAATCGTGCAGGTGACAATGTATTTGTAGGGTTTCATCAGCTTGGTCAGTTCAGAAGTGCAAGCCTCCACAACAGCTGTAGTCCAGTTGTTCACTTTGTTTTGCTGGTAACTGTTACCCCCGATCACTGTTTCGATAGCGTCTTTGATGATTTTACTCACGTCGTCAACGACAAATTGTCCTTCTTCCTGCAGGTCCTGGTCTAGGGTTTCCTGAGGTGTTTTCTCCATGACGGTTCTAGAAAAGGTATTGGTTAGTCATCGTTTATAGGTTAGGTCAATACATAGAGTTAATGGGAGGGAGGCTTTATGGTAATTTTTTTGTGTGAAGGTACAAGTAAGGCAAATTACCGAAGGTTTTTTGGAGAAGTAACAAACTTTGAGTTAAAATTCTCCTCAAATTCTTTTATGTTGACATCCAAGGCACTCTCTAGCAACCGTCATCACCTGTCACCAACACAGCTGAGCTGATTTTGACACATGACAATAATGACTGTTCTGTGCATCTCTGTCTAGTATCAGAAATAAAAGAGAAATAAAATAACAGTTGCAGCCAATAGATACAAAACAGATAAATTTTATTACAATTACCATTTTGGGGCAACAGGTTCCTAACCTAAAATTATAAATAATATGACACTATCACTTCATATTTATGAAACCGCTAAATTCCTAGCCAAAATATGCCAAAATCCACGTAAACCAATGGAGAAATGACAGCTGGAATGCCCGAAAATGTTTTGAAAAACTGATCACCAGAGGGAGTATCTCTCATCTTGAAAGGCCGATTGCTCTCTTGAAATTTCTGATAAGAACTTTCTTGACTATTTTACAACTATTTTCTAAAAAATTCCTTTTTTTAGACTGCTTGACTAGACAAATTTTTTTTGTAACACTCCAAACTACACAAAGGCACTCCTGTCCTTGAACAAGAATATTTTTTTATGTTTCCACATCCCATACTGCACACCAGGGGTTTTATTGGTTCTGGAGCTTTCACCGTAGTTAAAGGATAGTCGATCCCTTCTGGAAAAGTCATAATGGTACCTTCACCATTTTGCCGGTACACCACCACTGGTGCATTAGTTTTAGTTGTTTTCTGTCTACTTTGCTTTGTGGCCTTAGAGTCTTGTTTTTTCAGCAGTCTTTCCATAGTTTTTTTCTTGTCTTTTTCCCGTTTTTCATCCGCTAATTGTTTCCGTTTCTGCGATTTAATTGCCGCTTTTTGTATAGCTTCTGCTGTCATCACTTTTTCTTTATAGCCTTCAAATTGTATTGTTAGTGGCTGAATAAAGATAATTGCATAGACTTACCAGTAGGAAGAGACATCAGTGTGGGGGTGGTAGGATTTGCTTCACTACTTCGATCGTACATGGCCCTTTGCCTAGCCGTCATCAAAGCAGGGTCTTTCGGTTTGATTTTCTTCAGCTCATCATCCACATCTTCAAGTTTACCACTTTCAATAGCTGTGAGCCAGCGTTCTTCATCGCTAGACGCACTGTCGCGTTTTTTACGCTTTTTATTGTTGCTGGGGCCCACACCGGGGGACAGTTTAACCATTCCCAAAGCTGGTTTCAGTAAAGGTTTCATACTAGAACTGTTTTCATCCACAATCACCAGCTCGTTGGAGGAAGACCCTTCGTCTGACGGTGTCGGTTTAGGTTTTTTCGATTTTCCTTTTTTTGTTTTTTTAGGGTCATCCATAGTGGGTTTTTCTAATTGTACAAGTTTAGTTGTTGATTTTTTGTATTTGTTTACCTTTTTTTAACCTCTAAATTTCTTTTAGTGCGTTTTGAGCTGGTCATGTGAGCAAGTTACTCACAATATTAACAGGTGTCACATGACAATAATGAGACTGGGAATAAACATATTGCAATTTGACAACTGACATTTGAAGACAAGAAACGAGACGAGATCTTGTTTCTTTTTCTTTCTTTCCACCTTCATGTTCTAATCTGCTTCTGCTTAATTTTAGTCAAAAAAATTACAATCTTTAGCATTATCTAATAATTTGCCGGTTTTGTTATTGAAAGAAACTAGCCACGAGCTATTTATCAAAACGTGTTGAATTTGTTAACTAAATTGCTAAAACTCGTCGACTTTGACCCACATTTTTTTTGCAAAATTCATTTCTATTGCTAATAATCTCATCAATTAGTGTAGAACCATTTGTTTTTTGCAGTTATACAGGTTAGTAGGTAAGGAAAGTTTAAAAATTTTCCTACTTTATTCTTCATAAATGGTTCAAATACTTTCACTTAGTTGCAGGCCACTTTCTAAAATGTTTCAATTTGTATTCTAGCAACAATGAAGGACGTAATTGATGTGATGGAGCTCCAACGTGAAAAATCCCGCAGAACCACCACAGTGGAATACAGCCAGCTGGATTTTATGGGAGGTTTTACTCCAGCCCTTTTCATATTCGAGTGTGGGAAAAAACTAAAAGCTCAACCTCTCACTTTGGCTACAGCTGCTGTAGTAATGCACCGCTTTTTTAAGGAGGTGGACCATAATGGCTATGATTGCTTTGTAAGTTTTATCCTAATAAATAGCTACCATGTGTTTGAGACCGTAATTTTAGAACAAAAATCATATTTCTCTAGTTGATTGCATCCTCAGCATTATACCTGGCTGGTAAAGTGAAAGATGACCCTTTAAAAATCCGTGATATTATCAATGTGGCTCATAATACACTGCATAGAGGCTCTAGCCCCCTGGAAATCAGTGATGAGTACTGGAGCATGAGGGATGGTATTGTGCAAGCTGAACTGCTTATTATGAGGGTGCTAAAGTTTGAAGTTAGCACTATACACCCCCATAAATATATGTTGCATTACTTAAAAAGCATGGAAGGATGGTCAGTGATTTTGATGTTATTAAAGTAGTATGTAATTTAAACTTTCTAATATTTTTTAGGTTAGGAAAAGAAACTTGGGAAACTATTCCGGTGGCTAAATTGGCAGCAGCTTTCTTACAAGATTTTCATTTGGATGCCGCAGTTTTGGATTATGCTCCCCAGCACATTGCCGTGGCCTGCATCTCATTGGCTTTGCAATGTTATGGGGTGCAATTACCCCTTTTAGAGGACCTGGATGATGAAGCTTGGTACTCGGTGTTTGTTAAAGATCTGCAAAAAGACAAACACTGGGAAGTCATGGAAAAAATCATGGAAGTTTTCAGCAGGGAAGACAGTCTTTAGTTTCTTTATTATTTTTATAAAGAATTTGATGGATTGTTTTGTCTTAGCCATGAAGGAGTTTAAGTTTATGGCATGACAAACTTTTTATGTTTTCTGGATTCAAATATGATTTTTGAGCATTTTAATGACTGATTTTGGGGTTTGGAATTTTGATCTGTTTCAGTAGTCAATTTACACTTTTTGAGGTACAAAAATTTCCTATAAGTATGTAAAGTATATATTCCAAACCTCTCTTAGTATTATAATTTAGTGACTGCATAGGAAAACATTTTGTACTTGAACTTTGAAATTTAATAAATATAATATTCTAATTATTATTTTTTACTCATTACCTGTTTATTGAGATAATCACTAATTATATAGCAGAGGGTTGCCACAACTCAACTTCCCCAGTCAAAATAAAAAAAATTATCAAACTATCACCTTTCTTCTGTTTCTTTTAAGATGACAGGGTTCTTATTTGACATGTTCTATAACTTGGTTAATATGACAGCTAGAAGGTTCCTTCAAACGTCGAACTGTAGCTCCTACTTTTGGTGTTCTTTTAACTAAACACATTTTTCCTTCAAAAATTAGAAATAACCGAGATATTGAAGGAGAAATAGAGCAGTGTAAGTAAAAAAGTTCTTTGTAGAGGTCATAATTTGACAGCTCATAACTTTGTCTCTGTGGCAGCGAGGAGGTTCGTTCAAACGTCAAAATGTTTGTCAAAACTTCTGCTTTCTTTTGTCAGGACACAGGAGTTTTAAAAAACTTTAATATACTCTCTTCCACAGATTTTCAAGGTATAGTGCGCGTTCCACATAAACTTAAACTCTCCCAAAAGAGGTGGTTTCCCCAGTTAGTTCCCTGATAAATATTTTTCCTCCTGAAAAATAACCCCAAGGAAAAAAAATCTCCTATTTTTGGGAAAAATCCGCTAATCCTGAGAGTTAACGGTTAAACCCTGTTAGAAGTGTATTTTAAAATTTCTTGGAGGACAAACAACACTTCAGTCAATCAGCTAAAATTTCATATTAAAAAACAGTGATTAAAAAAAAAACACCTAAAAATTGGTATTTAACAGCTATTATTTATTAACTTTCGTAAAAATCCTACATTCTAATACTGTAAGAATATGAATATGAATTCGAGTGGGTTCGAGAACCAGGCTGAAACATCATAAAGAAGGGACGCGTTTGATGTTGCAATTTTTGCAATATCATTGGGACCGATCGGTCCCATCTACATTTAAAGTAATTTCCTGCAATCGGATTTCCCAGTTGGTAGCGTTCCACGAAATTTCTCAAAGAGAACCCATCTCTGTTTTGGAACGAATTTGCCGGAATTCTGGGTTCCTGGAACTTGATCCTACTCGGTTGCTTGTATATCATGTAAGTGTATCTGTGTGGTGGGGAGTTTTGTTGCGGACAAGGCGGTAAATACTCCGTCAAAGGTTGGCCGCGGGAGATTTGGTTGCCTGGGATATTGCCCACGGTCCAGTGGTTGATTTGGTTGGGTTGGGACGGTTTGGTTCGGGGCGCGTCCGGGTCAACCATACACAAAGTGTAGAAACTCTTATGGTCTGCCTCCCAGTAAATACTAGGAGGTTGTAACGTTTGGGAGGGTGTTAGCTCTTGGCCTAAGTTTGCCTGACCACCACTAGGAAATGCTACCTCCGCCAGCTTCTCCGGACATCTGTCAATCAGATCCGGAACTATATGGTCACCTTTCATGGCCTTTAAAACTAAGTTAAAAAAGTTGGTAATTTAAGGATTTTATAGCAACACTCTAATCCTTACTGCTGTTTCTGGTTTTGGTAGTTGGATCGATGCAATATCGAGAAGGCCAATCGCATACCAACTTCATAGGGTTGAAATGCAATCCCTGAGGACACGACATAACTTTAGGACCAGTTCTGGTGCATGCGTAAAACTTGACGCAGTCAGTAGGATGTGAGAATAAACCACGTGGATATTGTGTCAGGCACTGTCTCAGATTATATTCTAAAATATCAATGAAATTAGAATTGTAAAAAGTTTTTTAACAGATTCACTCAACCTGGAGGAGGTGGTGTTGTTGTCAATTTAGGCCTACCACATCCGTATATTGCCTGATCAAACTCCAAACCTTGCGGACACGTCATCTCCAATGGTCTAGACTTGGTGCAGATAAAAAATTTGTTGGGACTACTAGGATGGGCAAAAATACCGAACTTGTGTTGGGCTAGACATTCTTTGATACTGAAACCTGCAACAACGATATATCTTATAAGGATAAGTTTTCTTCGGTTTGTCTATGTATGAACCTGATGCTGGTGGAGGCTTAGTCAACGGTTCCCTATTATCCACCTCGGGTTCTATGGTGGTTTCCCCAAATCGGCTTCCCAAAGTGACTCCACCAGGAGGTCGTCTTTCTAATTCTGGTTTTGGACGACTGCAATTTCCGACCAGTTTGAGGTCACATAGCTGCAAAAAAAACTCCAATCAAGTAGAGAGAGCTACTTTAATATTAACGTACTAACCTCATTGAGAGGACCTGCAGTTGAAACTTCACTAGCATGCGTTGGTTCAGGTGGTAGGTCAAAAGTTTCCTCCTCAGGTTCTTTTGGAGCTGCCGTATTTTGAGGAGGTCCGTAAGTTTGTTCCTTGTCCAAAGCTTCTTTAGTTGTTGTTTTGGACGTAGCTTCTTCAGGTTCACTTGGAGATGTGACAGAAGGTGCGAGTGTCTGCTCTGAAGTCTCATTGATTGGTTCCTCAGTTTTTTCAGAAGGTGCTGTAGAACTGGGTGTGGCTTCTGAAGACTCACTTGGCGAAGTTGCAGAGGATGGTTCGCTTGTTTTTTCCGACTCAGAAGATTTTGGTGTACTTTCTGAAGAGTCACTGGGACTTTCCGATTCATTTGGAGTTGTAGGAGATGATTTGGTGGTAGTTTCTGAACTACCACTAGATTTTTCCGACTCATTTGGAGTTGTAGAGGATTGAGACGTGGTTTCTGAAGGCTCACTCGTTCTTTCCGACTCACTTGTAGTTGCAGCGGATGTAGGCGTGTTTTCTGAAGCATCACTAGGTTTTTCTGACTCATTTGGAGTTGTAGAAGGTTTGACCGTAGTTTCTGAGACATCACTTGTTTTTTCAGACTGACTAGGAGTTGTGGAGGATACGAGCGGAGTCGTTTCTGAAGAATCACTAGACTTTTCCGGCTCGTTTGGAGTTGTAGAAGACTTGGGCGTCGTTTCTGAGGAATCAGTTGATTTGTCAGGCTCACTGGGAGATGTGGAAGATATGGGCGTAGTTTCTGAAGCACCAGTAGGACCTTCTGACTCGTTTGGCGTTGTAGAGGGCTTAGGCGTGGTTTCTGAAGACTCACTTGTCTTTTCAGACTCACTAGGAGTTGTAGAAGACTTAGGCGTAGTTTCTGAAGACTCACTTGTCTTTTCAGACTCACTGGGAGTTGTAGAAGACTTAGTCGTAGTTTCTGAAGATTCACTTGTCTTTTCAGACTCACTGGGAGTTGTGGAAGACTTAGGCGTGGTTTCTGAAGACTCACTTGTCTTTTCAGACTCACTGGGAGTTGTAGAAGACTTAGGCGTGGTTTCTGAAGACTCACTTGTCTTTTCAGACTCACTGGGAGTTGTAGAAGACTTAGTTGTAGTTTCTGAAGATTCACTTGTCTTTTCAGACTCACTGATGGGAGTTGTAGAAGACTTGCTCGTAGTTTCTGATGGCTCACTTGTCTTTTCCGGCTCACTGGGAGTTGTAGCAGATTTGGGTGTAGTTTCTGATGAATTCTCTGAAACTTCAGTAGGTTTTTCAGTTTCTCTTGAACTACTAGAGGTAGGGGTGGTTTCTGAAACATCACTTTTGTTTTCAGGCTCACTTGGATTGGTTGAAGATTCGGGCGCTCTAGAGGTTGTCTACAAACTTTCTCTAGAGGTTGTCAAATCTGATGCATCACTTGGTTTGTCAGTTGCACTTGGTGTTGGTGTACTTTCTGACGGAGATTTACTTGGAGTTGTTGAACTCTCTTCATCAGGCTCTGAAGATGGGGTTTTGGCATCATTTTTGGATTCTGGACTGGGCGTGGTCACTTTCATGCAGCCGGCATTAGCTGGCCAGTCACAAACAAATTCGGTGGGGTTAAAGTGCAGTCCTGCGGGGCAATCTAGAGGCTCATCTGTGGCGCACGACAAGAACTTGGTGCAGTCATCCTGGTGAGGATAGATACCTCTTTCGTACTTGTCGAAACATTCTTCGAGAGTTAGTTCTGTGGAATTATTGTCTGGATTAATTTGTAAATTAACTGTTTAGCAGGTACTTACGTTCATTTTGGGTGTTGGTCACTCCCAGGAAGGTTGATATCACTACCAAAAGATTAATCAACGTTAACATGATTGCAAAATTGTTACTGATCTATCCTATCCATAATATATTACAATTTCCTGTTTAACTTATAACGTTATCAACTTTGGTAGCACACACCTACACTACAGAGCATCATCTCCGGCAATGAGAAATGCGAGAGTTGGTGCGCGAATTTATTAATTTTTTCATACGCAAAGATGTGAATCCGTTTGATTGATTGAACAATGGCGTTTTGAATGTGACTTGAAATCGGTTGAACCTAAGAGGCTGGGGGCATATTCTGAGTGGGAACTTGTTTAGCGGTCGTTTTATTTAAATCGAGTCACGATTTTGTTGCCATCAATTTACGATGTTTCTTATTATTATAAAGATATTGTTCAGAGCCGGATTTGTTTTCTAATGAGTCAATATTCAAAATGGTTAGGTGCAATTTTGTATAACCACTCTGCTCGAAAGGGTTAAATCAGTATATAACGGCCATATTAGTCACGTTACCAAAGCTTTTATTAATTATAATTTGCTGTTTTTAATGCAAATTATGGGTGCAATAGAAAAGTGGGAACTATAGTGAAACTAATCATTTTCAAAGGCTTTTAAATACACATCTGAAAGTTTATTGACCGTTAATATAATTTTACTACAACAAAGAGTCATTGTATTCCATTTGGAAAATCAGTCTTCATTTTTTTTTACAACAGTTTCATACGAAATAGGATGCTGGCCAAGTTCCTTCTTCTCAAGCCCCCCGTTCTTGGAAGTTATAAGCTAATTACCTCTTAAATTAAAGTAAAAACAAAACAACTATGAGCAATATTTTACTTGGAATTACCACAAATTGAATGCAAGAGGATATGTAGGTATACAGTTCAAATGATGCATGATAATTATAATGTTTGAATTATAATATTACAGTAATTATGAACTCAAAAATTGATTAACTGTACCAGGAAACCTCCTTTAGATTTTAATGCTACTCTGTAACCTAATAAGTGTGTTTTTTATGTAATACATATGACAACAAAAAAGATTAGTATCAGTTAAAGTTCCGTTTACCATTATTGAAAGTGTTACAGTTTTTAAATAGAAAAAACGTTGAATACCAAATTTTAACAGGGCNANCGACNGCCGANTTCCNCNTGNTCCAAGACTGNNCTCNGTNNGCCAAACANGNCAAAGNGCGCGNGAGTNGCCGNAATCATNNCNGACNCCGCAGACTNCCGNGAGATTCGCGNNTAGCAANTTNACACTCGGCTGCAAATGNAAAGCGGTTAGGTANNAATTATNTTNNANCCNGNCAGAACCAGCNNNTCANNANCCAGAGACAGTANAANCNGGANGTNTAGCTNACNNNTTACGNTCGGGCATTTTGGNNTNACNCNTGGGACANGTANGNGGCTNCTTNNCCGANTNTTNTGCNNGCTNCTGTNGCAGCNNTGNAANANTCGGNAAAAGGATGGAACCANTANAGCTTTNTCATCCNCGNTACGCNGTCGNTTGNGNGTCTGGNCACCAAGTNNCTNGTTTCATAGGNGTCATNACAGACCTNGTATAGGTTCANAACCNGNNNGNTCTGGNNNGNACTGGCGAGGTNTCAGGGCNTGAGAGGANCCAAAGTGTTAATTGAGTCACTAGGGCCGCTGTGTGTAACACTCGGCCCCCCAAAAAGAAAAACTTTTCCAAAAAACCCGAAAGTGGATTTGATTGTGTTTTGAGCTCGTTAATGGCCCAGATAATTAATACCAACGTCTAGAGCTTTTTTCAGACTTTTATGATTGAAAAATAAAACTGAATTTTATATTCACCAAATTTAGGATTGACGAGAAAATTTTGTTTTCTTGACGTTTGGTGAACGCGCTCTTTAACAACTCAAGATGTTTTCTCTATTTCTGACGTTTTCCAAATATTACTTTTTATTGCAGTAGTGGTTCAGTATGTGATTTACTCACACTCACATACTGCACATTTCGTCTTACCATTGTGGTTGAATTTCGCTTAAAACAAATCAGTGACTTAATAGCATTTACCGTTAAAAACTAACATTGAATTTTACGCAAATAATGACCCTTAGCCTTATTAGTTATTACGTTAAATAAACCAGAATTAGGAGATTTTCCACAAAAAAAATGTTAAAGAGCTTTTTTCAGTCTTTTATGATTGAAAATAAAACTGAATTTTATATTCACCAAATTTAGGATTGACGAGAAAATTTTGTTTTCTTGACATTTGGTGAACGCGCTCTTTAACAACTCAAGATGTTTTCTCTATTTCTGATGTTTTCCAAATAGTACTTTTTTATTGCAGTAGTGGTTCAGTATGTGATTTACTCACAAATCACATACTGCACATTTCGTCTTACCATTGTGGTTGAATTTCGCTTAACACAAATCAGTGACTTAATAGCATTTACCGTTAAAACTAACATTGATTTTACGCAATAATGACCCTTAGCCTTATTAGTTATTACGTTAAATAAACCAGAATTAGGAGATTTTCCACAAAAAAAATGTTAAAGAGCTTTTTTCAGACTTTTATGATTGAAAAATAAAACTGAATTTTATATTCACTAAATTTAGGATTGACGAGAAAATTTTGTTTTCTTGACGTTTGGTGAACGCGCTCTTTAACAAAATGTTTTCTCTATTTCTGATGTTTTCCAAATATTACTTTTTTATTGCAGTAGTGGTTCAGTATGTGATTTGCTCACACATCACATACTGCACATTTCGTCTTACCATTGTGGTTGAATTTCGCTTAACACAAATCAGTGACTTAATAGCATTTACCGTTAAAACTAACATTGATTTTACGCAATAATGACCCTTAGCTTTACTAGTTATTACGTATTTTAGTGAGTCACACATACTTTAAATCAGGTTTAAGTTACGAGTTTGGTTTAAATAAACCAGAATTAGGAAATTTTCCACAAAAAAAATGATAAAGAGCTTTTTTCAGACTTTTATGATTGAAAAATAAAACTGAATTTTATATTCACCAAATTTTGTTTTCTTGACGTTTGGTGAACGCGCTCTTTAACAAGATGTTTTCTCTATTTTTGATGTTTTCCAAATATTACTTTTTTATTGCAGTAGTGGTTCAGTTCGTCTTACCATTGTGGTTGAATTTCGCTTAAAACAAATCAGTGACTTAATAGCATTTACCGTTAAAACTAACATTGATTTTACCCAATAATGACCCTTAGCCTTATTAGTTATTACGTATTTTAGTAAGTCACACATATTTTAAATCAGGTTTAAGTTACGAGTTTGGTTTAAATAAACCAGAATTAGGAGATTTTCCACAAAAAAAATGTTAAAGAGCTTTTTTCAGACTTTTATGATTGAAAAATAAAACTGAATTTTATATTCACCAAATTTAGGATTGACGAGAAAATTTTGTTTTCTTGACGTTTGGTGAACGCGCTCTTTAACAAGATGTTTTCTCTATTTCTGATGTTTTCCAAATATTACTTTTTTATTACAGTAGTGGTTCAGTATGTGATTTACTCACACATCACATACTGCACATTTCGTCTTACCATTGTGGTTGAATTTCGCTTAACACAAATCAGTGACTTAATAGCATTTACCGTTAAAACTAACATTGATTTTACGCAATAATGACCCTTAGCCTTATTAGTTATTACGTATTTTAGTAAGTCACACATATTTTAAATCAGGTTTAAGTTACGAGTTTGGTTTAAATAAACCAGAATTAAGAGATTTTCCACAAAAAAAATGTTAAAGAGCTTTTTTCAGACTTTTATGATTGAAAAATAAAACTGAATTTTATATTCACCAAATTTAGAATTGACGAGAAAATTGTATTTTCTTGACGTTTGGTGAACGCGCTCTTTAACAAGATGTTTTCTCTATTTCTGATGTTTTCCAAATATTACTTTTTTATTACAGTAGTGGTTCAGTATGTGATTTACTCACACATCACATACTGCACATTTCGTCTTACCATTGTGGTTGAATTTTGCTTAACACAAATCAGTGACTTAATAGCATTTACCGTTAAAACTAACATTGATTGTACGCAACAATGACCCTTAGCCTTATTAGTTATTACGTATTTTAGTAAGTCACACATACTTTAAATCAAGTTTAAGTTACGAGTTTGGTTTAAATAAACCAGAATTGACGAGAAAATTTTGTTTTCTTGACGTTTGGTGAACGCGCTCTTTAACAACTCAAGATGTTTTCTCTATTTCTGATGTTTTCCAAATATTACTTTTTTATTACAGTGGTGGTTAGTTTAAGCTTTGTTTTGACTGTGACATTTTGCACCTGTGAACTGTCACATTCAAATTACAACTTAATAGACAAAAATGACAAAACTGCTTAGATTCAGCAGATAATACAATTTTCTTGACTAATACCGGATGCGCCATTATAAAACATCCAAAAATTTAAGATTTCTGGAACTATTCTATTTCACTGTTATATCGTTAAACATCAGAGTCGCAAATGTGCAATATTCTGGATGCAAAGCAAACATTTTTACAATCCAACCAATTTAGGTACGTTTACTACAATAATCAGTTATGAATAACTTACATTTACTACCCACAAGTGAGAAACTGCTAAGGTATACCACAAAATTCCATCCAATTAATAAATAGCAATTACCCCAGCGTTAAGCAGTTCGTCATCATGTAATTAGGTCGTTCCAGATCAGGGAAAATTGAATTTCAACCCCCCCTTTTGGAGAGGAAAAACCCCCTCGACAACATAACTCCAGGATGTGTACGGCATATTTAAAAAGAGAGAGGAAAATCAGAGAAACTCGTCCGCTGGAAAAGTTAAGAGGAAACTTTATCTATGGATTAACGGAATGGTTTGAGGGGAGGGGGGTGGCTGTAATTCACTTGCACTTGGCCAAGCAGAAGACTCGTAAATTTTCCTCCAAGGTTTTCATTGGTTTTAGGCCACGTTTAACTCCAACTTAACAGGCAGTTACAAAAAATAGGCATGCACTCACTGCAAAAGCATTTTTAAGCAAAATCCTGGGTGCATATGTAAAGATAATTTCTGAGTTCTGTCAGTTCCAGGCAGACGTTTTATGTCTTTGTCGGAACGTCTTTTACAATTCCTTTGGCTTTGTTATTCGGTGACGTCCCTCATATATCCGGTTAGTAAAAGATCCGGGAAATCCCTCCAAAAATGAAATATATTGTGCTCGTTTCTTCCCTTAAAAAAAAAATTGTGGGGGAGGGTGAGGAAAAACGCGTATTTTTGTGCTGAAATTTCGCGGAAATAACCTTTGCAAGTCGGCGTTTATTTAATGGTCCCGCCAACGTATTTATCTACCCTAAAGTTTCAACGACCCTATTGGGGTAACTTAAACAAGGGAAAGTTATTTTTTGTATAGTCGTGAATTTTTCATGACTCAAAAATGTCCGTATGCATTAGTTTCAAACAAATCGCTAGTTTAACAAGATTTCAATTTATAGGAAGCAAAATTAAACCTTATAAAGTTTTTAGAATTATCTGGAATTTTCAAAATAATCTATTTGTCCTAAAACAGTACTGCATTCATCACTTGTCCAGTAATAGTTCCATAATCAACGAGAATGTAATGATAGTTATTACTCAAGAAGATGAAGTTTGCGAAAATCATTGAGTGGGTAATAGCTTGTACATGCGTGTAGAATACTATACTTTCTCTACGACTGTGGGAAGTATTCACAACGAAAGGAAATAACACGTCACACACAAATTAAAATATTTGTCAACGTGACAATGGCCGTATGTTTTGTTGTTTTGTACCTCCATGGGATTGAATTTGACAATTTTCAGGTTTAGAACTGTGAAAATCCCCCCCATAAAGCTATAAAACACGTTTGGTACTGTTTTAACGTCACTGCATTTTACTTTGATTTTTGCTATATATTAATGGTGTCCGCGGGTGGACTAAACTAGTGAGTAATGACCCATTACTCACGGGTAGGTAAGGGATGTTATTATCTATTCGAAACTAGTAGGTTAAACAAAGCAAAAATCGAACGAATGGGGGTGATTAGAGGACTATTTTAACTACTTTTTGAAATTTAATATCTTGGAAACTTGAAAGGCTGGAGATGTTAGTTTTAGCTCTTTTTGTAGTATTTTTTAAGCTCTTTCCAATGGTGGGTTAGTAAAATTGTTAAGAGTTTAAATAAAGAAGCTACTACTTTTCAAAAAGTAAAAAAATGCATATTTTGTAAAAACTGCAATTTTCGCAATTTTTCATTTTGCTCCAGAAGAATTCCAATGCACAGCAAAGGGCATCCATTTATACCAAAGAATCTTAAATTAAGTGAAATAAGCACTAAAAAATCACTTTAAACTTTTTTATTTTCAAAAAAATTGAAATAGAGGCCTTTTTTTACCAATTTTTGAAATTGAATACCTCGGTAATATGAAGAGCTAGAGATATCAGTTTTAGCTCATTTTGGAGTATTTTGTAAGCTCTTTCCAATGGTGGGTTAGTAAAATTGTTAAGAGTTTAATTAAAGAAGCTACTTCTTTTCAAAAAGTAAAAAAATGCACATATTGTAAAAACTGCAATTTTTCATTTTGCTCCAGAAGAGTTCCAATTCACAACAAAGGGCATATTTATACCAAAAATCTTAAATTAATAAGCACTAAAAAAGCACTTTAAACTTTTTTATTTTCAAAAAAATTGAAAGAATGGGGGGGTAATAGAGGTCTTTTTTTACCAATTTTTGAAATTGAGTATCTCGGTAATAGGAAGAGCTAGAGATACCAGTTTTACCTCATTTTGGAGTATTTTTTAAGCTCTTTCCAATGGTGGGTTAGTAAAATTGTTAAGAGTTTAAATAAAGAAGCTACTACTTTTCAAAAAGTAAAAAAATGCACATGTTGTAAAAACTGCAATTTTCGCAATTTTTCATTTTGCTCCAGAAGAATTCCAATGCACAGGGCATCCATTTATACCAAAGAATCTTAAATTAAGTGAAATAAACACTAAAAAAGTACTTTAAACTTTTTTATTTTCAAAAAAATTGAAAGATTGGGGGGGGTAATAGATGTCTTTTTTTACCAATTTTTGAAATTGAATATCTCGGTAATATGAAGAGCTAGAGATATCAGTTTTAGCTCATTTTGGAGTATTTTGTAAGCTCTTTCCAATGGTGGGTTAGTAAAATTGTTAAGAGTTTAATTAAAGAAGCTACTTCTTTTCAAAAAGTAAAAAATGCACATTTTGTAAAAACTGCAATTTTTCATTTTGCTCCAGAAGACTTCCAATGCACATCAAAGGGCATATTTATACCAAAGAATCTTAAATTAAGTGAAATAAGCACTAAAAAAGCACTTTAAACTTTTTTATTTTCAAAAAAATTGAAAGAATGGGGGGGTAATAGAGGTATTTTTTTACCAATTTTTGAAATTGAATATCTCGGTAATATGAAGAGCTAGAGATGCCAGTTTTAGCTCTTTTTGTAGTTTTTTTAAAGCTCTTTCCAATGGTGGGTTAGTAAAAATGTTAAGAGTTTAAATAAAGAAGCTACTACTTTTCAAAAAGTAAAAAAATGCACATTTTGTAAAAACTGCAATTTTTCATTTTGCTCCAGAAGACTTCCAATGCACAACAAAGGGCATATTTATACCAAAGAATCTTAAATTAAGTGAAATAAGCACTAAAAAAGCACTTTAAAATTTTTTATTTTCAAAAAAATTGAAAGAATGGGGGGGTAATAGAGGTCTTTTTTTACCAATTTTTGAAATTGAATATCTCGGTAATATGAAGAGCTAGAGATACCAGCTTTAGCTCATTTTGTAGTATTTTTAAAGCTCTTTCCAATGGTGGGTTAGTAAAAATGTCAAGAGTTTAAATAAAGAAGCTACGACTTTTCAAAAAGTAAAACAAAATGCACATTTTGTAAAAACTGCAATTTTTCATTTTGCTCCACAAGAATTCCAATGCACAGCAAAGAGCATATTTATACCAAAGAATTTTAAATTAAGTGAAATAAGCACTAAAAAAGCACTTAAAAATTTTTTATTTAAAAAAAAAATAAAAAATGAGGGGTATTATTAGAGGTCTTTTTTACTACTTTTTAAAATTGAATATCTCAGTAATATGAAGAGCTAGAGATGCTAGTTTTAGCTTATTTTGTAGTATTTTTTAAGCTATTTCCATTGGCGGGTTAGTGAAATTGCTAAGAGTTTAAATAAAGAAGATACGATTTTTCAAAAAGTGAAAAAATTCACATTTTGTAAAAACTACAATTTTGCACAACAAAAGGCATATTTATACTAAAGAACCTTAAATTAAGTGAAATAAGCACAAAAAAATGTATAATAATTAATAAGCATATTATTAAACAGTCGTTAATCATTTTTTAATAAAGTGTGTATCATACTCCAACAAGTTGTGTTTGTCGTTAAACACCAATTTGCTTAATAATTATCATCGCTGTGACAGCTGTCATTATTCGAAACGAAAGCGGAAAAGGTTAAGACAAATAATTAAAATGTGTATCAAACAGTCGTGAGGATCTTTCACGGCAAAATTGAATTAAGTTCATTATTCAACGTCACGTTCCAGTTTTACCGGGGGAGCTTCATTAATATTATTTGTCGAGTAAAGGGGCAAAGATGCTTGTCGTTTCGGTTTTTATTCCGAGTGTTTTACGAAAACACGATTTTATGGATTATCCGGTTTTCTCGAGTGCGAAAAGGGTCGAAAAACAAATCGGTGCAAACCGACTTTTTATGCTAACATTTTCAGGGTTTTCCGCCAACGTCCGCGACTTTCAAATTTAATTACACTGAGTAGGGCAAAAGCTAAAGTTCGATGCCGGGCAACTTTATAATAATGCGACTCTCGGATTTCTAGGATGGCGGTTTGCGCAAATTGGAGAAACTTGCACATTTAGTTTAAACTGGGTTTTAAATGACCTTAGTCGGAATGTATCGAATTCAGCTACCAGATTGGATCGAATATCGAAAAATAATTTATAACTGTCGTAGGGAATCCATGATTCATATGCCTGGACCTCCATATCGATGAGCATTTGATTTTGTATTGCAATCAAGTAAAATAAACTACTAAACTTCTGAAAGGACAAAAAAACAACCGGCTATAGTCCCTGGATTTAATTACACCTTAAAGTTATGATGAAACTTCCCTCCACTCGACAAGGAACAAAACTCCCTTTGACCTCGTCATCCCCTTCTCTCATTTTGGGGAAAACTTTTGCGGGGCAATAAAAAAAAAAACTCCATTTACACGCTGCCTGAAACTCGGAGAGGGATAAATATTTTGGCAGTCGCTTACTAGTACAGTTTCCATCAGAAAATTCCATCAATTTCAGCAGAGTTGTTTGCAGGTGAACGCATACGGGAAAATGCGTATTTTTATTGTTGTTTTCAAAATAATGGTTATTTTCTAAAAATGTTAATCAAAATTGCCAATGAAATTTTTACGGTAAAGTATTGCTTGTGTATTTACCATTAAAAATTCTCTAGACTTGGATGGATGGATTTTTTTTTTCACCCAGTATTCACATTGTTGCCAAATTGATTTTTTTTTTAAAGAAAACGTTTGGTTAGTTCTCAATTTTCTACAATGTTGCCAAACTGATTTTTTTTTAAAGAAAACGTTTGATCAATGGTCAATTTTCTACAATGTTGCCAAACTGATTTTTTTTAAAAGAAAACGTTTGATTAATGGTCAATTTTCTACAATGTTGCCAAACTGATTTTTTTTAAAGAAAATGTTTCATTAATGGCTAGTTTTACTATTAGACAGTCAGCGACAAAATTGCTTAAAAAACTCACTTGTAGTCAGAAAATGACAGTTTTAAGCACATTTTTGGAATCCTCATTAAATTTCCTATCTAATAACCTGATAAAACAGTACAAAACTTGGTACAGTCAGGTAGAAAAGCATATATATAAGTATTTACGTTTCAGCAACGTTGCCAAACTGACTAATTTTATTTTTTGTTTTCAAATGGATTTTTTTTCTCACCCAGTATTCACATTGTTGCCAAAATGATTTTTTTTTAAAGAAAACGTTTGGTTAAAGGTCAATTTTCTACAATGTTGCCAAACTGATTTTTTTTAAAGAAAATATTTCATTAATGGCTAGTTTTACTATTAGACAGTCAGCGACAAAATTGCTTAAAAAACTCACTTGTAGTCAGAAAATGACAGTTTTAAGCACATTTTTGGAATCCTCATTAAATTTCCTATCTAATAACCTGATAAAACAGTACAAAACTTGGTACAGTCAGGTAGAAAAGCATATATATAAGTATTTACGTTTCAGCAACGTTGCCAAACTGACTAATTTTATTTTTTGTTTTCAAATGGATTTTTTTTTCACCCAGTATTCACATTGTTGCCAAAATGATTTTTTTTTTAAAGAAAACCTTTGGTTAATGGTCAATTTTCTACAATGTTGCCAAACTGATTTTTTTAAAAAGAAAAACGTTTGATTAATGGTCAATTTTCTACATTGTTGCCAAACTGATTTTTTTTTTAACTTTTGATTAATGGTCAATTTTCTACAATGTTCCTAAACTGATTTTTTTTTTTAAAGAAAACGTTTAATTAATTGTCAATTTTCTACAATGTTGCCAAACTGATTTTTTTTAAGAAAACGTTTGATTAATTGTCAATTTTCTACAATGTTGCCAAACTGATTTTTTTTTAAAGAAAACGTTTAATTAATTGTCAATTTTCTACAATGTTGCCAAACTGATTTTTTTTTAAAGAAAACGTTTGAATAGTGGTCAATTTTCTACAATGTTCCTAAACTGATTTTTTTTTTAAAGAAAATGTTTGATTAATGGTTAGTTTTACTATTAGACAGTCAGCGACAAAATTGCTTAAAAAACTCACTTGTAGTCAGAAAATGTCAGTTTTAAGCACATTTTTGGAATCCTCATTAAATTTCCTATCTAATAACCTGATAAAACAGTACAAAATTTGGTACAGTCAGGTAGAAAAGCATTTTTATAGTAAAAATTGTATTAATATGTTTTTTTTTGTGTGTAAAGGACCTATTTCCCAGTTGTACCCTTAGAGAGTATAAAAAATACTATTAAAAGCAGTAATTTTACTATAGTATTTTGGTCGAATTTTGCTTGAGACAAATCGGTGACCTAATAAGATTTACCGTATAAACTGCCATTAATTATAAGCAATAATGAACCTTAAACTAATAATGTGAATTATTGTCTCAAAATCTACTGAATACGCATTGTGGGGATTTTTGTCTACATTACTTTGGGTTAGGTTAGGTCAGACGTATTTGCGTGAATCACAGTGATTTGTCAAGAAAAAGTGTTTTTTAACCAGTTTTTGAAACTAAAAATATCTCGGAAACGTGAAGAGCTAGAGATACCAGTTTTGGCCCATTTTGTTTTTTTTTTGTCAAAACTTTGGCAATTTTTCATTTTGTTTTCATATTTATATCAAACTCACTCTACTGTATGAATACAATAATGAAATTTGCCAGTTAAATTCATATTAATTGTAAACCAACTAAATAATTAAAATAATAGAGCTTGTTTGTTAGATTTATTTGTGAGAGTTAATACTTAACTCTACCTTTGTTAGTAAAGCTTTAAGACTTAAAATGACAAAGGGTTTTAATAATAATAAATAAATTGCTGCCAGTCCTGAACGTTAATCAATTTCCTGCAGGTGCCGTAGACAAAGTTACAAGAATCTAAGTCGCTAAACTATTTGCTTTTGTTACCTTGGCTGGCATTTGATGAAAAACCTTAGTCTCCCAGCCCTTTTCAGCCCATACCTAATTAACGTGGCGCTAAAAAGGGATCTTTCCACTCTGACATTTCCCTACGACTGCCATTTTCCAAGTTGCTGACGAAATTTAATTTTCACGGCGTGCAACTGCACTAGAAATGAAAAAATAGGGCAACAAAAAACCAAACAACTACAGTGGCCCCGATTAGATTAGAGCTTAGTTTTAGGTAAGACGTAGTCTCCAATTATCCCGCCACCGTAAGAAATTCGCCCCGCTAAAATTAACCGGATTAAGGCAAACAGGAAATTGAATTAAGGGCCTTAATCGATTTGCGAAACGTTCCCTTCAAATTAGGCGACACAGATGTGAATTTGAGTTGATAATGAGGAAGTTCATTGGAACGTATATCTTACTAGGCAGGCACTTAATAGATTATTGTCCTCATTTCGGACCTGTTACTTGCTCTCTCTAACTCTGTTTTTGTTTATTCTTCTCGTCTTTTCTGACCGAAAAAATAGTAAAACAGAGAAGAAACCGAGTCAAATTATCGAGATCACGTGAGTTTGTTTCAAGCCAAATTCATGGATTAACTACCTAAAATTGGATTGTCCCAATAACCCAGTTATTTAATGACTTACGTCAAAAAGCCATTGACAACAAAAGATAGTCAGAGATTTGCAGAAATATGCCCACCTGAGGTTGTCAAGTACCGTTTGACTGCTAGAGGGCGTCAAAGTTGAAAATATTTCCAAAAACCTTTGATACAATTTTTTTTTTACGTTTTTCCATTTTATCAAATACAAATTAATCACAAAAGTGAAAAAACTGACCTTTTGAGGCCACTTTTTGACCAACCTGTATCATTATTTTTGACGTTTATCTGCACCAAAAAACATTTTTTGATAAGTGTAATTATAATTGTTTTGGGGAGTAAAATTGTTAAGTTTCACATAAAATGGTGTCAATACTTCAAAATATTACAGATTATAGGTATATGACATTATACATGAAATATGTTTAGTTTAGACTGTGATACTTTGCACCTGATCTGTCCCATTCAAACCTCAACTTAGCTTAAGTTGTACTTAAAATCGACTTGGAAGTGTTAGTGGGGAAATAGGCATAACAAGATTATAATTGGTCACTTAAGGGTCACGTGACTGTTTTTAAATAACAGGACCGAGGAGTAGATCGTCAAAGTATTTAAAAAAAAAAAAAAATTAAATTCGAGGGATCATGAGGCACTTTGCCAGTATTACGAAGCATTTTGAGGTATTACAAGGCATGACAAGATATTACGAGGCATTTTGAGGTATTTTTAAGGTATTTCATAGAATTTTGAGGCATTAACTGTATGTTTCAAAATGTTTTACGATATTTTCATTGGAGTTTTGAGCGAAATAAAGCCTAAATAAAGGAAATTTTGCGATATTTTAAGGAATACATTGTAGTAGACAATATAGTGTATCAATATTGACCGCACATGTAATTATTATGGTAAAATCTTTGTTACATGATATTAAGTTGAAACAATATTTATTACAAATTGTTATAATAATTTACCATTTTTTCAACATTTTTAAGGTCACGTGACTGTTTTTGACAGATGTCAACTGGACTTTACAGTGTTGCAAGCTCTAAAATTGCATAATCAAAGTCACGTGATGTGTCTCTTACAATTTCAGCTTTTACAACTGTCTAAAATAGTCTAAGTTTAATTTACCAAGTTTTTAAAGTTTAAACCACATTTTAACGGTCACGTGATTAATTTTGACAATGTCAACTGGTCTTTACAGTGTTGCAAGCTCAAAAATTGAATTATCCAAGTCATGTGACGTGTATTTTGCAATTTAAGTTTTTACAACTGTCTAAATTGAATTTATCAATTTTCCAAAGTTTAAATTGTGTTTTGAAGATCACGTGACTGTTTTCGACAATGTCAACTGGTCTTTACAGTGTTGCAAGCTCAAAAATTGAATTATCCAAGTCACGTGACGTGTATTTTGCAATTTAAGTTTTTACAACTGTCCAAATTTTATTTATCAATTTTCCAAAGTTTAAATTGCGTTTTGAAGATCACGTGACTGTTTTTGATAATGTCAGCTTTTTTTACAATGTTGCAAGCTCAAAACTTTAATAATCCAAGTCACGTGACGTGTATTTTGCAATTTAAGTTTTTTCAACTGTCTAAATTTTATTTATCAATTTTCCAAAGTTTAAATTGTGTTTTGAAGGTCACGTGACTGTTTTTGACAATGTCAACTGGTTTTCACTGGTTTGTGATTGGTCCAATCACAAACTGCAAACATAAAACTTGAATATTTCCTAACCAAACTAAAAAAAACGTCACTGCTAATCTTATCGTTAACAGACTGTACAAATTAAAATTAATTGTTTCACCTGGTTTAGTTTGCACTGTACACCAAACTCTCTTTGGCAGATTATTGCATTAAACATAACATAATCCGGTTGCAATGTTTGCCAAAGGTAAAATCTAATTCAATTCGACAAACGAGCTGGCGTACACGGTGTGACGTCACGTACAAGGGAGGGTTGAAACAATCCCCGACGTACTCCACTGATATAAATTTATTAACCCCCCCTTGCATATGTATACTGAGGATGTTTAATATTTAACCAGTTCGTTAGCGAAGTTGGTTTCCTTCTACAAGGGTGGTTTACAGAAAAATTGTTGGACCAATCAGTGGTTGTAATTTTATCCCCAATAACCGTACATCTGTTTTAGCCTTCTTGACAGGAATTGGCCAATTTTTCTTTTAAATTCCTTCTAGCTAGTTACACGGGTAATTTTACAGGAGCGGCCTTAATTAAATTGCTCGTCTTCAGGGTTTTAGAGGTGTTGCTAGGCCACCGGTACAATGCATTATAATGCAGCCCAGACCGGACAAATAAATATTAAAAAAAATAAAAATACCAATTTAGTGGTTGATTTAAAAACCAAATCGAGAGACATATAACAAAGTCCATAAGTTTGCATTTTAAGCAGGCTGAAAGGTCGCTTTAGGTCGGTATATTTTCCACAAATTTCTTTGCTAACCTGCATATTTTACCGAGTTTATGTCGCCGTATCGACGACTACTTAACATAAAATATGCCCTTTGACTTTTCAGAATTTTTAATTTACAGGGGAAAACATTCTCGAATCTGTGCGTTACAACAACGTAAAACTTTCAGGGGTATATAAGAGCGAATAACTGGGGGGGAAAATGTAGTAAAACCCGTTTCGGGGATTTTAACCAAATTAAACTAAACTATTTCCAGGGGGTTAGGAGCGCATTCCTGGAACGTGTACTATTGGGGGAGCGTAAACGTCGGTTTAAATAATTTTCTTGGAAAGTCCAAGCTCAAAGGCTTTTGTGTGTTTACATTTATGCTAACAGTCTGCCAGTTATGTCTTTCCTCGATCTCCGAATGTTTGGTGTTTATAATACTCTACACTCTACAAGTTTAAATTAGTTTTAGTTCAACCATTTTTCCTACCCAAACTGTTGGTTGTTTTCCAAGTAGAAAAAATCACTGAGAGAATATGTTAAAGTAGCTTGTGATTGGTCAAAAAAGCACCAAAAAATATTTTTTGTACGGTTGTCTGAAATTACGAGTTATATTTTGACGTTTAAACGAATCTTCTAACTGTCATAGTAACCAAGTTAGCACGTGTCAAATAAAGACACCTATCATTTAAAAGAAACAGTTGAAAAATGAAATATATAGTATATTAAATTTAGACAGTGGTAAAATTGTAAGAAATACGTCACGTGACTTTGATAATTCAATTTTTGAGCTTGCAACACTGTAAAGACCAGTTGACATTGTCAAAAACAGTCACGTGACCTTCAAAACGGAATTTAAACTTTGGAAAATTGATAAATAAAATTTGGACAGTTGTAAAAACTTAAATTGCAAAATACACATCACGTGACTTGGATAATTCAATTTTTGAGTTTGCAACACTGGAACGACCAGTTGATATTGTCAGAAACAGTCACGTGACCTTCAAATCACAGTTGAAACTTTGGAAAATTGATAAATAAAATTTGGACAATTGTTAAAACTTAAATTATAATTCAATTTTTGAGCTTGCACCACTGTAAAGGCCAGTTGATATATGTCAAAATTAATCACGTGACCGTTAAAATGTGGTTTAAACTTTAAAAACTTGGTAAATTAAATTTAGACTATTTTAGACAGTTGTAAAAGCTGAAATTGTAAGAGACTCATCATGTGACTTTGATTATGCAATTTTAGAGCTTGCAAACTGTAAAGTCCAGTTAACATCTGTCAAAAACAGTCACGTGACCTTAAAAATGTTGAAAAATTGGTAAATTATTATAATAATTTGTAATGAATATTGTTTCAACTTAATATCGTGTAACAAAGATTTTACCATAATAATTACATGTGCGGTCAATTTTGTTATATTAATGTTAATTTCCTTTATTTAGGCCTTATTTCGCTCAAAATTCCAATGAAAATATCGCAAAACATTTTGAAATATACAGGGTGGTCCAGTTTTAAATGGGAATAATTCACCATTCGATAGCCCATCAAAAAATAAGTTAACATACATTATGTAATTTTTCTGAAAAAGGCTTCCTAAGGAAAATACAGTTCTTCAAATTTCACTTTAAAAAATCGGTTTTTTTGTCATAACTGTCAGACCGTTGAATCAAATTTGGAACAAGCACTCTAGAAATTAATACTCATTATGAATGACGTTTGCCAAAATTCTCCAGAATCGTAGATACAGGAAGATGGTTTTCATGTTTTTGCCTTATTTTCTACGTCTTTGGATATTTTTCAAAAATTACATTGTCTTTTAATTAAGATAAAAATTTATTTCAGAATGTTAAAAATTGTTTGTAACCAGTTTTAATACAAATCGAGAGACTTTAGTAATAAAAATTGATTTTTCTAGAATTTTTGATTACAAATTCATACCTTTAACTCTTAAAAATTGACTCGAACACCAAAAAGTGACATCAGAAGCTTAAAATTTGCATTTGAACTGTTTTCATAATTTGAAGACAAATTTCAATATTTTAGTCTTGAAAATAGTCTTATATACAGGACATTGACATTAGATTCATAAAAATTGTCTTGAAAACTAACTTTTCGTACTTTTTACTTTGCTTTACATTTTCTTAGAATTCTGGACTATTTTTAGTGCTTCAAAACTGCTTTCAGCTTGGAAAATCAAAGTTATTGACATAGCTAACTTAAAAAAAACAATTTTTACATTCTCCATAGACTTAAAATATCATTCTAAGCTTTTTTACTATTAAATCGACTTCTAGACACCTCAGTGCTAAAAATTCAAGTATTTCTTAAAAATCTAGACTGTTTTTAGTGCTTTAAGATGCTTCAAGACTATCTTTTGACTTATCAGGCCTAAAAGCCAGTTTGTACACTATCCGTAGTCTTGAAAATGTCATTTCAAGCTTAGCTTCTTTACTATTAAATTTCTACACTCATAGGTGCAATAAATTGTAGTATCTCTAAGAAATTCAGACTGTTTTTAGTGCTTTTTAAGACTGAAAAATCGAGTTTAAGACTATTTCCAAAAGTCAAGTTTCTTCAGTAATAAAAGTAAAAAAATTTGGTACCAAATGCTACGATATTAGTCTTGAGAAATAAAATAGTCCGAAATTTTAATTTACTTCTAGTATTGTTTCAGAAAATTGAGTTGTACACCAATTAAAGTCCTGAAAATAGACTCTCTTTAGTCCAAGTCAGTTCTAGCCTTTTAATCAACTTTTAGATTATTTTTAATAGCAAAAAATGAGTTTTATGTACAATACAATCTTTGTCTTGATTTCCGGACTGTTTTTAGTTCTTAAAATCCAGTTTCAGATACTGACTGAGAAAACGAATTATAAGGCTATTCCTAGTAGTTAATAGCAAATTTTTAGACTATTCAGTACAAATTTGGACTCTCACAAGTCTTGAATGTTCAGTATTACACTATAAAACGATTTTGAAATTGAAATTTGGACTGTATCTTCCATAGGAACTTATTTTTTGATTAGCTATCGAATGGTGAATTATTGACACTTAAAACTGGACCACCCTGTATACTAATTCCTAGTAATGCTGCCAATTCTCATGTAATGCCCACTAATTCCCTCATTTTGTTCATCATTTTGGCGAATGAGTTTTTCAGTGTAATAACACAGACGCTAACATCCGATTCTGTCACACTCTATAGTAAAAACGCCAAAATACGTTTTTAGTTACGCAAATGCAAGTTTAGATTAGTCACGTGACTGGAATAAATTACAGGACCGTAACTAATTTTCAGTAACCGGAAGAAATTTGATCTGTTACGCCCCTGGTAGCTGAAGGGAAAAACTAGTTCAAATTGAATGAAAATAGTCTTTTTGTCCCAAAATCCACTTACACACTCTATAACAGATACAACGTAATTTACTACTTACCCTCGTATTTTAATGACGCAAAAATTGGTTGCCTAACTTTAAGGTGGCTCACATCATCCCTCTCTGTTGCTCTTAGGCACAAAGCGCGACATAATTAACACCGCGACTATACGGGGGTAAGTTGATAAAATGCAAAAACGTGACCGACAATAATGCTCTAGCACAGCTGCCCTTTTCGAAGTGGTGCACCAGTTCGACTTAGTCTATCCCTACGAAAGACCCGGAGCAGTTTTGTGATCGAGCACGTCGCGGATCTCGGGCTGCTTTGAACGGAATGCCGGGAAACTTCCGAAACGAACATCTGGAGCGATTTTGGGTCTGGTATTGTTCGCTTTCGGCCGACCATAGGCGTGCGCGTTGATTTTACCCATAAGGGTGGCCAACCCTTTGAAATCAATTCAACATCCTCTGCATATGTAACCGTTATCACAACACTTTTAGTTGAGTCACACACATTATGTTTGCGCGTACTAAGCTGAGAAAAAATATTGGATTTTGCATCACACGACGATAACGATTTATCAATATTCAAAATAAGAGAGGATCAACTAGTTCTGGTTAAGTGAAGGCCATGGAAGCTGATTGGCTGATAATTGTGACGTTAGCTTCGAGTTAATTGAACCGAGTTTAGTGGAATTGATACACACAGATGGACAGTCCAAAAGACAACAATCTGGGACGCCACTGTATTAGGTTCACCACGTGCGTCGACGTGGTGACAAAAGGGCCAAAAGTCCAAGACGTTCAACTTTTACGAAGGGTTATTATTGCGTAGAGACTATTTGTTTTCTCGGATTATCCTTATTGTATTGGCATTTCCCAAAAGCAATATACCCCCTGAAAACGAAACGAGGAAAATAAATGGAAAAGTTCAGTTTCGGTGCGTTTTTTTCGATGATTGACATCCACTCTGCGGTATATTTTTTGGGTCTCATTATTACAGACGATTCCATTACTATTAAATTTACATATGGTGTGCATTTTGATAACGTGCACACAGGAAATACACACATTTTATTGACATTTCGATAATTTGTGTGCGCGGAATCGGCTTGGTGATAAGGCCTGACTTGAGGAAGGGAGATAAGGCTCTTTGTGTGATCAGTACGTGAACGATTTGTCCTTGAAATACCATTAAAACTACCTAAAAAAAGGACTTTGTATGTATTATAAACAATTCTATGGTAAAGTGTCAGGTATGTGTGCAGTATTTACCAAAATCACCAAACACCAAGCTGAAAACTGCTTTTTTTGACCAATCACAAACGAGAAGTTTTACAAAATCGCACTTTTTGTATTTGTTAAAAACTTACGATATTTCAGGAACCAGTAGAGTTATCGACGCCATTTTATGTGTTAATTGTACAGAAGCTAAATAACATATCGCCCATGTTCAAATATCCGGATAGCAAGTTTTTGAAAATCCCTCGTAATAAGATTTAGGTAGAATTCCAGGTGTCTTAACACACTTATCTATCCAATTTGTCAAATCTTCAAGATAATACAGTGTTTTCTTTGATGCCAAACTAATATTTAAAGGGGCGATTACTGGAACCATTAACACATTTCTCTCAATCTTGAAATTACTTGTTTTAACCTTACCAGGGTGTGTATTCTTGTAAGGAAGGATCTGAAGAGAAAGGTCTGTAGAATGTGACAGAAAAACGCAATTGTCAGCTTCTTCTGTCACATTCTATCAACATTTCTCTTGAGTTTTCAAGAATTAGGGCCCTGGTGTAGTATTCACAAACATTGGGACACCCTATAGAAACTGTCACAAATTAACACAGTATTTTTTGAATAATCTTTAGTTGTTTGCGAAAAAAACTAAAATTAGCTTAATTTGGCACTTGTAATTATATTGCCAAACACCTCAAAAACAGTGACAGATACAACAAAAATTGTACACAGTTTTTAGGAAATATCTCCCTGAAGAATCCCTTTAGGGCAAAAGTACCCTAATAAAATCTTGTAGACAGTAAAATTCCCTAAAACTTTAATTTGTTACATTTTTTTCATATTCTTTCAAATAACCGAGTTATGCTTGTTTGAGCATGTTTAGGGTCATTTGAACCACTTTTTTGTGCTCTGACACAATTTTTAGGAAGATATCTCCCTAAGAAGGTCCTTAGGGCAAAAGCACCCTAATAAAATCTTGTAGACAGTAAAATTCCCTACAACTTTAATTTTTTTTTTGATATTCTTTCAAATAACCGAGTTACGCTTGTTTGAGCATGTTTAGGGTCATTTGAATCACTTTTTTGTGCTCTGACACAATTTTTAGGAAATATCTCCCTAAGGAGGCCCTTTAGGGAAAAAGCTCTCTAATATAATCTTGTAGAGAGGAAATTCCTAAATAATTCTTTCAATAACCGAGTTACGCTTGTTTGAGCATGTTTAGGGTCATTTGAATCACTTTTTTGTGCTCTGACACAATTTTTAGGAGATATCTCCCTAAGAAGGCCCTTTAGGGCAAAAGTACCCTAATAAAATCTTGTAGACAGTAAAATTCCCTACAACTTTAATTTGTTACATTTTTTTGATATTCTTTCAAATAACCGAGTTACGCTTGTTTGAGCATGTTTAGGGTCATTTGAATCACTTTTTTGTGCTCTGACACAATTTTTAGGAAATATCTCCCTAAGGAGGCTCTTTAGGGAAAAAGTACCCTAATATAATCTTGTAGAGAAGGAAATTTGTTACATTTTTTTAATATTCTTTCAAATAACCGAGTTACGCTTGTTTGAGCATGTTTAGGGTCATTTGAACCACTTTTTTGTGCTTTGACACAATTTTTAGGAGATATCTCCCTAAGAAGGCCCTTTAGGGCAAAAGCACCCTAATAAAATCTTGTAGACAGTAAAATTCCCTACAACTTTAATTTGTTACATTTTTTTTATATTCTTTCAAATAACCGAGTTACGCTTGTTTGAGCATGTTTAGGGTCATTTGAACCACTTTTTTGTGCTCTGACACAATTTTTAGGAGATATCTCCCTAAGAAGGCCCTTTAGGGCAAAAGTACCCTAATATAATCTTGTAGAGAACTAAATTCCCTACAATTTTTTCCTATCTATATTTACACTTTTTTTAAATTTTTCCAATTAACCGAGTTACACTTTTGAGAATGGTTATAATCTTTAAACAGTTTTTTTTTTTAAGATCACGTTATACAGGGTGATTCCAAAGTTGGTGCTTTCCTTTCACCTGCGAATAGAGCTTCAAAAAATAAGGTTTTTTTTCCTCTGACGCTTTTTCGAAATATGAACAATAACGAAGATACAGGGTGTCAAAGTTTTACTGAAAAAATAAAAATTTAATGATTTTTGCCAAACCACTTGAAGTAATTAAACAAAATTTTGTAGGTGTCAGTAGCTACATGGAAAGGAAATTTTCCAAGAAACAACAATTTTTTTGCGTTTACCAGTGGCGCGCGTATAATTTTTTAAAAACATTTTCGAAAAAAAATATTACCCTACTAGTTTTTTTTCAAAATAAAATTTATTATTGAATTCCTTGTTCAATTCTAAAAATAAAACCCCTTTTATTATTTTTTGCTACAACGCACCGCTTTCGAGTAAAAAAATAAAAACCATCTTAATGCGTGCCTAAAATTAAATGCTGTTTTAATTTAAAATGTCAAATTATTAAAACTTAGTTCAAAGGCGGCTGAAATCTTTTGTTTTTGTTTATGTCTGTTGATAAAGAATAACCTGTAGTTAGTTAAAATTAAATTTAAGTTATTCTTTATTTTGTTTTTTTTCAGTAAAACTTTGACACCCTGTATCTTCGTTATTGTTCATATTTCGAAAAAGCGTCAAAGGAAAAAAAAGCTTATTTTTTGAAGCCCTATTCGCAGGTGAAAGGAAAGCACCAACTTTGGAATCACCCTGTATTTCTGCCAGTTGGTTACGCAAGTATTAAGTCATAAAACTGAGTAATTTGTGATTGGTCAAAAAAAGAAGCTTTAACCAATCACAGTACTGTGATTTACACAAATCCTGAACATGTAGACTTACCATTACCATAAGATAAGATGGTTTTACTAAATACATTCAATATTCAACATTTAACTGATTATTAAACATATTCTGGTTAAATAACGAACTTTTAATCAATTTTTGGTCGTATTTCGCATCATTTGTAATAATAAACAAACTTTCAAATTGCAAAATCACTTATCGCCGGTCAAAACTTACGGTTCGATAAAAGAGATTATCGGAACCTTTTTTGTAACACGTGGATCCACTTTTTTGCGCATCAATTTTGGGAAACCGATAACAGGAATCGTCTAGTCAAAATAATGCTTTGCTGATGATTAGGTCGTGGTTCAGTTGCAGATTGCACCACCAGCACAGTTAGCAATGCGATTGAAAGTTTATTTTTCTAATTTTGGCATATAAAGTGACACTTTTCAAAACCGATTAGAGTGACAAAACGTGTAACTAGTTACGAAAAGTATCACTTTATGTAACTAGTTATGAAAAGTTCATTTCATCACTCCCTGTTTTTATGCATTTCCGTAGAAACATATGGGCGACATCCATCATAACATGTCGTTGTCACTGTTTATACAAGGTGCTATGAAAGTGAATATTTGTGTTAAATCACTTTAAAAGATGGTTTTTACCGCTTTTTGGTCAAAATTAGAAAAAATTATGTATGCAACACGTTTCGAAAATGTCTTATTGTGTAACTCATTCAAATTGATCTTTTCGTAACTGGTTACATAAATAGCTATTATTTAAAAAAAAAATCTGTTTGCATTCATTAACCAGAAAATGTCAATGTCATTCAACCAATAAAAGCTTAGTTGGAAGTTTTACCTTGTAGATTTTTTGAATCAGTTTACACAGCAACTCACCAACTGGCGGTAACTTTATGATAACCGACACCCAAATTTGCTTAAACTGCAACCTAACCAATGTACTCACTTTCTTATCATTGTAAGTGCACACCGGTGCAAGACAGTTATCTGACCACTTCCAGTGGCGGACGAAAAGTTGGAAAAAGTGGATTTTTGCGGCCAGAACCGAAAAACTTTGAGCATGGAAAAGCAATTAAAGCCTCGTCGAAATAAACAAGCTAGAAGTGTTAAAATGCTTACGATCTTCAGTCTGGTAGTAAAAGTCCACACAATATGGAAACGACTGTCTTGTTTTGTCAGTGGCGTTCCTTATGTAATAGTATATTTCATTACCAGTACAGAAATGAGGATTTTTCCGTGCGCGCGTGACAAATTCATGCAAGAACGGAAAATCCATTTCTGGACGAGTAATGAACGATATTTTTTATTATACTTAGGTACCTGAAATCAACATAAACAAAAAATATCGCAAAAAATTATTAAGAAAATCGGGAATATTTATTTTTATTTTTAAAACAGTAAAAATGTAAGTACATACAACTCAAATTAACAAAAAAAATACAAGTAGGTAATTCTAAGAAAATTAATTTTGGACAGAACCGTTATTATTAATAGTAATATTTATTGTACAATTCGTATTATTGTTGAAGCTCAATCCCTTTTGCATTTCTTTTTGTTGAACTAAAGACTCTGCTAAAGATGTTGAAGCGGAGTGTTCGTGTGTGCTTTGGTTCTCTTGATTGACTGTTACAGATGTTGTAGTTTCCAAGTTACAAGGGCTAAACAACTTCCGTGATACTTCAATTTTTCTTTGTATGGACTCTTCTATTCATTCTTCATTCTGCTACATTGGAAGAAAGCCATCCTCCGTGTCTTTTCAAAGTGAGCAAATCACCGCCGTTTTCCACCAACATGGTTGCCGAAGAGCGCCTTAGCCCATGTCCGGTATATTCTTCGGGATTTTTTAGTTTTAGGTATTTTGCAACAAGTTTTGGAATACCACTGATAGTATGGCACCCAACATGTTGAGCGTAACATCTTTGGTTTCGGTATGCAACAAATAATCTTCTACTCTTCATATGTTTAGGGCGGAGATCTGCGTATTTACGGTAAATTGTACAGGGATCGAATTTGCAATTTTCATTGGTAATGGTAAAACTTCTTGACCTGTGAGTTTTTCCATCTCGTAAGAACACGACAAGGAAACGCCCATTATCTTCCACATCATCTAAACTCAAACGTATTAAATCATCTCATCACTAAAATTACTTTTGCTAGTAGATATTCTCCATCTGAAGCTTCACATAAAAATTTGGTTACTTGTTCTGCTGTAAGAATCTTGGATTTCTTTGGTATATATCCTACAGCTTGTCGTTTCAAAAAAGCAATCGTTTTTGGATATTGATGGTGAGTATTTTCTTTTATTGCCAAACAACTCTTTAACATAGAGAATCGACTCCATAAAGTGGAGGATTTCATAGTGTTGGCTTTTTCAGAAAAATATACTAAAAGAATATCGTCACTCACAATTTTGATTCGTTTCTGAGTCCGCCATTCGGTAAAACTGTTATATTCTTGTTCATATCTCAACCTGGATTTCACTGGTAATAAATCTGCACTCACTTCTGCCGCTCGTTGTAAGATATTTTCGGGAATATCCCGATTTTCTTCACAATCTGAATTCATTTTTGCAAAATGTAATAAATACATAAATACTTAATTTTCACTGACAGAAAATAAAATTTGTCATTAATAAATAAATCGTTGCTATAGACACATTACTCGTTTCTTTTTTTTCTTCGGGTTGCCATAGGATATCTAGTATCATGGATATCTATGTTTATTATTAAGCGCACGGAAAGAGGGATCGGGAAAAAATTTCCGTGCGCTGTTCCGAAAATGTCATATTTACTGTATTTTATAAACAGCTGAAAATGTAGTATTTTCTGTTAAGTATAATAAAAAAGGGTTTTACATTGCATGTGAAGTGAAGTTTCCAGTTTAATTTAAAGCTCTTTAATTGATCTTAATGCAACTAAATTCACTTGCATAAACCCTAAGCTGAAAATTGAAGCCTGCATAGGGCTGATATGAATCCAGGTCGCAAAATCCCGAGCATTCCTGACCGAACCGACGAATTAATCCTGTATACCGTTCCAAAACAGTCAAACGCTTAAAAGGACCGGACATAAATACGGTTTTTTCTCTAGATCCAATAATGGGCGAGTTAAACATTAACCGGCCCTAAATTATCATTACAAACTTCCTAACCAGATTATTAACGGGCTACATAACGGAACGTTCCTTTAGGGTATTGCGTTAATCATTTCTAATTAACTAATCTCGTAGCAACTAAAGCAGTTACCGAGCAAAAACATTTAATTATGAAATACGACAAAGGCAGCCCTTACGAAGGGCGAAATACTGGAAAACGCCATCCCGAAATCGAGTAGTTTTTGTTTAAAAGGGGGTTACTTTGATGCGGCTGGATTAGATTCGATTAAGATGTTCGTATTCTAATTTATTTTTTGTTTAGTTATGACAAATCACTGGAAATTAGCAAAATAAATCAAATTCAATTAAGCTTCATATTACTGCGTACCGCAAGAGGAAATCCCGTTTATACGCTAATGTGTTTCATGCAAATATTGACTTAACTGAATTTACGACTATTTCTGAAAGTTAACCACCAGTTTGGAAGTTTGGCAACGTTTACTAACTTGAATACTGCAGTGTTGCCAAACGTATTTTCTTTTTCGGGGTAGATAGATTTTTTAAGAACAATGACGACCAGACCAGGATAAACTCCTAATCCTGCTGAGTTCACACCGTTTCGGTTTGTTATTATTGGCAATGTTGCCAATAATAACAAAATATTTAATGACGGTAGAATAATCAGTCAAAAAACGGTAGATCAAAAAAAATTCATTCATTTTACATTATTATACAGGGTGTCTTTTAATAGTTGTCAAAAATTTTAATCATTTATTCTTGCTATAAATAATATAAAAACCGTACTTCAAAAATACAGATTTTCATTTTTTTTTAATAATAATCGTTAGATCACGTGGTTTTAAAAGATAATATAACTAAACAGTCACGTGAGCATTGTCAAAACCATAAATCTCAAAAACACTTATCTATTATCACTATTATATCGAATATTAAAAGAAAACGTTTCTAAACCCTGATTTTTTGCAACTTTAGAGCATAATTTGACAGTTTTGAGGTTAATAACAGTTGTCACGTGATTGTAGAACACTATTTAGCTAGACGGTCACGTGACAATTGTCAAAATAACGGTCATAAATCTCAAAAACACGTTTTATACCAAATACTACAAGAAAACGTTTCTAAACCCTGATTTTTGCAACTTTAGAGCATAGTTTGACAGTTTTGACGTTAGTGACAGTTGTCACGTGATTTTAGAACACTATTTAGCTAGACGGTCACGTGACAATTGTCAAAATAACGGTCATAAATCTCAAAAACACGTTTTATATCAAACACTACAAGAAAACGTTTCTAAACCCTGATTTTTGCAACTTTAGAGCATAGTTTGACAGTTTTGACGTTAGTGACAGTTGTCACGTGATTGTAGAAGACTATTTAGCTAGACGGTCACGTGACAATTGTCAAAATAACGGTCATAAATCTCAAAAACACGTTTTATATCAAATACTACAAGAAAACGTTTCTAAACCCTGATTTTTGCAACTTTAGAGCATGGTTTGACAGTTTTGACGTTAATGACAGTTGTCACGTGATTGTAGAACACTATTTAGCTAGACGGTCACGTGACAATTGGCAAAATAACGGTCATAAATCTCAAAAACACGTTTTATATCAAATACTACAAGAAAACGTTTCTAAACCCTGATTTTTGCAACTTTAGAGCATAGTTTGACAGTTTTGACGTTAATGACAGTTGTCACGTGATTGTAGAACACTATTTAGCTAGACGGTCACGTGACAATTGTCAAAATAACGGTCATAATACTACAAAAAAAAAAACGTTCCTAAACCCTGATTTTTGCAACTTTAGAGTACAGTTTGACGTTAGTGACAATTGTCACGTGATTTTAGAACACTATTTAGCTAGACGGTCACGTGACAATTGTCAAAATAACGGTCATAAATCTCAAAAACACGTTTTATATCAAACACCACAAGAAAACGTTTCTAAACCTTGATTTTTCCAACTTTAGAGCATAGTTTGACAGTTTTGACGTTAGTGACAGTTGTCACGTGATTGTAGAACACTATTTAGCTAGACGGTCACGTGACAATTGTCAAAATAACTGTCATAAATCTCAAAAACACGTTTTATATCAAATACTACAAGAAAACGTTTCTAAACCCTGATTTTTGCAACTTTAGAGCATAGTTTGACAGTTTTGACGTTAGTGACAGTTGTCACGTGATTTCAGAAGACTATTCAGCTAGACTATAAAGTGACAATTGTCAAAATAACTGTTAAATCTCAGAAAATCGTCTTGTTTCGAAAACTGTGTTAAAATATAATTCTTGCAAATTCTAGTAAAATTTTGACAATTCTGACAATAGTGACAGACATCACGTGGTTTTAGAGAATAACTTGGAGTAAGAAAATGACTGTTTTAAGCGCATTTTTAGAATTCTTATTAAATTTTGTTATTTATAATGGGTTTCAAGCACATTTCGACTTTATGAACATGATTTTATTAATATTTTTCTTTATTCTGTATAATTTCTTTATACATATGAAGTACAAACATTCAAGTTAGTGTCGAGTTCTTTTAAGTTAGTAAAATCTTTAAAAAATTTAACTCAGAATTATGATCAATTAAAAATTAAAAAAATCAATTAAAAATTTTTTTAATTTTTCAAAAAAAATTGATAGAATTTTAGATACAGAAAATGTAAAATATCTCTGAAACGTGAAAATAATGATAATTAAAAATAAATTTTGTTAAAAAATCATCATTTACCCACTATGCTGTGGACTTAGAATCAGTTCAAAATTGAATTTGAGCAATATTTTTAGGTTAAAACGATAAAGTCAAATATTTGCCTTTTTGGTTTACGAACAATGGTATACTGGCGCTTATCAGTAGACCAAAAATACCATATTTTGGTCTCAATAAACCGAACAAAATCTTATCTGAACGGATTTTTCATACACACACACACATGTGAACTACAACGGATTCTGGTTCCCCCCTTACCATCGAACGTTTTTGAAACGGATGTAGGTTATTATGGGACCTATCTAGAAATCCAATTGTATTTTATTAATATTTATGACAAATTTTAATAAACGATTCGCGGCTGTTTCTGTTCCAGACCACTCGTTTATTGTCTGCATCTGGCAGAAGCCGAGATTCCTTTTCTCAACAAAAAGGGTCGAATCGGCAGCAATTTATTAATTTTAGGGGCGTAGAAGAGGTCCGCAATTAGGACGAGATAATAGTACACGAAACACAGTCATTACCATCCAACTTTTTCGATTCACCGTTGCCACTTTTCTCGGATTTCATCCCTTTCGCGATAAATACCAACCCCTTCGATTGATTTATGACCTCATCAATTAATAAAAACCACCCTTGATGAGTAATTGACGGGACTGGAAAGGGGTCGCACATATTTTGCCATAATGGTGAAGTGAAACAAAAGACACAACGTTGAAGTTGCTCAGATGAGTTATGACCCTTGGGTGACTGATGAATCCACTTAAAATCCGAAACTTGTGTGAAAAAGTTAATAATCATTCATGTGAGTGTTTTGTCTTTAATGTTCCTATTTTTTTAACTTACAATTCAAATTAGTAGTTTAATAACAGACTCAATGTGACAGTTTCACATAAGACAACTGAGTGTACCAAATTTTGTAGTGATTTTTCAGGTTAATGGATAGGAAATTTGATGAGGATTCCAAAAATGTACTTAAAACTGTCATTTTCTCACTCCAAGTGGGTTTTACAAGGGGTTTTGACCCTGACTGTCCTATCAAACTGGGTTTCTGGTAGTTCAAACTTTGACACCGCTTTTCTCCCTGACTGTACCAAATTTTGTAGTGTTTTTCAGGTTAATGGATAGGAAATTTGATGAGGATTCCAAAAATGTACTTAAAAACATGATTCGGTTCACTCCAAGTGGATTTTACAGGCGATTTTGTCCCTAACTGTCGTTTCAAAGTGTTTCTAGCTGTTCAAACTTTGACATCGCTTTTCTCCCTGACTGTACCAAATTTTGTAGTGTTTTTTCAGGTTATTGGATAGGAAATTTGATGAGGATTCCAAAAATGTACTTAAAACTGTCATTTTCTCACTCCAAGTGGGTTTTACAAGCGGTTTTGTCCCTGACTGTCCTATCAAACTGGGTTTCTGGTAGTTCAAACTTTGACACCGCTTTTCTCCCTGACTGTACCAAATTTTGTAGTGTTTTTTCAGGTTAATGGATAGGAAATTTGATGAGGATTCCAAAAATGTACTTAAAACTGTCATTTTCTCACTCCAAGTGGGTTTTACAAGGGGTTTTGACCCTGACTGTCCTATCAAACTGGGTTTCTGGTAGTTCAAACTTTGACACCGCTTTTCTCCCTGACTGTACCAAATTTTGTAGTGATTTTTCAGGTTAATGGATAGGAAATTTGATGAGGATTCCAAAAATGTACTTAAAAACATGATTCGGTCACTCCAAGTGGATTTTACAGGCGATTTTGTCCCTAACTGTCCTATCAAACTGGGTTTCTGGTAGTTCAAACTTTGACACCGCTTTTCTCCCTGACTGTACCAAATTTTGTAGTGTTTTTTCAGGTTATTGGATAGGAAATTTGATGAGGATTCCAAAAATGTACTTAAAACTGTAATTTTCTCACTCCAAGTGGGTTTTACAAGGGGTTTTGTCCCTGACTGTCCTATCAAACTGGGTTTCTGGTAGTTCAAACTTTGACACCGCTTTTCTCCCTGACTGTACCAAATTTTGTAGTGTTTTTTCAGGTTAATGGATAGGAAATTTGATGAGGATTCCAAAAATGTACTTAAAACTGTCATTTTCTTACTCCAAGTGGGTTTTACAAGTGGTTTTGACCCTGACTGTCCTATCAAACTGGGTTTCTGGTAGTTCAAACTTTGACACCGCTTTTCTCCCTGACTGTACCAAATTTTGTAGTGTTTTTTCAGGTTAATGGATAGGAAATTTGATGAGGATTCCAAAAATGTACTTAAAACTGTCATTTTCTCACTCCAAGTGGGTTTTACAAGGGGTTTTGTCCCTGACTGTCCTATCAAACTGGGTTTCTGGTAGTTCAAACTTTGACACCGCTTTTCTCCCTGACTGTACCAAATTTTGTAGTGATTTTTCAGGTTAATGGATAGGAAATTTGATGAGGATTCCAAAAATGTACTTAAAAACATGATTCAGTTCACTCCAAGTGGATTTTACAGGCGATTTTGTCCCTAACTGTCGTTTCAAAGTGTTTCTAGCTGTTCAAACTTTGACACCGCTTTTCTCCCTGACTGTACCAAATTTTGTAGTGTTTTTTCAGGTTAATGGATAGGAAATTTGATGAGGATTCCAAAAATGTACTTAAAACTGTAATTTTTTCACTCCAAGTGGGTTTTACAAGGGGTTTTGTCCCTGACTGTTTTATCAAACTGGGTTTCTGGTAGTTCAAACTTTGACATCGCTTTTCTCCCTGACTGTTCCAAATTTTGTAGTGATTTTTCAGGTTAATGGATAGGAAATTTGATGAGGATTCCAAAAATGTACTTAAAAACATGATTCGGTTACTCCAAGTGGATTTTACAGGCGATTTTGTCCCTAACTGTCGTTTCAAAGTGTTTCTAGCTGTTCAAACTTTGACATCGCTTTTCTCCCTGACTGTACCAAATTTTGTAGTGTTTTTCAGGTTAATGGATAGGAAATTTGATGAGGATTCCAAAAATGTACTTAAAACTGTCATTTTCTCACTCCAAGTGGGTTTTACAAGGGGTTTTGTCCCTGACTGTCCTATCAAACTGGGTTTCTGGTAGTTCAAACTTTGACATCGCTTTTCTCCCTGACTGTACCAAATTTTGTAGTGATTTTTTCAGGTTAATGGATAGGAAATTTGATGAGGATTCCAAAAATGTACTTAAAACTGTCATTTTCTCACTCCAAGTGGGTTTTACAAGGGGTTTTGTCCCTGACTGTCCTATCAAACTGGGTTTCTGGTAGTTCAAACTTTGACACCGCCTTTCTACCTGACTGTACCAAATTTTGTAGTGTTTTTTCAGGTTAATGGATAGGAAATTTGATGAGGATTCCAAAAATGTACTTAAAACTGTCATTTTCTTACTCCAAGTGGGTTTTACAAGGGTTTTGACCCTGACTGTCCTATCAAACTGGGTTTCTGGTAGTTCAAACTTTGACACCGCTTTTCTCCCTGACTGTACCAAATTTTGTAGTGATTTTTCAGGTTAATGGATAGGAAATTTGATGAGGATTCCAAAAATGTACTTAAAAACATGATTCGGTCACTCCAAGTGGATTTTACAGGCGATTTTGTCCCTAACTGTCGTTTCAAAGTGTTTCTAGCTGTTCAAACTTTGACACCGCTTTTCTCCCTGACTGTACCAAATTTTGTAGTGATTTTTCAGGTTAATGGATAGGAAATTTGATGAGGATTCCAAAAATGTACTTAAAACTGTCATTTTCTTACTCCAAGTGGGTTTTACAAGGGGTTTTGTCCCTGACTGTCCTATCAAACTGGGTTTCTGGTAGTTCAAACTTTGACACCGCTTTTCTCCTGACTGTACCAAATGGGGTTGTGTCCCTGACTGTCCTATCAAACTGAATTTTTTGAGTCATTTTCTCACTCCAATTTGGTTTTACACTTGATTTTGTCCCTGACTGTCCGTTCCAACTGTGTTTCTGGCAGTTCAAATTTTGACACTGCTTTTCTCCCTGACTATACCAAATTTTGCAGTGCTTTTTATGTTATTGGATAGGAAATTTAATGAGGATTCCAAAAATGTGCTTAAAATGTATGTAAAACCCTATGCTTTTACGTGCTATTCTGACTCTTTATTGTTATGACATTTTTTAATTCAAAATGACTTTATGCATTTGCTACTTATATAGTACAAAAAATTCATAATAAAACTAATAAAATAGCGAACTTTCCTTTGATAAACTTTCGAAAACTGAAACAAGAGATTCACAAAAGAAAACTTTTCGGAAAGTTGTTCGCCCCAACGTCAAGAATTTAATTGTAGTCGGTATATTTCTGCTTCGTTTACCCTCACATGCAACAGAAAATAAGCTTTGTACGTAGATTATAGTCTCACAGGGGCATTATCCAGCGTACAGTATTATTTCATGCAAGTTTAGCCCGGTTCTCTCTCTTGAGTTCAGGGAATGCCTTTTTGAATAATTAACTTCTATTTACTGCTCTTCCCCCCCTGTCTGTTTTGCAATAATTGCGTGGTAAGANTNGTCNTNCCTANAACGNANAAGGAANGTNTNNNTTGANNCCCTATTCCGATTCTAAGNATAATAGGNTTGGTCTTTTNGGCCNCCNACTAGGGTTGAACCNATGNGGAACCNTANNGNGGGGGGANGTCAACCTTNCGTAGNCNGCACTTTCTCCAACANCNTNCNCNNGGTTCGNTAAGCGACGTNNGANGNNANNGTTATAAATGTAGCAGCTTGACCCTGTACAGNGACAT